>CM070110.1:6565529-7225529 GCA_036178185.1 Liparis tanakae
CACAGCTGCACCGCCATCCCCTTTTTACAGAGGCATCACACAAAAACAGCAAAAGAAAAACATCTATAAAACTTGGATACATTTAGTTTGAATGAATAAATCATCCATTGCGATGTTTTGATTGCATTTCACAGGCAACACATGTCCTGAATTGTTTTGCCACAAGTATTGGAGCGATAACGCCCTGAGCACTGGCCTCTGTCTATGAACATTTATTTGTTTTTAAGTGGACTACGTCATTATTCATTATGTTTCGCGCCAAAGTCAATAACGGGCTGTAAGGAAACGTGAGTTATATTGCTCTCAAGTCTCTCTTCAACTGCAGTTCATTGCGTCGGCCTTTGACAACAATAACTCAGACATTGAATATGTATTAAAGCCCGGAAAGTCCTCAGAGATGCAATGCATATAATATATTTGATGAATACCATGACTGACTGGACGAGCCGATATGGGTGAAATAGATCCGACTTAGAGACAGCTGAACTAATTAAATGGATAAAAGACGTATATGGCCTCCTCAGAGTATGCAAAATTAATACCAGACCAAAAGTTCTTGTCTCTCAGCCACTTAATACTCTAAAACTCGGTGCTGAATTTTGATGGAGGGCAGATGAGGCTGTGTGTGTGTGTGTGTGTGTGTGTGTGTGTGTGTGTGTGTGTGTGTGTGTGTGTGTGTGTGTGTGTGTGTGTGTGTGTGTGTGTGTGTGTGTGTGTGTGTGTGTGTCTGCACCTGTTTTTTGAGGGTGCATCTTTATTCTGATACAAGAAGAACACTTTTCTTGTGTATATTTCCTCTGCACGTGATGAACAAGGGGGACCTTGCAGTGTGTGGACGGAATAATATGAACACTTCCAGTGACAGACCAAAAATTAAAATAAACTACTTTGCTAATAAATATGTGAAATACTTGATAGTACTTTTGAACTAATGATGTCGTGTTGAGTTTTATTATATGGGAACGTTTTCTCGTAAAAGTGTAAACCCTTTTCATACCAATAATTTCACTGGTTAATTATCTCAAATAGCTGTGCTAGTTAAGTGAGGAAATGCAACAGTGATTGTATGAAATGATAAAAACAACTAATTATCATTTTCATTGTTGATTCATCTGTTGATTGTTTTTATCAATTTAAGAATTAAGTTTGGTCTTTTAAAGAAATAGTACAGGAATGCCAACCTACATTTACCAACTTCAAATGTCCCAAATGTCCCAATAAACAGTACCAAACCCTAAAAAGTGTTTGATTTACAATCATTTAAAACAGAAAGAAGCAGCAGATAGATCCACACACACACTTGAGAAGCTGGACGCTGTACACATTTGATTAGTATAACTGCCAATGGGCAAATCGATTGATTAAATAATAACAGCTCTCGTTGTATGTTATGTTTGTGTCCAGTTGGACAAGTTAAACTTTCTCCATCTCTCACACACAGGCCTTTGCTGACCTCAAGGTTTGTCTGAGAGCGACTAAGCCGGAGGTCACGTGTTGGGAAGCGCCACGCTGACCCACTTTGAAGTGTCGGTGCTGTCACTTCCACTTCCCCGTCACCCAGAGAGAGTTTGGATGAAGAGGGGAGACAATCCGTTCTTTACTCGGCCAATTTGTTTCCATCGAGTTACAAATTGATGGCGTACAGGTGCCAAACAGCTGTCAGGTAAAAACACTGTGTTTACATCTGCTGGGATCTGACACAGCAAGTAAACAAGAGACCAAAGTTCTTATTGTCTACACTGATACACTGTCTATCTCCAAAAGACATATTAGGGTTGAGTTTCCATCTGAAAAGCTGCAAAGCTGAATGGACATAACATGAACAGCTGTACAATGAATCCAGTCCAACAGCATCGTAAAGCTTTTGACATCGTTAAGTTTAGTTATTGAGATAAAACTAGAAGTACTTTACAAGAAAAGAAAAATATGACAAATGTGAGCGATGAATTCATCCAACCAATATAATCTATAGTCTACATGTACATACACACATGAAAACAAAATTGCTCACATTAAATACAATTATGAAACGATGCTTTCAATATGCAATATCCTTTTTGCTGAAACTGTCAGAAAAGCTTCAACCATGAATCAGTAATTCAAAGAAGAAGAAAAGTTACAAAAGAGTCTTCAAGCTAAATATATTTTTTTGAATTGGTGCAATTCTAAAAACATAAACAATGCTTGTACACGTGTTAAGATAGAGTTGAGGTACAACGCACTCCCAACGGCACAAACAGCCTTCTAGACTTTGTTTCTTTTGTGAACTTGTGGACTTCCAAAAAGCACTTTCCTTAAATGTTTTAATTTGAGAGCACACCTGAGAATACTTTCTTTTCTATCTTCTTTCGATAAAGCAGGACTTTGTTTTATGCTGCATTGGGCTGCATTCTATTATCTGTGCATCGCCCCTGTGCATTTGCGTGCCTCCTCTAGTGTAGTTGTAGTTAACCCCATCCGCCAGCAGAGGGCAGGCAAGAGACAAGTCACTGCTCCTGCCAACGTGCCTGGCCTTGACCATGCACTTGGGAAGCCATCGTTTATTTTTGGAGCCCTGGGCTGCATGGCAGCTGTGAGGACTGACGGGGGGTGAGGAGGTGGGAGGGAGGGGGGGAGGAGAGATGCAAGGAGAAGGAGGGGACGCAGGGCGTCTTACACCAGAACCAGTGACACAAAAAGCATTGTCCTGATTTAATGGCTTTGAAGGCTTGCCTCCCCCTGGTCCGAGAAGCTGCTGACGCTTGATTAGGACGAAATACGCACACAACAACACACAACACACGCACACACGCATGCACGCACATAGGCCTGCACACCTCGGCCCCGGCCCTGCCAGGCTCTCTGCTACCAGCCCCGAGCAGAGGTGATTCAGATCCAGCTCTGCCATCACAGGAGATGAGTGATGAAGACAGAGAGCTTCCTGCACTTCACAACGTATTCACTCTTCCTCCAACATGGAGGCCGTAATTGTGTCACCGGGCTTTAAAGTTAAGAGTTAAACCTCTGATGAGTCATGTGGAAAATCCAACAGGCCTATGGTGTATGATTATAACTGCACAGGGAGCTGTAAGCTTGTCTTTTTAATGACAAGAGGAGAGGAGGAGGGGGAGGGGGGAGGCATGGGAGCAACAAAACAATGAATGCAAATGCACCCTTAAATGTGCTTTTTATGTGCTACAACACTGTCAGGTGGAGATGGTGAAAGCTATAACGGAATCAATTGTTATGATTTATTCATTTTGGATCAATAACCTTTTTAAAAGGTAAATTCAAATGAGATCATTAAAAATCTTTGTTTGTGCTTAACCAAACATATATGCAGTATGTTGCATGATTAAATAGTATTAAATATGTTGTAAAAATCATTGCATAATCTATTTATTACAAAGTTTGATTCGGTGTCTCTCTCGGTTTAAGCCAACATGTTTTGATTGAATGAACTTGTTCATGATGTATAGATTATTGATTGCCCCGTATTGATAATAAGAGTCTCTCAGCAGTGCGTTGAGAAGTCGACACAGACAGCATTAATATGTATATATGTATCAGACTGGTTGGTGGTACTGTCTCTGTTCATATTCTCTTAGTGCAGGACCCAAATGAGCACATGTCCCATTTGTACAGGTTTTTCCATTTTTTTAAAAAGTCATCCTGCTCTTTCTCCATGTTCAACATTAAGAGAAACTGTGTGAAATGCTGGATGAATATTTTACTCTCTCTTTACACAGAGAAATAAGAATACAAGACAAACCCATGTACAAGCCCCACACAAATATATGCCAACGTGTTTCTTCAATGAATTTACATCCAATTGCGTTAAGATTCCCCTCTCCATTAAGTGGAAATGCATATTTCTTAATTATTTAGGGCAAAGCATTGAAGCACCCTGGTCTTTTACATTTTTTATTTCTGCTCAGCTTCAAACAGTAGATCTTTGAAAGAGGACCCAGTTTTATGGTGTGGGAATTGCTGCAGGGCGAAGCTGACAGGATCCTCGGTCCCGAGGCACCTCTCTCTCTTTCCTTACAGCAAAGCAAAGGAACAAATCCAGGTCAATTAAAATAAGGAACAAGAGGGCTGAGTGGCTGGCGGCGGGCGACATCACCACCTCGGTTCTGCCACAAGGGGGCGCCCGGGGTTTAGATATGTCTGGAACATGAAGAAAGAGCACCAGCCTGGGGTGACGGCCCCGATGACACTAAAAACATCTCCATACACATTTCACTGAAGGTTACATGTTACGTGTCGGGTCACGATGAACCATAAGTTTATAATTGGAATGTGTAAGCAGAGTTCAAAGCCGTGCAGCTTTTGGCACTTCATAAAAGTCTCTCAGCTTTTGCTTTTATATGTGTCTTACCTATAAAGCTGCTCCTACAACCCTGCCTTCTACCGGAGTGTGTGTGTGTGTGTGTGTGTGTGTGTGTGTGTGTGTGTGTGTGTGTGTGTGTGTGTGTGTGTGTGTGTGTGTGTGTGTGTGTGTGTGTAATCCATGCATGCAGGAGAGGTCTGTGTGTGTATGTGTGTGCACATGATCCATGCATGCAGGAGAGGAGTGTATATCTGTGTGTGTGTGTGTGTGTGTGTTTGTGTATGTGTGTGTGTGTGTGTGTGTATGTGTGTGTGTGTGTGTGTATGCACATAATCCATGCATGCAGCAGGTGTGTGTTTGTGTGTGTGTCAGTGTGTGTGTGTGTGTGTGTGTGTGTGTATGTGTGTGAGTGTATGTGTGAGTGTGTGTGTCTGCGTGTGTGTGAGCGAGCTGAAGAACATCCACTCTCCATGACAGTCGTTAAAAGCTCTTAACTGGACACGCCCACATGAACAGCCTCAGTGGCTAACCCAGGGCGTGTCACATTGGATTTAACGGCCTCTTGTTCCTGTTCGGTAAACTATTTCTTGACGTGAAGGTGCTCTCCCTTGACTGCCTCCTAATATCTTGTGACGCAAATGTTCACGCAGAGTTTCTCTCTCACACACAAGCAGCCAAGAAGACAGAGACCTCGACCCGGACCCAGACTGAGGGGCTTTAACTGTTTAGGACCCTGACTCCGATGCTGGCCTCACTCCAGTGTCCAAACGTGTGCGTTTGTGCATGTGTGTGTGTTTGCCATAGATTAGGTTGCTTAGAGTGTGTCACTAAGTATTAGGTAAATGTGTTTATGTCTGTGTGTGTGTGTGTGTCTGTGTGTGTGTGTCTGGGGTGTGTGTGTGTGTGTGTGTGTGCGTCTGTAGCCTCCTTTTGACCTCCCTGATGGCCAGAGATGGGCTGGAGTCATAACTCTCCTGTCTGGTTTTACCCTTGAGCAATATCACAGCACTCAGAGTGCAGCGAGTCAAACCGCTGAGCCTCTTTCCATAACTGTAGACACACAGAGTGAAACACACACAAAGGCACGCACAGGCTACCACTCCAACAATAAAAGGCTTACCATTACACGCTGTACCATTAAAGGGTCATTCCTATTCATAAGAACATTGGTCTAACTACAACAACAACAACAACTACAAACAACAACAACAACAACAACAATATCACTACAACAAAGAATGACAGGAATTCAAAGTGTTCTGAGAGGTTGCAATAAAATAACTTGTAACACTTTAAGCACCACAAAAGCACCATGTAACACAGGTGTAACACACGTGTTCAACTGGCCTTACATCATAATTCCTCATCTCGTTGAACACTGCGAGCACGTCCGTCAAAGTTTATTCAAGTTAGTGTGTAAACTACAATGGATGTTTACGACAGATAATTTTGGTCAGAATGTTACCTTTTTTTTCAAATAGGTTTGAGTGAGTCAACATTAACTCTCCTCTCCGTTATGTTTTGTCTCCACTACGTTCACCGGCTAGTAGCTAACCGTGTCAGTGGGTTTATAGAGCTGGTGTGTTAGCTGCCTGCTGTAGCTGGAGAGATGAGAGCAGTGACATCTAACCAATACAATGAAGTTACAGGCTTTAAAAGTACAGTTGTATAACTTTACAAATGTTTTTGTGTGTGTCATATTTGCTCAAATCGTGCCCATGTTCTGCCGGTGGTACATGGGACCGATGCTCTGTGAATCCTCTCTCCTTGTAATTCTCCTTGTGGTATCTTCGAGATTCCATCGCAGTCAAACAGCAACAACCAATCACAGCCGAGGAGTCTTCCTCAGCTGCCAATCACTGTTTGTGAATTCTGGTTAAACTTTAAAACTAGGCAGCGCTGAATTATTATGTTACTGATAGTCTGATCATATACGAGAATAATGTATATGTTTGTAAAGTTGTTAATGATTCAATTCAATTGAATTCAGTATATTTAGTATAGCCCATTATCACAAATTACAAATTTGCCTCAGAGGGCTTTAAAATCTGTACACATACAACATCCCTGTCCCTGGACCTCCCATCGGGTCAATAAAAACTCCCAAAAAATAGAAGAAGAATAATAATAAATGATCTTGGAGTTCGTCACTACAAGCGGTGTACTGTATATCGTTCACATACACATCGTCATTTGCGCCATTGTTAATATACATTCATTGATTATTGAAGCTTTCTTGTTTAATCTTTCTAAAAACAGAGTCGGACCAAAACAACCATCAAAACAGAACAAGACATACTCTGAATAAAGACAAAATAGCACTAAACCCTCCACCACGGCAGCCTAAAAGCCTTTCGACTGAAGCATGTGAGGGCAAAAGGTCACGTCTTGACTCCCGACTGCCGAGCAAACATTTCCATTTCCTCAACATTTCATCCAGTGACACGCCAGCCGCCTGTGGCCGTTAGTCTGAGAGGAAACAACAACAAAAGACTCAATGCAATACCATTAATACCATTTTGGGTGCTTGCCAGCAACACTCCGGATTACCTTGCATGGCAGACAAATTGGCAATTGGAACGCCAGCGTAATGGAGGCTAATTGCCTGAGTGCAGGGTTAGTTTGTATTTCATGCAAATCTCATGTGCAGCAGTGAGACTTGGCGGACAAACAGAACAAGCAATAGCCTTCATGAAACAAAAAGGTGGTTGAAAATGGCTCCGTGACATGGGCTGATTACTTCACATTCACTAATTATTGCTCATGAGCACTGATGACCTCATTATAAAATATACTATTTCATGAGATAGGTCACAAGACAACCTTTCAATAATATGTTTTATTCTACCAAGGATTTTTGCGCCTATAGATTTATTTATTTTGTACCCAAATGTAACATGATTTGTTCCGGAACAACCCGCGATAAAAAAAACAAATACATCATGTATCAAATAAAAAAAATAAAGGCAGAAATATTCCATGTAAACAGAATCTCTTATAACATGGTAGTTTCTTTTCTGTGTGGACTTGTCTTTCAGGTTGAGACATATTTTTTAAATTTAACTTATAATATTATATAATATTTTGGGGCAAGTTTTAAATCTCGCCAAAGCACATGGCCAGTCAAATATACTTCACATCTCTGAATGACATTGAATTTGACTATTTTGCATTTACAAAGTTGAGGCATGGTCCTCTGAATGAATGAGTCAAATAATGAAACATTCACGCTTTCTCTTGGCTTGTCAAGGCCTGGCTGGTTTTGCTATTTCTTTGCTATTGTTCAGAGATTTTTCCAGATCAAAACCTAAAACTTTAATTTGACAAATCTCACCTCAAGGTTAGTTTCTAAGCTCTTTTTGTCCATATTCACAAAAAGAATTAATTTCAAAGTCGATTTTTAAAATTGACACAAGCAGTTCACAAAAAACACCTCATGTCAATATCCATTCAGTAGCTGTTCTTTAGCTTTCAACCTTAGCACACAATTGTGATGAGTTTCACTAATGTGCCATTCAAGTAGTAAGTCAATAAACCACCAGAGCAAATAAGTCCAAGTCCAAGTTGACCTGATTCAAAGTCTCAAGTCTACAGCTGCGTAAAAAAGCCCCTTTTCTTAAAATCAAATGTATAAAGAAAATCATTCTAATTTTTACAATTTTGGGATGCAGAAGTTGATCAAGTATTCCAAAATATAAAAAAAATTATGATTTCCCTTATAGTATTTCACACTTTACCCAAACCCTGAAGCCTCACCTCCATTTCTAAGAACAGGTATGAACAGATTAACTACTACCAATAACAACAAACATGAAATCGGCAAAACCACCTGTGGGGGAGAAGTGTCCACGTCCAGCCGGCGTATGGGGGTCTAAGTGGGTCAGGTCATAGTCAATAATACAATAAGGTCATAATCTAGTCAGAGATTTCAAGCAAGTGTGTTTCCAAAATAGACCCTGATGTTATGTGACAGCTGGAGAGCCTTTTGGGTTCAAGGCTCATGGACTCACGTGGACCATCTAGCTGTACCATGCGAGGCTTTGTCCTGCCTGGCCTGTGAAACACACACAGCGGCACGGCCCTCAGGCCTCCTGTAGGGCACCTAGTTACGCTCCCCTAACCATACCATCTGCATCACGCTGCCATTCGGGGCCGAGATAAATCACAGAAGCCTTTGTGCATGCTGGGAATAGCTTCTTCCCGATAAGAAGGTCAGGGGTCACATTTTTGGCCAAGGATGACCGTCCTCGGGGCTAAATAAAGAACCTAGGGGTCGCAGAGCGGCAGAAACGAGCACAGGCCCTCACACTCAATTAGGATCAACACAACCGTCAAACTCGAGCTTCGATTTAGGTTACCGGAAAACAAGTAAGCGGAGCAGTAAAGTACAGCACCACAGCATCCACCCTGATATGCATTTGAGGGGAATAACCGCATCTGATTAATGTCTTAAAAGACCAACAAGGAGCGTTGGGTTTACTAATCAGTAGCAGCTGCTTTTAAAATTAGTCAGCCATTGTTAGGCTGTTTCTAGGGTGTTTGTTTACTCTGCACTAACCTAACAGGACCTCTGACCCAGCTAGTGGAATGTGAGAGCAGAGACACAGTGTGGGAGGTCACCGCCATCATTTACATCCTAAACACATGACAAGCTGTCAGGCAGAGGTCAGAGATGGTCAAGTTCACACAGGACTGCTGAGATCCTAATACGCTGTAGGGAGGGGGGTCTCTTTACACCGGTTGTTTTTTTACATCCACACATACAGTAGGTACAATGACAGTATAATAGACCGCGAGAAGCAGGATTGTTGTTTAAGTTATTGTGCTTTTTTTAACAGAGATAGTTGGAGTTGTGTTGTTTGAGCCAAATGGTTATTTGTGAGGCTGTAACTTTTGGTGGTTTTGTGTTGCATTTGTGGTGTTTTTTTATATTTTGTCGACATTATTTCTGCGCACACAGGATCAGAATCAGCTTTATTGGCCATGTATGTGTGCACAATGCACATACATGGAATTTGACTCGGGTTACATGTATGCTCTCGTCGTTCATACATGTAATTTACAAATAGCAGGATAAATATTAAAAAATACATTAAATACCACAGAATAGCAACATTATTATTACTATCTATATTTAAAAGGGAATGTACAGTTAAAACATAAATGTCACCATTTGATGCGCTGCACCAGAGTGTAGCTTCAGCTAATTTGCTGCTGAATATGTGCAACAAGAGAAAAATAAATTGGAGGAGGGAGTGAAAAATGACTTGAATGCTCCTGATGTGCAGCAAACTCTCAACCCTGGCAAAACCATTCGTATGAAAAGATCCTCTCTGAATAGATTGAGAAGAAGACCGAAATGTGTCCTTGTCTAATTGAGAATGTACAGCCAAACACGGGGAGAATCACAGATTTTCAGGTTGTCCTTGTCATCCTTTGATCCCTTGTGAAAAGGCTAGACAGTCATGCTGCAGTGATCAGTCAGGGTCAAAGTCATACGCCACCTTCCCTCCCTCCTCCATCCTCCCTCCTCCGTCCTCCCTCCCTCCTGTGACTCCACTGTAGTTGTGTGGCTCTGGCAGCTGGTGGTGCTGTAAGACTTGAGTCTCCCCTTTGCTTTTTCTCCCATAACAAGGCTGTCACCTATTCTATCCTCCTTTGTCCTCTCCCCTCCATCACTCACCTCCACACGTCAACGCGGAGCCACTGCAGCATCCTCCGCCAGCCGTCTACGTTTATGAGGTGCGTGGGGACGAGCCGCTGCCCTAAACCAACTCAAGCATCTTGAAACACAACCTATATGAATGTTTTTGTAATTAAATCATTCGTTAGAATGATAAAAAAAAAAAAGAAGAATGTGGGGGGATAAAAAAAATCAATAATCTGATGTTGACATAGACATGCACACTGAAACAGTGACTGCATTTGTTCTGTGTGTGTTTATTTGGGGGGGAGAGCTCATGGTTCAATAAGCGTGACGTCTGCTACTAGGTCATTTGCGTGAATAGTATTAATTGGGTTTCCTGCAAGGCCACACAGCCAGCGGCTCAGTTATGATTCCAGTGGGTAAATATTTGCCTGTACTAACCCTCACTAGGTGCCATAATGATTCTTTGTGTTTTGCACTGTGTACAATGGGTTTCTGTGTACGCATCACTCGGTGCCTATGTCTGCTTGTGTGTGTGTGTGTGTGTGTGTTGCAGCTCAATCACCCCCCGCCCCCCGCCCCAACATTCCCTTTCTACAGCTGCAGCTCGGCAGAGTTCGATCAATAACGTGTCCTTCATTCTCAAGTCGGGCCTGACCTTGGCAGCCTTTTGTCTCCTTCCAGGGGCCAGAGTGCGCATGTACAGGTTGGAAAACAAGGCTCTCAAAAATCCACCCTTGGAAGGGAAATAATTCCCCTCACTACAGCATTCTCATTAAGAGCCTAATGAATCATATATTTATAGCGTTCTTATCTTAGCGTAATGAGGTGATGCCACTTTTGAACTCATTTGCTAAATTACCACAGGCCACGCTTTAAATGAAATAAACTTCCAATCCTTTGCATGTACACGCAGCTGCGTTTGTTTCGACGCCAACCGTAGGAACAAAGAGCACCTCGCCGTGCAACCACAAGACGAAAGCTAAGCTGTGTGTTCTGCGACATTTAAAGGCACTAAAACATGGAAGTGTTCTGCAGAGGGCGGTGGGAGTTGATCTGACGGATCTGTTTACATGTTAATGCAGCCTGACATAGCCTGCAGGTGGCACCATTTATGGATTAGTCCTGCAGTCGCATTCTTTTATTCAGTGGTGGATATTTAAATGGGCAGTTAGTGAAGGATTTTCTTTCACATGTGCATATTGAATTCTTTCATAATCCTGCATTAAAGCAAGCAACAAGTTATTTTCATATGTATGCATTATTGGACTGAGTCATCTCAGGCTGCAGGAATACTTTTATTACTCATTGCCCAGCTGAAAACAAGCAACCTGAAAAGCCATTTCAAAGAGAAATTGTTTCTTGTTATATGGGAAATATTACTCGGTCCGTTTCATTTTTAATTGCACAAACAGCTGTTCATCAAATGTCTTGTGATGTAAAGTAAATGCAGGATGAGTACTTTTGTACACAGGCCATTCAGTAATGGGTTTCTGCAGGCTAGTCGTATCAAGATCAAGTACACAATTAGCACATTAGTACTGACAAATTACAAAAATATGTTCTAATCCTTTTGAAGCCTTGTGGTAAAACAGGAGTAGATTTGCTGCTTGAGGGGTGAACTTTGAGTGAATGATTTGGCCAAAAAAGATCCTTCGTTATTCCACTGGCAGTGAAGAAGTCTGATATAGCCAAGAACTAAATCTCAAGATATTACAGTATGAACAACTCGGCACAGGAACGACAATCTTTTTCAAAACGAAGGCTGTCGAGTTCAGACTTTCATCTAAATGTTTACAAAGAACAAATAGTACAGAAAGAATATCCGTTATCATTTTCCTTGAGATGTTGAATAAAATGAATCATATCAGACATGAATCAAAACTCAAAGTTTATTAACTAATTCCACATTCTTCAGGACATCAGACTTTACAAAACCAAAAACAGGACAGTTATCCACTGACACATCAACCTCTACAAAATAAAATGAAAAACAGAAGGGTCCTCGCTACGCTTTCCTCTTCTGGGTGCTGATGTAAAGGACTGGGGAGAAACGGGGAAAGAAATATTAAAAACAAAAAAAGGCAGTAGTTTTGCTGAGAATCACAATAACATCTACGACCAATCTGAAATGAATTATTTATAATTCTCTTTTCGTCTTCATTTGATGTGGATTATGCTTTCCAGAGATAAAGGGTCATAATTGAGGCCAACTTTTTAACTGGCCCAACCAAATAATTTGAATATGTTTTTAAGTCAACCCGTGATGCTCAATTCCATTTGTTTTCACCCCACCCGTTACTTCCCATGATACCCAACACATAAATACATTATCTGGGGTTAATACTGACCCACTGACGGAGATCTTTTTATGAAAACATCTAAATTTCTCACCCGAGATACAGGGAATTGTTTTGCACTGTTAATTGTTGTGGTTTGGAGCTGTATTGGACTGTACAGAAAAGTAGTCGGGTAAATCATCTTTTCCTACCATCTAATTTTATCAACCTGCTCTGTTTAGACTAAAATAGCACCATCTTCAGTTGCTGGCCCTTTTATCACAGTGAGAACTGCACTGGCCAGCATGACTCATAGTCAAGAGAGAATCAGACTGTAAATACCGTTCATGCCCGGAGTTAGGAAAAATCTAGAATCTGTTCTTCTGACCGTTATGGTCGATCCAGATCATATGAAACTCACTTACTACAATCCTTTACTCATCAAGGATTGACAAGTTAGAAAATAATAAGCAGGAGAACTAATAACGGTTGATTTAAGCTTTCACATTATCAATATTACATGGGACAGTTTATTCCTTTTGAACAGGGCAAGCTGAAGAAACATTTTAAAACTAAGGAACATCAGAATATAATTTGTTTTTAATCGTGGCTCTGACATTGGACTTTTTGTTTGTTCAATAGTAGAGCTTTGTGATGTCACTCAAGCTGTTAACTGGCACCATGTAATGCATCACTGCCAGTAAAATACTCGTTGGGCACTTCTTTTCTTACTGTGTATTTTACTTTGCTCTTTTAACTGTTGAAATGTTTTGGCCCCTGTTTTTGCCAATTTGTTTTAATTTGACTACTGTATTGCACTTTGTGATCATTTGTGAGAAGTGCAATACAAATAAACTTGACTTACTTTACAGTGGTTAAAAAAATAAGTCTCTAAGGGATGTCTATATTTAAATGTTACACCTAGAAGACTTGAATAAAACCTAGAACTCTTAAATAATACTGAAACATCGTTCATGTCATTGGTGCGTGTTTGAATATGGAAATCAAAAATGTCTGTTGTGAAAAGTCTGTAACTGGAGTCCCTAAATTTGACTAAACTGTACACACCTGACAAGAACCATGCAGTCTTTGTCAAGTCTTTAACAGCCTATGTGTCTGTAAACTGGAGATACAATTATATATTAGAGAAGCTCACCATTGTTTCCTCTTAGAAACGCATCTCCATACTTATTCTTGAGCTGCCCGTTCACATACTCCTCGGTCTGCTCTATGGCAATGTTCATGTAGCCATCGAGGCAGGCCAGGACACCTGTAACACACGTCATACAACATCATACATGTTTATGGAAACAGAGAACCTCATCTCTTTGGAAATGGCATCACCATGGGGGAAGAAGGGGGACGCGTTATGTCCACGCCAGGGTCATTACCTCTGTAATCGACGCCAGAGTTCAGTTTGACCACCACTGGTCTCCCGATTATCTGCTTCAGGAAGTCGCTCGGGGTTTGCTTTCTCAGACTCATCTTGACTGCGATCTGAAACAGTAGAAAAGGAGCAACTAGTTAGCGACATGTTATGATCGCAGTGTCTTCCAACCAGCCGCATTAGCATCGCGCTAGCTAACTCGTGCACGATGGCGTTCATTCATTCAACCCAACAACGAAGTCATATTTAGAAAATGGTGTGAGGGTAGCAGCATGTAGCTATGATTCTGACGAGTCCAAAACTAAATGAGTGGAATACAGTTAATTGTAAATTGGCGTGATACTGCGTGAGCAACTAGCGTTAGCTGCTAACTAAATGCTGTAGCTAACCCGTTAGCTACAAACTATTTAATGAACGTGCGTGAACTTAAAGGTGCGAGTAGGTAGTTACACGTGCTAGTCCGTTTAATACGTTTCCTGGACTCGATGGAGACGTTTGCTTGTTAAAATAGTTATCATTGGCTACGTGATTAGTAGCATTTCACTTACCCGATAGACTTTCTCCAAACGATTGTATTTGGCATAGACCGCGTATTGACCAATCAGAGACGCGCATTATACGGAGACCGGGTGAGGACAAAAAGAACGAAGAGCGCATTTTAACAGCCTGAAAGAATTGAAACCTGGAGAGACAAAACATTGTACAGACAGTATTTCACTGCGTTTAAGACGCATGTTCAGTCAAAATATTAACGATTTGCAACAGTAGCCTTGTACTTATGCAGATAGCAACATATCTACTACTCTTTTTACAAGTCACAAGCCAATGACCAATCTGGGCCTATGTTTCTATCTACAATTGGCTAAATATGAATAAATACAAGGGTACAGTCCAATTAGGATGAATATTTTATTTTGTAGTATTCTTATATATTTTTTGTTGATATAGTCTGATCCTGTAACCCAGCTCAAGTGAAAAAAAAATCTAAAAAGAAATTAGATAAAAATGTCCAGGATATTGACAGAATTGCTATGAGGATAATAAAAAACGCATTATCTTGATAAAAGAGTATTGTACAAACAAAACATTCATATTGATCCTAATGACACATTTTATTTCCCATAAATCCTAGCGAAATACTAAAGTATCATCTTATATTTTACTCATTCTTTTAGAAAGAAATGCAGTTTTGTTTTAAAAGTTAAGCCTGGAGAGAAGATAAAAGCTAGTGTTACAATTTCCCCAGCCATATTGTACATTCATCAAATCTCACAGATGTCTGATGAAGAAATGTGTTCCCGCACTGTGCTCAGTTTTTATAGCACAGCCTCCATGAACGTGTGCAAACGTTCACAGTCTGGTTCGGCTTCTGGACATTGGACTTGTAACTGGTCACCAGATGTACATACTGGGTTGAAGTATGGGCTGCCAGAAATAATAGGGGAGGGGGAGGGGGGATGTGTGGATCCCAGTACAGACTGTAAGTACAGGCGAGGTGCACAAATTAGTCGATTTACAGAAAATTCATCAGCAGTTCTATTGATAGCGTTTGTGAAGATTGTATGCTTTTTCTTTGTCATGTATGATAGTAATGTTGAGGTTTTTAATTAGTGGCATTACTGACATAAGTATTAAACTAAAGTACATCATGTTGTTCTAAAATGAAGTCTAAATTATAGTACACTATTGGAAATAGCTAAAAATTACTCTTTTTGACAGATTCTCCCAAATTTACAGATTTCTCATTTGCTTGCTTATTTCCTTTATCTTATTCCTTTAGCATACATTATGATAATAATACAAAAACATGACCTTATTACACCTTAAATTATACATTCCTCTTCCAAGTCTTGCAAATGTCTATAGTTTAATAATAAAAAAAAATGCAAAAATGCATCAGTATGACTCTTTTGCGAACGTGAGATCTTTTCATTATTCAATGTTGCTGTGGCCAGGGTGTGTTGTGAAGGATATGATAAAGTCTACCATCTGATAAAACTGTGTTTGCCGGGTGCATGACCCAAACGCTGCACAGCTTGGGCGGTACATGAAAAATGGTGCGGGGGCAAAATAGGGATGAAATGGTGAGGTGAAAGATAGAAGAGGACAGAGGTAAAGGAGGATGTGCCAGTATGTGTTAACAGAGACAGAGAGGTTGAGAGAGAGAGAGAGGGTTAGAGAGAGAGAGATGGAGAAAGAAAGAAAGAAAGAAAGAGGGGGATTGTGAGAGGTGGAATCATAAAGTACCTCTTGTGTGTCTAGACAGGTTGCTTGTTAGCAGGCCATGGCTAGCCCTGTGGAGGCTAGAGGTTAATTTGGTATCTGCTGCTGTGTTAAACTAAGGTCAGTACTACAAGTCCTTAAGTCATAAACAAGAGTGGTTAAGAGCCATGTATACACCTAGGCACCGGTTAATGAATATTCAATGAAGATTTTTTTCTCTCCCTTGTCCCCTGTTCCCTTCGTTGTTTCTCATTTTGAAGGAAATTTTTGAAAAGAAAAAAATCCCAGTTTATCTCTGTAGCCTTCAGAAATGACCTCTGTGCACTTACATTTACTCGTCCTTTGTTATCATAATAGATGGCCTTACTCGTAATAGAAAGTGGCTTTTTGCTATTTGAAATGTTCCACACTTATTATGCAGCTCTGTCTCTGGATGCACCAAATGTAACTACCCATAATTTGATTGCTTAATACAATAAAACCAATAAAAATAATAAAGTGATAATTTTTTTCCCAGGTCATAAAGTTTATGGCGAAAATAAAAGTTAAACTTATGACCCAGGCTACATCCTCACTGGTATATGTGTATGTTTTAATATGCAGCGCAAATGGGCAGGCAATGAGACACTACGCGTGAACCGAGCAATCTCAGAGAAATCGCAGTATACAGGCGCACTTAGATAAGTGTGTTTTGCTTGTAACCTGCAGACAATTCACCAACGATAGATAATGATTCAGGGTTAATTGTAAACATTGACACTGGGCTCTAAATCCATCGTCAAGATCACATCCCGTTCCACCACAGATCACATGTCAACAATGATGGCCACACATTCCGCAGCCTATGCATTATTTAGAATAGAAGTGCGTAGGAGTACACCTTTAAAATGCCAAACCTATTTAACATGCACTGTAATATCAGTTGTATACATAAGCATTAGTGGGCTTTATCTTTGCTTCTACCTTTGAGCTGTGAAATTGCCGATAGTCAGGATTTTAAATGTGTTATTTAAGATTAAACAATATAGGAAAATGTTGATATCACTGGTCATTAGGCAGATGTACTTATTGTATATACCAATTAATTTCTTCTAAGGGTCAGTTTACAACCTCATTAAATAGTTTGTTACACTCAAATATACCTGTTTGTGGTCAAATGGTTTGAGTAATTATATTGTCTTTGTATTATTTTCTATATTTAGTGATTGTTTGTTGTAATTTCATTTTTAATTGTCTACGTTTAACATCTCTTGCAAGGACAAATCCACAGAGAGCTGATGTCCAACTCTGCAGCCACTCTTCACTCCGTGGAGCAGTTTCGCGTCTTTCAGCATGTGGTTTGGGCTAAGAGACAAACAAACCTAACTGTTTTGGTTCTCACATCTGAAAACTAAAAGCTCAAAAAAAAGACTGTATGTCAAACAGCACACTGACACAGTTTGCGACTAGCTGGAGAGAATTGAGCAGAATTTACATAAAAGAGAGGGAGTATTGAACTTACATTCACCAGGTAGAGAGAAACACAACTCCAGATGAATGTTATATGTTATATGTGTAGTAGAGACACACAATAACCTGTTTTGTTCATTCTGTACATCCATGGCATACCTCATCTGTTACCCTCCCAAAGGTTTCTTCCTTTCCTTCACACCCATCAATGTTTAGATGTGAATGTGTCCTCTTCCGATGCAAAGATCCTGGCCAGAGGATGTTGTTTACTGGACAGATCGTAAAGCCCTCTCAGGTAAATCTGCGAATTGTGATTTCTGGGCTGTATAAATAAAAAAAATTGAATGTCAACACACGTAAAAGGTTATAATAGGTCAGTGTTGTGTTCACAGTTTTTTACCGTCACCCCAAGTGGCCAAACATAATCAATTAATGCCGGATAAATCCCTGTTTCAGTACTTTAAAGGTTTAATATATTATTATTATTATATTTTAATAAATGGTTTCCATACAACAACATACTTTCATTCTTAGTAGTCGTAGTTTTAGGTGGAAGTACAAACAGCAGCAGTAACGGTGTAGCATTTGATTTATTAGCAGCTCCCTTATAATTAATAATTGTCCTACATTTGATATTCTATCTATCTCCTCATATAATTATTAGTATCTTAGTTATCATTAATCAGTTATTTTTTAAATCCTTTCTTTAGTGTGGCTCTACTACTCATCAGCTCTAATTAATTCCTTAAACTAAAACTAACACCACGTTGTCTGGACCAACAGTGAATTACTTTTCTTTGGGAGAGTGCGCTGACCATCTAGTGGACCGTCTGAAAGCAGAACTGCAGTGCTGTCAATTGAGAGACAAATCCCATCTCCATTTCTAGACCCCTTAAGCCCAAGGGGCGGGCTCGTGAAATAGAAAGATTATAGTGACGGGAGATGCTATTGTAGGTGGGAAATAGGGGACCGGACCAAAGGAGGCCGAGGCTTGAGGTGAGTGGAAATAAGGAAGGTGGAGAATGGGAGCCACATCCCTCTTGTACCCTAAAGCAATATGCAGGATATGGGTGGAGGTGAAGGTGGGGGTCGGCTGTACAGGATGAGGAGAAAATCTAGACTGCATTGACCCTTCTGAAGCCAGGTTTTCTCTTCAGGTCAAGCTTGATATGGGAAAGATAATGGAAAAGCTTGGTGGAGTTTTCAAATAAAAAACAGATTGGTAGACAGAGTGTCTCTGTTCTTGCTTCTATGTAATCCCTAACTGTATGGAGGTAATAGCTTGGAAGTGATGGGAAACCTTTCTTCTATGAAAAAGGGGCCGGGAAACCCCAGCGGCATGGCTGGACGCTTGGATCAGTTGCCTTTGTGGCACACAGGGTTGTTTTAAATGGCTCACTTGTTCAAAGCTCCCGTGATGTCGGTTCGTGTAACTGCAGCAGCGAAGGCGCTCACCAAAACAGGTGGTCGTACCTCCACATCCATCCACTTTCCATCCGCTGTAAGAGTTCTGAATTCCTTCGTCATAGCCCGCAACCGTGCAGTAAAGGAAATGTATAAGCAGTGGTAAATTACCCACAGGGTGCAACCAGTGTCCCTGTGCTTTGGGTTTTGCTCCTTATTATTTCAGTTCCAATGACACATCGCTCCACTTACACTTAATGACGCAGCTGTGAGCGCTGACAGTTGACAGTGGTTGGCTGCCCAGGGGCCCCATGCTGAGAGAAAGGGGGTGGCGCGAGGCAGACAAGGTGGGATGTAATCACTCCCTGTAATTTGGAAGAAATCCATAGAGCTTCTCACAGTAAAAATGAAAGCCTTCCTCTTGTTCGGTCTCTCTACAGCCACCGAGCTCCGCTGCTTTCAAAAGCCTGAAAAGAGAGGTTCAGAGAACCGATTCTCCCTGGTTGGCGTCCCCCAGGGGTTAGTCCTGGGACCATCTCAAATCTGCTACAGCCCTGGAGCCTTGTTCTTTCCCCAAGGAGCGGCACAGCAGACAGACAGTCGGACTACCCATCCTCTGCTGTGTGGCCCAGGCGCAGCCAGCCAGCACAACTCTCCTGAGATCCTCCTTAGTGGAGAGAGAGCTCAGTGGAGCTTATGCTGCTTGTCTGTCTGTCTTTCTTTCTGTCTGACACCCTCTCCTGTCACCTTATTTCTCTCCCTTCCCTTTTATATCTCAATCCGAGGCAAAGGAGGCGATGCATTTTAATGCTCCACTTCCAGTGTTCCTTTTCTGTCACATTAGAAAGACAAAGAGCGCATTATGCTATCTTTAAAAGAAAAATGTTTCAACAAAATGACAGAAGCATCCTGTCATGAAAAATAATTGTGTGCACAGTAACTCATAATTACACGTTGTTAACCTCAGCATGCTTTATTGTCTTGACTGTCTAAATGACACTCAGTTTCGCAAGAAAACTTGGCTCGAGCCATGAGCAGATCGCCCGGTTTGATCACTTTGTCACACAACACTATCCTACCAAGTTGTCAAAGAAGACACTGTAGTGGTTTTGCTTGATAGATGGTGAATGGTGCTTATACAAGGAGCCACTCCAGTGCGCCCATAAATATGCATCGTGACATTTGGAACAAAGCTGCTCGTCCTCTCTTTCCTGATGAGCTCTGCCTGCATACTATAACATATTGCCATACTGTCACACCTTGTGTTTCATAGCCAATCTCTCTGTTCATCAACTTGGCAGATAACCTCTAGATGCTGACAGATGATATGGGGGATGGCTTTAGGGCTCTATTGTATGCAAAACCAGGAAGTGAAATTCCAACAGATGCTTATACCGGTGATGATTAATTAATCCTTATTAGTTCATACATAATGTATGAGATCAACAAAAAAAAATTAAACACATTGTGTATTTAGATGATCGGGTACTTTTCTACATTTTGGAAAAAGCCAATCGTTTGTCTCTATTGATCCACAATGGGTCAGAAGCGAAGACGTGTGCTTACATTCACAGACCGTAGTGTGTTAGGGCAAGTGCAAAAGAATGCTCTCTGTTCTCACTGAACACATAACTGGCTTCTTTCTCCCAACACCTCATTGCTTTAGAAAGGAATAAATATCCAAGACAGCCAGGAGCAGTTCCTTTCAACCCCCCCCACACACACACACACACACACACACACACACACACACACACAGATCTCCCTCTCTCGTCCATGTCTCCCTCTCCTCCTCTCTCTCTCTCTCTCGGTCATTTGACCAGCAGTGCTTCCTGCCACTAAGGACCTGTGACTCATCAGCCAGAATACAGCAGCCTTCTCTTGCTCGACCTCTTGAATATTCATAGATATAAGAGGACTCAAGCTCAGAACCGTCCACCTTGTATTCATCCACATTTGTATATATGTAAGAAGGGAGGGAGGGGGGTGGGGGGGTGGGGGGGAGGGTACAAGTAGTACTAGATATCTAAACGGGTTCTGTGGGAGAGGGGGCATGGGGGGGGTGGAGGGTAGGGGGGGGGGCTGTTTTACACTAATTTCTTTATCCCTTTCACAGGAGTGCCATGTTACAAGAGAATTCCTGAGGCGAGCCAATGGCCCGATAAATCTGCCGGAGCCTCTCTCTCAATTTGTCTCCGTGGAATGTCAGCTGGCAAGCGCCCAGACACTGAGAACCTCTTTTCACAATGCGCCAATCTAACAGACGAGATCCCATGTTGGAGCTGCAGTACAAGGGACTGGCACGGATAAATTGCCACGTGCCTTATCTAGGTCTCTTTATGTCTAACTGTCTGAGGTCTCGCTCCTCAAACGGCCCTTCGAAGGCCACTTCCTCCCAGACCTGGTGGTTAACCTGAACGGCTGAGTGGGTGACATTGACAAAATGCAGGTGTCACCAAAGAGGAACTCGTGATATGACACAGATGCTGTGTCAACCCGTCTTACTGCATATGACCCACGGTGTGAACAGAAATTGTCCTGTTTGGTGTCATTCATCACTGTGTGGCACAGTCTCCCACATAGCTCGGTCCAGGTGGTGGAATGGCAGAGTGGGAGAACAGACCATGTTTGTGTGAAGATGCAACAACTATCTCTCTCTTTTTCTTTCTCTCTTATTCCCTCCCTCCCTCCCCCTCTCTCTCTCCCTCTTCAGTCAGACTGCTGTAGCACACTTTGTACTCTATATAAAGGTTGGAGGTTAGCAAACAACAAGATTCCTTCCCACCTGTACCCCTAAATGAGTCACCAGTCATGAATTCATTCATTTATTTATGTACAGTATATGCAATCACAATACATTAAAAGTGTATCTCCACAGATGGATGAAATTGTTCTTTCTCAATCAAGATTTCAAGTTTTTAAATCTCTGATTATATAAATAATTCCTCTGAAATTAGGCTTCACATTCAAATGATGCAGGACTAAATTAAAAAAACTCTAAATGAATTGCATCCTCTCCTCTATCACATTTTCTACCCAGCCAGCCACACTAGCGTATTTAAGGGGTTCATGTTACTGCGTGACAGTTGGCATGACAGTAAAAAAAAGGCATGTGCCAAGCGGAGCTGCCAATGCTCAGCATGGCTGGTTTTAATATTTTAATGTGTTTCATTACACCAGTATGGGCCAGATAGCCTCTCTGACGTCCAGACAATTGTTTGCAAATGAACAAGATTACATGACAAGCCCTGAATGACAGAGCCATCCACTGCTGCCTAGCCTCGCCACTTATCTGATCGTAGCCTAGCAACAGATCCCTGACCTGGCTTTGACCTCCACCCGATAAGGTCAACACCTGAAGGCTCTCTCATTGGAGGGCTGGCTGAGAGAGAGGTGGAGCTTGGGGATGTAGGGGAGACAAAGGACTCACAGAGCAAGGGCAGCCTCCTCTGCATAGAGTTCCCTGCTTCCTGCTGGCAAAAAAAAGGTTCAGACAAAAGCATGCCAGATCTCTTTACTAGGGTTTGTTATACCTGTGTGTGTGTGTGTGTGTGTGTGTGTGTGTGTGTGTGTGTGTGTGCGTGTGTGTGTGTGTCTGTGTGTGTGTCTGTGTGTGTGTGTGCGTCAGATGCAAGCCAATCATATAATGCTGGTAAAGAAAGAAAAAAAACGGAACACGAAAGCACTTGCCAGTTCAATGTCCCCTGTAGCCAATTCCGACAGCAGTACCTTGTTTTACACAGGGTCAAAAACGTCCATGAAAAGAAAAAACAGCAGCTGTAACTTGTTATAATGAAAATTATTGTGGTGGCAAACAGAAAAGACACTTTATGAAGGAGGCACTGAATGTGAAATTAATCGACCAGAGCGACCCACCCTTGATAGTCATCCCCACTTCTTCAGTATTTGTCTGCACACAAATCTCTCTCGCTTTACCAGCAGTGATATGGAAGTTAATCCAAATTGTGATAGTGGCAATATCCTATTAGACCATGGCAATAAAATCAAGCTGAGACTGGTAACACATTACAGATATCAGAACATGTTCAGCACGCTCCATTACAGTATAAAGTGACATTAATCAGCGGGGATCCTCTTACACACACATGGACGCATTAAAACAAACATTCAAATCATACACACAGATATGCACAAGCCTAAAGTGCACCTCAAAAGAACACACGTTGTGAGAGTTGAAGTGCTCCTTTATCTGATATTATTTCAAATAGAGAGAATGAATCAGATAAATGCAGGCATATTGTAGAAACATGTATATCAAGCAGCCAAGGGCAGACGGGTGGACATATAAATCGCTGTGCATAACGCTTTTTGTAATTATTATATTATATATTAAAATAATTCTTGCTCACAGAGCCTCTGGATTAAAAAAAAAGTTATTTTGAGGAAGCTGGCAGACAGTGTTCTTGTTCTAGTGCTTTGTGACTTACTGTGAGAAATGTATTGCAATTCAGTTCGCAAACTGCTTCAAATGATAAGAGAGCACATTTTTTTAGGACTGTGTTCACAAGGAGTGTGGCTCTAATCACACTGATTTATTTAGTTAGACAGGCCTGCATTTATACTGGGCCTATCTCTTTCTTTCTAATGTGAGTATTGGCGTTGGCCCTGCGGGGATTACCGTTCAGCCTGTCAGGTTTGGCACTGCTAAAATAACTCTGGTCTCCGAGTTGAAGGACCTTCGCTTCCCTCCAGGGCCTTTCGCAAGACCTCTGCCCCAGTTCACCCAGGCCAACCTAAAGGCTCCTCCTCCGTGTGCGTGTGTGTATGTGTGTGCATGTGTGTGTTTTTGCACTGGCGTCTTACTGAGGGGAAACAGTTGAAGGTCAAAGGCCAGGAAGTTGGCCACCTGCCTCTGTCACTTCAATAAAAGTAGTAGTAGCAGAGAGAGGAAGTGGTTGCAGAGAGAGGAAGACATGACAGATAGAGAAAGACTGTATGTGTTTAGGTTTTCGTCTGACAGTTGGATTCACAAGAACGTCAGATGGGTTATAGCATAACAATCCTTAAATAAGTAAAACATCTTTGCAATTTAAGCCGCATCCTCGGAAAAAAAAACAGGACTTTTGAATGTTTTATTTTCCTCCCACTGAGCATTTGTGTTGACCTTAGTGACACTCAGTTGATCTGATCTGCAGACTTTATGTCTGATTAAAGTACACAACTGCTACAGGCTTTTGAGTTTCCTAGAACCA
The DNA here is from genome assembly GCA_036178185.1 of Liparis tanakae. NCBI lineage: Eukaryota > Metazoa > Chordata > Actinopteri > Perciformes > Liparidae > Liparis > Liparis tanakae. The sequence goes on from CM070110.1 coordinate 6,589,444, forward strand.
CTGCAGAATAACCTACAGGGATCTCTTCGCTGGTATTTGCTGCAGGCGACAACCCTCCTCGCTCACTGCATTAAATGTGCCGGCCGAGGACGAGTGCATAGAAGGCCAGAGGGCAAAAAAGGGTGTGAACCACCTGCTTCTGTCACACTGTCAGGATGAAGGCGAACGAGTGCAAATAGGGTGAAGTGTGTGTGCACGGTTGGGGATATTGTGTAGAAGGGGGACAGGTGGCACACCGGACAGCACTGGCACAAGACACCCCGGGATTTATCACTAAGCGACAGTCACGGCTGGGCAGGGGACAGATGTTTCTGTTTACCCCGGGGCAACATCTGACTGGGCGAGCCCAATGTTAGCCTGGCCAGCCTTGCCCACACAGGGACTGAGAGCATAGAGGAAATGAAGAGAAAAGAGGCAGTGAAAGGAGAAGAAGAAACCGGAGGATGTTCAGTTGGCCCCCGAGGCACAGAGGCAAGTTAGCTCATTTCTCTCCAGTCTGCTCCATCCTCCGCTGAAGCACCTGAAACTCATTTAGCCTCCACTAACTGTTGTGCCACTATAGGGAACCATTTTAATAAGTAGTAATAATGCCGACTGACAATATGAGCAGCTTTCAAAGCAGGGAACCGCATGCGCCAGATGTAGAAGATACTCAAGTTCTAATTGAACTTGAGTATATTCTACATCTTAACTTCGTTTCGAAACGTGCACCCAGGCCAACAGCTCTTATTGTGGTGTTATTTAGGGGTTTACGGGGAAAGGCATTTTGAATTAGCCAATAGTGTGCAGTGTTCCAGCAGGGAAATTTGAGCGCCGCCCCTGGTAATATAGCTGGAGCACTCTTCCCCGGAGCACTGAGGAATGACCTTTAGGTTCAACCCCGGCTGAGGTCATGGCAGTGTTGCCATGGCTACTATCAGCAGACTGCCCTGTTGCCAGCATTACCTCAGCTGCCTGGCATTGTCAGGGTCATAGAACAGGCTGTGACCTCCCTGTGGTGACCTAACTAAAAAAACACAGTCAAGACACTTAAGAGTCTAGTATAGATTATTTTTTTCTTTTTGAAAATGTTTAGAGGAAATGTACAGAAGTTTATGATTTCTACAGAGATTTGCATCTGAATTAATGCACTTCTGGTAAATTGCAGTCTGGTAAATTAAGTTTGATATTACATGGAGTTTGCGATCATTAATTTAGACCCAATGTGGTGTAATAAGCAAAGGCTTACACAGAGCAAGATTTAGTACTGGCTAAGCCGTCCGGCAGGACAATTTCTGCTTCCCTAGGATTGTTAATACGAAAAATCTGTCTGCATTAACTTCACTCTCAGAAATATAGAAACCCGCAGATCTACGACATTCATCTGTTATTTCATCAAGACATACACACCAGAACTGCTGCATTACAATGATTTAGTGGGATATTACAAATCGTGTTCCCCCTGCACTGCATTTTATAAACACGGTCACTAATCTGAACCAGAAAATGTCTATGTATGCTATTATAGTCAGCTTTTAAAGAAATCTTATTTCTAGCATATTGTATTTTATTTTTAGCTTATTTGTTTTAGCACCAGCATAATGTCACAAACTCATATATGTTGTGTAATTTGATTGTTGTACCAGCAGAACTATAGCAGATATCAAAGTACTTTTCCCCTGAGTGCTTAGAGAACTCATCTCGGGGTCCTGCCATATGCATATTTTGTGCTGACAGAAAAAAGACAATGTGCAAGAAATGCAAAAAAACAAAAAGGACTTAACCGTCCCATGTAGCAGCTCATCCCGTCTTTGATCAGAGCAACTGTCCAAAGACTATCCATCTGCAGGTAAAGGTGAGAAGCACAGCTGTCTAGACAAACACATTCAAACTATTAAGATTGTAATGTCACCCATTAGAATATTCAGTATCACAACCCAACATTATCCTCTCCGCAAATGAAAAACCTAATGGGATGTCTTAATCATTTCATGCAGGAGATGCAATACAATATTACTCCTTTCTATTTGTGGAACATGTTTGTCCACTCTCCTCCTGATAGGCCCCATTTAATCATGTTGTTCTGTTTCCTAATTAGCAGAAATGCAAAGTGTCTTTGTCACCTGTGGACAGCCAAGAGGGCTAATTTAGGCTTTTCACTAATTGCCACGGTAACGAGCCTCCTGTGCCTCCGCTGGGGGTGGGTGGAAGGCATGGCAGGAGGAGGACTGGAGGATGGAAGGATGGAGGGATGAAGACACAGCTCTCCTCACACACAGCCGAGGTGTGAAAGAACGCGGCAGGCCAACAGAACGCAGCTTGGAGGAGTCCAACAGCAGGGAGTGGGGGACAGCCTGCGCTGTGAAAAAGCCCCAACACCCAGCTGAGAGGGAGGAGGATTCAGCTCTGGCCAGTTTTGGTCTCTCAACTTTGATGAGGAGATGACTACACTGGGTTTGATAATTGCCGGACATTTCTCTGACTCTGACACCTGTTATTGTCCCCACCTGATTTGACACTGATTCCCACACAATGTACCTTTTTTTATTACTGTTCTTTTTATAGACACATTGTAGGTCTAAGTCAGCAGGCAGTTTTTAAATTAGCAGCTTTACATGTATGAAGCCTGTGTGTGAGACGTGGGGGCAGCAGGAGGTGATTAGAGATTTAAAAAAAACAAATTAAAATATAGGATAGTGTGATCATGATTATTCTGTTATAATATAACTGTTTTTCCCCTCATGCAACTTTATAGCTCTGAAATCATGGTGAAGTGGCAGCCTATAGTAGAAACTTTTTGGTAGAATGGATGAGCGGATGAAATAAGCCTAACACCTGAATTGTCTTCATCTTTAACTATATACACACTGTGGATTTACTATAGTAATACGTATATAGTTTGTATTAATATTAAATTACATATGTTGAATATATGTAATACGTTTGAAAAATCAGGGTGTAAAAATGTCATCCAGTCAATATTAACCCACACAAATTCAGCTTATTTTTATTTTACCTTGCTGCAATTGGGATTCGTATCTTTAATTACGATACATCTTTTGTTATGCTTCATTGTCTGTTTTGCTAAAGCCAGCGAAATGCATCTTCAACATGCCTCTGCATTATGTATTCATGGCGTCTAAATTGACGTGTACGTTCATATTTGTATCATTCGCATTATTGCATAAATTATTATCGTCACTCACCATTCTATTATTTTTTAACTTAATTAAATAGATTCCGTGAATGTAAATCGACTCGATCAATGCGGTCCCCTCTGCTGATTTATACAGATTTTTTTTCTTTCCCCCAAATACATTTTCTTTTCAGCAATACACCCTGAAAGCTCGGGGGCACCTTGTCCGTCCGCTGCTCTCGGGGGCGAGCTCCTCCAATGTGTGCCTGCGCGCAAGAGCGTGTTCGAGTGTGCGCGTGAGCGTGTGAACGTGTGTGTGTGAGAGTGAGTGAGTGTATGCCTGCGCGCGAGCGCGCGAGTGTGTGTGTGTGTGGCTCTGCTCTGCTGTTGCTGCCCTTTGATCCCTGCATTAGTGTTAGTTAGGGGCTCGGAGACACACTTGCACCGAGAGCAGCCATAGTCAAGACACGGCAACAACAACAGCGGCACCTCCTCCGCCTGTGTTCCCATTCCCCAACAATACACTTTAAACCGAGCAAAGCCAGGTGCACGACCAAGTCCCTGCCATCACTGGCGCCTCCAGTCTCAATGGGAAAAACCTTTTTTCTTCTTATCCCTAAACAAGGACGAGAATGTGATTAAAAACGGGGGAAAATGCCAAGGAGGAAGCAGGAGCAACCCAAGCGCCTGCCTTCACGTAAGTCCTTCTCTCGATTTGTTCCATTTTAACGGCTCTCCGTATGTTTTGCGCAGTAGTTTAGGGTTAAAGAGGTGAAACAGACAAAAGACTCGGCGTAGGTTATTTCTCCCTTTTTAGGTCCGAGCGAGGCAGCCATGTTGTTGGCGATGGGTAACGGTAGCTAGGCAGTGCGTGGATAAACGATACGTGGCTTTTATTAAGAGTAGAATCGATGAGAGGTCCGGTTCCGCTAAAGGTTGCGGTCAGTTGGCATGCGTGTCGGTTGCGTGTGCGAGGAATAACGGCCGAGCGTCGGCGGTTATGTGTTCGCCACTGCTATGTCGCTTTTCGGGTAGAAAGGGGAGGATCTGCGAGTCTGGCCGCAATAAAATGAAGGGTCAGTCGGATCAGACGAGCCGGAGTCTGGCTCCCCGTACCCTGGTGTTCCTAGTTAGCAACAGCGCTATCTAGCAACGCTCGGTAAACTTCGTTTCCTCGGCGATAAACGTGTAACTTTCGCCTCATAGTTTTGCTACTCCGAGTCGCGGAACCGAATTTAGTTCGCGCTTGTTTTTTTGTCGTCGACTTAAAAAAAAAGAAGAAGAAGAAGAAGAAAAAAAAGTGTGTAGATTTTCTTTTCTCCCCCCCCCCCCCCTCCACACTCCCAAAAAAAAAACTCTAGCCGATATCTATTTTTTTGTTCTACCCCTCCCAGTCTTGCATGCAGGCTATGTCAGAGCCATGGTCGGTCACCTGAAGTTCAGGGTTTTCTCTCCCCCCCTTCCCCTTTGCAGCCATTCATTGCAGACAGACTACGATCAATAACGCAGTTAGAAAAAGGGAAGCGACAGTTGTGCTTCTACTACGTTGCCGGAAATCAACGCGTTGCCGCAGCAGAAACGCATTGTTAAGCCCGGGCAGTCTGATTTTGGTCCGAGGTTGATTTACTTTTGTACATTTGACCCGCCGTATCTTGGATGTTCGTATTGTGCTTTATCAGTCCAGATAATGAAAAGCTGCGATAACACTCACCGGCCGCTAGAGGATTGTTCAGACGGCAGTGGGCAATGACAACGATCATTAAAGGATTTATCCCGAGAGTGACATTTCCTCTTGATAATTTTTTGCTCAATACATGCTTGAGCAAACAGCTCAATTAGTCATATTGGTATGCAAATAGGATGAATAATTGGGTGATTCATCTTAAAATCAACCACGGCTTGATGCATTTATCTTATGACACTATCTTCTTCGTTTCTTAAATGTCAGACTATGCCAGCTGTTCATCATAGCCAGCCACCATGAAAACAGGCACTAAGTTGTGTCTCTTCCTCACTTTTCTTACATTGGCTTACGTTTCATTTCAAAGGGTTTGAGTAATGAATGAGCTCCTGCTGCACCTGTCACACTGTAATATGCCTGGCACATTAACTCAAATGTACATTATTATGGAGGTATTATCTCTGTAGCGTCACACAATGTAAACAAATGCAGTTTTTTTTCTTTTGGTACTAATATTTACTGATCTACTGCTCAGGTGTTTGACCTATGGTTGAACTTGGGAAATAGCAGGGGTTGGCTTTGAGGCATAGAGGTGGAAACTGGTTGACAGTGGTAAGTGACTGTGTGTGTGTGTGTGTGTGTGTGTGTGTGTGTGTGTGTGTGTGTGTGTGTAACTAAGTGACAGAGAGATTTTGACAGTGCTATGCAACATAAGGAGAATGTAAGCTATATGGTTGAACTACACAGAACATGGTCATACATAAATGTTTTTATATTATATTGTTTATATTGCTAGAACAGAACAGTGTTCATTTTGAGAACTTCTTCACTGAATGTTTTTCTCATCGGTTTGTTTGGAGTGCAGTGTATTCATGAAATACATCCGATTTTCAGTACCTGACTTACTGTTCTTTGTTAGTGAGATTCAATCACTTGTTCATAATTAGATGCTTAGTACAATACAGTGAACAGTGTGGCTCACAGAGTTTTTGAACTGTACATTTTCCTCCCAAATAGGAAAAAAGACACATCTTAGTTATTGTTTTACAGGGCACTAACTCTTAAAAGTGGCATTGGCATTTGGTCGCTGCCACCAAAAATATAGTTATTTATAATCACATCATATTTTGAGTAATTACGGTATTCGTCAGTTATACATGCGTCTAATAATGAATCTAAATAATGGTGTTTTATTACATTCTGTATCAGTGTCTGTTAACATGTAACTGTCTGCTCTCAATTCCTGGAATTTAAAGTTCCTATTGTGAAGCTTTTGTCGTGTTCTTCATAGATTTCAAGATCAGCTTGTCCATCATCTCAACTTTTAGAGATGACCTCCAATCTATCTTGATTGATTTTCTTCGACGTCTGACTCCCCCGTCACATAAAGCTGAAGAGACTGGGTGGCACCTTTTTGCTCTTCACTGTCCTTATTTCCTATAAGTCACAAAGTGGTTGGCAACCAAAGGCCAATAATTGGTTGCCAAATCATCAAAATGGTTGCCAGTGGCAACCCTTACTGTCAAGCCCTGTCAAGCCATGAACACATGTATAGTTAGTAATGTATTTAAGATACGACTTATTATAGCAACATTTAAATCCATTTTATTTCGTTTTAGCCCCTGCTGTAGGTGCCTTTCTCTTTTAATTGAAACGGATTCTCCATTTCAACATTGAAATGTCTCTTTAAGACAATGTAGCACATTTGGCAAAATGGTAAGAGGTTGTTTTTATTAAAGCTGTGTTAAATAAAGCTGTATTCACACAGCGTCCTCATGCTGTCTGGGTGACTCAAACATGAAGTCTAGTATTTTTCGGTCTTTTAGGCAAGAACAGCAATGATAGCCCATGTCAACCTTTCAATTAATCTGCTTTTGTAATTGGTCTGGAGCAAAAATAGCCGTTACCCAAGCATATGAAATCATGTCCTCCTGTGTCGGCACTGTAGTGGAGCTCTGCTGCGCCTGTGCTTCTGGGTGGAGATGAATGCCTTTTTTTTTCTGATTTAGGAGTTGTTTTCCTCCTCGGTCAACAAACAGTCACAGGAAAGTATGAATTTGTCAGAAGCTTTTTGCGCTTTGTTTCAGATCTTCCCACTCTCGAATGGAAGTGTCACCTCATGCCATTTGCTGTCAGTCTGTGTGTTTTCATTATTCAGCCAACAACACCCTGGTGGTGTGCCAGCCAACAAGCACAATATCAAGCTTCAAATCTCTTCATCTGTGGTGAAAAAGGGCAAACTAATACACTGGCTGTAATGATGGGGATGCTTTATCTTAGTACAGACCCAGATATATGGGTTGTGTTGCCCAGTGTGTGCGCACTGTCCTATTGTCTGTGGCACAGCTTGTGAGAGGAGACTCCTCCTTAAGTGTGTGTGTGTGTGTGTGTGTGTGGCACGCACATGTGAAAGTGAAAAGTGTGTTTGTGTTTGTGTGGGTCCAGAAGCCAGCTATAGAGGTCACAGTACAGTATGGTGCCTTCACTCTGACAAGTAAACATGACCTTTTGTGCCACAATGAAAACTGCCATTCTTTATGACCTTGCAGTGTGTTATTGCTTGAGTACTTTTTACGGCCTTATTACGCACGCTTTAAATTTAGGGTTCGTAAAAAACGCCTGAAAGGAATGTTTTGTGTTTGCGACTTAAAAAAAAAAAAGACATTAAAAAGGTCAAAACAGGCCTAAATATTCAGTGTCATTTTGATATATTATGTTTGAAAATGTTCATACTGGAACATGTGTCCTCTTACTAGTTCTCAACCAGTTGTGATTCTTGTCCTTGGAACTAAACTGGTGAGTATGATAAAAATATAGACTGAGAGGGAGTCCATATCTTAAGGATCACAACCTTAAGTGTATTGGGTGGGGGGGGAAGACATTTGTATTCTGCTTACTTAGCCCCCCCCCCTCCCCCGGTAATCTACATTTGAGATGGAGAGATTTCTAACATTTCTAGACAGATATTGGCTCCTCCTCTGTACCTAACTGTAATGGCGGGTCACTGGCTCCCTTCCACTTGCTATGATTATAATGACCTTGGTAGGGCTGGGGCTTAAAAAACATTGGATTAAGGGGAGAGGAAAATTAGAGGAGGTTTCCATTTCGCTCTTGGCATAAAATTTGTGGGGAATTTTCTGCCAAGAATCCCATACCTCACCGCTACGTCTGTCTCGGTGTGTGTGTCGTCGTCCCCCCCCCCCCCCCCCCCCCAGTTGATGGGGATTGGGTGCTCTGGCGGTGTCGGGCGAGTGAAGCTCAAGCGAATAATGATACACAGGCTTTAACTTAGAAATGAATTAAAGGGCAAGGGAAAGGTGGCGGATGCTCCGCTCAGCACACACTGTAACGTAGAGCAGAGAAAACCCGCTTTCACTGAATATTCAATGGCCGTACTGGACGTTGTCTTTTGTGTTTTGCGTGATGGTAAATGAAAACACTGATGGGAATAAACAGGTAGTTGGATACGGTTTAACGGGCCTGGCGGAGCCTCGGGGTGTGGATCTACACAAACGCTAACCTCATTTACTACTTTGGACAATTGGCCAGGCCGATAAGTGCTGGGTGGTTTATCATCATGATGTCAGTGATACATTTCATAGTTAATTCAACTTAAAAATAAATGTCACTTAAGAATCAAAGCTATGTTACCCTAGAATAACGCGTAATAGGAGTTTTCTCACAATTACCTCTCACATTCCCATTGAATAATTCATTTGAATTTGAGTGCCCATTTATTTCACACAGCACCTTGTAGCGTCACTATAGAACTAGGCTAACGCCTGAAATTGGAAATGTAAAATCGGAGAAGATTCTTGGATGGTGGAGACTATCGCAACTTTTGTTGGTTAAGTTGTCTTAAGTGTCCGGTACACATTGATCAGAATTGTTGAAGAAGACTCCCTGTTGTATTTAACTCTAGACAGATTTATTTTGCCATTCAGGAATTCAAGGCTACTTCCCCAGTCTTTACAATAGTACGGAGAATAAAGCGTTGACGTTGAGCAAACTTCTAATAATTGTCGTAAATCCCCTTTGTGTTTAAAGCGCCCCTCTAGAGATGTCAGAGACCGAACCAACTTTCAACCATCTTGTAATAGAATAATAGAATAACAAAGATGGCAAAACTAGTTTTTTTATGTTTGAAGATTCACAACTGTGTTATTTCTGTGTGTAGTTTTTGTCTGTGATAACGGCGTGTGTGTGTGTGTGTGTGTGTGTGTGTGTGTGTGTGTGTGTGTGTGTGTGTGTGTGTGTGTGTGTGTGTGTGTGTGTGTGTGTGTGTGTGTGTGTGTGTGTGTGTGTGTGTGTGTGTGTGTGTGTGTGTGTGTGTGTGTGTGTGCGTGTTTATATATGTATATAATCGTTATACCATTCAGGACTCAGTTAGTGCTGTGAACTTAAAGGTGCAGTCTGTCTACCATGTTCAACCCTCAAGCTTTGACCGTTTTTAATTCATTTATTTGATTATTAAATATTATTATGTACCATGATGATAGTTTGACAGACTAGATATTTAATCTAAATACTTTTCGAATACCAAATGAAATGGGTTCGTAGCACCAGTTATCAAAACTGTCCAATATAAGTCGCTACTGCTTGGTCACATTCTGGGTGTAGTTTATTTACTTATCACACAAATGTCTTTCTTTTATTCTTTTTGGGCTGTTTTTTTGTAGGTATACAACTGTAAACACTAAACATTGATGCAGCAAACCACTTCCAAACAGTCCTGCTCCCAGTGATGGTTGAGAAAACATTAGAATACCCACTTTTTGCAATTGTACAAGTTGTCTCCTTGCATCTTAAAAAAGTTAATTATGGTACTCCACACCACAGATTAGTTCAAATTGTACCATTTATAAAACTAAAACCTAATATGGTCAACTTTGAGAATGTCAGATGAAATGTCCACCATCAGGCTACACGTTATTTAATTGAACATCAATGACGCAAGTTAAAATAAACTGTAGAAATATAATTTATTGTTACGCAATCATTTCAAAGTGCATTTTCTGAGCAGAAAGTCCTCTGCGGCGCCGATCAGGTAACGGTGTTTTTCCTAATACCTCCAGTACAGTACCTGCCTGTCTGCCTGGTCTCAATCAGATCCCCCTCTGTGTGGAATGGAAGTGCCTCAGCCTTGGTAACGATTTTCCCCGTGTTGACAAGTCACAACATGGAGATCTACAGCTCGGAGAGCAGCCCTTTGGCTACGCAGAGCACTGAGTAATAGCAATCTCACAGGAGTAGCAGGCTTTCAGCTGGCAGCAGTTCATACGGAACAGCTCGCCGGTGCAGCTGGGAAAGACAGAGCAGAGTGGAGAGGGAGAGAGGAGCTGGTGGTGGTAGCAGTGGAGATGGAGGGAGGGAGGGAGGAAGTGGGGAGGAAGAGCTGTTAAGAGCTTTGGGCGGTTTCTCTGTTGTTGTACCACACAAGTGCATCCAGGCCCTGCAGGACAAGCCTTTAACAGGCATGAGGGATGGAGAGCATGAGAGAGGAGGGGGGAGGAGGAGGAGGAGGAGGAGAAAGAAGAAGAAGAGGAGGAGGAGGTGGTAGTGGTCTGGGGAGCTGAAGCCGGCCAGTCGTGCCAGACGCCCGCTCTAAACAGGGATGTGATTTATTGTTGGATTCCTCTCGAGTTTCCCTCCCAGAAAGACACAAAAATTACATTGTACAGTGATAAAGTACTTCCTAAATTGTGATGGAAGAAAGACCATCGCCGGTGGGCTGCGAGGAATTCTTTCGAGCATGTGGTGCGTCTTTAACTCGTGCGTGAAATTCAAAGTTTCTAGCATATGGTGGCATCTGATTTAAGTTTCTTTGGCTCTGGATTCTGAATTATTGATATTTGTCTGTCCTCACAAACCTTCTGCTTGTATATACTATTATATGTCAACTGTCCATAAAGAAACAGTCATTCAGTGTAGTTCATCAGAGTATGTATACTTTGCTGGGGCACGAAATTAAAATGGCTTTTGGCCAACTCGTTGATCTTTGTCGCTTTCCCTGAATGCACTCTGCACAGCGCAGTGCTATGCGATGACCTCACTTCCTGTGTGGGTAGAGTAGGGCAAGAGGCCTTTTACACATACACATGCACACATTCACTCGCTCTCTCTCGCTCGCTTGCACAGCCCGGCTCCAGTTAGCCTGTAGCTAACTCCTCTCGCCGTGGAGGTGTCTCCACATTGCACATGGAGGCAGTCGAGAGCAAAGCACAGGCTAACGTCTGTAACTAGCCGCACTAACAGCCGCGTGTCTGCAACTTTTTGGGAAGTAGGATCCGTTTTATAGGGAGATTTAAAAGTACAGAAGGGGGGGGGGGGGGTGTCTGTTACAGACACACAGGATAGTAGGTCCATAAGGCAGTGACAGCTCTCTAGGGAAACGATATATCACCTCTAATAGGAGAGTGGAAGTGTTTGGCTCCGGGACAAAAATCCTGAAGTTAAAATCATTGATGTGATGTCATCTCGGAGAAAGCCATTGTCAGTGCCGGGCGAGGTTATTTATGATGCTGAAGATGCAGGTGAGCGTCTTGACTAATTCAGTGTCGTAGCGGAGGCTTCCCTATTTGCACAATGTGGTCGGAGCGTCTCCCAGTGCATTAAAGGAACGATGTGATTCAGGACTCATCCTTTATTGCCATTGTTTACCAAGGGCGTTTGGTCACTTGCTTCTGTCCTTGTGATGCTAATGAGATTAGCTATTCACTGGATATTGCATTCTGAGTCAGGAGCCTTGTCGCTCACGGTACCTATATGGACCATAACCATGCGTGGAAACAAGCTGTGCTAATTAGCGGACTAAGATAATTAATAAATGGATGGATGGAGGTAGCGAGTTATTCTAAAATCAACCCAATCTGATGACCAGGCTCACTATTGCCAGTATGTTGCCACTCCCCATGAGTGTTTTTGAATGGGGGCCATGTTGGTTCAGATTGTCATGTCATTAATCCCTCGTACTCTACAGGGGAGTGGTCAGTGGCAGATGTATTTGCACTTCCTCCAGAAGGTTTTCTAGATTAGCACAAATCCTCCCAGAAAAAAAACGTTTAAAAAACCTCATTTGGCACGCACAGCCAGACTTTGTGCTCGTTGCTCGCCAAAGACGGCCATCCCTCCCGCTACATCTCGTTCTCTCTCTGACTCTTCCCGTTTTCATCCCCCACCTTGTGTTTCTCCGAGCTTAGCCCCATGTCGATTTGGACAGGAGAGTGTACTTGTTTGGAAACTGGGTTCTGTCATTTGCATGTAGCAAGCAGCCACTTTTCCAGTTTCAGTGGTTTGACCTTGTTCTACCTGCCAGCCAGAAATGAGATCATCAGAAAAGTAGACGAGAAGCTGACATCTCTCCTCCACCTACCCATGGCTTTAAGTGATGGTTGTCATAGCAATCATTATGCCACAGAACAGACTCAGTGGGTGAAGGATGGCTTTGAATGCGACAGCCTCAGGTTACAACCTGGTTATGACAGAACAGATAGACCAATGAGGGTTGGTTGCAGCAGAACAAGCTAAATAGCTGCATACATCGCATGTCAAGTTCATATAGATATCGGGTGGGGGTTAAAATTACTGATGAAATGTCCTTTTATACCTTGAAGAAAAGCCAGGCAGGTATTGGTGTAACAGAGAGCAGCATGGGGCGAACAATGCCTCTCGTTCCCATCAGCTGCCCTGGCCAGCATTTAACATGGAGATTGGAAACGGAATAAGCTCCCCACCCCCCCACCCCCGCCCCAGCCCCATTCTCCCTGGACCTGCATGTAAATGAGGTTAGCGGTTAGCATTTCCTGCTGTGCCACAGCAATTCTTCTCCCTCTCTTGCTCCCTCCTTTTTTCTTTTTTACAATTTTTTTTTTTTTTTTAAATAATGGCCTGAAAGTGCTTCCCCCCTTTCCTGGGGTAGGGACCAGGACCAATCCTGATTAGTGTCCCTGTCCTAAGTGACAGGCTAAAATCCAAGCAGGCACTGCCTTGGGCGCCTCTGCCAAGCAGCCGTCAAAGCAATACCACCATTAAAAAAAAAAAAAAAAAAAAGGCATTTTACCCCCTCCCCCTCAATTCTCGAGATTTCCTCCTTCTTTCGTCCTCCTCGCTCCTCTGCTCATTCTCCCCTGCCGTCCATTCTAAGTGTCTTTAATAGACACGGCCTCCATCGCTCTCACACACTGTCCCCTTACATACATGCATGCACATATAGAATTACCTCTCGCTCTACCCCCACCTCCCACCGGACCTTGCTTTGTATCCCTGGGTGGACTGGCTGCTATAGAGCCGAGTGTCCCTTTTGCCAGTAGGGTGATTTACAAACAATACATGGACGCTGTACACACTCCCACCTTCCACCCTCCCACTCTCTCTCTCACTTCTCTTGCACAGACACACAATCACCTCTGCGAGGAGCTTCGGTATGCCAGAAAACAACGCAGCAGGGTGATGGCCTGTTCTTTTTGCACTTGTTCCAAAGAATGTACCCCGTCTACTCGAGAAGGCTGGCGCGACATCCACGTCATGGTTGAATGAGGTTACGTGGTCAACCGGAAGACAAATTGCTGGGATCTGACTAGTATGTCAAGTGGCTCATAATTAGTCGTTTTTAAAAAGCACAGGAAATTAGTCGTTTTTTAAAAAGCACAGGAAATGGTAATCCGAGCCGTGTTTAAGACAATTTCACCCGATGGAAAGCAAATACACGAGGGAGTTGAATTAGTTAAACAGTTGCAGGCATATGCTAATTACTCAGGGTTTGAGAATAGGAAACTGTGAACAAATATGACTGTTTCGGATTCTTCTGGATTTGTTACCGTGCTGTAGGAAACGCGGTACACAAAAACAAACTGCGGCGCAGCATTGATCTGGTAACGTCGATCAAAACGTTTTGGTACCAGGCGCATTCGAGGTGAGCAATCCAGCATTGGGCATTTATGAAAAAAGAACTTGTGTTGTTGTGAGAGCTCATGTGTCGGAGGCATAATTCCTTTCATATTTCACACAAGTAGAAACACTTAAGTTTTTGCCTACGATATGTGGTGTTTTAAAGTGTGCCGCCTGTATTCAGTTTCACAAAGAGGGATGCCACCCACATATGCCTAATCCTATGAGAGGGAACGGCTTGAGTCTTGATGAATATAAACGGCTCTTTCTCACAGAATCAAGATTGGTTTGTAGTGTCTAGTTTTCAGACACTATCCTGGCAATGAGCCCCATTTATCAAGCTACTGACTTATGAATGCATTTTTTAAACAATTTATACAAGAAAATCTTCAATTCACAAGTTTTTTTTTATACATCGGTGGCAACTTTGAGAATTATTCCAGTTCATGTGCATAATATAGATGAAGAATGATCTCCATCTGTGCAGCAGAATCACATGAGTTTCTAAATCTATGGTGTAAATCAATCCGTCGAAAAAATAAAAACCATGCCATCTCAAGAGCATCCTGCTGAATGGACTAGTGCTTTTTGAAAAATAAAAGGATTTTGTTTTGTCTGGGTATTGGCAGACTGAGAATTTGGCTTTTATCCATAATAAATGTCTGATATTAGGATTCATGTTACTACATTTGTACTATATTTAATATAAAGTACCATTGTGTTTTTAATCGACAAGCAATGGAACATTAGAGCTAATTAAAAAAAAACATACACGCCTAAAAACACTTCACCCAAAGAAGCTTGTAATTTAATGAAATAAACAAAATAGAGAAATGCAACATGCAAATATTTGGTAGAAATGTGACACTTCACTAACTCATGTGACCAAATTACTTATATTACAGAATTGCTCGTCAGCAGTTTTAAATGCTTGGATTGTATTTATGCAGCAGGATTAATGTCCCTCACAGACACCATGCTGGTAAAGACCCCAACGTACATCTTGGTTTACGAGTTTCTTCCTCAGTTCCCCCATATTTATGCTGTCAAACATTTTCCAAATACGCAGTCAGTATTTTCAGGAAATGTCCACTCCCTTAGCAGCAAACCAATGCATTATGTCTAATGAGTGGGAGACTAACCAATACATATTTAATTTGACCTCCATCATTTTAATCATCATTATAAAAAGTATTATGCCAGTGCTAACAGTTTTGTAGTCCGGAGTACGGCGATCCACAGATGGTCATCGTAAAGTTTTCGTCAAGTTATCTTTTTCATTAAATATATATATATACATACATCCACTTTGCTTTCAAAGAGGAGAGTACAACCTTGTCGGACATGAGATCTTCTTTTCTACTTGCTATTTGCAAAGCAGACAACAAAATAATAAAAAAACATTCCTCATTATCCAAACCATGTTTGAGTAAGTCATTCATAATAAAACAAAACCTTTGGCAGAGCGTTTGACAGTAAAAGCATCCAGTAAGATGCTGACCCAGGGCCAGTTGATTGTCCAAACCAGTGTCCTGAGAATAACAGTATGCTGGTTTAAGTATTTCTTAACTCAAAATACTAAAGTAGGCTACACCAGAATTATTAGATTGACCCGTTAATCTTTGCCTCTCTGCTGTGGCACTGGACCACTCTCGTTTTATGTACCCAGTCAGAATCGATGCCACCTCTGAGAAAGCCAGGGATCCAATAACTTCAAGAATAATTTAGAGTGACTCATGCACTAAAACATCCTAAAAAATTCATGTGCTTGGAATATTTATCAAGAATTTCATACAATTGTCAATGATATTAGTGAGATTAAACCGAGCCTTCACTTATTGCAAACACATAATAACTACGACTGCTAAAATACTGTACGACTATTGTGAACCAGTAAGCAGGACTGTTTATGGTAGTATTGCTTTTTGGGGGATATTAAATATTTTTTTTCATTTGTCAGGCATTTAATAAGCCAAAACTGACATTCCTGTCCAGATGGTTCATGCATTGAATAATGTGTTAGTTGACCAGGAGCTGCCATTGATGGTCTTGATAGCCGTTTGCTATGTTGGAGGCCGATCAGGCTTGTTGTCGTTTTGAAGGGGATGACGGATATCACCAGATGCAGAAGTTGCCGAAGTCCCTCCTTGTGATTGTCAGTCAGCATTTACAACCTCAATCAACTGCACAATTGGATTAAGAAAGAAGGAAAGTCCTGACAGGCAGCCAAAGGCCACATAGAAAAAACACCATCACGGGGGCTGTGTGACTGTAAAACTGTGCAGCTAAGCACACAGTATTCTAAATACAACATGCAATCAAATAAAAATATATTTTTCAAATCTGTCCACGGACAACCAGGGTATATTTGCCGGCTGACGGGTCCTACCAGGTGTCTATATGCCTCCAGGCTTTCTTGACCAATATTTACTCACCACTAACTGGCCAGTAGATTGTACAGTTCATTGTTGATTCTCGTGGGTTTATTCAGGATATTTTAGTTTTCCTTAGATGCTGCCGTTCTCCCCGTTCACAGCAGCTATAGCGTGATTACTTTTTTCCACATCGAAATGATCGATGGCTAAAAGATTTTTGGAAGAATGCAAATCTATCTTGTGAGGTACTCTCCATGTTCAACTGCAGAGGGCGTTCGTAAGCGAGATGATAAAGTAAAAATATTTCTCGTCAATTAGATACTCGCACAGGCCGTGATGTAATGATCTCATTCCAAATGCACACATTTGCATGAGGATGTAGTTGCTTTCTGGGGTAATGTTTAAATTAACCATGACTGCAGGAACCACATTAACTGCAGGGTGCTCTGCAACTGAACTTAAATGAATATACACTCTTGGCATGATGTTTGTCTGGATTCAAATATTGAGATTTAAAACGGGTATTTTAATGTCAACTTTTACTATCTATTTTTTAATGCTGTAATATATATGCCTACAAATATTCATATCACAATATTTGAAACGCAGTGAGTCAATACTGATTTTAATGACACTATCAATGCAATAATGCAAACTTGTGCATAAAAAAACACGGTACAGGTTAGACAAATATAGTCACTAACCTAATTCAGTTGTTATTTCCTCCAATCACAATCTCTGTAATATCAGTAAAGATGCAACAGACATACCACTTCTTTCCCTCCAGTAAATTCAGGTCCACAGCTTTGATGACACATCTGAGCTTATGAGCACGTTTCATAAAACATTTTTTTTTTTTTACATGAGATGCTAAAAATGGAAGGAAAAAATAAACCAGGGGGTAAAGTGCACTTCATGTGCAATGAGGAATTTCAGAGGTCTGGGGCTCTCAGTCGTCTCATTCTCTTCCAAGAACACTTCTCCTTCCTGTTTCACCTCTGGCATGCTGCCCAAAGTACCCACAAACCACGGAGGCCAAGGCCGAAAATACACAGATGGTAATTTGCACTACATTTCAATACGACTCAACCGCCATTATATATAGCCGTGCTGCCTGAACTCTGATCCTCACTGAGAGTATCGCCTCACCTCGGATTCCAGCTAAAAGATGAGCTCTTTGTCACAGGGTACACGTTGTACGAGGATGAAGATAGTTGGAGTTGAAAATGAAAAAGTTGATTCTGAGTTTTAATTAATGTGTAGCTTGAACCGGGATCGTAACACAGGAGTTTCGTTTCTTCTTCACTAGATCACGGCTGTGTCAAAATACTGACATTCTAGATGGATGTTTGATGGTGTAGTTTACTCTCGCATGGAAGAAACATTATTACTTTTTCAATACATTGAAGGTAAAAGCACATTATACGATACTAGAAAGGGAATCGCAATATCCTATCGTTAGAAACGGGGAAATACTCTATTTTGTTTGTAATAGTACGTTATTAATGACATTGTCTCAATCCGAGTTGTAGGTTATTATAAGTTGCATCAATCTGAGAGTGGCGAAATGTGTGTACAGAGAGCTCCAGCCTCCACCAGAGGATTGCATTGTGATTGAGATCCCGGGGGAACGGGCAATTTAACTCTGCAACAGTCAAAAAATAAACTGCGGGAACCAGGATTTAGCCAGCGCTTACCAGAAGGTTAGACAACAAATATATTTGAAACAAAGATTAAAGCCGGTCACTGCTTACCGGCTGCACAGTCCCACAGTACCACACTGGTTTCTGTAAAGAATTGAAATGCGGCTCTAATTGCCGACCGACTCTACCGATAAAATTAGATTCACAATTGTTTCTGAATCTGTCCAGGCGTCTCCTGTAATTCAAAAAACAAAAAAATCCCCTAAAGAGCACGTGTTAAAATCTTTTCTTATAGTGTTTCTGCATTTTGTTTAGTTTTCTCCCAAGCTGCAGTACCACTCTACACCTGCATAATTAGTGATTTGCAGGCAGGGGATCTGGTTAAATGTGAAATCTTATCCTTATGTATGAAGTTATGGATGCAGTTGAAAGTGCTGCTTTATAGAATTCAGCTTTTTGCAATAGGTGAATGTTAAAGAGTGTTAAGTCCAAACAAAAGTAAAACGCTATCATGACGTTTTGCTTTAGTGGTCACTTTTCTTGCCCGTAACCTTGTTGGTTGTCATGTTCCATCAACTTCCTAATGGAAATAACACGATGGATAAACTTTGGAGTTATTAGCATGTTGCTCCTGCAGTAGGCAGCATTTAACACATTGACGGTGTATAATTTAATCTAAAGGAGGGAGGGGAGGATGTATGTCTGGCTCAGCTGGATTTATTTAATGCACGTGTGCTTTATTTATTATTTTGAATATTTGTCTTCCTGGTCATGGGGAAGGGATGACGGGATGACGGGAGGGCGGCACAAGAAGAAGAAGAAAATACACGTGGGTGTGAAAGAGATCAAGCAAGTGAGAGATTATGGGAAAGGGAAGGGATGCGATCCTGATCCAGTGTGTCCCAATTAATAGAATTACCTCCCTCCTCGGGAGGACAGTTAGTCATTTGCAGAGACGTGAGTCCGCCAGTCTCTCCCACCATATTGTCCAGCAGGCGCTAATAAGGCAGCCCTGACCGCCGGGCCTGCTCATTAGCATAGCCCGCGGCCGTGGCAACCCCCGCCAGGGCCCAGCCGGACACTTAATTACCGCCGTGGCTCCTTCCCCACTACATCCATACTTGCTGCCCTCCTTCCTCAGTCCTCGCCCCCTGCTCTACCTCCTTAACCCACTCCCAAAGACGTTCACATGCAGCCCCGCCCCACCCATTCATAGCAGGGTGGCTGTAAGACTAATCATTTTGCCCATGTGGATGCGGCGGCTTTAGTCTTGGTATGTTGTGGCAGTCCTTTATATTATTTCACTTTTTATGGCTTTGCGGTGAGCAATCCTTGCGGTTTTAGTGTGTCCCTGACCTGCACTATCTCTCCAGCTCGTGCTCCCTCTCCCAGTGCCTCTCTTACTCTCATTGCTATATTAGCTCATGGGCATGACTCTCGTTTTGACATCGGCACAGTATTGATGCACCCCCGTCCAGCCTTAATCGGCTAATGGCCTCCTCTTCTCTGCTGCCCAGACAAATCAACCCCTCCCTTAACCATCCCGCTATCTGTCCCTTCCTCCCTCGGTCTTGCGGTCTCCTCCTCTCCCATACCGAGTTCAGGCCTGGGGTCAGTGAGGCCAGTTCTCATGCCTGGCTAAGTCTCTCTCTCTGTTTCTCTCTCTCTCTCTCTCTCTGTCTCTCTCTCTCTCTCTCTCTGTCTCCAACTGTCTCTCTCCTCTTTCTGTCTGTCTCTCTCCTCTTTCTTTCTGTCTGTCTCTCTCCTCTTTCTGTCTCTCTCTCCTCTTTCTGTCTGCCTGTCTCTCTTTCCCTCTCTCTCTCTCTCTGTCTCCAACTATCTCGCTCCTCTTTCTGTCTATCTCTCCTCTTTCTGTCTGTCTGTCTCTCTCTTTCCCTCTCTCTCTCGTTCTCGTTCTCTCTATCTCCAACTGTCTCTCTCCTCTTTCTGTCCGTCTGTCTCTCTCTCTTCCCCCCTCTCTCTCTCTTCTCTCTCTCTCTCTCTCCCCCTCTCCCTGTGTGCTAGTCAGCAGCCTCACCTCACACAAGTCATGTGGTGGGTGACCTCCTGACCCACCTTTACTCCAGTCCCTCGCTCTTCCCTTCCTTCTCTAACTCGCACTCTTTCTTTTACCAGTAATCATTCTGTTTGACAAATCTGGCTCACCCCTATACTAAACGTGTGTGTGTGTGTGTGTGTGTGTGTGTGTGTGTGTGTGTGTGTGTGTGTGTGTGTGTGTGTGTGTGTGTGTGTGTGTGTGTGTGTGTGTGTGTGTGTGTGTGTGTGTGTGTGTGTGTGTGTGTGTGTGTGTGTGTGTGTGTGTGTGTGTGTGTGTGTGTGTGTGTGTGTGTGTGTGTGTGTGCACCCCTCTCTGACCTAGAAAAGTCACGGCCAAAATAATCCTGCCAAGTTCACAAATGGAGATTGTTGACAGCACCGCACGGCGAGACGACGAACACGTCCACTACCTGTGATGTCCAGCTGTGTTCAGCTGTAGTTGCAGGCTGCGCGCTCTTTGTGTGACTGGTTAACACGGGTCCAAACACTGTAAGTCACAGAGGTGCTACATCATAACATTTTGAGCTGCTCGCCGGTACGCCTCTGTTCAAAACTCGAGGCGGTTTATTCTCGCCGGTCGTGAAGCCTCGCGACCTTCTCTTTGTGTAGCCTCAGCGTGCACTTTGACCTGTAACGGCGCTCTCTTTGTCTATAACGCGGTGGCGTGGCGCTATACATCTCCGTGGGCCGCAGAGAAAATCCCCCGCTGCCGCACCACTGACTCGCCCGTGTGTGTGAGTGATAACAGATCCAGACTGCTGAGCACCCCGCAGCTGTTTGTCTCAACATGCAAGTCATCCCCGCCATTACACCGCTAAATGGTTCCCTTTCAGTGGCAGACGCTTTCCGCCTTGTTCCGTATCTCCATGCTTCCATCACTTGGGGGGGGGGGTTGCAGTTACTGTCGCTGAGCCAGCCCCCGTACTGGAGGCGAAGCAGTTGAATGTGTCTCAGAAATGCAGTGTGTGTGTGTGTGTGTGTGTGTGTGGAGGGGGGGGGGAAACATCAGCATTAAATTACACTCTTGTCTGTGCATTTAGTGTTTGCCGTCCGAATGCATGTATGCACGTGCGTCTGTTTGCGCCCATGCGCAGCAGCGTCTGTGAGAACCCCCCCCCCCCCCCCCCCCTTAGAGCTCGGGCCAGAGACCGTGACCTTGGGAAATGTCATCCCGCCCACGGTGGTGGCTCTCGCCTGTGACACACAAAGCCAGGGCCAGTGGAGTGCATCAGAGCCCTAGTGGTGTACGGTTGCATCCAACTGTACCTAACCCCGAGGGTTACGAGTGAGCCTAGGAAGCCCGAGAGGTCAGCCTCAAAGCTGAGACCTCGGGTCAGCAATCTAGTGATTTCCCTCTAACCACATTACAGCCATTAGTGGCTCTTGCTGCTTTTTCGCATGTCACATAGAAATGGGTCAAGCCCTGCCCTGCATGACTCACAGGCTCTTTCTCCCTCCCCCTCCTTTTGATTCCCGCCAACCCTACTCGGGTGGCAAAATGGCATCAAGGAGCATGAAAAAAGTAGTGGGTGCACCATCGGCACAATATGACGCTTCATTAACCTAAAGAAGTGAGACGGGTCACACGCTCGTCGGCCTCATGCATGTCGCATTGTTTTGTGTAGGTGAAGTCTATTAGATATACGCTCATAGACTGGTTGGAGAGCCTTGAGGCAATTATAATAACATCATCTGTAGCCTTGGTTTTTGGCATCTGACATTTCAACCAGTTTCTTGTTATGTGGTACCAAAAAAAATGTAAGACGTGTTTATGTGCGAGGCAGAAATGGGATGGTATTTGGAACTGTGTGTGTGTGTGTGTGCCCTCTTTGATATCTGTTGCAGGAGGAGAGTAGTGGTCATAGTGGGTTGGGATTGTGGTCACCTTTGTGGACCATGGCGAGCCACACTGGCCAGATGTCGGCCAACTCTAATGATCCCGACAGGTCGCTGTGCCGGGTTGCCTGGCAACAGTTTTGCCTTTGCCTGTAAACAGAGTGCAGGCCCACCAGGCCCGTCAGGGTTTAAAGGGCGAGGGCAGCTTTGGTCCGTGTGTGAAAGTACTGTTCGGAACTTGGTGTGAACGACATGGTTTTCGAGCCACATGCTTTTTGCAACTGTACGAGTTGCACAAGTTCCCTTTCATCAGATGTTTTGTTCAGAAACCCAAAGCGGAGGGGGGCAACGTCAGTTTAGAAATTTAGATTTGCTCAGGCTTAGCGCTTTTGACATGTTTTTGTAGAGGTTTGTTAATATGCATCAGGAATATTCACTTTTCTTTGTTCGCCCTTGTCTGGCAAGCTGTAATGTTTTGCTTATGAATATTGATAAATGAAGTGTATATTAATGACCCTTGGTGACCTTAACCCTATCCTTATTGGCTCCCCGGTGGTATCTGCAGGCTCATGAATATTAATCTAGTTCTGTAACCTCCATTACCCTAATCTTTGCTGTCTAGCCTCCCAGAAGGACCCGTTGTCATGGTAACCCCTTCACCACACTCTTCCAGACCGAGGGTGGGAAAAAAAAGATGGTTAAAGAAGACAGAAAAATCTAAATTACTCAAATATCTTGGATGCACCTTGTGGAAAGCTGCCATTGTATTAGAACGTGTTGATAATCATTTTAGTGGAGTTCTTGCAGAGCAATGAAGTGAGTTCTCTGCTTCTCTTAATGGCCGTTTGACTTGGTTTTGGGCAGGTAATTGTTTTCATGAATTTTCAAAATAGTAGTCTCAATTCCACAAAGTCCTGATCACTTATTGCTGTGCCACATTAGACAATCAAGTATGGGAAATAATAACAGGGAGTAGTAAAAAGCAATTTCCAATTAAAAGAGCTGTGTAGCCAGGGGCTAGGACTATGCCCTCTACTTAGATCTGTGTAGTAAGTGTTTGATGTTCACGATTCCTACTCATCACAGGGTTTGTACGGTCATGGAAAACCTGGAAAAGTCAAGGAAAAAAATTAAATCCTAAAAGTTTTGGAAAAGTCATGGAGATTTGCTATAATCACATGTTCATTTGAGTTTATGTTCATGGAGTTTGAAATAATTTATATGTTTTTTAAAGAAAGACGCTCAAAATATAAGCCGGCACACGGCTCAATACGCAACATTTTCTAAATTGTTCATGTTTATACCGAGATTTCAGTTTGGTCATGGAAATTTGGTTTAAAGTCATGGAAAATCAGGGGGAAATCATTGAAAAGTCATGGAAAAGTCATGGAAATCCATTGGTCAAAATGTGTAAGAACCCCGTCATCATCAAGGATTCAGCTGAGAGATGAAGCCTAGTCTAACTCTTCATGATGGCAACGTAGTGATATCTGTATATCTGCTCTCTCCTCTTCCAGAAGGGGACAGCAACGAGGAAGGAGGGCCTGATGACGGTCCAGCGGAGGAAGAAGGCTGGTTCGGGAACGCTTCCGACACGCGCTCTGAGTCGTCGTCCTATGGAGACACCCAGGACGAGCTCCTCCTCGCCAGGGGCTCCTCTCCCGATGAACATCCCGGAGTCGGCGCCGGGTCCGGGGACCACGACGCCTGTGGAGGCGAGAGCTCGTTGGGTTGCCCCACGCCCGTCCATCGTGCCTCTTTGGAACTTCTCGGACTGGATGGAGGTGCATTCTCGGCCCAGGACACGCTCTCTTCCGTGGTGTCGTCGCTGTACGGCGAGGCGGCGTCTCGCGCCCTGGGGAAACCCCTCAGCAGCAACCTGCGGCGCCTCCTCGAGGCCGGCTCGCTGAAACTCGACACCGGGGAGCTGCTGGGTCGGTCGTCCCGGGGATGTGCCGGGGGGGAGTCCCCTCCGATAGGTCTAGCCCCGCCTCTGACTCTCTCGCCATCTTCCCACCATGCCCAACATTTAAGTGCTCTTGCCCGAAAACTAGCCAACAACAACAACAACAGCGGCTCGGCCTCACCAGCCTCCTTGGCACCCTCAGTCACTAACATTAAGCAGGAGCCCCTTGATCCCTTTAACTCTGTTACCCCGAGCAACGGCAGCGGCTTTGTATGGGCAGGTGTTGCAGATAAGTGGCCACCGGCCAGCTGCTCCACGCCCCGCGGCTCCAGCCTCTCCCCGGACTCGGCAATCCAGAAGTTAAAAGCGGCGGCGAACGCCGTGCTCCAGGACAAGAGCGCCGTGGCCTCCTCCTCGACGACGTCGTCCTCCTCCTCCACCTCCGCCTCGTCGGCGGCGGCGCCCGCCCTGGGAGGGGGCGGTCGAGGAGACGACGCGGCGCGCTTCGACGCCTTCAACTCTCCGTTCAGCCCGCAGTCGGCGAGCTCCACCCTCGCCGCGCTTTCCAAGAAAGTCAGCGAGCGGAGCCACACCTCGTCGACGCCCGGCGCCGCCGCCGCCGCCGCCGCCGCCGATCACCAATCCTCCAACTCCTTCCTCTCGCTCGTGTCGATGACCTCCTCCGCCGCCTTGCTCAAAGAGGTGGCGGCCAGGGCGGCGGGGAACCTGCTGGCGGAGAAGAAAGACGGCTCCTCCTTGGCGGCCGCTGGGATCCTCCAGGAGGACGTGAAGCCCCTGCTGGACAAGAACCAGAGAGCGCCCACGCCCTCCACGCCCAACCACGGCCTGGACCTGCTGCTGCCCTCCACCCCCAAGAACAGAGGCAAACCCAACAGCCAAGCAGGTAATGTAAAGTAATACTATATCGCATCAAGCAAAAATAATGGTTGCACCAATACACACAATAAGCAGGGTTCGTACGGTCATGGAAAACCTGGAGAAGTCATGGAATTTTAAAATGGTCATTTCCAGGCCTGGAAAAGTCATGGAACAAACGTAAATCAAAAAAGTTTTGGAAAAGTCATGGACATTTGGTATAATGACATGTTCATTTACGCCGAGTTTGAAATAATTAATGTTTTTTTTTAAAGACGCTCAAAATATAAGCCGGCCTACGCTCTCAATACGCACAATGTTCTAAATTGTTCATGTTTAAACCGAGATTTCAGTTTGGCCATGGACATTTGGTTTAAAGTTATGAAATAGTCATGAAATAGTCATGAAATAGTCATGGAAAAGTCATGGAAAAGTCATGGAAATCTATTGGTCAACATGTGTAAGAACCCTGAATAAGATGAGAGCTTAGCTGAGGTTAGGTACATTCTATGATATTTTTCCAGCGAAAAATATGTTTCTTTTCTTTAGTTGCAAAACGCTGAAAGACATTAAATGATTGCCCTGTGTCTTGCCACAGAAGCAGGATATCTAAGCTCAAACAGGATTGCTACAATGAAATAAAAGAACCGTGTGTTGTATGCAAGAGAGGGAGTATAAAGGTTCAAGATCATCTCAGCTGCACTTCATTTATGGAACGTTTTCATTTCCCCTCAGCATACCGTTTTCTTTCAAAAAGTAATCGTACAAATTTACCTAAAGTTCAAATGATCTATCTCCCCGATCATAATGCTTCTTCCCATTCAGCATTTACCACGGAACACATCCCACATATGTCGTGACGTGCACATCAAAACCGCCCGTACTCATAAATTCAAGTCGGCGTAGCAACGGGAGCTCCACGAAGAATAAAAGTGCCTTTAGCTGTCACTGTGTGGAGGAGGAGGTTGTTTGCTAGTCACCAAAAGAAAGCACAATTCTGGACTTCCGTGACATGTTTCTTCTGGCTCCGTAATGGTTTTGTTCTCACCTCGCGGTGACTGAAGTAGCGGCGAGCGTAGCCTCCGCCTAACTGTCAGCCGAGCAGAGAGAAAACAGCTCTGGCTTGGCCTTCTCGTCTGGGAAACGATCCGTGGGCTCGACGGGGGAGGGGGGTGGGGGGGGTCTCCGGCTGAGACCTCGCCGCCTTCCCCAGACCAACCCGTTTGCGCTCGGATGTGCGTGCTGCCAAAAAGGGCGCCGTCAGTGTGCGCTCGGCACAGCGGGGAGCCCCGGAGTCCGTATCCATCTCGGCAGCCTCCTCCAGGCTTCAACCCCCACGAGCCAGAGCCCTCTGCACTGATCAGCACTGTAGACTTAAGGCCAAGCACATCATACTTTCCACTGACTGGATACAGATGCACACACACACACACACACACACACACACTCTGTCTCTCTCCTATGCTCTCTCTGTTACTCACAAATAGCCGTGCCATATATTCTGTAAGTGTCTACTCAGATGTAGACGTATAACCAAACAAGGGTGCACACAAAGATCTCCCTCCTGCACGGGGAGAGAGAGAGAAAGCCTCAGAGTGCAGGCCCTCGCTAAGTAGGCTTCAGGGAGAACAGAATGTTTTCAGGGAGACGGATGGGCACTTTTGAGGGATTGTGTCGCAACCCCGCCAAATCTAAAATGGCTGGATCAAATTGACTTCAGACGGATGAAGCAGTCGATGTAATATTCTGTGATCTGCATGCTAAGAAGGGGGTCGGCGCTAACCCGCGAGCCGCCAAGGTCGAGCGGCGCTGTAAAAACGCAGGTAGTTGTTTGGTCGCCAGACTGAAAAATGTGACCTTGATTATTGACTGTCGCGTCTTGTTTTATTGTCGTCCCTCGCCAGTTCAACTATAAAACTCTTTTTGCACGGGCATATTCTGCACTGTGAATATACAAAGAAAGCGTTCTCCCCTTTTCTAAAACACGCGTGCGATCGCATCGGACAGAGATGTGTTAAATATTATGACAAAGGTGCTCAACGCGCATTTCCCCGCTCACGTTTTATTTCTGCTTCACTCCGCTCAGAATTACGCGGAAGTGATTTTTGCAGCGTGATCTCGGCCGCGCCGGGGAGCGGTTGGGCCGCAGATGGCGGTTTATTGTTGCAAATAGGCAGTCTCGAGGTTTTACACCCCAGGTCAATGAATGGCTGAGCACAGTAATTTCACCAAACACTGATTACCAGATGTTTTTCAAGGAACAGCACTGGAATACTTATGAAGCCATCCTGACAGGCTCGTGTAGAATTTGTAATGCAATCATGCCTCTTTCTAATAAGACCAATTAAACAGTAATGGATGCTGGATATGAAGCCAACAACAATAATCGAGATACTAAAACATGCTTGAGTTTTTCCTTCCATTGTTCCATTGCTCCCAGCTGGCAGTTCCCTTGATAGTTTTCACCATTAGGTGAGGAGCAGTTGTCTCTTCCAGATCTGTGAATACTGTAGTCTGTATTCAAGAAAGCATTGTTTTTTTATTTCTTTACGGTAACAACGGTGCATTTCAGCAAAGTGGTACATATTTCAGGGTTCGTACGGTCATGGAAAACCTGGAAAAGTCATGGAATTTTTAAATGCTCATTTCCAGGCCTGGAAAAGTCATGGAAAAAAACTAAAATCTTAAAAGTTTGGGAAAAGTCATGGAAATGTTATATTCACATGTTCATTTACGCCGAGTTTGAAATAATTGACATGTTTTTTTTAAAGAAAGACGCTCAAAAACACACAATTTTCTAAATTGTTCATGTTTATACCGAGATTTCAGTTTGGTCATGGAAATTTGGTTTTAAAGTCATGGAAAATCATGGAAATCCATTGATCAAAATGTGTAAGAACCCTGATATTTCCATTCACTCAAACGCTGATGACTCTCAATATTCTCTGGTGCACTCTAGGCTCTCCTGAGGATGGTGGCAAGCCGTTCCAGTGTCCTGTGTGTGGACTGGTCATCAAACGCAAGAGCTACTGGAAGAGACACATGGTCATCCACACAGGCTTGAAAAGCCACCAGTGTCCCCTGTGTCCCTTCCGCTGCGCGCGCAAAGACAATCTAAAGTCCCACATGAAGGTGAGATGATGTGAATCGTCTTCGGCTTATGACCCTGCACCCCGTGTCACCCCCACCCACGTCATCTTTAATTGCGGCCAATTAAGGCTCTCGGAGTATAATTGTTAACATTAAGGGATGGGCATGCTTGAGTTTAAGGTGTAATAATCCACGACCACGGCGTAATTAAACGCTACGTGTTTGCGTCATTTCAGTCAAATTGATACGGAGTCTTTCCTTTTTGATGTTCTGTGGTGCCGGAGAAGAGGATAAGTGCTTTGACACGTAAACCTGAGCTCCTTTTTCAGGTACATCAGCACCAGGACCGGGGCGAGACGTTTCAGTGCGAACTTTGCCCCTTCACCTCCTCCCGTCACTTCAGCCTGAAGCTTCACATGCGCTGCCACCAGCACTTCCCCCGCTCGGACGTCAAGGTGAAGGAGGAGCTCACCACCGACACGGAGGGCGAGGGCTCTCTGATGGGCGACATGACGGAGGCGTCGCCGCTGCACTCGGACAGCCAGCAGCAGACGTCCTCTCCGCTCGAGGCGTCCTCCAATCACGTCCACATCAAGGAGGAGCCGCAGGAGAGGGATCTGTCTGTGCTCTCCCCCTTTAGCATGTGCAGGGACCGGCCCAGCGGCAGCCTCAACTCCCTGGACCTATCGGGAGTCGGGGTAGGAGTCGGGGTCAGATCCATTTCTAGTGGTCCAACCACAGCCTCCATCTTCAGCGATGACATCACTACCAAGACGGCAACTGACCTGCTTATGAAGCTTTCAGGTTAGCATCCTTTTTTTTCCCTGTTTCTTAAAGAGAAATTATGTTCCCGCGAGGGCTGCAACTATGGCTTTCATTATCAATTAATCTACTTGCATATCAGCAAATGGCAAAGAAATACCCGTCACAAGTTGGCAGAGCCTCTGGTGGCGTATGAAACTGTCTCGTTTTCAAAAAAGTCAAAGACTTTCAGTCTGGTATCGAATGAAACCCCGGAATACAGATAATATTTTACACTTTTGGAAAGTGGAGCCAGTTTAATTTGGCCATTTTTGCTTAAGTACTTTCACGGTAACACCTGCCTCATGGACTAATTGTATTAGCTCTAAATTAGTTAATCCATATATGTATATTCTGACAAACTTAGGAGCCTAAGTATACTGGCAGTAGCAAGTAAGGGACTATAGAAATAAAAGATCTACCACCAGTCTCTGACATCTAGTGAAGACCAATCGGAGGAGGAGATGGGCATCAAGTTGGTTTTCTTTTATTGCAATTAAATACAAAAGATAAACCCACCAAAGTCCAGGATATTATGTACTGCAGTTAGAAGTGACTTCTTTCTAATTGGACGCAATATTGCATCAGGTTGACAAATACATGGGAAAACAGCGTGCGCCGGGAAACACTAGCGTGACGGTTTTAATCCCCAATTGATTTGTTTGTTGTGCCGTTTTCTCAACTTGACTTCCTAACTTCGCTCATCTCAGTTGCACTTTTATAAAAAGTATTTCACTTCCTCCAGACTTGAACGTGAAGACAACCGTTCTGATCTCCACTAGATGTTGTCTCCTCTTGCCTTACGTTTTGTTTTGATTCTTTCACTGTCACCAGAAATAACATTCGTAAGAAGCGTAAACAGTTTTATGTTTTAACATTTCAGGTCAAGGCCGCAGTGTGTAGCTGTGAGCTGTTTTTAATGGTTTATAAAACAATGGTATCCTAAACTGTCTCGGTGTTAGTTCAAGCCTTTAGGGAATAGACCGTTTTAGCGTTGACAGCGCCATATTTAGACGTTTAATGGGCAACAACATAGGTATCAAATGTAAAAACCCAGTTTACACATTGTGGGCTCAAGCTGCGATTCAGACACATGTTTGAGCTGTTGTTTTCCCTGACTTTAGCTATCATTGTGCATATTTGAGGGTATCAGGGATGCTTTCACTTGTTCACAGGATTATTCAGCCATACAACCTTGGCTTCTGTGTGTCTCCCATGAGAATGTCAGAAAAGTAGGCCACAGACTTTTAGCCTTTCCCCAAGTACCACATGCTTCTGTCAACAGATTCAAAACTTGCTCTTAGGACACTTATTAGTGGAAGTCAACGTTGATTAAATGCATTTTGGGTATTTTAATTGTTTGAAAAGTAATTTCTAGAACAAGATAATTTAATATAAAAATGATTTTTGTTGTTGTTTTGTTTGTTGTTTAACAAGCATTGTAACTATGAACAGATACATAAATATTACCGTTTTAAAATGTTTAAATGTTTGAACATGTCCACTTTGCTCTCTAATTGTCCAGTGTGTACAACTAGTGGCACCTATATAACACTCAGTAGTGTGTGTGTGTGTGTGTGTGTGTGTGTGTGTGTGTGTGTGTGTGTGTGTGTGTGTGTGTGTGTGTGTGTGTGTGTGTGTGTGTGTGTGTGTGTGTGTGTGTGTGTGTGTGTGTGTGTGTGTGTGTACTGCATATAGCTGTTCAGATACAAAAAACGGAAATATTTCAATATTAGAACATTATTATATATCATAACTGATGCAACACTGGGCTAAACACATGACAGATGTCACCTATGAGATAAAAAAATGCTAATCTATAATGAAAATAGATGCCCGGGGCTCCATCCATGTATAAATGGTGGATGATGTTTAGCATAACGGATCTAACGGATTTGTTGGCACTGTCCTTGTGTCGCGCCACGTCTCTGTACAATGAAGGCAAGTTGGAATAAGCAAAAGAGAGGAGACATTCTTGGCATATTTACAATATTTCAAGAAGTGAGCATTCAGGAGTAAGTATACTGAGAATGTTCTGATATTGAGCTTTTTTTCTTTCTTTTTAAAGGTATGTCTCCAGTGATTGTTAGTAACAGAGTAGAACCTCCACATACAAATCTCCTGAAGCACCACTGAGCAGCACTTAAGTCATGACCTAAATCACAGCGTATTTAATCTTGTAGATAAATGTTCTTGTTTGTAAACTTCATAAAATGTAATTACCATTCTTCTTCCATATTTGGGGTTGGTCTATTGTCTTTGCTTCTTTTGCACATAGTGACATTTGATGTCTGCCCAGTTGTACATCCTCATCTATCTGCGCTCGGCCACTGATTAGCTCCACTGAAGCAGTCGGGGACTAAATGATTCGCTCAAGGGCACCTTGACAAAAGTTGGATTTATTTTTCTCCCCCTCCTCTTATCAGCTGTCGGGGGAGTTGAAGATCTGCAACCTCTCGACATCTTTCTCCTTTGAACAATTCTCCTTGCCCGTGTGTTGCTAAAGCGGGGACACATTTCGTCGCTGTAAAGATCAACTGAAAATGACAATGCCCTGCTTTTAAAGATTGTTTAAAGAGATCTACTGTACTTTGGTGAAAAGCCTCATTTAAAAAAAATACAAACGGTTTAAGGCTCAACCTTTCCTGCCGTTGATACTAGGACCTGGATGTCTGCGCCTCAGCAAGTGCACTATTTCTCATTCATGAAACGAGTCACGACTTAAAACGCTGACATGGAATTCAGTAGTATCTACTTTTAGTAAAGTTGCAATGTGACGGCGTTATAACATATTGAAACAGCACTATTTTGACAAACTTGATAAACACGCTGCTCTAAGGTATACTAGGCTCAGACGAGGCGTGTTTAGATGCATTTTCCCCATGTTGCGAAATATCAAAGGATGAGCTTGGAGACGGCGGCAAGATTGATGGAAAAAGGTGGACTGGGGTTCAGCGTCGGGGTCGAGGCTACGGCTGCCACTCTTCCACTTAATGCTGTGTAATTAGATTGAGATCTTGAGCGAGGATGGGAGGAAAAAACCCTGGGAACATTAGATTAATTAAAAATGTATGCATAATTCATAATTAAAAAGGAATTCATAATTTGAAATGATTAGCGCCCTCAGCGCCATCCCGTGACCCCGGCTGGATGCGCAGGGACCGGGCCCGGCTTAGTTAACTCCCCCTCCATCTCGCACGCCTGGGCTACACATGGATGCCCCCTGGGTGCCAGTTGCATTTCACTCTCAGACTGCACAATCAAGCCCGGGCGGCTCCCCAGAGGAGCCACGGCGGCTCCTCGCAATGTCAGTCCAGTGTCAAGTGGCGGACATCTTAGTCAGGGCATCATTCAAGGAGAATGAGGACGGATGGATACATTTTTAAAAAACGGGACGAGAGGATGTGGAACTTGAATGCATGACTATATCTGGATTAAAACACAGATTTGCATTTTAGTAGCACTTGAATATCTCTTATTGTGGTACTTTTGTAGTTTGACTATGTTGAGGAAATGTTACTTTCTGTATTCTTGTTGTTGTTAGTTTATACTCTAGGTTGAAATGCACTTATTGTAAGTTGCTTTGGATAAAAGCGTCTGCTAAATGACATGTAATAATAATGTAATAATGATGATGTGTTTTAATGAATGCTGCTTCTTTGATCGCGAAGCTCTCCCTTTGTTGGGGGGGGTGGAGTTAGAGATGGAGGGTTATGAAACGGACAAGAACCGGGCTCAGATCTTTGTGAGACGTACCCGTGACACGGAGTAGTCGGGGAGAGAGAGAGGTGAGGAAGTTCCTCCCGGGACCTCCAGACTCCATTTCTTTTGACCTCCCTGCCAACTCAGATTGAATGTGTACACGAGCAGCTCATCCCTCCTGCTTCTACACCGCTGTCTCGGTGCCTCGATCCCACAAGGCCTCGGCGAGGGAGGGAGAGGGAGGGCGGAAAGAGAGGGAGGCAGTGGTGATATAAAGATGTGGAGAGGGAAGGATAAAAAAAAAGAAAAGAGATGGATAAAGTGACAGCAAGTGGGGGAGAGGGAGATCGAAGCAAAGAGAGAGAGAGAGTAGCATCAAGTTCCCCAGGCATAACAAGCCAGTGAACCCTCCCTGACCTCTGACATAATAAGCATATCTTTTTGGGGGGTTGCCCTGCGTTCCATTGAGTGTTCTACTCATACCCTTTGATTTAAAAAAAAAAAAAAATGTATCCTCGCACGCTGACACAACCGTTAGCTATCCAGTGTGATCCACATTTTGATTCCGAGATGAAAGCCTCAGAGGTACTTTGAAATGCGCAGCCCCTACCCCGGTGCCCAGTGGACCCCGAGTTAATAATGACAGTGGGCACTACACACCCTCCAAACCCCCCCCCCCCTCTCTCTCTCTCTCTCCGCCCGCCTCTCGCTGCGGTGACACAGGCACAACGAGCTTGACCCCGGCTGGGTGTGAATAATTGGCATGCGGGGGGTTGTGGGAGGTGTTGCATCTGTCATGATGCTCCTGCAGTTGTCTTATTTATCCTTTTCCTGGGAGAGCGTCTCGCATGCTTTGCTGCAGCGAAAACGATAAACTGGCAGAATTGTTTCGTCGTACGCGAGTAGTCTTTAGGGTTTTTCGAGGACATCGATTTCTTTTTGTCATTATTCACACGTTATTTGCGTGTTACCGTTCCTGGATGCAGCATACGTGTGCCGCGTAGGCTCATTTTTAGCTTTGCTTCACCGTCTCATTGACACGTCCCGTCTTCGGTTATGTCACATTGTGAACATCACGGTTTCTTCTCTTATGTCCTTTTTGCTTTTCCAGCGCTGTATGAGCAGACACAGGCAGGCCTTTTGTGCGTGACCTCTGGTCCATACATCCCCGCTGCAGCCACGAGCATCGCTGTCCGCCCGACGTCTCGCACACTGTCGGCTATTGTTGGGTTCTCAACCTGCCCCACGTAGTCCTCTGCTTTTTTTTTTTTTTTTTCCCCGGGAAAAAACAGCAGCCAATTGTCAGAGGGGGAGCAGGCCGGCGTGACAGAGGTGGAAAGCTAATGAAGTTATTTGACGGCAGCCCTGGCCACGGAGCGAGAGGTGAGCCGGAGTGGACAAGCGCCTGGCAGCGAGACGGATGAGGCGAGCGAGGGAGGAGAGAGAAGAGCGGAGGAAGGGGAGAGGAAACGGGGAAGAGAACGGCGATGAAAGTAGCATTGGTGGCAGGTGTCAAAAGGGTGTGATAACACGGAGACGAACTGATAGCATCGTCAACCCTGAACTGGAAGCAGATGTACAGCATCGTGCGCGGGGAGCTGACATTGGCCCGGGAAGCTCACAGAAGAGATGCCCATCGCCTCCTCAGATCTGAGCTCGCTCCACAAGATGATCTGCCAGAGACGGGGATGCGCATGGTGCTATTGTGAAATCCTGACAAACAAAAGGCCAGAGTGTAAGCTTGGCGTTGCGGGCTGAATTGTTCCTGTTGGTAGTGTGCGCCGGGCTTTTTGTTATTGAGCCATCAGCTTAGAGGAATTTATAAAAAAACAAACTTGCCAGTTGGATTAGGCTACTAAATAATTCATTTGGCTCTGTAACATAGATTCTGAGTGGAAATTCACTCTATTTATAGCGGCAATCCAAAAGGTCACTGAAGTGGGGTGACTTTGTGTGTGTGTGTGAGTGCACGTCCGGGGGTTGTTTTTGTTCTCGTGAGGCCACAGAGGAGAAGGATTTGAAAATCTTAAGCGTGTGTCGACTCTGTGTGTGTGTGTGTGTGTGTGTGTGTGTGTGTGTGTGTGTGTGTGTGTGTGTGTGTGTGTCAGTGGTTTATGTGCAGCCCGGCGTTTCCATATGGTTTGAATGCAGCGTGTCACGGCATGCGCGTACTGTATTGTGTTTAACGACCCGGGGCGAGGATTTCTCCAAAGATCTCGATGTCCGCGTGGGTAAATTAGATGTGTAATTTTATGTGTGTTTGTAAGGGCGGTGACCAAGTGTGCTGGCCCCGTCTGATCCGACATGGCCCAACACGCTTCTAATTAGAGGACGTCCTTCCAGGTGCTGACCAGGTTATACTTAGCCTGCCCGCTGACATCTGACAGTGTGACATTTCCAGCTGGTGCTGTGTGCGACCCCGCGCCACTGCCCCTGAACTTGAAGGTCACTAACCCAACCACCCACCCACCCACCCACCGCCGCACTCAACCTCTTCCTTCGCCCCTTCTTGAACTGCAGCCTCGGCCCCGCCGTACCGGGGCACTGTGGCGTTGTGGGCACCACGTGGATGGTCGGACCACCGACACCTGTCCCCTTCTCCTGTCCCGTATCCCCCACATCCCCGAGCCCTCTGTCCCTCCGGCATGGATCATCATTAATCAGAGGGGCCGGAGCCGGCACAGATTGATGATGCGGGCAGGGGGCGGCAGGCCTGTGGTGGTTAGAGATGTTAGGTGAGACGGTAGGGCGAGGAGTGGAGCAGATCTCTGCTGGGGCCAGAGGAGACTGGACAGCAGTCTGCCCAAGAGTGATGGCCTCTCTTCTATCCATGCCCTGTGTCTGAGTAAGAGAGTGTGTGTGTGTGTGTGTGTGTGTGTGTGTGTGTGTGTGTGTGTGTGTGTGTGTGTGTGTGTGTGTGTGTGTGTGTGTGTGTGTGTGTGTGTGTGTGTGTGTGTGTGTGTGTGTGTGTGTGTGTGTGTGTGTGTGTGTGTGTGTGTGAGACAGATAGTAGCAGTGTACAGAGTGTTTGTTTGAAAGCTGTTGCTGTGTCAAAGGTGGCGAAGGGTGTTGATGAGCTATAAAGGTTTGTTGGTTCCCTACTCTGCAACAATTAACCTACTTTCAATTTCATTGACTCTTTCTTCAAAATGAAACGTGCCTTTAACTATCGAGTTTAACGTGGACAATCTGTGTAGATCCTGAGCAGCTCCCAAACTGTGGCGTCAGCATGTAATCCTGATTATTCTCGAATGCATATATTATTACAATTAACAAGGGCATATATAGAAAGCAACCTTTGCCACATTTGGTTATCATTAGCATACGCAATGGCCTGCCTTGTAACGTTTGCTATAGCAACAAGGCTGTGCTTCGTGACTCGCGTGTGGAACAAAATCACAGTTCACCACAGTTCTGGATACGGTTTCATCCATCAAGGCTTATTTGTTTTACTTTTGGCAAACAATAACATGGAAACATTGAGGAGAACATAAAGTTCGACAGAGAATGCTACAAACTTGATCCTCAAAGAAACTCTGCTTCCCCCACTTCTAAAGCAGGTGTTTATCATTTATTATTATGAGACAAAAAATAAGAAAAAGAATCATGTGTTACTTTGTTATAAGAAATTTAAATTCTTTCAATAATATGGCATATTATATATTCACACACATATATAACGTTTCATGTAATCAGATCTCTTCAGCCATTCTACCTTTTATGAAGTACTTATTTCTGTAATTGTTTCTGATGAAGTGCTTGGTGCATCCATTGTAAATCACGACAATAGCATCCTCTGACCCCATGGTTTCCATAGTTGCACTGCATATAATGAAGATATCAAATAGAATATGTTTTAAGCGTAGAGCCATCTTAACTGTCAACAGTGCTGTAAGCGGTCGCCTGTGTAAACCTTTGTTTTATTGCAGAGTGTAGTGGAACGTGCTGAGAGACACAAAGAGAGGCGCTTGCCCTGCTGTTCTTTTCTTGGCGGCTATCGGAAGTTGCTCCATGTCTAATTATTAATTATTCATCTAAGGCGGATTAGATGTGGCCCAGTTTCTCTTGAAGATGGCTTTAGAGCAGAGGGATCCATGTGACAGTTCACTCCCTAACCTGGGCTACAGGCTGCAGAGATGGCAGATTAGACTTTATCCGATTGCCATCGCGCTCCACGGGAGTACAGTTATTTAATTTTTTTTGGTCCTTATATCCGAAGAGGATTCGTCTCATGTACGGGGCGAGAAGGGATGAGGAAACCAGATAAAGTAGAATAGAGATGAGAATAAAGTGTACAGAAATGAATGGGATGGGGGAGGGGAAGTGTGAAGGAGAAAAGAGGAGGGAAATGAATCGGGCATTTGTTGTGGATGCCCTAAAGACAGAGAGGGAAGGACAGTCATGAGGTTGCACCCTTTGTGTCGGCCCACAGCGAGCCAACTGTGGTGTCTGCTGCGGAGATAGGGCTGTGAGAATCCACTGTGGACCACTTTGTGGTCCATTCAATTTGCATGTTAATGTATTGTACTTTTGTTCTGTATATGTGTGTGCAAATGTGTGTGTGTGTATGTGTATATATATATATATATATATATATATATATATATATATATATATATACACACATACATATATATATACACACATACATATATATGTATATATATATATACACATACATATATATATGTATGTGTGTCTGTATGTATGTGTGTGTGTGTATATATATATATATATATATATATATAATATATATATACACACATACATGCATATATATATATATATATGTATATATATATACTTATATATGTATGTGTGTATATATATATATATATTATATATATGTATGTATGTATGTATGTGTGTGTGTATATATATTAGGGCTTGATACGTGAACGCGTTATAAATACGTTAACGTAGAAGTCTCCGACAATTATTTTATAATGCGTTAACAGCATTTAATTTATGTTTTGCATCGTGTGGGGCTTAGAACCCTGCTGCACACATTAACACACTACCTTTCTACGTAAAATGTAGAAAGGTAGTCCACTTTTGAATGGACATTTTCATTTTAAATCTCCACCAGTTGACGTCGATGCTAAAAGCAAAGCTATTTGTAGCCACGGTAAACTGGAAGGATCTTATCACCGGAGCACTACGGACATGAAGTACCACTGAAAGGCGTCACACAGCACTGATGCCAGCCAATAGCTGCTCGAACAAACGCCTCGGCCAAGTGGGTAGCAACGCACCGCACGGCTGATTCCTGTAGTCGAAGATGTCGAGCGTCCCTCAAGACGTCGTGCGGAGAATACACAACTTGTATGAAACGGAGCGGGCTACACGAGTGGCGGAGTTACAAGGAGCACCAACTGTTGATCTCACTGGAGACGACTGGATATCGCCGGGTACCGGCAGTTTCCAACAAAGTCAGCACACCTAGTGCAAGAAATACGATGCTGCTGCGAGACATCTGCCATTCGAACACGGGGACACACTCTCCAACGCTCTGTCACAGTATCTCTGCAGAACTGTGCGTTTGGCACAGTCCTGGCCTAATGCAGAAAAGTTATGGACCACTTCAGGGTTGCTTAACTCTCATTATTCTTTTTTTGACTGAGATTCTCACTGAGATTCGGACTAAAAAGTCCCCTGCACAGTGAATTCCAGCTGTGTACTTGTGTTTGTGCGAGACCACTTAACCTCACTAACAGGGAGCCGTACTGCTGAACGGAGACCGTTTCTACTGTTCCCTGACACAAGACTAATGTTTCTACTGTTCCCTGACACAAGACTAATGTTTCTACTGTTCCCTGACACAAGACTAATGTTTCTACTGGTACTTGTTCAGAAGAAAAAAAGAAAACTGATTCATCTTCTGTATGTTAACTTGCTGTTGCTCCGACTCTCACAGCAACTCGACAAACAGTTTATTAATCAGTCTTTCTGTTACATTGTTCAGATCACATTAATTTAAAATAAAAACGTGTCATACACTATTTTTCTATTCATTATTGAATTTTGCGCGTAATGCGATTAATCGCTGCTAATCACAGAAAAATCATGCGATTAATCGATGACATTTGTTGCCCTCTTCACTTATAAAAAAACAGAAATGAGGTGACCTGGTGGCATATTGGGCGGTGTTTTTTATTTGTGAGTGTTTTCTTCAGTTAGCAGCACAATAACTAAAGGATAAACGCTCAGAATGTAGTATGTGAGACCTTTTGCCATACACTCAGGAGAGCATCCATATTTCCTCCTGTTATTTCTGGCTTAAACTTAGCATAGACCTTATTAGTAATAGAATAGAATAGAATAGAAATATACTTTATTAATCCCCAAGGGGAAATTTGTTGACATAGTAGCACCAATAAACTAAACACAATAAAATAAAATATACATATAAGAAAGAAAGTGACTGTGCATAAAGTATAGTATGCAATGTGAAATATAAAATATAAAATAAAATATATATGTATATATACAACATATATGTAAATACAGCAATGTAAAATTAAATTAAATATATATAAAATATATATATATAATACCCAACAAACTGACACTTGTCACACACGTTTCTCCTCCCGGTGTCCTCAAATTGTCGCGTCCTAACTTCATCTCCTTCCTTCTTTTCCTTCCTGGCTGCAGCGGCCAACCAGAGGGAGACGCTCAAGTCTCCATTCCACCTGAAGGAAGAGCCCAAAGTGGAGGAAGCCGCGAGTCCTCGACCACCCTCCCAGTCCCAGAGCCAGGTACAGCCCAGCTTCCCTGCAAGTTTCTGCCAGAACGGGCCAGTGGGGGCGGCGGCTGCCACGGAGCGTCCCGGGTCACTGAAACCAAGGGAAGGAAGTCCCAGGGCTAAGAATACCTTGCTGAACCAGGATATCAACATTAAGGTTGCCTCCGAGCTGCTGATTAAGCTTTCAGGTATGTACGAAACTGTCTCCCTGGATCGGTGCGTGTTTGCTACAGTACACACAATTATTTAATTACGCTGAATCTAAGCAAACAGAGCATGGTCCCAATTACGGATGCATTCACTGTATTTGTTAAGTTGAAAACGGCTTATGCAGATATGCATAGAAAAACCACAGTCACCTCCATACACAGCTATTCCATGGAAAGAACAGACCCTGCCCTGTGTTGTAGGTATTTGTTGTGCCAGTAACGGCTCAGGAGGTTAGCTCTAGGCCAACGCTTCTGACACCGACTGCCATAAAAGGGTTCTGTTGTTTTTTTTGCCATGACGCACCTAACCAAGCTGAAATTGGGGCCTTCTCAAAGGTGACCAAAGTGTCATGTGGCGAAAAAGCATCTTTGTTTCTTTGAGGCTGCTCTGGATAGTGGATATCTTTGTACCCTCAGTGATGATATTTTTTTATTTACAGTACCAGGCTATGCATCTGCGGTTTATTTCAAGTTATTGTGACAGAGGAGCAGTGTCTTGTGCAACGGTTTTGTCTTCTCAACTGTGCTGTCAAACGCCATTCGCTCTATCTGCGTGCTACATTTAACTGAAAACCGTTGAACCCTTGTCCATGAGAGGTAGTTAAACAATTTAAACCTGCGTTGACCACTCTGTCATCATCCAATGCAGCACGATGTAGCCGTTACAGCTTCTGGGTTGAGTTCTACATGCATGTCCTCAAGCAGGGACTCAAGCCTTTATTTAATAGTACTTGCAACAGTGCTGCTGCTCTTGTGTTGTTGTTTTACCCGTTACTTTTTCAATTATTACACCCTGCTAAATAAACGTTAAAGCCGCTTCTTATCATAGCTGACATCCACAGTCACTACTGAATGCCAGGTCCGTTTCAAGTGTATTATGGACAGGTGTTTGTGCGCTGCGGGCGGCTGGAGTGTCTCTGTCATGTAGTATTCATCCAGATGTACCAACAGAGCCGGCAGCTCGTTTTTTTTAAATTCCTGATTTAACATTTAACTGCACTATTAAATGCATTGTTCTGAACTACTTACAAAAAATAACACAGACCCATTTGGATATTAGAATTCATAATATGCTAGAATGGCGCAGCCACAACATGTACTGTACGTATCTGTGTGTGTGTGTGTGTGTGTGTGTGTGACACACTGGTGCAAATATGCACCGTGTTTAAAAGCACAAAGCAAATGGCAGTCTGACGGTGGCGCAGTGGGGCGTTCCTCCATCTGCGGCTCTTCATCCGGTGCCAGTGTGTGCGTGCTTGACGGACACCTCACACACCGGTTGCCATTGTTCTCTGCGGGTGGACTAGTGTTCGGAGTGAGTCACGTTGGCTGCGAGCTCCGCGGCGCTACACGTGTGCTGCTCCAGCGCCTGCCCCCGGGTCACGTTTCCCTGTGGGTGTGCTTTTTGTGCGTGTGTTTGAGGAAGACGGAGATTACATGATTACTACTTAAAAAAAAAAAACTACCACAACAAAAACAGATTTAGTATGCTGGCCTTTGTGTCGAATCGGGGGAGAGAAGCTGAGAAAATGATGTGGGCAGGATGTAATTCCTCCAGTGTGCTGCCTCCACCGATGTTCTTTGTTTCGTCACTGTTCCCCTCCGAACCATTTAGCCGCTTCCCATCGGCGCACCGGTGCTACCCCGCCGGTGTGTTTGCTTCTCGAGCGGCGTCGGCCGGCGTTTATCCACACCCATCACTTACGCGAGCTCTGCAAGGTTGACCTAGGTTAGGGAAAGATGCTGCGGCGTTCATCTGTCCGCTGGCTCCCTCTGCCCCCTCACACAGTCCTCGGAGCGCAGTGCCGTCCATTGCCATGGCAACAGCGGGGGCGGTAGATGGAGAGGGCTGTCTAGAGTGACAGCCTTGACAAGAGTCTGGACCCTCAAATGACCCTGGGGGGGGGGGAGATGGCGAGGAGAGAAGGAGAAGAGACAGGGAAAGGTCAATGTCGTTACCGTCACGTGTGATTATGGTCGTGGGGTTCAAGGGCGTCTGCTCTGTAGCCTCTTTCTGTCCCCGGCTAAAGGTCAGCCCCGGAGCACAATAAAGAAATAGGGAAATCACAATCGGGAGGTCAGACAAAGCGGTTTCCTTTTTTTTATATTTTGATATAAATCATCTCTGTTAAAAAAGGCCCATTTCCTCATTGTTGCTCGGCGCACGGCGACTGGCCGCAGCCTAATTAGATTCCCGCCGCGCATCCCTCCGCCACCACGGCGTTGGACGGTCCGAGCGAGCGGGGTTGTCATCATTACTGCCCATTGTGCTGTAACATGAGTTGCATCATCCCTTTAACTAGGTCACTTCTTCGCTTCTCCTCCTCCCCCCCCCCTCCTTTCTCCTCTCTCTTCCTTATCAAACATTGGTCGGTCGTGTTGAGTCGCCTTACAAGCGCCACCTCCCCCACATCTGTTTAAAACCAGGCTGCCGGTGTCTGGGGGCTAATTACGCCGGGCTAAATAGTCCCTGGCGCCAGAGGCTAACGTGTCCTAGCAGATGGGCACTGGTGTTGCAGGGCACGGGGAACATGGCGTCACAGGAAGGGATGGGGGGAGGGGGGGAGGGGAGGGGGGGGGGTACAGGGCCCTAGGTGGTGCCCTGGCAGACTGGCATCGTGTGGGTAACAGCCGTGCCACCCACTCACCAGCCAGCCACCCTCCACCATAGGTGTGAAATCACACTTTGTACTCGCTTATTCCTCATTCCTTAGGAACAGGCCTTGCATCTCCGAGGACATTTCAAAGCCCCTCTCCCCTCGGCAGTGCTCGTTACCTACCTAATAAAAGTTGCATTATGCAATGTTTGACCACAAAAGAGCAGGAAGACTTTGAACCAAACTGACGGCTACAAATTCGGAGCTCATGAGGTTTTTTGTTGTTGATTATTATAGAAAACCACGACTTACTTAAACATCAAACGGTAACAAAGCAACATGGACTTTATTGTTCTGCTTCATATTCAAATGTAGGTTTATTAAACCTTGGTTTGATCCCTCAGCTTCTACTCATGGCCGATACCTATGGTTTATTATAAGAAAGCGCTATTGTCTTTTTTGTGTGCGCATCGGAGCAATTAGCCGCAATTAGCTAGCAATTTGCAGTAAGAAGCAGGAAAGTGGGCGACGATTTCCAGGAGCGTTGGCAGTTCATACAGCAGTGGCCAAGGCTGATTGATTGAGAAATAATTAAGGCTGGTTGTAAACTGTACCTGGCTTCTCTTCAACATATTTCACATGACTGCCTCCTACTGTAGGAGCCACGGCCGACTGGCGTACCTCACGCCGTCAGCCTACAGTGAGGCTATCGTCACTGTCAGCTGAATACATCTGACAGTTTGACACCTTCATTTAAGAGTTTTGAGGGAGGTTTATTTGCCTGGAAAGTTTACTCTTTAATTAAAACACAAGTATTTGACAAGACGAACCACCCTAGTTAGTCCTGCATGATTTCCCGGACGTAAGCACACCGGATGATGTCTCTGCTGTTTGATGCGGCACAAGAATACACATTCTTCATCTCCTGGCGGCTTTCGGGTAGCTATGAGGATTTAGTCGAACAAAGTGGAAGGCTTTCTTAAAGACTTCGATCTGTTCGGGATGACGGATGCAGACAGGCGTGTTGACGTCGTTGCTTGAATTGCATTCAATATGTGCTTTTTCTTTATTTCCACTGGTGGTGGAATGTGTTTTTTTGCGTTATTCTGCAGTATTATGGGATTTCTGCCTATTTGCACCACTCGCATCCATTGCAATTGATGATGCAATTACTAGATTATTATAGTGCCCTGTAAGTAAAGATGGTCCTTTTTATACAGCTATTCAATTTAAACGTCAACTTCACCAACACATGCACTACCTTGTTTGTATGGAGCGTACATGTCATACTTCTACCCACTTTTCACCAGTGGTGAAAAAAAAAAAAAGCCAGCGCAGAAGTGCCAAATATTGGATTTTTTTCCGACAAAAACAATTTTGGTCCCCACAGGTATTATCCCTGTTTATGGCAACTGCACAGATGGCCATTCACTCCTTTCAACTGAGTTGGGGGTGATTGCCAGCTCGTCTGTAGCTGCCTCCTCTGCTGGGCGACTCGGGCACCACTTCAGCTCCACCGGCTATCCACCTCTTTACCCGTTTTAAATGCTCTGAGACTCCGTCCATCTCTCCACAGTTATGTGACAACAGAAACAGAGCAGATGATATCAGAAGCCTCACCGCCTTTTGGCTTTCAGGGAGAGAAAAAAACGCTCCCAAGCAAGTTCCTCCTCAACCTCACATTAAAGGATTGACTATTGACTTAATATGGCTTATCACAGCAGACTACGCGGTTCACCATTCTAATTCACTACAGTGGCATTACTGTGTTGAGCTCTACTGTGTCCTCATCCTGCCCCCTCGGTGTGGCCGCTCGCTGACCTCCCTCACTCCCCCTACCTTCACATCTTTCTGTCTCTCCCACTACTTATCACTGCCTGTAGTTTTCTATTTACAGGAATGTGGAGTTGATTCTTTTTGGCCCCTTGGTGTAGGTGTTTGTTTCCTGGGTAGGTTGTGATGGACAGAGCGACTGGGGCACATCACTTGTCTCGACTATAGATGATGACGATTCACTCGCCCTGGATTAGCTCCAGCTTGTGCCAAATGTTGTTGTTGTTGTTGTTTTGGACCACTTGGGTAACGACCATTTCTGGTTCTTCGCGGGCCGATCATCGAGCGCGCTGCTCTGGAGTCAGATGTAGCCGCAGTATGCGAACGATGGAAGGTGGGACTACTGAGAGCGAGCTGGTCGAGGATCAATTGTAGCAGCAGCTGTCTGTGAAGTCTGCAGGCGAGGCTGCTGTGGCTCCCACATGACATGCAGTCTCCACACTGCAGCTCTTTGAAGCGCGTG
Organism: Liparis tanakae; assembly: GCA_036178185.1. Lineage (NCBI taxonomy): Eukaryota > Metazoa > Chordata > Actinopteri > Perciformes > Liparidae > Liparis > Liparis tanakae. The sequence goes on from CM070110.1 coordinate 6,633,263, forward strand.
AACTCTTCACCCCTGTCTGGGCAGGTCGGCTAGAGAGCAGGAGAATAGAGAGCGCGAGAGAAAGAGAGGGATGGGGGCAGGGATAGAGATATGTGGAATAAGAGAGCAGGGAGAAGGGTGGACTGAGATAACGGTAGGGGGGGAGAGGTGGAGAGGTTGTCATTTAGGCTCGAGCCCTTTCTCTTCCTTCTCTCCTCCCCCCAGCTCTTCCCTCTCATCCCACTTTCTTGTTTCCTCTCTTACCCTCTGGTGGGTTTTTTTTTCTGGCACTGTTTGACAATTCGTTGTCTTTCTTTGCCCTTCCTCCTCGCCGCTCCCTCGCGCCCGTCCACGTTTCTGGTTCCCGTGCCATCGATGCATCAAAGCGGTGCAATAAATTGACTTTGTGAGCACTGAGTCGCTAATGGCGTGTGACTTTTTTGTGTAGTAACAAATCTGCCCGTGCTCTGCAGCCTTCCTGCTGTATATATTCTCGGCGAAAGAGGCTGTCACATTCACGCAGATTCAAGTGGACACCAGAGGTCAAAGTTGATCACTAAAAACAGAACATCGCACCAAACCCCGATCACTTTCATTCTGACTCAAAAGTTGAGTGGGGCTGCTTCAGAGGGAGCAAGGTATGTACAGTGCATTTAAAGTAACTTGGCATACAGATCACATCCACACACATTGTAAAAGTGCAATTTGTTTGCCATTACAGAGCAAATGGAGCTGAGAAAGGCCTCCGTTACATTCGGACGCACTTTAACCCGCCTAATCCGGACAGACGTGCGATCCGACGGTTTATTAGCGTGTCCCTATTACATGCCCTGCCTCCTGAATAGAAACCGTGCGCATTTGTTTGAGCAGTGATGTGAATTTTAAGCACTCAAAAAAACAAATAAAATAGATGAACTAGCACAAGAAGAACAAAGATGTGTTCATGTGCACTTAGTTGTTGCACCTGTTACTTAAAACAAGTGAAAGTTGAAACCTTTAGGTAAAAAGGGAATATCATTACTTTGTAATAGTATATATATATAATACTATAATAGATCATTACATAGTAATACATGTATTACTATGTAATGAGGACAGCAAGCTAAACTCTAACTAATGACTAATTCATATTCTTTTGGCTGCAATTAAATAATAATTAAGTCGGTTTCCCTGAGTTCTAATATTTCTAAAATATTACCAAAAAGCAACTTGTATGTATAGCATTCATTTTGTTTTCAAAGTGTATAAAACCCCCACACACAACTTAATAGCCTGCAGTTTCACCCAATTTATTTCATATTGTTCTAGAAAATATTCATATTTTTTTCACTAGTATATTGTGAAGAGAAAAGCTATGATATTTAGTGAAGGAGGGAACAGACACCTTTTGTCTCCACACACACACATACACACACATACACACACACACACGCACGCACGCACACACACACACACTCACTCTTTTAGACATGATTCTGTGGCCTAATGACAGCTGGTGTATCACAGAAGAGGCTTCTGCACCAGAGGGGATGACACATACTCTCACAGACGCACAGGACACACACACACACACACACACACATGCTCACTTACAGACACACACACATGCTGGATTCAGGCAGACTGAGGGCAGCTTTTTATGGCTTCAGAACATTAGGTCATGACCCTGACCAAAAAGCCACAGCTATTATCAGTGTGGGAATAAGGCCACATTGTGGTTGTGTGACAGGTAGACTTCTGATCTGGCCTTCTGTGATGTTATGCTTTCAATGTGGCGTCTGAGAGAAAACATTTGATCGTAAACACGCGGGGTCACCTGACCTCTCCCTAATGGCTCTTTGGGCCGTAAGCATGTTTGTCCCCGCGCTGCGAGCTCAAGTACGTACGGCGTCCGTTATTGCGGGGATGTGTTTGTGTGCGCAACTGTGTTTGTGCAGCGCAGCGGTCCACTCAGCATCTCGTCGTTAGAGTGGTGATCCAATGATGGAAGCTCGCGTGTCCCTTTGTTGACCCTTACAGAGCGGCTCCACCCCCCCACCCCCCTGTCTCTCCTCCTTTGCCCCTCCACTAGCCTCTCCTAGGATACTCTTGGCCGACTCTGACCACCTGATTAAGGGATTAGTGCGGCGGATGGTTGTCAGTGTCCCCCACATGCTGGCTACACCTGGACCTCAGGGAGGCAGGGGTGGGGGTACTTTTTAAATTCACACACAAACACCGTAGCAGACGCGTATACGTATTCAGGAGATGCTCCGCATCACATGTGCACAATGTACTAAAGGTCCGCTTGTGGTGTCGCACACTGGCCTCGTTCTGCAGATGAGTGGAGAATGCGAGGGGGAGGGAGGGAGGGGGGGGGAGAGGGGGGAGAGGGGGTCAGCGCAGGGTCACTGTCTTGTATCTCTCTCTCCCTCCCTACGCTTTCCCCAGCTCTTCTAGCCCCTCCCACTGCTCCAAATTCATACGTCCCATAATCGCGCTGAGTCGCCGTGTCGGCAGCGCTGCATCAGCCCCGCTGCGTTGTCTCGCTTCGCTCACCGCCGCCACGCGGAGACGCCGCCTCCCGCCATCCGCGCGGTCAAAGATCAGATAGCTTGGATGTACAGACGCTAATGGATGAACCAGTCAAGGATGTATTGATTTGATTTATTACAAATCAGACGGCTGCCCAGTGTATACTTACCGTAGTCTAAAATGGACCGACATTTAATCAAGTACATTTAGCCACACATGCTATGGGAGATCAACTGTCTGATTACAGAATAGCTCTTTATCAAGAAAACAACGGGTGCAACATAGTTTCCTTTTGAACTGTCATCCCAAACCTTTTTATTTGCGACCTCTGGCCCTTTGTTGAGTATCCGTAGAGAGAGGAGAGTCTGTGTTTTGATTCTGCAATCGGGACATTCCTAACCGATGCCATCTTTCCTATTTTTAGGACGGTCCCTTCGCCTCACCTCCTTGTATGAGGAGTGAGTCAACATACAGCTTCCATGTGTTGAACACCTTTTATCTTCCATCATACACCTCTAGTTATTGTAAACATAAATTAAAAAATGTCTTTCTGCTTCTTGGTTTCATTTAAAGTTTTTTTTAGAGTCTTGAAGCCGTTTGCTTCAGTGAACCTACATGAGCTGCTGAGTGACCTCCCGGTGCTCTTTGGCCCTAATAATTACTCAGCTAGATGCTGACCGGCTCGGCTTTAGCTGCAATGTTTTGGCTGTTTTTTGGATTTTCCTCTTTCGGTTTTGATTCCATCTAAGCAAAATTGTTTGTGTGTTGTTCTCGTATTTGGGTGAAAGTCAAAAGTATTTTATTTTGTTTTTTTAAATTTATTTTTGCTTGTATTATTTGGCCTTTCTGAGGTTTATGTTGTTTGAGGGTGTCGTACGTTTTACTGATTGTTGAACCTTTTGAGGCATGTGTACATTTTGGGCCGTTAACAATTTCAAGTTGTAGAAGAAATACTCCTATTCTTCACTTAAGTAGAGTACCAATACCGCATCGTTAAAGTACTGCATTACCAGTGAAAGTGCTACATTTAAAACACTACCTACAACCGCAAAATGATCATTTATATATTGATTACACACTAGTTGTTGCCGTGGATTCTTGAAGAAAACATTGCATGCCTCAACAGTGAACTGAAGTAAACAAAGCTGCTTTCAACAAGCACAAAAATGTATCAAAACATCTGTTTACAAACTCTAAGATAATTCAATCTAACCCGTTATTCCTCTTTTGCTCCATCATCTGCTGCAGAGAACAACAAAGATCATTACGAGAGGGTGAAAGTAAAGGCAGAGCCCATGGAGGTGGACCCACCCCCCGCTGAACTCACCCAACCCGCCTCTTTCCTGCGGGCTTTTGGCACTTTCGGGGCAAGTGAGAAGACCGAGCCAATGAGTAACCTTCTCGAGACGTTGGCCCGCCCCCAGAAAGACCTGTTCTCCCAGGACATCTCGGTCAAAATGGCCTCAGAACTACTGTTCAAACTGTCAGGTGAGTTCCTTGCAGACATGTGCGCTGTCAGACAGACACTGCTCTCTGAGTCAGTATCCACACACACACGCACACACACACACTCACATACACACCAGCACATCTTATTTTCCCCTGCAGCACCACAGTATAAACCTTGAGCAGGTTTTGATACTCCACCATAAAACCTACATGTTTCTATTGCCATCCTCCGGTGGCTCTGTTGTTAAGGCCGGGATATAGGACATGAAATGACATCCGGCTTTCTTTTTTTTACCTGTATGGCCATGAAAGTGATATTGAATCTGCAGACAGATGTTTGTATTGCTAGATTAAGACAGAGCTTTGAGGTGCCTCCCCTCCCCCGAGGGGAAAGGTACAGATGTGTGTGTGTGGCGAGTCAGGTGTGCAGTCCTGGGCTGTGACCCCAGCTTTATCCTGCCTCTAAATGCCATAAGGAGAAACAAGCTTGTGTTAAAAAAAAAAAAAATACCTTCTTGCTTTCACACCTATTCACACATTCGCACACTGGCAGTCTTTCTTTCCCACACAGTCTTGCATGCACACCTTTACACACTCGCACACGGCCCCACGGGGAGTGGTGTCTGCACAAATGCCCCTCTTCCCTCCTCCCTCTCCTCCTTTCTCTCATTCTCTCTCTCTCTCTCTATCTCTCTCTCTCTCTCTCCCCCTCCTCTCCCTTGACTCGTTTTCAGACATGCCGGCTCAAGCACACTTGGCTGCACACGCTCTCCCCCTGCACTTCCCCTCCCTCCGCCCTCCCTTTACATTTCTCCCGTGCGGCATCTCCATGGCAACGTGGAAAGAGACCTCTGTCCTTGGCGAGCGGTGTGACGGAGTGGGGTGTTTAGAGGGTGGCGGTGGCGGTGGTGGGTTGTACTGGGGGGGGGGGGCAGAGGATAAGGAGGGTAGAGAGGGCAGCGGGGGGACACAGTATGCCCACCCAGGGAGGCCGGGGCATCGCTCGCCTGGCAACGGCAACAACCGCCCCCCCCCCCCCCCCCCCCCCCTGGAACGGGGTTTGAATGGGAGGAGGACTAGAACAGAGGGGGCCGCTGTCACACAATGAGCAATCAATATGAATTACCCAGAGCAGTAGGACCTCAGAGACGCATCAGTAGCAAGGTCGCTCTGAACACCGAGATGGTTGCGGCTTTGAAATTCACTTCAATGCATCGCCTTGGAAGTCTCGCATATGTCTCCATCCTCAGGCGTTGTGTATCGCGGTCCTAACGGCTTGATACTGGAAAACACATAGTATGTACGCTCACATCGACTCGTCGAGAAATGGCATTAGCTTCATTTACATTCACTTTATTACTACTTAGAAACCTCTTTAAACGCATTTTGTATTTAAGACTCGAACACTGTGAGCAACTAGATACGGCTGCTATGTCGCAAGTACAGTATTCAGTGTACTCACTCAGAAACAGCACTGAATGAATGAATGAAATATACTTTATTAATCCCCAAGGGGAAATTTGGTGACAACAGAAGCAGCCCGATAAAACTAAACACAATAAAATATAAGTATAAGAAAGAAAGAAAGAAATTAAGTAAGTGACATTGCATAAAGTAAAGTGTGCAAAGTGAAATATAAAATAAAAAATAACATAAAATGAAAAAAAAAAATATATATATATATATATATATATACACAGCAATATATATACACTGTGGACCTCTGTCATACGCAAGTGGACTCGGATTCCCTCCGTTTAAACGATACTTGCCTTGCCTGTGAACAGAATCGGCATAATGTGTAATCACGACCCTAAAACAGGTGTAAACCACGGCAAACCTGTAGTCTCAAAGCATCGAGGCTTCATGGAAAACACCAGAAATGATTGATCTTGACTGTTAATGTAATGTTAATGTAATATCAGGTGAAATGATTCCGCTTGTGTTAAATACAATAGGAGTCGGTGGATGTCTACATTAGCACGGTTGATCTATCACATTCACTCCACTGTAATTATTCTGAGCGGCGCGTTGCTATGTCGAGAGAAAAAAAAGGACCTTTTTGAGTTTTTACAGGTTGGGTAAAGTTCACGAGATGAACCATACAGCTAGTTAGAATGTGTGAAGGAGAAAAATACACTGCATTGCAGGTCAGACATAGGTTGGTTTGATAATCACCAGTTGGACGCACAGCTTCCATTTATTCCTCCAAAAGCAGCAGTCTATTCTGTAGATCTGTACAATGTACAGCAATGCAATCAATCCAGAAAAGCCTTGGCCACACCAGTGCAACCGTACTCAAACACACTGATGTGCCATCTGGGTTTGTCTAATCTGAACAGCCATGCACATAAAAAAGAAAAGAAAAAATATTTCCGTATGAGTGTTGTCGGGCTAACTTTTGGCTCGCAGGTCGGCAGGTCCACCGGAGAGACACCCACCACTCCAGATGGCTAGTACACCCCTGCTGGCATGGCCATCCTGTGCTTTACCAGCCGAGTTGAGCCTAAAGAAAGCAGCAGGATATAGTGTGTGTGTATCTGGTCTGTGATGGACGATGTGCAGGGAAGCTTTTTTTTTTTGGTATCCATTTATTCACAGAGAGCATTTTATAGTGAGATCTAAATATCTGATGCAGTGGGCGTAAAATCAAAATGTATAACTAGCTTCTTAACTCCAGCTTTACTTTGTCATGCATGTGAGGTGGATTATAACGTGCGTCTGTGTAAAGGTCTACCGTGACGTCTGATTTGAATAAATTGTGTATTAAATGAATATAAATGGTAAAATATTCATGTATAGATAGCATTGTATTGACACTGTTTTAATGTTTTCCGTTCTTGTATTTTTTTGTTTTTTTACAGAAAAAGTCAGCAAAGCCAACAACCACAAAGACAGTAACATGGTGGGAATAAACAGGTGAGTCAATGGTTCCCTCTGTGTTTGTCTCATTGTGATAATAATGTAATATCCTGCATTTTTGAATGTGTTTTAATTTAGTTGCCATATTAATTGTTCGTATTTTGTATCACGTTTCAGTTCGTTCCTGGACGAGTGCTTCAGACAATCACCCTTTAACTCGCGCTCCAAGAGCTCTTCCCCCGCAGAACCCAGCTCTTCTGCCAGGGCACTGTTCCATGGTAAGACACACACACACTCACACACTCACACTTGCTCACAGATACACACACACACACTCACACTCCGAGGAACATGTTGTAGTAGTAATGGAACAGACATATCATAGCAGGCTGTAGATGGATGGACGTTATCTTTGCTCATTTCGTGTCTTTTTGAGCTGCAACAATAAGTCGATTTAATCAATAAGTCGCAACAATTGTGATATTTAAGCGTTTTGGACATTTTTCAAGCAAACATAAAGAACACTTTCTGATTTCAGCTCCTCAGAAGTAGATGTTTGCTATTTTCGTTATTTTTGGGTGCAACAGACTATTAATCAGACAAAACGAGCAAACTTAACACGTTATCATCGACTAATAAATTGTGAATGGCATTTGTTTGACCATTTTTCAACAAACAATTATTTAAGACAATAATCTGCCTATTCACCGGTAATAAACCTAATTGTTAGTTACATCCCTGGTGTCTTTACGCTTGTTGTTTTGTTAAAATAACGATCTCCACAGAAATAATAACACAGGTTGGTTTGATAATCACCAGTTAGATGAGCATTTTGTATTTATCTCTACAAAAAGTGTGTTAAGAAAAATAATCTGCATCTGATCGAGTCATTCAGAGAATAATATCTTCAAAGACTCCACGTCTTCAAGTTATTCCCACTGTTCTGCTGGTAGAAATGTAATTAGCAGAGGTTCATTATACACGTACATACATGTGCATGCATTTACACACACACACACACACACACACACACACACACACACACACACACACACACAGCCGTGTAGCCTGCTGAGCGAGCGACTCGACATCCAACTACACATGAAGTCACCTTTTCCATCGGCGTGTACCGCCACAAGGACACGTCTCAATTAACCACCGCCGACTGTCACGTGCTCTCCCCTTCCTCTCCGGCTCTCCCCGGTTCACGCTCCGCTCTCCGGCCGGCCTCGCTGCGCTCTCGCGCATCTCCCCAACCCGAAGGCCTCTGCCCGGGGCAACCCCCCACCCCCTCCCGTCTCCCTCTCCTCTCCTCTTCCCTGGCATCCCATAACTTCCCTCCGTGTTCCTTTGGCAGGGAGAGATCCAGAGGTTAATTAGCTTGTGCCAGCTTTGCCTGTCCCTCTGCCAGTTAATGAAAATCTGATTGGCTTCTGGGTGTCAAGAGTGTCCTGAAAGTTAATTCGCCCCGACCACCTCCCCTTTCCCTGGTGTGTCGAGGCTTCACGTCCAGCCTTTTACAGTCGTACCGTTTTACTCTTCTCTCCCTCCTCATGCGTGTCTCTATGCCTGCTCTTTTTATTTTATGCCTTTTTTGCTTTTTCTTAGCGACCCCTGTATTGGTAAGCGTTTCTAGTTGCAGCTTTAGGCAGGCAGACTTTAATCAGATGTATTTGCTTTTCAATGTTTGAGGGACAGCATTAAGAGATTCTTAGCTCGGTGTATTTTAGTATTACTCGTACATTCACTGTCCTGGTCGTAAGAGGATTTGTTAGTGATGAGCGACAATTGGATGTTTTGTGATCGTCATGAAACTTGCCGTCTAATTAAAAGGAAAAGCTGCCCACTTTAATGGAGACATTTTAGTTATGTGTAGACAGTGTAAAGGGTAAAAAAACTACATATTTAAATGTACTTATTAGTATCATGTGCAACATTGAGACATGGGAAAGGGAGGTCGTATGTGTACAGATTGTAAAGCCCACTGAGGCATATATTGCTATATAAAATAAACTGAATTGAATTAAAATAAGTGGCACTAAAAGTAAACACTATTTCTGATACAGAAAACTGCTTATTGTAATACCAATAAAGCAGGAAAGAACAAGTAAGTGAGATTCTTCTCACTTCAGATGAGCGCGATCCCTCATTTCTTGTTTTTGTCCCTCTCTCTCGCTCTCTCTCCTACTCTAAAGGCACTAATTAAGCCATTAACAACTCACGCCACACCCCACCTGGCTCAATCATCAGCGCGTTAGCCGGGTCAGGCCTCGAGCCCTCGCTTCTCATCACCTGTGTGACCGGGCCGTCCCCTGGTTTCACTCGCGAGTCGGGACAAGTTAAAGCTTTTATGTGCCGAGCTTTGGCCCTAAGCCCCGTAAGAAGGACTCGGATTCTCCCAATAAGCCACACAGACAATGAGTCGGGAACACAGGGTTGAAAAAGATGTCATCAGCCCGGTAAAGTCCGATATCCGGTTGCTGTCATTGTGAGAGGTGGGTTTCAGCTAACGCAGGAGGTCGGGAGGTCCGCGGCTCTGATGTCTGTCGGAGTTGCAGTTGGTTTCATGCCACCTTCGCCACTTTACTCCCGGAGAGGAGCTTCACACATACACAGTTTCTGCAGAGCATCAGAATCAGAATCAGTTTTATTGGCCATTTAAGTTTTCACAAATAAGGAATTTGATGTGGTAAAGTGACTCTCGGTGTGCTTACACAAAATCTACATTACAACACAATACAATACAAAACAAAACAAAACAGTGCAGTACAAAACAAACAGTGCAAAACAGTGCAACGGTCTAAGAAGTTTAAGAAATGCACATGTTTCAGCCTAATACTGCTCTTCCTAGCTCTACTTTAATGTTTTGAGTCACACACCTGCAGTAGAAAGGACTTAAAGATTTGACAATTATCTCAAATTGAAGGAAGCAGCACATTCTCACCTTGGAGAAGCGGCGTCCACTCCAGACATTAAGGAACTTAAATGATTAATTGATCAATCAACCATTGATTTAATCTCTAGTTGAACCTGGTCTTCGTGTCGCAGCAGGCTCTGCTCGTTTAATATGACATGGCCTGCAGCCCAACGCTTATATCTTAGATTTACATTTCCTAGAATTAACTTGGCGGAACTCATTACTTAACTCAAAGTAGTTTGAACGTGATGTACCTCAAAGTTGAGTCGATGGAACATTTTCTTTTAGTAATCCCAAGTTATGACGGGCGCATTATTCTTCTCGGAACATTTAGTATTTCTTAGACTGATATAGGCCTTTTATTCCAAATCAAAATAGCGTGGGAAAATAATTCAATAACATGTTTGACTCATTATATAACACACTCTTTTTGTGGCACATATATTACCAACATTACAAAAAGATGAGATCCACCTGTAGAAATCCTCCCGCAGATACAAGTACAGATGAATAGAGAAAGTACAAGAAATGAATAACAGGAGGAATAGATGAAGAAACCATACAGCATATGGAGACAAGACTCTTATTTAATTTCCAAGGGTGAAATATCCTTTTACACAACCTTTCAAAGCCAATGCATTTGTTCATTAACATTTAGTTAACGTTAAACTGCGCATTGATGTTCACATGCAAAGAATCAACACTTTTAGTGGGAGGCGGAACATGAGCAGCAGATTTTTTTTTTTAAATCACACAGAAGAAAAAAAAAGTCTGAATAACTATAGAAACTTTTTTCCCAATGACTTTACAACCGTTTCAGCCAACGTCCGTTTGCGTGTTCTATTTCACGATGCACACATTAATGCCTCCATCTGAGTGTGTGTTTGCTTTCTTTTGACTCCCTTTATGTCCGATGATGGATAAAAAGCTCAAGAGAATTCGCCCTCACTCCTTTTTATTTCGTTGATTCATCCTGGAGAGGGAGGGGAGGAGGGTGACATGCAGCCCGGAGGTGTATATGTGTACGCTGTTGACATTAAGAATGCATTCGCACTTCACCCCCCCCCCCCCCCCCCCCCCCGCAGGCTGGACGAGGAGCGTCTGTCAAACGGCAGCAGACGGACAGCTTTCAGTCTTGTGGGTTAGCAAATTAGCCCACAGAGTATCCGTTGTTCTGTTGTTTCACTGAAGGGAATCAGACCTTTCCTGGTGGATTAGACTATTCCTCTGCCAGTTTTTGCCACGTTAAACTTAATACTGGAGCAGTGCGGTGGCTAAATAAGTAAACGTAATGTTGTACCGAATCTCCGAGGAAGAGCCATAGAACTTTTCTCTCCGGCTCTCGTTATTATCTCTACTCAGTGCGGTCTACTCGGGCGAAAGGCATCGAAAGCGTCGCGGGAAGAGAACGCTGGAGGAGATTATTATAGCTGGGTATAGGAATAGTTGTTGGTAATAAATTCACGCCGCACAAATATAATACATCTAACTCGGATGAACACCCCAGCGGTTTACACGTCGATGCATATGGAGTTATGCGTTTGATTCATAGCCGCCTGGCGACGGCCGTTTGCTCTACCTGTAGCCGCTTCTGTGGCTAATTGCGTCGGCAGTGAACGATGACTTTGGCGTTGTGCGTTTTGTTCCAGACTCGGAAAAGGATGACGGCGAGCCGGGAAACGGGATGGCCCCGTGGAGACTCAGCGAGCAGCTCTTCCCCTGCCCCGTCTGCGGAAAAGTGTTCGGCAGACAGCAGACGCTTTCTAGACATCTGTCTCTCCACACAGGTAAACAAACACACACACACACACACACACGTGCACCTCTTTGTTTAATGTATAGATGTTCGCTGCTGGGTTTGGGCTGCCCCCCCCCCAGTAAGTAAATAAGGTTGACTAGACTAGATTACCCTTCCTTTAAAGAGATTACTACCATGATTAGTCTCTCTGGGAAAACTGCCCATCTAATTACTCTGCCAGAGGTATGCCTCACAGAGTAACACACACACACACACACACCCACACACACACACACACACCAGTGATTCTGATGCAGTCACAATTGGTTTGGTTCATTCACTTTGTCTCCCGCGCTCGGACACGGGAGACTTCTTCAGGATGAAGCTGCACACTCCCTCGTGTCCTGATTACTCTGTGTTTTCAAACTTGGCCCTTTTTTGCTCCCAATTGATCCGTTCTATCCCATCACTGTCTCCTGCCATCCCTCTCTTTCCTCTGCCCTTATTAGGACGATAAATTAACGAATATCTCGCCGATGCGGTTTTTATTTTCAAGCAAATTAAACGCCGGATTAGAAATTAATGCAACCCTACTCGGGGATTGCAGATTAAATGTCCGGGCGCACAAATGGAGACTCGTGTACAAAATGCCCCCCACACAATTGGACATGCTCTCACATTTTGCGTGAACACACACTACACGGCGCGCACACACACGCCATCTGAGAGTGTTGGCTGTGAACAGCTTGGCCACACCACAGAGAGCAGAAGCAGGGGCATATGTCAGTGTGATGGTCTTTTTGGTTTCCCCGGCGACATAAAGGTTGCCTGGCTTCATGTCCTTGGGGCAAATGGTGTGTGTGTGTGTGTGTGTGTGTGTGTGTGTGTGTGTGTGTGTGTGTGTGTGTGTGTGTGTGTGTGTGTGTGTGTGTGTGTGTGTGTGTGTGTGTGTGTGTGTGTGTGTGTGTGTGTGTGTGTGTGTGTGTGTGTGTGTGTGTGTGTTTTAGGGGGAGCTAGTGGGAGAAGACATTGTGTTTGCATGAAAGCAAATATGGTGGTTTGATTTCTCCTTTCTTTATTTGATTATATAATGCTTTAAAATGTGTTAAAATAATGTCTGTATGAGCCTCATATCTTCATCAGATTTCTATCTGGCGTCACACAATGATTTAAGTTGGGGGGAGGCGAAGGTGAGGCAGGGTTAGGCGTCACGCGATTAGGTTGAAGCTTGTTTTAAAGAGGCTGTGCGCAACTTTTAATGAAATATCTTCCGCGGTAATGTTTACAGTAACCTGTGGTCTCGTGGTTGTTTTTGCAGACGAGAGGAAGTACAAGTGCCACTTGTGTCCGTATGCAGCCAAGTGCAGAGCTAACCTCAATCAGCACCTGACCATCCACTCCGTCAAGCTGGTCAATACGGATGCTGAGCAGATCGTCAGCGCTGTTACAGCCGAGTCCGCCGAGCGCAAGAACTGCCTCTACTACTACAGGTAATGATGATGGACCAGAGCGCAGCACTCTATTAAGGAGGTCTCCAGCCAATAGCAGAGGTTCACATCACGGCTGTGTGGGTTTGATTTTCATCTGCTGCTTTACACTGCTGAATATTTGCACATATGTTGTGTGTATATATACATATTTGCATATATGTTGTGTATATATACATATATATTTTATTTTGTATTTTATATTTCACTTGTATACTTTATGCACAGTCACTGTTTCTTTCTTTCTTATATGTCTATTTTATTCTTGTGTGTTTAGTTTATCGGTGCTACTGTGTCTACAAATTTCCCCTTGGGGATTAATAAAGTATCTTTCTATTCTTCTTCTTCTGCTTGACGCCCAAATATATCCTGATATATATATATATATATATATATTTTTTTTTTTTTATTTCTCTCCAATTACCATTTTGTTTGTGTTAAATTTTTTCATTCATTTAAAATATTATTACAAAAATATTATTATTTGCTTTGTTTAAAGTAGTTAGATGAGATAATCCAAACCAGAGCTTTAAACCATTTGTTTATTAAAACATGTTTCTGTAGCTTGGAGGTGGATAGTACAAAGCTATCGGCACACCTTAAGCTCCCATATTAAAAGGTTACATCTTGTTTATTTAATGCATTTAAAAAGCAGAAGTGTAAAAATGTGTTTGGGTATATGGGGTGTTACGTTCTGATTTATCTCTTATTTGGATGCAACCCATAATCGCAACAAGACTCGATCTTCTCCTCTAACTCTACAACAAATCAAATAAGTGTATTGTCCTAAATGTTTTTCCTAATGTTTCAACACTTTAATGTGTCTAATGATCTGAAACGTGTTCAATAGCACCGTGAAAAGTTTGACTTCCACTAGTCTCAGTGGTACATGCTGGATACATTTCTGTGAATTTGTTCCCCGTTAATGCAGACATGATCTAACACTGAAGCTGACAGCTATTCTCGCCATCTTCCCTCTCTGTTCTCTGTCCAGCTGCCATGTGTGTGATTTCCAGACGGAGCTGAATGCCCAGTTTGTCAGCCACATGTCGCTCCATGTGGACAAGGAGCAGTGGATGTTCTCGCTCTGCTGCAGCGTCTGCGACTTCGTCTGCATGGAGGAGAACGACATGAAGAACCACATTAGCACCGGGCACGCAGGTACGAGTCCGCCGAGGGACCGCGTCCACCACACGGTCTCTCTCATTCGGGGGAATGAAGGGTTCAAACTCACACTATCATTATTTTTTCAGCTAATTAATAAGTCATTTTGTCTATAAAAATGTCAGAAAATAGTGTTAAACACTCCCCCCCCCCAACCTGTAGTCAAAGACTTAAACATATGCAATTAATTACAAATTACATAACAAAAAAAGGAGTAAATCCTTAAAACTGAGAAGCTGACACCAGAACTTGTTAGGCTTTATTGCCCTTAAAAAAGTATTCCAACAAATCGGTTCGTCGTTTATCAAAGTAGTGATTAAGTGATTTGATTAAGCGATTAATAGACTAGTTTTAGCTTTATAAAGTCATGTTCTTGTGACTGCTGTTGATCCACTGTGTTTAAACTCGGTGTATAACCAAAGGGGCATGATTCAAACCCTAGAAAAATGCTTTATGGAGTTATTTTCACAATATATCTCACATGTTGGAGTGGGTGGTGCAACACGTTGCGGCTCTAGTTCACGGCTCATAATAGAAGCGCGGTACAGCACTTGGACAGTGACACATTTGCTATTGTTTTGGCTCTGTACTCCGACACGCCGGGTTTACATTAAACGGTGACTTTAATGCTTTGAATAAATAAAGTATGTTGACGCTAATCACACGGTTACAGTTCATACACTCTCCACCTAACCTGTGTGTGTAAAGTAGATTATCGATTCATCCGCCGACTTTTTTAAGTGTAAAATACAAAATTAAATCCTATTTCAAATCCAATATGTTTCAGTACAGCACAATAATTATGGACTGGAATGAAGTCAGTTCCAGGTCAGATAATCCTAATCTGGTCTTCGTAAACGCCTCGCGTTGCATCGGTTCAGAGGCAGACGAGCTGTGGAACTGAGCCTCAGCAGCTCGCCGCCTCCAGTCGACCTCCTGTGGACTTTTAAAGCTGCCGGTTTGAACCCCCGGTCGTCAATATGAGTGTTTTAGTCTAAAACAGCTTTGTCCGCTTTATTGCTGACGTTTTGTTCTTCAATGTGTTTGTGTGGGTGGGTGGGATCGTCCTGCCTAGACGGCTGAGGGGTCTTTCAGAGGCCACAGCGGCCTTGTTTATCTGAGGAGGTTGGCCCTTATCGGGCCTGAGGGGGAAAAATCAATGGGCCTTGGTTCCTTTGGAGACGAGCTCGCTTAGGATGCCACTGTGGCCATTTTTTTTTTGTAAGTCTCTCGGCCTGGCGCGGCATTTATCTCCGTCTCCCACAAGATGGACAACGCCACTAAACATACAGGCGTGTGTCTCACAGGCACCGCTCGCTTTCCAGCTCCTACGTGAGGAGATCGGAGCGCTCTGCCGTGATTCAGCCGCGTTCTGTTAACGCGTCTCCACTTCGGAGTGCGCGCTTGACGGAGCGGCGCTGCTCACGCACCGCAGCTATCTGGTGAACTGTGCAGACGCGCCCTGGCGGGAGGCGGCCGGGCTCCGCGGGGGTCACGGTTCAGGCTGGCCCCCCCTGCGAAGACGCGACTCGGCGTGGGGAAAGGGTTGGTCGGGTGCCCTTAACCGCGGGGGGGCGTGGTGGTGATTGACGTGACCGTATAACCCGATATCTACCCCGGACACACCGGCGGCTAGACGCACTTTGCCTCTTTTATTTCCGTTCCTGAGCGTTACTAGGAGAACGCAGACGAGATTCAGTAAAGGAGAAAATGGAACATCTTTGGGTGAAGGTGTGTTTCAAGGTCGAGGCCCATCGGCTCCAAGAAGCTCCTTTTTTTTTTTTCACCGTGTGTCATTAGCCTTTTGGCTACTGTAAGGGGAGGCAAGTGTACGTTAAACACCGCAGCCGAGGAGATGAAAGCCCCCGGAGCTGGACCAATGCTGTATTCAAAATGTTGCTAAGACGCCGCGCTGAATGACCCTGGTTTATTTAGATTTGATTGAAAGCAAATTAATCACATCTTCCCCCGACGGAGCCGTGTGCGTCGGAAAGATAGGTCGACCATTTCATGGCCGCCTCGGCCTCTCCTCCCTCCTTTCACTCCCGTCTGAGTGAATGCCCTTTTGTTGAGCTGTGCCCTGAGATGCTCCCGCCATCTTAGCTCCTTCGGCCATGACCCTCGCGCCTCACCCCATACCCCCCCCCTCCCCCTTACCCTCCCCCTCCCCCTTGTAAATCCCTCGCTCTTCCCGGTGAATTGCAGCCTTAGAGAAGGGGATCAATAAAAGCAGACTGCATCTCGATTTGACTGGCAGCAGGTCCTCAGTCAGAGAGCTGGGCTACCGAGGCTACGTGTTTCTATTATGTTTGTGTGTATTTCACCGTGTGTGTGTGTGTGTGTGTGTATTGAACCACGAGGTGCTTGAAGCAGATTTCTCTGCAGGGTTTCAGTTCATGCCCAACGCGTGGGCTGTAGCCGGACCTCGTGTTGACGCTCTGCTGTCGGTCCCCGCGTGTCCAGGTCTGAGCTCCAGAAGTCCCCTCAGCGAGACCAAGAGCACCTCCTCGTCCCTCTCGGCCCTCAGCGACTCGCTCAACAGCTCGGAGGGCGGAGACCTCACCCACGGCAACGACGAGCTCAGGGGCCTGCTGGCCCTGCCCTCCTCCGCGGGGAGCCAGTCCAGCTCCGGAAGCCACTCGGGGTCAGGAACCGAGGACAAGTCGGACAAAGGTAAGGGATGGTGGGAAATCATTTGAACCGGATACACTTCCCAACAACGGTATATGAAATAATAATGAAAAGAGAAAGAAAAAACATTATTGTCTTTTTCAACATACAACCTATGTCTTTTTATCACTTATTTCAACATAATCTAGGATAGTTTTTTATATTATATCTTCAAAAATAATAATGAAAAGTAATGAAAGAGAAGAAAAACATTATTGTATTTGTTATGACTTGTTTCAACATAATCTACTAGGATATTTGTTTATGATTTACTATATCATCATTTTTTTGGGGACATTTTGACAATTCTTAACTAGTTAAATTAATTTAATGTGTCAAGTTCGAAGAGAATTTATCTGGAGACGCTTTTCATTGACAGCCGAGTGTAGAGTGTAGAGTGTAGAGTGTAGAGTGTAGAGTGTAGAGTGTAGATCGTAGACTTCCTATGAGTAAGCACTCCTGGCAGAAACACAGGAGCCTTTTAAGCAGAGGGAGTGAGAGAAAGCGGTGGATATAATGAAATGATAATGATAATAATAATAGTAAAAGCAATAGTAATAATAATAATGGATATGAATATGATATTCTGATTAATGATAGTAGCAGTGGCTGTCCACGGTAGCGGGCGAAAGCACGAGCGAGGTGTGCCCCAATCCATGAAAACCTGAGACGAGAGCGCACAGACTCTGGGGAAGAAGCCAAGTTATTAACACGTATTCATGGCACATAAATATATACAAAGGGAGAGGAGGAGAGGAGGAGAGGAGAGGAGAGGAGAGGAGGAGAGAGGAGAGGAGAGGAGAGGAGAGGAGAGGAGAGGAGGAGAGGAGAGGAGAGGAGAGGAGAGGAGAGAGGAGAGGAGAGGAGAGGAGAGGAGAGGAGCTCATTTTATTATTGTCCCCCGTCAGTCGAGGCCTCCAGCAGCAGAACTACAGGCTGTTCCAAGGCAAGCCTGAGCCCATCCCTTCATTCTGGGAGCGCGGCGTTCCCGTGGGGTAATACGTTACTATAATCTCTTTAAGACACTTTGGTACGTGAACATTTAGGGCTTTGTAAGTAAGGATGAGGAGTTTAAATAAGGGATTCTGTATTTTACAGGGAGCCAGAACAGAGAAGTCTCTTTTCTCTTAGTTCTTGTCGATACACGTGCGGCAGCATTTTGGATCCACTGGATCCTCTGAAGAGAATTGTTGGAGCAAAAGAATCACAGTGTGTCATTAAAATGACAAAAGGGTTGTCGGGTAGCATGTCTTTAAAGTCATTAAGAAAGTCATAGCATAGTATGTCAAAAACAGTGTCTTAATTTTCTTTTCTTTTTTATCAGTATAGTATTTCATCCGTCATAGTATAGTATGTTGTAAAAAGGCTGTGAAAAAAGTTCTGTATGTTTAATGTATGTCATTGAAAAATTATGTCACAAAAATTACTTGAAAAGCTCATATAGTGTTTAAAAATAGTAATATTATAGTACGTCATGGAAAAGTAAAATATGTTCCAAAAGGTTAACATATACTGTTTCTAAAATTAATTAAAAAAAAGTCATAATCCAGGATATCACTAAAAGAAATGGTATAGAGTTTTTATATATATATATTTTTTTTAAGTATTGGTAAATTTTGACATTGAAAATGCTAAAGTATGACACAAGAACGGAAAGCATCTTATTTAGTAGAAGTCATTTTAGTGTGTCGTCTTAATACGTTATTTTAGTTTGTCATTAATAGTCCTGCAAAAGTATGTCACAAATAAAAAAGTAAAAGTACATAAAATAAAACAAAATCATGTTACAAATACGTCATCAAAAATTCTAAAAGGTGTATTATAAGAACAATGGATCCATTGTTATTTGGACTCAGTCAAGATATCGCAACCTCTCCTGCATCAATTTGTACTTTTTACCCCCTTCAAAAATAATTCTCTAGCGATTCCCACCAGTTTAGTGAAGTGAAGTGCCGCTGCAGCTCCGAATCTCACCGGTATTCTCTATTTATGTGAAAGGTCATTGTCGGACCGGACTTTTCCCTGAATCTGAACTCCCTTTGTTTCAGTTTCTATGGATACTCTTGAGATTTCAGTCACGCCGAGTCTGAAGAGCACATCCTCATCTCTCCCTGTGAGAATCATCCAAACCGATCCGGTCTTAACTAATAACCCTCTTCCCTCCTTCCCTCCGCTCAGGCTTCGAATGCGTCTTCTGCAACTTTGTGTGCAAGACGCGCAGCATGTACGAACGCCACCTCCAGATCCACCTCATCACGCGGATGTTCGAGTGCGACGTCTGCCACAAGTTCCTGAAGACGCCCGAGCAGCTGCTGGAGCACAAGAAGTGCCACACCGTCCCCTCCGGAGGGCTCAAGTAAGGAAAGCAAGTACAGACAGAGGTTCCTCACGTCTCCCGTCCTCCCCCTCCCTCACTCCTCACCTTGCAGGGTTCTTACGGTCATGGAAAACCTGGAAAAGTCCTGGAATTTTAAAATGGTCATTTCCAGGCCTGGAAAAGTCCTGGAAAAACTTAAATCATAAAAGTTTTGGAAAAGTCATGGAAATTTGTTATAATATCATGTTCATTCACGTCGATTTTGAAATAATTAATGTTTTTTATAGAAAAACGCTCAAAATATAAGCCGGCGTACGCTCTCCATCTGTAAAATGTTCTAAATATTTCATGTTTTTACCGAGATTTCAATTTGGTCATGGAAATTTGGTTAAAAGTCATGGAAAAGTCATGGAAATCCATCGGTCAAAATGTGTAAGAACCCTGCCTTGTCAATTCACTGCACACACACACACACACACACACACACACACACACACACGGGCCACCGTTAGGGGTGTGCAAGTTCTGGCAACGGACTAAAGTTCCAGGCGACTCACAATGGTTTCAATTATTCGACACGCGATATTGAACACATTTTTCATATGCAGAAAGGATCCATGTCAATGATATAAATGTGGCTGGTGTTATTACGCCCATTTCAAAACGAGAGCTGATTGTAACCGACGGAGACAGACGCGCAGATCTGCGGTCTATTTGAAGATTTCTGGAGCCATGTGTCCTCCGTCAGTTAACCTCTCCGTAAAGTTCATTATGTGCAGCCAGCAAATTAAACGGTACAAGCTGCAGTTTTGCCCGACCGCCTCTCTTGGCAAGAGGCCGTTATTAGACGGGGGTCTCCGGGTCTGCAGCGGCTCTCCGAGCAGACGGAGAGGACGGAGGGGAGACGGGGACGGGGTTCCCCTCCGGTGTCCGTTGTGCCGCTGCAGCCGCTGAGGAAAAGCTTCCACACACACCCTGAGAGGATGAACACGACCCGTAGGGAACATGTGGGCACGCCCCGAGGAGAAGCCCGCGTGTAGATTTGTGTGTACATTGTAATAAAAAAAAAAAAAATAATGACACTAAAACAAAGCTTTAGGAAACAAAGTGTCAACCTATCTCGGTGAACTTTGTATCCTAAACCTTAAATATACAAATACAGTTTGTCTTTAGCTCTAGTCCCCCCCATCTCCATACTTCAGTCCCACAGGAGCCTTTGTTGTACTGTAACACGTTTATGTTCCATGACAGGCGTGTGTGTCGATCTCACCGTCCCAACACACACACACACACACACACACACACACACACACACACACACACTGATGATGCTTGAGGCCAATCATAATGCACATTCACATAGACGCAGTTCTAGGGTAGCTAATAACAGCATTTGCGATTTTAAAAACAACAACAACAACAACACATGACTATTTGCCTGTTTATATTTAGAAACAAAATGCAAACATGTTTTGAGTCATTTTTTGTGTTTTTTGAGTTCTCATAACTCCAGTCTGTGCATGCGCAGAATCATTGACAATCATTATAACTATCGCCTCATCTTGTCATAAATAAAGATCTGTGTTCTAGACGGGATGTTTTAAACAGCTGCCAACATGACTTTTATTTTGGTAACTCGTGGATCTCCACGGAGCGCGCCTCTTATTGTGGAGGTGCTGCTAGCTGTATGTAGTGACAGTAAACACATGGTCAGGAGTTCTAATGGTTTTAAATGTTTCTTCTGTCTGGTGTTAATGTTTTCAAACCCAGATTGATTTCTTCGAGCTCTCATTCAAAAGGGAAAGAAGTAGGTTATGGATATTTCCGATCCTTTTTATTCAACGGAGAAAGAAGAGCGATTAAAGGGATGCTCTTTCTAAAAAATGTAAATTGACCCTAAAAGCTGCTTTTACTCTTCGCTGTACCGTCTGTCTCCCCACATGTGGGTCGTGTTTCCAGCCCTTCACGGTTTACACATCTTAATTCATGTAAACCACATGTCTGCTATCAGAAGCAGGCGTGGACGTAGTTAACAAACAGTTTGAGGTAAACTCCCGTCGCCTACATGTTCCCCGGCTCGCTCCCTAGAGCGGCGTGTACGCGTGTGTACACTCCAGCCATGTGAAGTGTTGCTATATATGCAGGAGTGTGTGCAGAGGGAGCGAGGGCCTTGACCATTACGAGGTTTTTCTGAGGTGATTCTGTTCTGCAGGGTTTGTGAAGCGCTTTGGGGCCCAGAGCAGATGAAAGGTGCTATTTAAATGTAAGTGCCACTCCATTCCTTCATTTCCCTTCATGTCCTACTGCTCCAAACCTTTCTCCAGCCTGTCACCCCCCCCCCCTCTCCTCCTCCTCCACACACACACATACCTGGTCACCTCAATTCTCCCACCATTAAACTGCCACACATACCACCATGAACACACACACACACACACACACACGCACAACTCTACACGGCGCACACTTTTTTCCTTTTACCTGTCCTTCTCCTCTTCATCATGTCGTGTTATTCAATTTCAAGGTGTTTTAATGTGCTGGTGAGTGGCCCGCTTCCCCTTCAACTGTCCTTTTTTTTGTGCTTTTGTGTGCCTCCCCTCCCCCACTTCCTCCCCTACTCCCCCCCCCCCCCCCCTGTGTCGCATTACCCAGGTGCCCTTTCTGCATCTACTCCACCAATCGTCCGGCGGCCATGGAGTGCCACCTGAAGACGCACCGCAAGATGGAGTACCGCTGCCGCATCTGCCAGGGCCTGTGGCCGGACCGGGCCTCGCTGGAGGGCCACGTGCGCGGCCATCGCCTGGGCAACCACTACAAGTGTGAGCGGTGTGGCTACTTGTCCAAGACGGCCAACAAGCTGATCGAGCACGTGCGCGTGCACACGGGCGAGCGGCCGTTCCACTGCGACCGCTGCTCCTACAGCTGCAAGCGCAAGGACAACCTCAACCTGCACAAGAAGCTGAAGCACGCCGCGCGCCAGACCGTCGGCTGCCCGGCGTGCCCCTTCACCACCACACACCCGCTCGTCTTCAGCCGCCACCTCAAGAAACACCAGGGCGCGGGAGCGGGAGCGGGGGCGCCGGGTGGCGGCGGCGAGGGAGGAGAGGAAGAAGAGGAAGAGGAAGAAGCGGAGGTGGAGGAGGCCGGAGAGGAGGAGGAGGAGGAGGAGGAGCCGGGGGCGTCTTCTTTGAGGGCGAGTCGGGAGAGCTTCCTGTTTGGCGGCGGCGGCGGGGGGGGGAGCGGCAGTCCTCTCACGGCGTCCCAGGCGCTGCAGTCCGTCGCCATGTCGCTCACGCTGGGCGCCGCCGGCCCTCTGCGCCGCTCGGTCGGCACTAACGGCAACAACAACAACAACAACGGCGGCGGCGGCCCCTCCTCCCTCTTCCCTCCCTCTTCCCGCCACATGTTGGAGCCGTACCGGAGCGGCGGCGGCCGGGCGCCCCTCATCCCCCTCACCGCCGCGTTCGCCCACAGCCGCCGCTTCACATTCCACTCCCGGTGGCGGCCCGCCACGCCGCCTCTTCTCTCCTCCTCCTCCTCCTCCGACGCGGCGCTGCCCTCCCGCTCCTCCTCCTCCTCCTCCTCCTCCTCCTCCTCCTCCTCCTCCTCCTCCCACAAACACTCCTTCCTGGCCTACCTGGGACTGACGGAGAGGGCCAAGACTGTTTGACCTCATCACCCCCACCCCCCCCCCCCGCCCGCTCGCTCCTCGGACGCCGGTGTGAAGCGACACTTGACCTCTGCGGTGGGAGCCTCGTCTTCATCCAATCAGACCAGCAGAATAAGCTGGACCAGACAAAACATACGGAAAGAAAAGAAAAACAGACATTTATAAGAGGAAAAAGGCTGTACATGCTATAGAAAAAAATGCATTTATATCAAAAAGCTGCTTTTCTTATCAGTTCTATCGATTGAATTATTACTACTTCAACTACTACTCTCTATTAGCCTTTGTTCTGTTTCGAGACGTCTGAACGACTTGGACCCGGTTGCGTCATCTGAGGGAAACTAACGCGTCTCGGTTTTATAGATATTTTTTCTTTTAGTTGTCGGACGAGATGAAAAGACGAAACAAAACTTGCAAGTGCTATATTTTAGTGCATTTCTGTCTATTGCTATTACGCATCGAAATAGCATGCCTGTGTTTCAACTAGCTTTGACGTCGTTAGGAAGCTACATCCCAGAGGTCCTGAACCGAGGAGACGCGAAAGGCCCGTTTCCAAAGCAACGCCTCAAACAGCGCACTTACTTATTTATCAGTCTTGTACATAGTTTTGTAGCCCCTCCCCCTCCCATCTTTTTGATTTGTTGTTTTTTTGTATAATGGTGAAACCATATTATGCATAGCTGCTGCCTGATAGCACCTCCGTCTCAAAATACGTATCATTTAAATGGGTTACTAGTTAATTATTATAGGGTTTTTTTTTTTTTGTAAGCTCACAAAACAGAAGATAAGCTGTGATCTTGTAAATAAGGAAACTCTGACTTATCATCACAAGAAACGTTCTACAGTTATTACGACTAATTTGATTTGACGTGTTGACAATGAGTTTTGCACTCGCAGTTGAAATGAGGAGAAACTATTTGAGACGAGGTGGAGATCAGCGCAGCTCGGTATGCAGAACTATGTCTCACGCACCTATTCTGAGAAGAGATATATGAGGTAACTGTTTAGTGGAGGTGACCGGCTCGGGGTCAGCAAGCTGCCCGCCGCCGCCGCCGTCACCGCAGGCCGATTCAATGGTGCTTTTTGGAGCTTTTTGTAATTTTTGTGTACAAAAAAAAGAAGAAAAAAACTGTTCCAAAATGACTTGAATGAATGTATTTTTGTTTCTGTACACGGAGAACGACGCGACGCAGAAGAGCGAGCGGGGACGTCCTCCGCGCCGGAAGAGACGGGAGCGTCAGCTCGAGTGTCCGGTTGGCCTTCTGTGTCTTTCTTTTTTCTTTTTCTTTGGTCTTTCTTTTTTTTCCACTTTTTTTACTGAGCCTTTTACATCATAATAAAACATTTTCTACTAACATTCATAGAGAACCCATCAAGAAAAAAGAAGAAAGAGAAGAAAGGAAAAAGAAGAAAAAAAATCTCCTGCAGGTGCAATGATGAAGCAAAGCCATTCACGTGTACAGCATTGTTTTCAATGGCACTGGCTTCTGTAGGCCAGCAGACATGGTACCCCCCCCCCCCCTCTCTCTCTCTTTTCAACCTTTTGAGTTTTAATTGCACTTAATATAGTAACACTTCAAGCCAAAAGCACTTAAACGTTTTTATTTTCCTTTTTTTTTTTTAAAGCGCAAACATAGATCCACCATGTTACCCTAATGTGAAGTGGACAGTAGTTGCTGGAAACGACTCAATCACCGGCCCTCAGTTTCACTTGTAAGCATTTCTAGCGGTGCAAAAGGGCCTCTGTGAAACCGGAGAGCGTAAATTAATACAAATTGCATGAATTAGACATAAAGGTCAAGCTCTCCCTGGGAACTAAAGGTCCCAGGCTAAATTGTGATAGCCAGTTTTGCACAGTGCTGCACTTTTTGATTAAGAGAATATGTATTTATCCGTAAAATGTTCAAAAAGGAGGATGTTTTGCGAGACCGATTAGCAAAGTACAAGCCAGAATCCCTTATTGTAAAGGGGTTGTCTTTTTGTTTTTTTTTAATTTTCCGTACCGTACGCTCTCCTTTTGTCTATTTTACTCACGCGTTCTCCATCAATGACTCATTATTGCTTTTTTATTTTTCTACTTTGATCGTGTCAAGTAAAAATAATTGTCGATTGGACAGAGAAAACGAATTGTCGAGACCAAAACGTGACACGCCGCAGGAAGTGATGTTAGGATCTAATCCGTCACGTCCTGTTCTGGAGCGAAGCCTCGATTGTCCCCTGTTACACGGCTGGTTGTTTGTTCCTTTTTGGCACGCTGTCATCACACACACACACACACACACGTAAACACACACTTGTACTATCTGCGTTATCTTTTATACTCTAGTGCCACTTGGTGGAAGGAAACCACCTGAGACTTCTGAGAATGAGTCAAACTAATTGTCAGGGTCCGAAAGATAAAAGGATTTTTAAAAGAATATGTCCGATCTCGACACCTTTTTCTTCTCTTTTTTTTAAACGCCTGCCTTTTTTTATTACAGCTTAATCATAAACGGCTGCTCTTCTTTGTCCCTTAGTTCGTAACGTTTTGAAAAGGCGACAGGACTTTCTATCCTTTTTGAAAAACCAATATTCTGAAGCACTTATTGTTTATTTTCGCCCAATCGTGAGCAGCACAGTGACCGATTTGGGTTTTTTTTAAAGCGTGACTACCTTCTCAGCACTTCAGAGTTTGCATGACGTTGCCCTCTCGAGCTCCTAACTCCCTCGGTTGCATTTCGCTGGCGTCCCTCTGCGCCGCCTCCGATCGGTCGGCTTCACGCCGGCCGTCCACCATCGCTCACGGCTCGGCGATCTTCTCTGGTGGCACTCGGTAAAGATTGGTATGTGCTGTACAAAGCTTTTTTTTATTACTCCATTGTTAAGGCTGTACAGGGTTGTAACGATAACTGGTAAATAGATCATTTGTACTTTTTTGGTTTTTGTATTTTGTTTTCTTTGTTTGGCAGTATTTTATGTTCAACTTGCCAGGTCTAAATGTAACAGGATTTGAAAGTAAAGCTTACATCAGATATTACGCCGGTGGTTTGTCTTTCCTCTGTTCCCGTGGTGTCGTTCACTTGTGACCACACGATGTTCTCATCTTCCTCGCTGACTGTTTCTCCACTAAATAGTGACTAAAAAGCTCGTTATCTTTTCACGTCTCGTGCTAGAACAGATCCCTGACCTGACGCCCACAGCCCATGTGACATGGACACCATGACTTTTAAATATCTTTATGACTAAAGTATACACACTGATACAACTATACAGAATGCCATAGTTAGAATATGTATGGCAAATTATGGCTTTTATGACATTCTGTGCTTTTTACATGTCTATGGCATTCTTTTCTGATTTAAAAAATATTTGTTCTGACACTTTTTGTCATACTGTGACTGTTTACATTTCCAAGACATTTTCATGGCATAATACACAATATCTTCTCATATTTTTACAACTCGTTCAATTCGTGTTTATTTTGTATAGCCCAATGTCACAAATTACAAATTAGCTTCCGAGGTCTTTACCATCTGTACACACACAACCTCGCTGTCCCAGGACCTCACATCGGATCGGGAACAACTACCAAGAAATAGAAAAAAAGGAACAACGCTTCAGCAGAGCAACAGAGGAGGATCCCTCCCTCCGGATGGACAGACACAATAGATGTCATGTGACCAGAAGGAATCATAACAGAGTTACAACACGTTCAATGAGTATGACAGAGTGTATGAATAGTTGTTAGTAGGCATGGACCACGATCCAGACCTCCATGATCCATCAGGCAGATGGAGGTAGAGAGGAGGAGTGGGCGGGGCATCAGCAGCGCCATGGCATCAGACCCAGCCAGGTCCGATGGACCCCATGAGACGTGAAGTCACAAGGACTCCGGGGAGGAAGCAGACTTAATCATGTCCAATGGAGAGATGAAGATTCATCCATAAGGAGGGAGAGAGGAGGAGAGGTGCTCAGTGTATCCTAAAACATCCCCCAGCAGCCTATAAGCCAATAGCAGCATCTCTAGGGGCTGGACCAGGTGATCCTGATTCAGCCCTGACTATAAGCTCTGTCAAAGAGGAAAGTCTTAAGTCTACTCTTGAATGTGGTGACTGTGTCTGCCTCCCGGACTGAAGGTGGAAGCTGGTTCTATAAAAGAGGAGCTTGATAACTGAAGGCTCTGGCTCCCATTTTACATTTTAAGACTCTCGGAACTACAAGTAGCCCCGCATTTAGTGAGCTCAGCTCTCTAGTTGGGCGATACGGTACTACAAGCCCCTTAAGATATGATGGAGCATCACCAATCAAGGCTTTGTAGGTTATGAGAATAATTTTAAAAGTGATTCTTGATTTTACAGGGAGCCAGTGCAGAGCAGAATACAGGAGTGATGTGATCTCTTTTCTTAGTTTTAGTGAGTACACAAGCTGTAGCATTCTGGATCAACTGGAGGGACTTAAGAGACTTATTAGAGCAGCCTGATAATAAGGAGTTGCAGTAATCAAGTCAAGAAGTAACGAATGAGTGAAAAACAGTTTTTCTGCAGACAAGATGGAAACAAATTTCAAAGATAACGCAGAGATTCTTTACAGTGGTTTTAAATGGCAGGGCATTATTATAGTACAATGATATTACACTGATTTCTTTAATAGGATGTGTATGGCATACTATACAGACCTTTTATGACTTTCATTTTGTGGCATACTAAATTACAACTTTTTAATGACATAATATACTACATATATGATTATTTTTACATGTTATTGCCATTCTTTACTATGACCTTTGTTCATGGCATATGAATGAATATCAAATGTATAATATCAATTAATATAATATTTTATTAACTTTATAGTTTTATGCCATCACATGTTTGACTATACTTTGATAATTTTATGGCATTCTATTATAGGATGTTTATTTTAATATTTACTCAAACCAAACCTCAAGTTTAGATATGGTTGACTTTGATCATATTAGCAAATTATTTGGCGATATTACATACAAAATAAATAATTATGTTCTAAGTGAAAGGTATCACAATACGATCGCACCGAAAGTCGACGATCAATAATATTCAATATTGCTGAGCCCGATGTTTAGCGTGGACCCGGAAGAAAGATTGCGTTGCTTTCTGGAGTGGACCAGAAACGGGGCGGAGACGCAAATGATTGCATACATTACGAGATTGGACATTTGGCCTCGGTCGAGGTCTGCACTCTCCGCGCGCCCCTCCGGTTATTAATGTCGTCATTTAGCTTACAGTCAAATAAACGGGACACACTTAAATCAAAAATCTGCAATCCAAGTAAAAAAGAAATGCTAAAGCCCCGGTGCCCTTTAAATATTCCTTGAGGAAAGCCAGGAAAGACCGCAGCTTGTTCGGGAGCAACAAGGAGAGCATCCTTCAGGCGTGGAGCCGGGCTCCAGCTCCAGAACCGGCACTGATCATCTTAGCGGGACCAAGCCTCCTCTAACTCGTACAGCGGCGTGCCGTCATAATAATAAGGAATGGCCTCCGTCATGGTGCCTAGCTGGTGGTTTTATTGGACCGATGGGAGGTCTCTCTCCTTCTCCTCTCCTGCGTTGTCGTAATGAAAGTTACTGCACGTTCTCGCCCAGCCAAAGGTTGGCCCCGCCTAATGAAAACAGATGAAGCAGAGATAAAGTGTTTGCCGACATTAAGGGACTCATTTATCACCGTTAGCCCCCGAGCTATAGAACACCTTGGTCCAGAGCGCTCCTCTAACGGGCCTCGCCTCACGGCGCCCCGGTGGCACGCTGCAGCCTCCCTGGCACATGAGCGCCGCCATCTCTCCCGCTCTTTATCTCCTTTTTTTCCCTCTTTTTTTTTTGCAGTTTGAGCTTCGCCTTTCACACACAGCATCACCGTTTACGTCTGTACCCGTCTTCCGAGGCTTCGAGAGGCAAATTTTTTTAAACTTGACGGAGAGAAAAAAAAAAGGAGAGCTTCGAAGTTTCAAAAAGGGATTGGTCCGTCCGGGTTCGCCAGCCGTTCCGAAGGCCGAACCGCCTCCGTTGAAGGGCCGCGTTCCCATCTCGCCGCTCATCTCGTTGCCCCGCGTTATAATGAATCTTTTTTTTTTCGGCTCTGTTTAAAGCTGCTTAATTAAGTTCAAAGCAGCGCTCGGGGCGCCGCGCGCCTGCTCAGCTGACCTGCCTGTGAGTGGAAGTGTTGATTAGGAAGTGAAGAGACATGCGGGCACTGCAGGGGATGGCTATTGATTGAGAGGATAGAAAAACCTCATTTGGATTTTGTGATTGGAATACCACACTGTACACAGGAGGGGCCGGGTGTTTTTTTTCCTTCTTCTCTCTCCTCCATTCGCCGAATAACAATACCTCCGCCGACGCCTAAATTGTCCAAGAGTGGAACTTCTGTGATGAGACTAAACGCCAGAGTTTTCCCTCATCCCAATAATAGCCCTTCACCCCGGCCCGGGCTGTCTGCACAATGTCGACCTTTCCGACACCGCCTCGCGAAAGTTGGCCGCTGTCGATCGATAGCGTGTTAGCTTTTTGTTTGAAGGTTCAGGCTGCCTTGGCTTTATTACAGCTGCTGAGAGTCATGGGGGAGTCGTGCACGGCTTTGTGAGAGAGGAGCTCCCTCTTGTTTGCCAAAAGTGTAATCCCACCGTGACCCCCCGTGACCCCGCCCTGAGAGGAAAGCTGCTTAGACAGAAGTGCGTGTCTGTGGGAGCTCCCAGCTGCCTGGCCCCTCTCTCTCTCTCTCTTTCTCTCTCCCCTCTCTCTCTCCCTTCCATTTTGCTCACTCCATCCACCTCACACTTCCCCTCTCCTTTATAGCTCCATATACAACTTTGTAATCACACTGAATCTCTCCTTCTCCCCTCACTCGATACTCTCCTGTTCCTCTCCTCTCTTCTCTTTCTCCCCTCTCCATGCGTGCTTCTCTCGGCGTCAATACTTCCAGGACTCCCCCCCCCCCTCTTCCTCGCCAACGGCCAGCTCCCCCCTCCCTCCCTCCCTGTGACCGAGCAGAGGTTTTCGCTAAGTGGAGACAGATCTCCGTTTTGTTTTGTGCTCCGACGAGAGAAGATAAACACACAGAGTCCTGCCATGCCCGGCCCTTCGGTCCGAGTGCAGAGCGGCACCGCTGGCACGCGGGGAAGAGGAACTGAAGGACGGAGATGACCTCTGGATCGATTTGGCGCCGGGGTGAGGCGAGGGCAGCGACTCGCGCGGAAGCCGGGCTCCGCCGAGGCTGCTCGGAGATTCGAAAATCTATTAATCTTTGAGAAAAAAATTAGGCTCCGGAAAATGAATTGGTGAATATGAAATGCCGTGTTTATGCGGCGCTGTTCGCAGTGTGGAGGAGTTGTGCCGGGCTGCTGGAAACACACGCAGAGTGCGAGCCAAAAAAAACTAAACGTGGCGGGTTCAAGTCCGTGCACCAGAGACGCTTCACACCTGAGGTCCACCTGAGGGGGGGGGGAGAGAGAGAGAGAGAGAGAGAGAGAGAGAGAGAGATCTGCGGGCTTCGTGTGGCGCATCACTCGCTCGCCACCGGGTTGGGTTGGACGCGCCTGGCGGGACGTATATATTTACATGCGTGTCTGGAGCCCGGCCCGCGGGCAGAGCATCGCCGCCTGGCCAAGCCCCCCCCGCTGCGCCCCTTCCCCATTCTCCGGGGTGAGACATCACTCGGCGGGGGTCAGCAGCAATCTGAGTCAGGAAGGCCTGCGGGGGGGTGGGTGGGTGGGGGTGTTTGGGGGGAGTTTGCGGGGGGGAGGGATTACCCACAAGTCCCTGTGCCTAGCACGTCCAGACTTAGGGGCAGCCTGAATCAGTAGGGAGGACAGATCGGACCCCCTGTTGGGTGCTGCCGCAAATATAAAGCTCCTGCTCGGCCATTGCGACTGGATGACAAACACATTATAGAAGAGGAGGAGGAGGGGGAGGAGGGGGAGGGGGCGAAGGGGATGGGGGGTAATGGGCAGAGGGAGAGCAGCTCTGCTTAAGTATGATGGTGTCTTTGAAATAGATAGGACAAAAGCCAGCCAACTCCCCTGTTGTTCAGCTCTGCTGTTACCATGGCATTGGCCGACGGTCACCAGCCATAGGTTACTCGGTTTCTATGGGTAACAGTTGGAGCGCCGCTTCATCCGCATCTTCGGGGACTCTGAACCCGAACGTGTCGCCGGCTGATTCTCGGAGTAAAAATCCTCCCCGACCGACGAGAAGTTCATTTTGAAACCTTTTTTTATTTATTTATTCCTATTTACCGCTCCCACCTGTGAGACGCAACGATCTCAATAAGCGGAGTCTGCCGAGACCTGGAGCGAGGAGACTGTTACAGAGAGCTTAACAGAATAGCAAGGTCATGCCCAAACTAATCAGGCTCCTCATTTCCCTGGATGGAGTAATGAAGTAGAACGCTGACCCCCGGCTGACCCTGGGAATCTGTAGCAAAGAAAACTGGCCTGGAGACCAATTAAGCCAGAAGTGAGGGTGAAATATTAGAACAGTGCAGTCATTTATTAATAAATATGATCAGAGTCGTCCAGGAAAGAAGCTTCAAAGCGGCTAAACGTGCCTTTATGGGAAAAGAGCGGTTTGAAGTTTTGACATCAAATGTCACAACACCTTAAATCCTGCCGGGTAACGAGCTCCTCTCCTCTCAGGATCCTAAAGATGATTTTTAATGAGGGTTGATTACAACCTGGCTCGCTCTCCTTATTATCGTGTGCACTTGAGCTTTTAATGATTTCCATGATTCAATTATCCCTAACTGAATTCCTGTCTTCAATCAATTAAAGCCATAGCCGCGCAGTCATCCATCTTCCAATCGGGACACCGGGAATCCCTCCATCCATCCTCATTTGAGAGGAGAGTGGGTCAAACAAATGAACAGAGATCGCATCCATCCATGTCTCTCCATCTTTTTTCCTCTTTTTTTTTTTCAACCTTTTCTGTGAGTTAAATGTAGTCACTCAGATTTGTTCTGGATGCATCGCTGTACTCCGTGTCCTCTACTAAAGAGGGTCTGAGCAGAGTATTCTCCATCAAAAGAGTTACATATTTGTAACTTCATTATAAATAGGGTCACCATGGCTCCCGCTGTGATCACGCACCAGTCGACTGAAACCTTGAATAAATACACAACGCACTTTCATCTCAAACCCTGTAGTCACCGGATGTGAAGGTGACAGTCTCAAGAACCCTCTGGTACAAAGACACAACCTAAAGAGATCGACACACACACACACACACACACACACACACACACACACGCACATACTTTGGTACACAATCACACACCATTTGGCACCATCTGCTGGAACCTGGAGAAATATGTCGTAGCTCGAGAGGATATTTGTAAGAAAGTGCACTGTAAAAATCTAAAGCCTCAAACGGAAATGACCGATGTGTTCCAGCGAGATCAAATATAATAATATTAATAATAATAATGCATTTAATTTGTATCGCACTCTTTCTTTATAGAATCTCAGAGTGCCACACAGATGGTAAAAACAAATAAAACCGATTAAAACATAGTTAAAGCAACCCATAAAAAAAAAGAAGAAGAATGTAATAGCTGACAATAAATTAACTCAAGGTAACAAATATGCCTTCCTGAATAAAAAGGTTTTGAGGCCAGTCTTAAAAGAGTCAAACACACGTCAGCAACACTTCTTCTTGGCCTGATGGACGCAGCTTCCTCCTCCTCCTCCTCCTCCTCCTCCTCCTCCAGCTCGCCGCCACAATTAGAGGAAGAAACGCAGAAACGGTTGCCACGGCGCCCCGACGGCCATTGATTGGTTGAGAGGGACGCGGAGTGCACGGTGACCCGTTTGGTTTCCTGGGAAGGGGGGGGCGGCTATCTGTCCAACGCAGATACCAAATGGTGCTCCCTCTGCACACAGGACGGAGCTGAAGAGGAGGTCTACACGCGAGAAAGATGAAACACGAAAAAGCTGCGACGGCCTCCAACTTCAGTCTCATCGTGTGTGTGTGTGTGTGTGTGTGTGTGTGTGTGTGTGTGTGTGGGGGGGGGGGCAGTGATTGTGCATTCCGTGGCACAGTCTTTCTAGAGAGCTCGCCCCGGTGAAGCCGGGGGAACGGCTATCGCAACAATTACACTGACAGCTCTTTTCTAAAGTGCACTTGATTTATTTGATTTAGTGAAGATTAATGGCCCTCCCTCCAAGGCGGAGACACGCAGCACAACACAGGCGGCCTCCTCCAGAGACACAGGTGTACTCACACACATGATGCAATACCTACGCACATGTGAGTGTGTGTGTGTGTGTGTATTTTTTATATACATTCACAAATCATCCTTGACCACACTTGATCCAACAATAGCTTTAGCCTGTATTGTTTTTTTTCTTTCTATCTTCATATAAAATGATATAAATTCCTCAAACACATTTCAGTTGAAGACCCATTGTCACGATTACAAAGACATTGAATGTGCAGACTAAACTAGAAAAATTAAATGACAAACTTTTCCCGTTAATTTCAACTAATAAATCTAAAATGGAAATGTCTTTATTTATTTATATCAGCAGGAAGCAGAGAGGGGGGGGGGGGGAGATAGCCTACACTTTGATGCATATTCATTCATGTATGACAAACTGTATGAGCTGCCCCCCCCACACACACACACACACACATCCACTCTTGGTGATTTCTTTTCTCAAAGAGTCGCTTTAAAGTAAAGACACTGCATTCCAGCTCTGGTTTTCTTCTTCAAACAGATTTTGAATTAGCATTAGCAGCCGTAGACTTTTCTAATATAACATTTGGAGAGTTGCCTGAAAATGAAGGCAGAGTGGTCTGGTATCTGTTTCCTTCTCTTTCTTTTTTTTCCACTACCATGTGCTTTCTTTGTCTGCTTTCTTTGAATCATTTAATTTCAGTGCTGGCAGCCCTGAACCCCCACTATCAAAGCCAGTTAAATTCCGCGCTGCGTACTTATCTCGGGATGATGTGTACGGTTTGATCTTTTGTCTCACACACACGCAGGCCCATAAATCCTATGCGGGCCGACATGTTCCCGGCGCTCGCTGCTAGAGGGAGACACTCGGCCCCTCCGCGGCGTGCCAGCGAGCGCTACGTGTGGCTGGCTGCTTGACAGTTGCCGGGCCAGCGGTCCAGTACGGTCCAGTGCGGTTTGGCACCGGCGCCCGCCCATCTGCCCGGGTTGACACGTTTGCTCCCACGCCGGTAGTCCGGGAGGACAAAATGTGCTGCGGTGTCCTGGCAAACGTCCCTGTAATGTCAGCCTGGCGTGACAAACCCTACGCCGGCCCCCTTGGCGTGGGGCGCCGCCCCGGATCAGACGGGGGAGCCAGGAACATGCCAGCGTAACACAACAACCGCTGATCGACTACCGGGGCGCCACCATCTTGTCCGGGGCGGCGGGAGCGTGTTGGAGGATGACCGTTCTCATTACCGGCCCTGAACCGTACGCAGCGTGGCTATTCACGGGTTGATAGAGGGCAGCTGGACGTAAACGGGAGATCGTCTATTCGGGGAACACGTTTTGGACCCTCCGCCGGAGCGATCCCGTCCCGATTTAAACTGTTTGTGAATGAAACAAATTGTAACTTGGCGCCTCCTCTTACGAGCTAAAAAAACCCAATAGATGCAAAAGAGGAATAACACGGGGAACATATTTTCTGTTGTCTGACCAGATGGTGGTGGAGGTGCTGTGAGGGTCTGGTGTTGGCTGACTGTCCTGCAGCCCCTCGGGGCAGCAACTGTGAGTGGTCATTAACACGGGGAGGAGCGGGCCAAGCCAGGGAGGCGGAGCGGTAGTTACCGGCCACCATCCAGATGAACCCTCCTCCTCCTCCTCCTCCTCCTCCTCCGTGATAAACAACAACAACCGCCGCCGCATTCCTACTGATGCATGTAAAAAAGCAACAGAAGCAGAACTTTTTTTATACAAAATAAGACATTGTTGTTGCAAGCACAAAGGAGGAGGATGGGGAACGGTGTTCTTCTCCTCCGCTGCGCCTCATCACTCACCTTTACTGAATCTAAGGTTACGGGCTGGCGCCGCCTGGCAGTTATCCATACACGGTGAATCATGGCATGTGTGTGTGTGCACACACTCATGCGCATGTGTGTGTGTGTGTGCACGGTGCAGCCGCGGACAGGTATGACAGGCTGACCTCCGCATGTTACCGGGGAGAGTGTGCGGCCCGGTGTTACCTGTCATAACACGGGCTGCCCGAGGCCCAGGAGCACCGGCCTGACCAGGCCACTGGGCAGCCAGAAATAATAGAGACTGGCAAGAGGGCAATGACGGGGTCACACGGAGGGAGAGAGGAGGAGGAGGAGGAGGAGGAGGAGGAGGAGAGACGAGGACGTATGACAGGAGCAGGGTTCTTACACATTTTGACCGATGGATTTCCATGACTTTTCCATGACTTTAAACCAAACTTCCATGACCAAACTGAAATCTCTGTATAAACATGAGCATTTTTGAAAATTGTGCGTATTGAGAGCGTCCGCCGGCTTATATTTTGAGCGTCTTTCTCTAAAAAACTTATTAATTATTTCAAACTCGGCGTGAATGAACATGTGATTATGACAAATTTCCATGACTTTTCCCAAACTTTTATGATTTAAGTTTTTTTCCATGACTTTTCCAGGCCTGGAAATGACCATTTTAAAATTCCATGACTTTTCCAGGTTTTCCATGACAGTACGAACCCTGCAGGAGGAGTGGGCGAAGGATGGAGGCGGGAGATTGAGAAGAGAGGAGAGGATAAAGAAACACACAGTGGTGAAGAGGGGAGGATAATAATGCAGGTCAATCAGGAAGCGAAGAGAGGAAGATTTAAAAAAAAGAGGAGTGCGGTGAGGAAGGTGGTTGCTGTTCAACTCACAAATGATGGGTTACGCCAGCGCGGGAGGAGAAAAGGATAAACCTGGCGAGTGCTTCTCGGGTCTCTGTCCGACACCCTCAGACCAGAGGAGAATAAGCCTCGGCTTCCACACGACAGACCCGCCGCCGCGCATCGCTTCCCATTTGTTTCCAGGCAGAGTTTATCTTCGCGAGGATGATGAGCGTTCTCGGGGTGCAAGCGACTCGCCTGCAGATATGGAACAGCTGAATTCACTTAGGCGGGCTTGGCCAGCAATTAAAGTGCTGGATTAAGAGTGATTGCATTTTGTGTCCTGAGGAGGCGCTGCCTGCCCATCTTGAGAGGTCTCATTATCATGGCGGCCGTGGGCTGCGGCGAGCACCGCCACCGGCAGTTAAAAAATAATGGAGACATTATCAACCTTAATGTCTTGTACCTGGAGTGGAGAAGATTTTATAATCACTATTGTGATGGGCCACGGGCTACCGGCTGTGCGAAAGGGAAAGGTTGGATGAAGATAACCCGTCTTCTGACCAGACCCCTGTGTGTGTTTTTTTGATCAGCCGCTACACGTGGGGAGTCTGAGCAGCTGGATTTCATTAATTAAGTGCTGGCAGCGTTCTGCTCTGGTGGCAGGGGTGAGTCACACTGGTGGGATTGGTCTCTCTCTCCCTGATATCATCTTCCAACCATAACTACAAATAATTATTCACTCAAATCCATTACCGGGGGTCAATCAAGTTCCCCAATCAGTTCTAAAGTCCAATTACTGGCGCCAAGGCTCTATTCGCGCCTTCCTGCAGAGGAAGGCCTGGCCCACAGGCTGCCCAGTAAATTACACACAGCAAACAGTGGAGTGTGTGTGTGTGTGTGTGTGTGGGAGAGCAAGCCTCCTCAGGTGGGTAATAAAGCAGAGGTACATACTGGTCTCCCCGGGGGATTCTGACCGTACCGTCTAGCCGACTTCGCCAGGTTAAATAGAATTAGCCCACGCGATGAGACCGACTCCGAACGCCAACCACGTCTCATCATCCGACCGGCTGCAGAGCACCCAGCATGCACAGCGCCGCCCGGTATTAACATCCATCTCAGCAGGTTGATAGAATAAGACATGTTGCCAAAAGGGTCTTCTCGTAAAGAGGCTGCACAGTGCCCCGTCAGAGCTGCGTAATGAGTGGGGAGTTACACACACGCACACGCGCACGCACGCACACACAAACACACACACACACGGCACTTCAGCCCCATTAGCGTGTGGCTTCTTGTATCGTTTTGCAGCCATCTCCAAAGTGAGCTCGGAGCCTGGAGGAAACGCTCCTCACACACACTTATCCGTCACTACGGAGAGACAGCGGCGCAACAGGCCCATGTGTGTGTGTGTGTGTGTGTGTGTGTGTGTGTGTGTGTGTGTGTGTGTGACAGGGGATGGATGGCTTGTATGTATGTACAAGATGTGTAGGAGGTGAGCAGGATGGCTGTTCAAAGAGAGGGGAGGGCGCGCGGGCGTGCTGGTATGCGCTCGTGCGTGAGGAGGTGCAGAGCAAACAGGGAGCGGGCGAGCGCGAGGCTTTATGGACCGGCAGCCCGTGACCGGTTGTCACACTAGTACAAGCACGGCGCCCAAATCAGCCGGGCAGGAGGAGGGCCGGTCGGACATTTCCCGCCGTGTCCGATCTGACCAGAGAACAACCTAACTGTAACCGGGACTCGACCGACCGAAGGGGAAGAACACGGACGTCTCTCCGCGCCACGACGCGCTCACTTTGTTTACCGACATTCCCATTGTTCCGCCATCATTCCAGACTTTGAGGTTTCGCGTGTGTCTGTGCGTGTGTGTGGGACTGAGTATGTCGAGTGCAATTACAACAGTATGAGGGCACCGTTTTGTTTTGTCCTGAGCCAGGAAAAAGCCTTCTGACTTCAGACCGCCGACACAAAGGGAGGCTGTCAGCGTATAAGCTCCTCCATTAAACATGAAAACCCCTCAAAGAGCCACAGCTCTGCCCTCTGCTTACGTCCAGGAGATCCAGCTCAATGCTCAACACATGTGGATGGGTCCTGTGTTTAGGCTAAAATGGCCGAACACGATCCGGCAGCATTTGAGTTAATCTTCCTTA
Source organism: Liparis tanakae (assembly GCA_036178185.1). Classification (NCBI taxonomy): domain Eukaryota; kingdom Metazoa; phylum Chordata; class Actinopteri; order Perciformes; family Liparidae; genus Liparis; species Liparis tanakae. The sequence goes on from CM070110.1 coordinate 6,670,987, forward strand.
GTGAAACCGCATGGTGTTGTTGACACTGGAGACAAGTGTGTGTGTGTGTGTGTGTGTGTGTGTGTGTGTGTGTGTGTGTGTGTGTGTGTGTGTGTGTGTGTGTGTGTGTGTGTACACGCATGTGTGTGTGTCCAGAGCTGCAGAACTCACTGTTCCCTTTTTCAAAGCCAGAGCCGTACAGTGTGTATGTGTTTGTGTCAGCATGATGGAGGAGAAGGGTGTTACTCAGACCTAATGAATCCATCTGCATTCAGGGGGCATTCTTCCTCTCGTACGCAGGCGAGAGCAAACGAGCAGCGACCTGGGAGCGCGTCCAGCGGTCGGTGTCGGTGTGTGTGTGTGTGGTAGGGGGGGGGGCTCACGCTCACTATTTTTCCAAAGCAGAACAGCAAGGACAAGCATGGATTAGGAATGCATTTTTTTTTTCCTTCTTCTTCTCCTTCTTTTTCTTTTTCTTCTTCTTCTTTTGGCCTTGAGATCCAGCCCACTTCCAAAGAGCGGGGCTGAGGTTGAAAGCCGCCCAGTGACACACTCGAGCCTCCCCGTCCTGCACTGGAGCGCGGCTCCTATTTTGTCTAATTTCAGCCGAGGACCCAGAAACGCAGAGGAAGCGCTTTGGCACCGAGGGTTGAAGACTCCGGTGCAGCCTGTGTGCTCCGGGAGAGTGGCAGCTGCTGAAGTCCTCACCTCCCAGTGACCTGGCGCCCTCGGCAACCTACATGAAGAATGGATGCAGGGCAGGAGGGGGGAGGGGGGGGGGAGGTTGGCACCGAGGGCCCAGTCCTTACAATAATTAATCCAGAGCTGAGTGGAATTTGGGAGACCTCTAGTGGCTGAAGGTAGAAACTCACCCACACGGGGGTAGAGATACAGTGTCCTGTACACGAATGCATACTTTATATTATCAAATACAACCCCTGCTGTCTGCCGCTGACCTGGAGAAGAATATTGACGCAGGCATTCAATTTGTGTAACACATTATAATATGCATTTAATTTAGAAAGCTTCACGTCGTGTTTTAGTTGGTTCAAAATACAGCTGTTGGGCGTTTAACTATAATTAAGAAAGAATAACCAATTACCCCAATTTCATTATGGCCTCATTGGCTTCCACTTACTTTCAAAATAAAGTTTCTCTCCGGCGCTAAGTTACATTTGCAGTGTCGTACTGAACGCACACACAGTTCAGGATGGCTGCTTAATTTCTTCAGTGGACTCGATTGTGCCAACACTTTTTAAGATAAATATATGTGAGAATATCATATATCTGGGAAATATATCATTCCTCTGCCCTAAAGTGTCTTTTGATTTTATATCTAAGAACGGAGCTCTTCAGCTGTTTGATGTTTGAATGAAGCATCAGAACATTCATATTTCTGACACATTGAGTCTTTACGAGTATGATTAGTCCAACGGAAAAACTCTCCACCGAACAACTAAAATCATCTGAACACCCTTTCAAATTAGCTTTAATACACTTTGTATATCTTATGTTTCCTACGTTACAGAATATTTTCTTAATTTATTGAAATTATTTGACTATTTACTTACTTTTCAACTAGATTAAGAAAAGTGCCGTACAAGTAAATATTCTTAAACAACCCAACACATCAAAACTAAGGATTGAACAGTTCTTCCTGAATTGATTTTACATTTCATAAAGGTTTTATGGCTCGTAAACTGGCTTTAATGGCATTATAACCTGTATACTGGTGCTCTGCTGGCTTCATGGGAACTAAACGGCACATACCATCAACCCAATTAGTCCATCTACTGACATGTTTTGTTTTTTACAGTACACATCTGTTATTATGCAAAAATGAGCAAAAGGCCAGCTGATTTCAACTTCCCATGTTAGAATTTGCTGTTTTTCTTAGTTTTAGATCATTGTAATAAATGTTTTGTTAATAGTCTGTTTTTGACAGAAGAAATCTCATAAATCCAAGCAATTTTAACAACTTTTTCAGAACTAGAACTGCCCATACTAAATGAATAATAATTCGTAGCAACCTTACTTTGCACGGATTCTATAAACATATATTACATTTTTACAATGGCAGATGTCTATGAATTGGAAATACCCTTTATATAGATTATACAGGCATATGTCACTGGAACTGGAGTGTTCTGCTTTACCCTGAAAGAAGCAGAATGTCTGCATCAATTCATAAACTAGCTGCACTGGAGTTACGAGCCTTTGACTTCTCTTATCTGTAATTCTCAGGTGGCGTCGAGGAGAGCAGCGCATTATTAAAGTAATTCAGAAAATGTTAAAAGTGTGTTTTGCCTGAATTAGAAGCAGCCGACTCATTTAGACGATACCTAGCACTGACATTTCTGGCTCCAGAGTGCAGAAGAAAATGTAATTACGTCTTTGACAAATCTCAGATTTAATACTCGTCGAGGAAGTAGTATTAATCACCCCCCCCCCCCCTTCCCTTTGTTCATATCATGAGCAAACACAAGGAGAGAGAAAAGCTTGGCCAACTGTACTGACAGATTAAAATGTTGCTCTCTTATCCATTTAAGATTCACATCATTCCTTTAATATAATATTCAACTCGGGAACACAATTAGAGAATAAAAACATTTGTATAGGTCAGTTGCCTTTCCAAAGGGAGACAGTGTGATTGTTATTGTCCGCGGCAGCTCAACGAGAGAAACACCTGACCATAACAAACCCCCCTCTCTCTGAGACCGATCATTTATTGTAGGGTGACAGATAGTGTACATTATTGATCACTGTATGAGAAGGGTGCGCATGTGTCATAAAAAATAAATCACACCACTACAGTAATGGGCATGCCAATATTTAGGCCATGAACAAGTCACACCGCATTCCTAAAGGGGATGGGTATTGTGCAAACTCCGACTGTAACAACATAGTCCTTACAGTTCTCTGTGTGAGTTGCGCTAATTGTATTAAAGCGAGGGTCTCCGGTGTCTCCGTCATCGAGGACAGGATCTGCTCTAGACAGCCGGCTGGTTACCAGTTGGCAGCGCAACATTTCATATCTCACAGCAATATCAAACGCAATTGAAACGCCGTCCAGGGTCCAAAGGAACGCGCCTCGAAGCGGCAGAGGAGACGGGACCACTCGCAGCCCGCTCTTCCTCTCCTCATTTGGATGATGCCATTATTCTGAGATTCTCACGTGGTCCGGGCTTTCCTCGGCACTGGGTGGCCGTGACCGGCCATGAGCCATCCATCCTTTTCCAAAAGTGAAGCCCCACTGATTGCTACGGTGATGATGATGATGATGATGATGATGGAGACAATGATGATGATGATGATGATGATGATGATGATGATGATGATGATGATGAGAAGGCTTTAAGAAGCAGGTCAGCAGCCAGGCCCGGGGAGATTGCTCCTTTGGTGACCCTCTCCTCGAGGTGAGGCAGAGCCTCTCTCACACTGGGGTGATTCTGGAAGTGGCAGAGGGCGTTCTCCTGGATCAAAGTCCACAACCAAACCTTCTGCTGGGCCCTCCTGCGGCCCTGCAGTTCACCGCGGGCCAACATGGCGTCCCGGTACGACTCCATCTTGGCCCAGACCTCTGGGATGCCCTCACTGGTGTGTGAGGAGGCGCGCACCACCTGAAGAGGAAGTCAGTGGGGAGGGGGGGGAGGAGGGATGCACGTGTGAATTTAAAAGGGTCTCTTTTTCAAACACAAGTTGGTAGTCTGGACAATTCGACCGTCCGGTCTGGGGTTATCCCCACGGGTGGAGCAAACTGCCCTCCGTTCTGTATTCGGTATGGGAAGCGTGATGTGGACCGTTGGTTCTTATTTAAGATTCTGTATGGAATAACTGGTCCTCCAGGAAAACCAGAGGAGACGGCAGAGCAGCGAACCTCTGGAATACGCTGTATTTTCCACTGGACTCTGCATTTCAATAATAAAACTTCAAATACAGTTGTATACAATTACAAAGCTATACAATTGTCCTCGTATCCAAATGGTTGAGGCGCATAAATAATATCTATTAAATACAGCCGAGGATCCTCATTGCATGTCAGACCCTCTTGTTTCTGTCCCGTGAAGGTAAAAATGGCAATTAGCGTCACATTATTTGTTTTAAATTGTCAATAGTTTTGTTTAAAACAGAATTTCCTCTTATTTCTTTCTGCTATTTTTACTCTTTTTGTCAGTTCTTATTTATGCTGAGCCTACTAAAGCAACCCTGACACAGTTAGATAGATCTTCAAAATGTCAGTGTTGATTGAACAATAAAGGTAGTCCTGGATATCTCAATATGACATATGTTTAAAAAATAATAATAATAATAATTTAAAAAAGAAATATATAATATATATATATATATAAAAAAGTACAAAAACTCTTTGGGTTTCTTTTGACAAAGATATAAAGTAAAGGTGCATACGCTTTGTTTTTAAGGATTAAGAACCAATTGCACTGGAGTTTGGAGCATTGCTGCTTTTTCAGTTCTTTTCTCTTCTATGTTTAAAATTCCTTCAGCAGTCAACCTTCAACTTGTAAGAAGCTGTCATGTCACGTTTTAAACTGTGAGTATTTGTCTCTATTTAAATCCTTGTTCGTTCATGTGACTGCATGTTTTTTTTGTTGAGATTTCCGCAGATTCAAGAGCACTTGAAATTGAATTCAGGGTAACGTTTAAATTCAACTCAATGGCCATTCATTCGGATGTGGAGGACCCGTTGAGGACTCCGTTAACAGTTAAGCTCCAGTTTGTTATCACTTATAAACCTGTGATTAAAAATGAGAACGTGGAGTTTGGAGAAGTAGAGACGAGAGTGGACTGCAGTGTTGATTTCAAACAAAACCACAGATACTTAACAATCTCGAGGCTGCTATCTAAGTTTGAAGATACTCTATCTGAACCCAGGACAATGGAGTCGGATGGGATTTAGATTGATGTGCCAACAGCTGACAATTCTTATTTTAAAAATGTGTTTTTTTAAAGAAACAAATGTTCCTATTCCTCTGCATTAAATATCCTGACCTCAAAAACTACTCTCTACAGATCAATTTAAATGAGAAATTAATGTATTTTGTAACTTGGACAACCGACCCCATCAAGGGCTACTCCCTCAATTTAGGTATAAACTTTTCTACGGACTAGGAAGAGACATTCAGCTCCAAAAGCACCCGTTTCACAACATCCCATAAAAGCCATTTCTTTTTCATCCCGGCCTCGTCTATACATTTCAAACCTCGTTTAAAGTCAAACCGAGGTCAGGATTAAGAGGAGGGAGTAAGTCGAAGTTTATTCAGGTATCACTTATCAAAACATGGGCTGCCAAAGTGCTCTGAAGTTTCAAAAAAAGACGATAGAAAAGGGTTCAAGAAAAGATCAAATTGAGATGAGATTGGAGTTGAGTAAAGTTTACCCTGAGCAGAAATCATTCAACTATTATCCCAGGCTAAGCTAATTCCCACAGACTATTACATACATTAATATTGGTGGACTTCCCCTTCAAAACGAGGCATTAAAACACTGCTACTGATTGATGATTAGCAATTGACATCAAATTATTGGTAGAGCTGAGAGTTTAAAAATGTCCTTTTGATTCCGGCTTCTTTAACATGAGGATTCTATACTTTTCTGGGTTATATATTGTGAATTGGATGTACTTTGGATTTTGTTCTGTTGGTCGATGGTTTTGATTTTCTACTGAAACTTTATGGAATAAACAATCTAACAAACTATCGATCAAATCAAATAGAGTTAATGTCATGCCATTTATATCTGAGGTTTTTCATGCTGAGCGTGGCGGAACATAGAGGGCAGACGAAGATGAAGATGAGAGACGGCGAGAGACTAAATCGTAGATTATGCTGCCGTCGGCCAAGAAGACACACAAGACACAAAAGAGGGCAAGACAGCCAAAGTAAGGATAAACGAAGACTACCAAGAGAAGCCTATCAGCTTTTATGTGGAGTGCGCAGGCTTCCAATCAGCGAAATGCATGAGACAGCAGCCCAGTATTCAGAGTAGGAGGAGTAGGGGGCTGGGGGGTAAGGGGAGGGGTGGGGGTGGGGGTGTTTCCTGGCAGCCTGCCCAGTGGGCAGATGCTGCATTGGGCTGGGAAAACAAAAGGACAAGGCCAGGCGGGCCTGGCAGGCGGGTGAGCTGGGACATACAGGGAGGGGTGGGACACTGCAGCACTGAAGCCATGATGCCATGACATCATCACCGGCAGCATCATCATCATCAGCCTCCCGCCCCATCATGGGTCGACTGACCTCTCAGTGGGATGTCTTGTTGGGTACACAGAGCAGCAATACTACTGCTGCGTTCGCCCAGTAGGTCACATGTTCAACACTTGTCAATTGTCCTTTTGTGTTTTTGTGAAAATTCCTTTTCATTGTGATGTTGGCTCTCCTACTCACTGCACTACCTCCGGACACACAAACACACACGTGCACACACCTTAGGGTTCCAGGCCTTGGACTGTCTCCTGAGCAGCTTAAGGGCGCTGGTGTATTCAGCCTGGATCCTCCGGGCGGGCACCAGCAGGTCTCCATCCGACTTTGTCACCACCACCAAGTCGGCCCTCTCAATGATGCCTCTCTTGATACCCTGGACAGAGGTTTTGGCATTAAACAGGGGGGTCATTAACTACTCAAAACACTGTAAATAAATCTGATGTCTAGACACCTAATCTGCTGAGGGATCCGTGTACAGAGTGATGGATGGAGCCGTGGTTGGCTGCCAGTTTACTAATTTATTACTCTGATATTGTTGCTTTCTATCGATCCGTCACTGCTGTCAGCTTCTGAGTGATCAAAACAAGGACCGCCGTCGAGCTTATTTGAAGCCGGTGCTCCCAGAAGTGCCCTTCACCTGTTGACATCACAGGTTGAAATGTCTTTGTCTTCGTATTCAGCTGGCGACTCGAAGCCAGAGCAGATGTTATTGTGCTCTACTTTGATTCATGTAATGGGTCGAAAAATAATGCATTATCTTTATATCACATGGTTGTGTGGCATTCAATTACAGTTTAAAATGTTTTAACTGTGCTGTTGAAAATACTCTACTTGAATAATTATTTTAAAGAATGCATTTTATTTAAGAAATAAACCAATGACAATTGAGCTCCTTAATGTCCCACATTAATCACTCGTAATGAATTAGGCTAATCAAGTCATTAATTTAACCAATTATTAAATTGATTAGCATGTTTTTTTTCAATACACCTATCTTTATATATGAATGGGAATGCAAAAGGCCATTTCTGCTTTAATATGTAAATTTGCAAATATATTTATACAAGGTTTTTCTAAATGTAGATTAAATATATTTACTCCATCAGGAATCAGTGGTGGCTCTTTACTCAAATGTTGTGTGCAAATTTAGACAAACTTATTCGACAACAATAAAGAAAAACATTCACAAAATATGTTCAATGTCAATATCAGAACCAACTTCATAATAACCTGCCATGAACATTATTCAACCTGGATCATCTGATATTCTCTTTCTTCCAGCTCGTGTTTTGCACTGACCTGGAGTTCATCGCCCCCTGCTGGCGGAATGAGCAGCACAAACATGTCAACCATGTCAGCCACTGCAAACTCAGACTGGCCCACACCTGAAAAGAAAAGAAGACAAATTTAAGGGTCACCAGTGATCAGCAATATGGCAAAAATATTATATTTACTCTCACAGCAAATCACACAAAAAAATAAGTAAAAATCCTCAATCTAAAACTAAATCCATAAAAGGGGTTGAATGTTGTATCCTAGAGTATAATGTATGAACAGGATCATCATGCTGTAATTGTTTCAAGATTATATTTACATTTTAGAACAGCACTGAATGTTAATGCATTTGTGTGGTTATTGGCATTTTTATATTGGCATCTAAACATTTAGTATCAATATGTAGCCCGACTTGTGTTGGTGGGTTACCAGTTTTTTAAATAACCAATTCACTGAAATGTTTAATATGTTAAGAGAAGAGTACGGAGAAACAATTGTCAAAAAATGACAATTTCAATTCTGAAAAAGATGTATATTACAACAGAAATAAAACTACTAACACGTAGAGACAAAGATTATGACTTTAAAGAAACATGTCTTGAATGGATACAAATAAAGTATTATAGCCGGAGAGAATATTCAGTTTGAGAATCAGTGTCTCACCTACGGTCTCGACAAGGACAATGTCATACCCCGCTCCTTCACAGAGAACAATGGCCTCATTAGTTGTCCTGGTGACTCCACCAAGTGTTCCTGAGGCCGGCGACGGCCTGATAAAAGCACTCATGTCTCTGGAGAGTTCAGTCATACGAGTCTTGTCACCCATCAGAGACCCTGCAACAAGAGGGATGAATCAGTTTGTGTCACCAATTAAACACTCATTAGTGTTAAGGTGCTGCTGTTAATTCCACTTATATAATAGCTGTAGCCCAGTTAAGAGATCAAAACATAGAGAAACATTTACATCTTTACACGTTACCTTTTACAATTTCAGAAATAAATATAAAGTTCCTTGTAAACTGTAAAGCACCCAATTGCAGCTCTTCATGAGAATCATATATGCGATGATGATCTGTGTTTACCTCCTGTCGTGCAGGAGGACGGGTCAACAGCCAGCACTGAGACCTTATGTCCACGCGCTGTTAACATCTTCCCCACCACCTCGATGAAGGACGACTTCCCTGCTCCTGGAGGACCGGACAGACCTGAGAAATTAAAGCATTCGAATCAGCAACCAATGGCACTAAGAACAGGATTTTTTTCTTACCTCATTAATGTGTGGTGCACTACTCTTTTGTGGACATATTTTGAACACTTTGTAGACACATTCAAAACAATGATCAGATTTTAATATTTCACTTTAACTGACACAAAGTAGGCCTAGGGCCATGTATAATGTGCGCCACTGTAGTTGCTCGGATGTTGGAGACGTGGTCAATATATATATATATATATATATATATATATATATATATATATATACACACACTTAGTGGCCACTTCATTTAGTAAACGTGTACAATTTAATGTAATCCAATACAACAGCTCAGACAAAAAATGTACCTTGTAAAATATTTAAAGTTTGGATTGACAGGGACAGAGAGGTGATTATTTCTGAGGTAGCGGTTTGTGTTTTACTTGATTGCATGAAACTGAAAGGTCTTTCTAATGCTTTACCCACCCTATTTATAAACATGAAGCTGGAAAAATATGTGGCATATTGGTTCGTATTGGTGCATCTAACTAATTGATAAGAGTGTATACTATAGTTCAGCCTCAACAACACGCCACACACACCTACTCGGAAAGCCACGGGCTTCCCTCCATTACGACTCTCCTGCTCCCTCCTGTAGACCAGAACCCTCTGCAGCAGCACCTGGGCCAGCTCTTTCTTCCTGGGATGCTGGGTCTCCACCAAAGTGATGGACTCAGCCAGAGACGCCCGCTGTCCTCCGATCAACCCTTCGTACAGTTTGTCCAGCAGCCTCTGCTCGGGCCCACTCGGCTCCTGGATGTGGGACCCGAGGGCTGTGCTCACATCCCTCCTGCTCTGACAGCTCGGACCAGGCGAGGTGCCTGGGAAGACCCTTTGGAGGAGGCAGCATGTCCTGGTGCCCGAGGGGACCGTGGATGAGGAGGGGAGGGAAGAGATGTGGCGGTGGAGGGAGAAGCCAACCCTCCCCATGCTGTGGTACATGTGGGGCATCTAGGAGGAGAGCAGACAACAAACAGTGAGCCAGAGGTGACTCGTCAGCGTTTTAACTAGAGCTACACTGATGTATTACTGAAATGACATGAGGGAAGAGTGCCTCCTCCCAGTCCTCCGTCCCATAGGCGTTGCAGTAACGTACGTTACTCTTGTATCGTGAATAGTTAGCTAACGGTGTTTACTTTAGCTTTTAACTTCCAGACAGCAACACAAGTTGCTGTTTTGACGGTTATGTATTTGTATGTTTACATTATGTAAACGCGACGTTTTTCCCGCCCGACGACTGTAAATACAGTTGTTACAAATACGGCGACTAAAACACTTTCATTCAACAAATTGTTTGAAATGACAATGCAGGCTGACCTCGTCCCCGCCGCTTGGAGGTGTGTTACAGGTTAACGTTACATATCCACGGTTCACTTATCCACTTCCTGTTTCCGGTGACGTAGGCACCGCCTTCGACAAACGGTTCCGGTCGATTAATTTGTGCAATACAAATATATTGAATCTCTAGGATTGAAGACATTAAACGCAAAGTACAAAACAACAAATACAACAACAACAAAAACAAAAGTATAAATATACGAAGTATGATATTTTAAAACTCGTATGACAGTGGGTAACCTTCGCCAACAGGGGGGAGCAGAGGTTCATTTTCACATCGTTGACCCCACAAGCGTTGTTCTCCCATGTTATGACGCCCATATTGTTAATTATAGCTTGTTTTGAAGGTATTCCTGGCTATGCAGTCTTTATTTATAACTATGAACCTCTGAATTGAAAAGTGTATTTGCATCACTCGAGGATACAGAATATTTTAGATATTTCTTCTGAACATTAATAAATAAAATAAATATAGTATACAGCTCGCATTCGTCTTACTTTAAAAATGTATCATTACAATCCACTGTTTATCTTCATCAGTTTTGAAGAAGATTAACCAAGACTACTCCAAAAGCATTTATTATACGGAATAAAACTTAGTTGAGTTCTTAGATAATTAAGCGCAACACAGACAACATAGACAAATACTTAGCGTAGCAGTTAGAATTGGAGTGACAATATCCAAATAATGGTTATATATATAAATTCATAGAAATGCTATATAAACTGCAACTTATAATATGCATTTCACATCTAAAATCCTTAATCGTAGCACGTAGATCGGGTTGCGCTATTATTTCTGTTGGAAAATGCATACATCCAATAAAATACATTTTCTAGGACCTTATGTGAGACAAAACTGTAAAAAATAATTAACTCCTGTTTTAGTGTCTTTCAAAGCCCTTATGACATTTGGTATTCAGTCAGTTTCGAGTGCGAGAAGGGAGACACCTGGATTATTGGACCATAAACCGTATGCGACACCGACACTTAGAGACATTCGGAGTCTGTAGACCACCTGACGAGCCTCTCTGTGCAATTTGGGAGAAACATACACACTCTTGGGATGCAACAGCACTTAACCACTGTGCAACCAAACCACCCACGCCATGTACAGTCAGATGAAACTGCTGCATGCACAAACACACACATTTCAGTAATTTCCTGGACAGTTGTTGTCAGTGTTCCAGGATTGTCATAATGTGCTCAATAAAACAAAGGCCAACACATAATTTCATGCATTTTCCTGAAATTTACTGGAAAATGCAGTCATGCTGAACATTAGTGCAGTTGGCTTTCAGATGCGCTTGTTATTGTTGTGCCTCCCTAATTGAAGGTCTACGTCCATATGCACACATACACATACATACACACACACACACACACACACACACACACACACACACACACACACACACACACACACACATACAGAGTGGTTGATGTTTTTGAAAGTCCCAGACAATGCATGCGAAATGCATATTTTCTCTGCATGGGTGGCCTGTGAATAAATGGACAGGGCACAAAAAAGCACACAAACACATGCCCTGACTAAGCGTTCATAAAAGAGACAGACAGATTGGAAGTATTGAAACAAATTTATTGAATCTTCCAGTAGAGGCTTGATATTCATGGAATAAAACTGCTTTTCTGGGAGTTTTACTGAGCAAAAACACAAAGAAGGAGAAAAACTAAAACAAAACAAAGAGTCAATGTGTGAAAGTGCAGACAGACAACAGAAAACATGTTCAAAAAAATACAAAAAGAATGTAAAGAGTAATACAGTTTAACAGCAAAAAGGATTGCTCAAAGCATAAAACAACTGAATGGCAAAATCTGCATTTTAATAATACAAAGGAAAAATCATATTAGGACGTCAGTAACTGATACCCTTTTCTCAGTCAACAATAACAATTTGAATGCTCAACATTTTCCCATAACAGTCATCTAACATGATTTGCTCAGTCGATGTAAAAAGAGAATGAGAAGTCACTGAAATATTTATGTCCTCAATGTGATTCTGTATTTGACACATTTGATATTGTATTTGCTTCCTGTGGTGTTCAGCTACCAATGTGTCTCACTACACTAACCAAACTATGCTTTGTAAAACCAGACTGCACAGCACATATTCTAATAGTGAATATATCTAAACACTATTATTTCTTTCTTTAAATTCATTTGAAACACGAGTGTAACACAAGATGAGCAACGTTTAAACATTAGATAAATCTTTCCGGAATAGTCTGAAATGCCCTTTAAGTGCCATGCCTCACACTAAGACCCACTCTCAAACTGATTATTTGTCATGATTTCTGAAATGGGATTTTATTTATATAACAACTGTATACTGGTTTAACGTTTTAGCCAAAGAAAGAACACTTTGAAGAAATGGCATTCTTGTTTAAGTATCGGAGATGATGAATTTTTCAGTCATACTGGTCACCTGCTAACTTTTTACACGTTGTAAGTACATTTCATGCCAACCTCACTGCAGTCAGGTAAATAGACAGCAGCCGACTGCAATTTTGGTGGAATGTCCCATAATTATTGTAACTACACAAGTATATCTGGATTTCAGAGCGTTATGATGACTATGATGGTCTAATTATTACAGTTGGTCACAAAGATCAAGTATCTTCCAGTTGCATCGCGCTCACTTTGCTCCCTCCTCTCCCAGACTGTAAATGTGCCCAATTCAGACATCCTTCAAGTAGAGAACAAACCAATGTAACAACCCGCACAGCCCTACTTGTCCCAGATCAGCTTGTGTTTCTGTCAAAATGTCTACCAGTTATTGGAAAAGGCAGGCTGGCTGAACCACTAGCCAATCTGTGACCCCGTTCTTGCTACTTAGACCAACATGCTGGACTACAGACAGCCACAGGGCTGAGGACAGTGAAGCCTAGGAGACGGAGGATATAGGGTTGTGGGGGGAGCCCATCTGGGTTAGCACCTTATCCAACCACTGCAAGGGACCATGCAGGTGGATCTCAATCCAGCAGGGTGTGCTGGTCACATCCTGGCGGTGGTACTCTGCTCCCCAACCCTGGAACACAAGAAAAAGCATATTTTATTATTTAGACTGCCGAGTGTAAATGTGTTCTGCTTGAGTAGATGTTAATATTACACTGTCTATATATATATATATATATATATATATATATATATATATATATATATATTTTTTTTTTTTTTACACTGTCTATATAAATATATATATATTTTATATTTATTTTATTACACTGTCTATATATATATATATATATATATATATATATTTTATTTTATTTTATTTTACATTGCTGTATTTACATATAAGTTGTATATATACATATAGATTTTATTTTATTTTGTATTTTATATTTCACTTTGCATACTATACTTTATGCACAGTCACTTTCTTTCTTATATCTATATTTTATTTTATTGTGTTTATTTTATCGGTGCTACTACGTCAACAAATTTCCCCTTGGGGATTAATAAAGTATATTTCTATTCTATTCTATTCTATTTTTATATTTCAGGATGCATGTTGACGTTGATATTTATACCCAATTTAAATATTATTAATTACAAATTAAAATGACATATATTCAAATATCTGATGTGTTTTTTATTCATGTGATTCTGTTTGTATTGATTTTCAATGACAATATAAAAAGGATATAAAAAACTTTGTTTAAACAGTTGTTTTACTCTGACAATTTATCTAACTATCATAGAGAAAACACAAATGAGAAACGTATTACATTGTGGTACAAAATACACTGTTTTCGTTTTTTATTCAATTTTCACAGAAATAAACATTAAGAAATTCTCAGATTTCTTAAAAAGTCACCCAACTGTAAGAAAAGTCTGTTTTGACTAAATATAAGGTGAATCTAAGGTGAATATTATCATTAGACAGTTAGCACTTACCTTAACGAAACTCATGCGGATGGTGCACATCTTGGTGAGCTCATAAACGGCCTCGAAGCCGTGGTTGACGGACTGGGCCAGCAGCTCTGCAAACTCCTGGTTGTTGAAAATCTTCAGGCTGCAGCCACTGGGAATCTTACACACAGTCGTGGGATGGAAGCCGTGGTGGTAGTTACAGTTACGACTCTGGACGAAGATACTGCTATCACTCAGACACTCTGCATACACCTCCCCGCCGACATAATACAGATGGACACCTGCGAGGAAGAAGGAGATAATTAAACGTTGTTGAGTCACTTTCATTCGCAAAAACTAAAGCCCCGAAACATCAGCGCCATCGTCTTAAAATCCAGGGTTTTTACACATTTTGACCAATGGATTTCCATGACTTTTCAATGACTTTTCAAGGACTTTAAACCAAATTTCCACGACCAAACTGAAATATCGGTATAAACATGAACAATTTAGAAAATGTTGTGCATTTTTTAGCATCTTTCTTTAAAAAAACACATCAATTATTTCAAACTCGGCGTGAATTAAGATGTGACTATAACAACATTTCCATGACTTTTATGATTTGAGGTTTTTCCATGACTTTTCCAGGCCTGGAAATTACCATTTTAAAATTCCATGACTTTTCCATGTTTTCCATGACCGTACGAACCCTGAAAATCAATACGCTAAAATGTTTACTCAATTTGTTGTTGTTGTTCCTATCGACAACACAAATTGATTTGGTCTCGTCTGCCGACAGTCGGTGCGTTGCAGTCGTTGACGCCCCCCCCCCCTCGTACTGCACCTTTGCCGATGTGCCGCCGGGTGTTCTCGATGGTGGAGTTGCGGTTGACATTGGAGAGCAGGCCGAGGCAAAATCGGTTGCGGTTGTTGGAGGGATCCGTGAAGCCGTCGACGAGCACGCTGGTGGAGGACGCCTGGAACGCCTCTCCCACCCGATTGTTGAGCTCGTAGTAAACAATTGAGCACCAGTGCTTGGGTTCCTCATAGGCCACGGGCTGCACGTCTGCACAGGAAACACATTGACGGGTCAAAGGGGCGTGCCGAGTACACTGGACACACAGACGCAGACACATTTAATGTACATTTAATGATCGTTTAATGCACATTTATGACTCCTTAGAGCAGACTCCTGTACAGACAAGCTGCCAGGAGCCGCTGATGCAAGCTGTAAATCTCACCCATCTACACAATTAGGTCTGGCTAATTGTCCCCAATAGCCCGTTAAAAATGATTAAAATAAATATATAGGAAACGCTGGCTGCATTTGTATACATTAATGCTGACCAAAATCAATGCAGATAGATCTTAACGTATGCCCACTGTCTGAGGTCTGAGTGTCAAGCCTTTATAGAGCAGAAACACAGTCTGGCCATGCTCTCTGAGCCAGTGCCAGCCGGCCTCACCCACTCTGGGAAGGAAGAATAAATCATGTTTATCAAAGCACATACTTCTGCTAAACTTCCTGTATCATGGCACTGGCTAGCAGGTGTGTTTTGTCTGTCCTCTACCCAGAACTGGTCTACAATAGAAAGCTCCAGTTGTCAGGATGCAGCTTGTGGAAAATAACTTTCAAAAACTCCCTAAACTCTTTCAGCAGCTCTTCCTGCTACTGCTGTCATCGTGTGTGGGCAGAATTACTGGGCCTTGGATGAATGATCATGAAGAAGTAGAAATATGTTGTTTTTCAGGTGTGGAAAACTAAGGTTCATACCAGAGTTCTTCCAATGAGTTGCGAGGTCAATTTGATTGCAAACACCTGCATAGTGTGTTCGTGCACAAATAGAAAATGTAACTATTAACAAGAAGGATTGCTTTATTACAACTTGGGTCAGTTTCCCTTGTTGTGGCCTTCATTTCTATTGGTTGTATCATCAGAGGAGCAGAAGACAACCTCCTTCTCTCGACAGGAGTCAGTAGCTTCTCACCCTTCACTTAGTCCTTCAGTCAGCGAGAGAAACAGTTCTCAATCAGACACACAGCTGCTAGTTCAATAAGAAAATCAGTCGTGGCAATTGTCGGGAAATTAATTTTAAAAAGCTGCCGTTGGGTCTTACACGTAGAGCATCCTGAGATGAGGACAACAATACAACTTTCAGGATTGCCTTGTAATTTAAACAAAAACGGCAACAAAATGTCCAATAATCCCATCAAAATAATGATGGCGACGATTTGCTTATATGTAGACGTTTTAACTAAGTAATGAATACATATATCAGGGTTCTTACACATTTTGACCAGTGGATTTCTAGGACTTTTCCATGACTTTAAAACAAATTTCCATAACCAGACTGAAATCTCGTAATAAACATGAACAATTTAGAAAATGTAGCGCCGGCTTATATTTTGAGAGTCTTTCTTTAAAAAACGTATTAATTATTTCAAACTCTGCGTAAATGAACATGTGATTATAACACATTTCCATGACTTTTCCAAAACTTTTATGATTTAAGTTTTTTCCATAACTTTTCCAGGCCTGGAAATGACCTTTTTAAAATTCCATGATTTTTCCAGGTTTTCCATGACTGTACAAACCCTGACATATTGTAGTCCATGACAACACATACTGTAGGCATATATAACTGTCTCTGTCTCCGGGACAGCACACACGCATAGCACACCACCACACAACCAACAGCGATATCTTTCTGAGAATAACTCATAATAATTATGATTACATCTCCTTATTTTATGGGCTATTTGAGATTGCTGGGGTAATGCCTATACATTAATTAAAAAAGAACCCAAACAGTGCAAGTGAATAATGATTCAGTCGTTAAGCATCACTCTCTAAATGAGACGACTCTGGAAGCCATTGTGCTGTATGGTTTGTTACGTATTCATGAATGCACAGTTCACATGTGTCTCGAGCACAATAAATCCAAAACCACAGAGCCGAGAGAGCGGCAATTATTGCACCGCATTTCCGATCTAAAAGTTGGAGGTAATTAGTGAACCCTATTGGTAACGAGTTTCAAGCCATTACCACCAGCAGAGATGACATAAGCCGAAGCTTTTAAAGACCTCGTAAAACTGCTCAGAGGCCCGGCTTAATTTGTTGAGGTTTTGAGCTTCCCAGGGGCTCGCACCTAGACAGAGCCTCACTGTCAACAAGCAGACCCTTTTCACCAAATGTTCAGGTGTTATCCGACAGGATCTGGCATACAAACTCATCTGAGGTTTTCTTTTCTTGGTTGAACACAAGACAAGACATAAAAATTTAAAAAATCCCAGACATCTTGAACACCTGTGAATCAAGGGAAGCAGGTGCAGACAGCTCTTTGTGGATGATATCACTGTGAACACAAGGACGGGAGTGTGTGTGTGTGTGTGTGTGTGTGTGTGTGTGTGTGTGTGTGTGTGTGTCAGATAGCAACTACCATGGTTACCTGGTCGGTTGTTACTCTCTATAGGCAAGGTTGGAACCAGGAGGTTGGTGTCCATTGGCTGGGGACAATCCTGAGTTATCTGCTCCTCTGGGGGCATGTAGGCAGGAGGGGGTGTCTCTGCATCAGGAAGGAGGCAAAAACAAAGAGCAGTGGAGTGAGTAGTTGTCGGGAAAAGCAAGAAAAGTGGAAGAGAAGTTCACAGTTGAATCTCACCTGGCATCTGGAATGGACTGTCGGGGTCAGAGCTGGACGGGGACTGAGGGAAGGTGGCGCTGCTGCTGCCACTTCCCGGCGAGTTTGGGTAGCTGTTTACCGGTGAATTGGGGAAAGTGGAGGACATTGTGTTGGCCTGAGTGAAGGATTCTGGGAAGGTCGCATTCTGCGGCATGTGCGGCTCATTCTGTTGTAGAGGGTTGCGAAAGCGAGGCAGCATCGTATGCTTGGCGTTGAACTCGCTGTTCCGCGGTACCAACACAGGGGGCAGCACTGGAGATGGAGAAAGACATGGGCATGGGTAAAACTGGAAAAGCTTTGATGCACCGGCAGTTCTTTAACAAAAATGTATTTTACAATGTGTACTCATTTCTTAAGAATTACACTTGACTAATAAGTCAAACCAAACACATGATAGAAAGCTTTAAAGCTCTCATTGAACATTGTTTAACAGGCAATCCATTGAGGACTGATTTAATACGCCCATCCGCTTTTTTCTTTCCCTTCTGATGACAGCTGGGTGATATAATACCATAAACTGTGAGACAATATCATTTGTCAACTGTCAAATGTTGCCAGACTATTTATTAGCCTTGGTAGGCAATGTTGTAAATCAAAGAGGATGATTGTTTTAAGGCAATATACAACTTGTATATCATTTATTATATTTTGTTTCCTACGTTTATCTTCGAGTGTCTTTATGTTATTGTTCTTTGATTTGTATGACTTAGCTGCTGGAAGACATGTTGTAGTCACACAAAAGCAAAATAAATTATAAAAGCAATTATAATTGAATTCCAACATAATAAAAATATATAAATACATATTTGCGGCTCTTGCCATGTTTCTACATTCTGAGCGCAGATGTCCCTCCATTTTTTTTTTTTTATTTCAGCTTCCTGCCTTTTGGTTTTAGCCAGCGGTATTTGGTCCAAACTCTCAGGTTTCTGGTAAATATCCTGGCTGATGTGAGAGCTATTCAGATGCAGTGCATACAAACTACGCTCCACTTGTGTCTATAAATACCTGTGCAGATAAATAAAGCTGGTGCTGAAATATTAGCTGCTGTCAGTGTTCCTGCAGGTAGTCCATGTGTGCTGCAGCAGGCCAATGCATCAATGTAGCAGTTTATTTCAAAGGATATATGTGGAGCAGGTGTTTGGTTGAATAGCACGGGGAGATTGACAGGATGTGTGTGTAGGCGGGTGGTGTGAAGGGAGAAGGGGAGGGGGTAATGTGGACAGACAGGTGCTGTGGGGCTTAATCACCTTAACCCTCCTTCTTCCACCCGCTGCTAAAACAAAAAGTGTGCAAGCCAGGCAACAACTCTTTCCTCCCATTGTGTGTGGGTGACTGGCTTCCTGTTCAGGCCAGAAACTGTACGAGCAGTCGTGTGTGTGTGTATCCTGGTTTTTGTAACGTGCGTGCAAGGGCAGAAGCGTGTGTGTGTGTGTGTGTGAGACTGTGTGTACATGTGAGCATTAATGTAAAAAGGCCAGCAGCACAGAGCATGCCCAAAACAAAGCCCTCATTCTCTCTTAGATTACATTTCCTATCCACACACATACAATATGAAGAAAAAACACACACAGACATACACACACTCTTGGCCCTTTGCACACTTAGCACTCGGCACACAGCTGTTTCAATCTTATCAGCTGACCCTCGTTTGTTGTTTATTTAGTCATTTCTGCTCTACCTTGGCTACGGCTTTCGACTCTTCTTAATATCTCTTCAAGCCGTGTTAGATAAACACTGTTTATTTGAAAGTCTATTCTGGTTTTAGTTAAGTATTTTTAATAGATTTTACTTGAATCGTGTTTTTCTTTCTTTTATCGTATATTATTGGAGTTTGTTTTGTCAATTTAATCCTGGACTTTTTTATATATTTTTTATTTGATAATGGTAATTTGCTGACTTGTGTGAAGTAACTTGTGTTTAAAGGCCCCATCTTTATGAAATGTTTTTTATTCATACAGGTTTAGGTAATATATAAAACTTTGAAATGATCAAACTAATCATTCCACTGTGCCTCTGAATGAGCTGTCAGTACGGAAAGCAGCTAAAAAAAAAATTATGTGGGAGGAAAAAAAAGAGGTAAAGACATCCCTGGAAAGGAAAATCCAATATCTTCAGGTTCAAATAGTTCTGGAAATATTTCTTCCAAGATTTTCCTTTTATTAGGAAAAACATCAAAATGGGGATTGTTGCGTTCACAGTAAATGGTATGTTCCTGAATTACAAGGACACAAGGATGTCCTTGACATTAAAAATCTGAGACAGATCATTCTTATTTAAGCAACACAAGGAATGCCATGACTGCATTTCTATAACTGATTATGGTTTAATAATATCTCTGACAATGAGGGTCATCATGTCATGGCTGATTAACTCGATACGGTCAGTATTGGCCCTGATAGGATCGGTATATCCCTAAATCTCACTCACCTGGACTGTCCACTCGTTTGTAGTGGTAGGGGTTGATACACACGTCCTTCTGTTTGGAGCCAAACGGGAACTCGCAGCACTCCAGGGCCTTCAGCTCGTGGTGGGACTGCAGGTCGGGCCAGCGCCACACCCGGCAATAAATGACATGCGGCAGACCTTTCCTATGGGACACCTGCAGCCGTCCATCCAGGGAGCGGGGGATTGTCACACAGTTACTGGCCTGACCCGGGCAGCTGAGAGCCCTCTCCAGCTCCTCCATGGCTCCCTTCTTCTTTTTCAGTTTCTTAACCAGAGCATCCACGGCCTTTTCCGCCCATTTCTCTTCCTCATCTCCCTGCTTCCAGCCCAGCAGCCGTTTGACCGCCGGGCTGGTGAAGGAGAAGAGCGAGGTGACGTTCATGTCGGATGAGCCGCCCTCCTCCCCTCTTCTTTCTGTCCAAAAGAAGTGGGAGCAGCGATAGGGGACAGTCTCGTCTGATGAAAGGAGTGTGTTTCGGAGTTTCAGATCATCCTCAGCTTCAGCGACGTACGGTCAGGTCCTCTTGGCAGGCACTTGCTAGAAGAAAAAGAAAGTTAGGTTAGCATCCAAGAGTAACAATTTAAAAAAAAGAGAGATTTCATACACACTTCTGTAGATCGGTCCTGCTTGCTGTGTCCATTCCCAGACAAAGTTCTCGCAACTCTGCTACACGTGAACCTCTCCCCCTTTTTGCTTCACAAGCAGCACTGACGTCTCACCAGAAAATAGCTATTACAACCCCTTGACGAGGCGATGTTGTCATCATTATAGCCACCATGGCCATGTCTGTCGTGGCTTCTGGGAAACTGGCAGAGGAGTCACGGCAGACAGCCTTTAGCGAACGTCTGCCCCAACCAGGCATTCTCCAGATAGCTTCCCGTCCGTACGGCTTGTCACATTACCACCACTCACTAATGTCATGTCCAGTAAACGACTTCAAATGTATATTCTTTCACTTTTTAAATATGCCACCCTGACCATTTCTTCATCATGTATTTCATATTGTCAGCTAAATAGCAGCTCAAATTCATTGGCTGATACATTTTCAGTATATAGTGAAACATTTCTAGTACAAAACACTGAATAAGGGACATATTTGTTTAGCTTTAGCTGCAAATTATAATTGTGTTAATTATCAATTTTCAGTAGAATTATTCAAATAATTTAGTCTATCGACCGTTGGGATCATGTTTAATTCAGGTCAGCTTATATGATTCACATATGCCGCAACAGGAAATAAACTAGGAAACATTTTAACTTTATAATGATCTATAATATGTAATATGTAAAATGCTTCTCACAAATTTCAGGGCCAGATTTACACTGATTTAGCGTAAAAGAGACAAAGGCAGCAAATCCTCCCATTTGAAAAGCTAGATTGATTGTGATAAATCTGACTAGTTACATTTATAACAATAAATGAATCAGTTAATTGTGTCAGCACTAATGTGAAGACCTAATTTAGAAGAGTTTTTCTAAGGAGAGTTTGAAAAGAATCCCAATTTTAATGGCTCAATTTGATGTCTTCAAATTGCATATTCCTGCAACCAACAGTCACAGATCCAAAGATATTCAGGGCCACTATCATGAAAGGAAAAACAGCTCATTTAAAATGTAAGATTTTGAAACCAGGTTCTTTTTGCATTTATACTTTAAAATTGACCGTAAACAAACAATTATGAAAGTTGTTGCAAACAGTTGACACTAATGTATTAATAGACTCAAATTAAATCATAAATATCTAATTATTGCAATATATAACTTAATACACAGAGATGGAGGAATGTCTCCATATTGCTTAGCCCATAGTTCTACTTGATATATGAAAAGCATTTGCAATCCTCTATGTTGCTCTCCAATAAATGCATGAGAAAAAGTGTTGGCCAGACAACTCTGCATAGATGTGGAATTTGAAAAGGCCTTTCCGATGGAGTCTTTCAATCAGCCGCTGGCTGAGGCAAATGTTCTATAAAGCGTCAACACCACCAACTAAAAACACTGGCTTTGAGCAGGAATCTGGAAATGTGCAGGACAATAAAAATAAATTGCAGAATAAATGTGCCCATTCACTCAGGTCCCGGAGGAGCAGTTCAGAAGCAGCATGTACACACATTGTAACTTTTAAAGGGGGAAACAAACAGCACATTGAGCTCTTCTAGTTCCACCTTCTTTTCAGGGTTTTTTATGCAATTAATAAATAAATAAAAATAGTTATGGTTCAGGTTTGGTTTTTTCAGAAATCCACCACCTTTTATCCACACTGACTCACGGGTCGCTCGCTGAATGTAAAGTCTGATGTAGATTGGATTTCCTACTAGCTGGAACCAATACATCATCAAGACTACTCTGTAGTTATTCTTAGCCTTTCAGATTATGGGATGAATGGTGATTTCTATCTTTGTCAGCTCCTGCATGTCTAAGCTACATCACACTGACAAACAGGCAGGGAAGTTTGATGAGAACAGGTGCTGTTTACAGTGTGTGTGTATGTGTATGTGTCTGTGTGTGGTGTGTGGTGTGGGGCCACCGGACTCTTACTACTGCTAACCACGGTGAAGATGAGCACCTACACTTAGCTCAACCACCCGAATCACATTGATCAACACTGGTATCACTTGTGCCTTAAGACCACACTATGATATCATAAACTACTCCTACATCCTAAGGTAACTAATCTCCAATATCACAGAGACGGGAAACAGGCTGTGTAGTTATGTCTTCATCTGTCATCGCCTGCACAGCAGCGACATCACTTCCTCTTGCTGAGAGCTGCAGGTTTTTCCACAGGTGCGGGGTGGGAGAGAAAAGGGCGGTTTCCTTAACTGGCCACCTCTGACCATTAACTTCCTTTCTCTCTCTCTCTCCCCAGTTTACTTCCAAAATCGGAGTAGGATGGGTCAGAACTGCCATGGGTGTGGCCTCTATTCCTGCCTGTTCTGGGGTGACTGTAAAACAAAAAACACGTTTTCTTCCCGTTTAAATGATATATTATTACCGTTCTTCCAATCAATAATACTAGACTCTCGTTATTGAAGAACATTTTATTTCGAAGTTGAAAAATCCGGAATGATTGTGTTTCCTCAACAGTAACTTTACACGACATCAGGCTTCAGCCGTGCTCCACGCCTGGCTTTCCTCCTCCTGTGTGACGAGGGACCTACGTTTGATCGTTTGTGTGCTTTCATGCTGTCTACACCTCACTGAGATCCAAAGTCAATGCAAACCGGGCCACCTTTAAGCGTGTGGTCATGCTGCTCGGTTCCCATTGGGAGCAAGATCCGATCTCGAAGCTTAAAGACTTGGCTTCTATTGCATCCAGGCATGATCTGATGACAAAAGTCGCATTGAAAAGACAAGTGTTAGCACGACCTGACCTGACAAAAGACATACCAGAGCGCAACTACAATGTTTCCTTGGACCACCATTCTGTTGATCCCCTTCCAGTCACAAAGCTGCATTGATGGTCTCTCAGTAACAACCAGTGGTCTCTGTTCAGGAGTCAGGATTGGCTGCAGAAAGACATCCTTTAATCCATTTCAGATAGACAATTCCAGAACGTTCTGTACTGTAACATCTTGAGCAGGTTTTGTAGCCTTTTGTTGTCATTCTGCTGCAGATGGAGAGCATATATCCTGGATCCTTCTAATCCTGGCAGTAAGAAAAATATGACTTCTGGCCTGACGCGTGCTTTTAAATGATCTGATAAGGCGGCCACTTCTGGTTCTACTGAGTTGCATTCTCTCTACTGACCAGCAGGGGGAGACTCTTCCAGGTGGAAAAATAAGCCTCGCTTTGCATTTTATGTATAAGTTTATGCTCTCAATCGATAGTTTCAAGTCTTCTTAAATAAGGCATTATGTTTATTTAGGGAGTAAATGTGTCATTTAGAGTCAAATAGACAATAAAGTGGACTTTGTTTTGGGGCGGGCTTCCTGTGATTGACAGGTCAGAGCCGTATACTGCGTCTCCATGTCACTTCTCTGCAAATATGTTAACTTCTGTTTATTGATTTTGACAAAAACAACATGGCGACGGTCAAATTGATGAACTCAAGGCTTCATAACGGCAGACCAAAAATCAATGGGTGACATCATGACTAAGTCCACTTCTTAAGCCCATGTGACTGGCCCAGTTATGTCAACAAAGAGAAGAACGTTTTAGCCAGGGGTTTGCAATTAAAATTCAGTGAATTCCATTTTCACATGCAACGGTCCGAAACATCCCAAAAATGTCTAATTTGCATTTTGATTTGGTCCCATATACAGGGCTGTCTCAGAAAATTAGAATAATGTGATAAAGTTCTTTATTTTCTGTAATGCAATTAAAAAAACTAAAATGTCATGCATTCTGGATTCATTACAAATCAACTCAAATATTGCAAGCCTTTTATTCTTTTAATATTGCTGATTATGGCTTACAGCTTAAGAAAACTCAAAATCTAAATATTAGAATATCATGAAAAAGTATACTAGTAGGGTATTCAACTAATCACTTGAATCGTCTAATTTACTCGAAACACCTGCAAGGGTTTCCTGAGCCTTGAAAAACACCGGACAGTTGCAGAGTGGTCCAAAGTCCTCTTTTCAGACGAAAGCAAGTGTTGTATTTCATTTGGAAGTCAAGGCGCCAGAGTCTGGAGAAAGGCTGGAGACGAGCAAAATCCAAGTTGCTTGAAATCCAGTGTGAAGTTCCCACAGTCAGTGATGGTTTGGGGAGCCATGTCAGCTGCTGGTGTTGGTCCACTGTGTTTCATCAAGTCCAGAGTAAATGCAGCTGTGTACCGAGAGATTTTAGAGCACTACATGCTTCCGTCTGCTGAAAATCTCTATGGAGATGAGGATTTCATTTTCCAGCATGATCTGGCACCTGCCCACAGTGCCAGAACCACCAGTAACTGGTGTACTGACCATGGCATTACTGTCCTCCATTGGCCTGCCAATTCCCCTGACCTGAACCCCATAGAGAATTTGTGGGGTATTGTGAAGAGGAAGCTGAAAGACACCAGACCCAACAATGCAAATGAGCTAAAGGCCGCTATTGAAGCATCCTGGGCATCCATAACACCTCAGCAATGCCACAGGCTGATTGCCTCCATGCCACGCCGCATTGATGCAGCAATCCGTGCAAAAGGATTCCCAACCAAGTACTGAGTGCATTAATGGACATTTTCAAATGTTTGATTTTGTTTTGCTGTTATAAATCTTTTTTTTTTACTTGGTCTGAGGAAATATTCTAATATTTAGAGATAGGATATTTGAGTTTTCTTAAGCTGGAAGCCATAATCAGCTATATTAAAAGAATAAAAGGCTTGCAATATTTCAGTTGATTTGTAATGAATCCAGAATGCATGACATTTTTGTTTCTTTTATTGTATTACAGAAAATAAAGAACTTTATCACAATATTCTAATTTTCTGAGACAGTCCTGTATATTGAAGTAGACTGATGGTTGTATCAACATATGTATTTAGTCAACAACTAACTGTAAAAGGAAATAACGAAAGTTTAATTGAATAATATCTTAACAATATGTATGCTCTGTTCTGTCCAAACTCAACAAAATTATTAATGTGCTTTTCTCATTTTGAGTAAAATAAGGGCTGAATTAAAACATAAAATACAGAACAGACCGCTTTTGACAATTTGCATCTAAAATTAAAGTACTTAATTTAGAATAAGATGAATTTAACTGAGTTGCCCTACTTATATTAATTTAATTCAGGTATGAAGGGATGTCAACAAACAAATATATCATCTTCTCATCTAAAAAGAGAAAATGGTGTTATTGAAACCACTTGTTTCAGCTCTATTCTCCTCTGCGTTAACATCCTTGTTGGGCAGTGAATTAATTTATTAGGATTCTGAATGCATTTTGCTTCTATATTGTTTATTTTCTGTGCCTGCATTTAAGTAGGTACATAAGTGGGTACATTTGCTCAAAAGAATTGTCCCTTTTAATATTCGGCACAGTCTCTGAGCATAGGAGACACACTGGTTTTGGACTGCGCGTGGGAAGAATGGACATAAAAGAGGTTGTACATTCTTGGTTAATGGCTCTGGATTCGCTGTCCACTTTTCTCTTTTTTGAGCCCGCCATGTGAAATAACTGAATCAAGTACTTCTCTGACTATTTGGTCTCTCGCTCCTCTCCCTCTCTCCCGTGAGTGTGTGTGTGTATGTCTGTGTGTGTGTGTGTGTGTGTGTGTGTGTGTGTGTGTGTGTGTGTGTGTGTGGGTGTGTTTGTCTATCCCACTACTGTCAGTGCTTATCGAAATACACATATTTGATTGGCTGAGCAGAGTTACGTGGAATGATTTACAACACATGCAATTAGTCTATGTTTCCCAGACCGCTGAACAAATCCTGCAAAGTCTAGAAAAGCTGCGCCAGTTTAAATAAAAACGCACATTCAAAATGTAATAGTTCTCAATTATCCATCGGTTATAGGTCCAGATACAACGCCGTCTGGGTCCGGACCAGGTCTGCAGTCTGCCTGTTAGTGAGCCATGGTTTATAGTCGGTAGTGTCTTCAATCAAGTAATTCAATTATTCTTCAATATAGCATAATGAGGGTGTGCTTTAGGGTGTGGCTATCTTGTGATTGGCTGGTTACGACCACCGCGTTGTCCATGTGAGTTATCTGCATTTACCTCTTGCAACGTAAACCCTTTCACATTGTGTTTTCAGTTCCTTAGATTTAAACTAAAAAAGTGTTTCCAGCTTTCAGTTGTACTTTGTTCCACACTCTCTTGCTTGACAAGAAGAAATCACAGACAAAAATCTAAATGGCAACAGACAAAATGACGTTTTCTAAGGTTCGAAACGTCAGTACACAAACCAATGAGTGACTTTACGGTGACTAGGTCCATTCCTTACAGTCTATGGCACTGGCAAAAAAAGAGGAAATCCCTTTTTGTAATCACACCTCCAAAGAGCTGATATTTTTTTTCCAACTCAAGTTAACAAAACACTGGACCTGAAATTGTGAAATATGCTCAGCTATTTAGATTCCTACAACAATTCTCTTTATGTCTGTAACCTTTCCTGATATCCAGAGACAACACGTTGTATTTAAAATGCTCGTTTTGACCAACAAACAGCCTCAAACACATTGACAATAAAACAAAACAGAAAAGCGGCAATGTGTGGTTGATTGATAACTTACACAATCAACTGATGTTCATTCAATTTAGATACATTTTCTGCAGATCGATTTCCCAACATCTATTCCTTGCGTCAAATATCTACATGTAGTCATCAACCTTTGAGCCTCTGTCAATGAAAAGTCACAAAGATGGCCTCGGCAGCTGCTCTCCTCACTAAAAGCTCAAATACAAACCATCATTTACACAACAGCTCCATAAAAAACACTCGGAAGCCGGGCAATGCTCTCTCGCTATTGTGTTAGTGGTAGCTTGTTATGGCCATCAGTTAGCCTACCGGACAGAAACTGAGGCTAATGGGAGCACAGAATGGGATCATGCGACACTGGCAGGCGGAGGCTCTGACCCACCTGGTGTGAGCTATTAGCCACTACACTAGACCCATGGCTCATTTTGCACTGCTCCAGTGTGTGTTAATCAATTTAGGCCTGGGCTGTGTAGGATGAGGAGGCAGTAATGATGCTCTCTGGACCCTCCCCAGGGACGGAGCATTATAAAGAAGCTACATTATTTATCAGCAGGGTCCTGGATGGGGCCTCCATTAGCCCACGCTCAAATGGAGTCACTGGCTATAAACAGACAGAGGAGTACAGGAAGAGAGAGAGTGGTAGAGAGAGAGAGGGAGAGAGAGAGAGGGAGGATGCAGAAAGAAAAAGAGAGGAATAAAGTCAGTGATGGCAAAGTAAGACAGAGTGATTATTTTGGAGAGAGAGATATGGAAATGACTCGTATTTCTGTCTCTTCGCCGAGCACTTCTCGATTAAGTGCCTTCATGGGTCGTTACTAAGTAAAGAGAGACACTACAAGGATGCAAGATATGCTTATTCAAGAATATAAATCACAGCAATGACTATGAAAGCGTTATCAGAGTAGCAGATGTCCCATGGTTTAACATACCTTGAGGCCAGGCATTGAAAAAAACTGACTTATCAGCTATTTACCTGTTTTGGATGTTTGCAAACTGAATATATTTGGGTATTGAACTATTAGTCAAATAGAAAAAAGAATTTGAAGACGTCACATCAGGAACTACAAAAATGTGGTGAGATCTTCTCTCTATTGTCTGATATTTTTTAGAATAAATGATCATTTACAATGAAAATAGAAATTTGTTGCAGTCCCAATAAACAAAACCCTTTTATTCATTAGAAAAGTTAAAACTTCTCAAATGTAAAAAAATTACCTGAATACAAACATCTGTACAAGACCTGCCTAATAAAAACATTTGCAGAATGGAACTACATCTGGAACTATTTGATCAAATACATTTCACAGATTTCAAACAAGATTTTAACAAGATTCCTTAAATTGAGCTTCTTAAAAAACAGACATTTTATGGATGAACAATAAATATGTATAGGCTATCTTCTGAATATGTTGCATATGTTAATGTAATTGCTTACTAAATATTGGTGAATATATTAGGTAATATATACCACATTTACAATAAACAAGTATTGGCTGGTATATCAGACCATGCTGAGCACAACTATTACTAAGCTATGTCTTGTAGCCAGCTCTAGTAATCCAGATATTTGCAGAAAGAACAGTCGAAGAACAAAGCTTGAAATAGCCAGTCAGACATGAGGTGCTGCCCTTTGCGACTAGACATGACCTGGGAGGCTCTTTAAACTCACTTTTCTTCACGAACACCAACACATACATAGCTTGGACCTAGTAAAGATTTCACTGGCATTCAAGTGAGAACAAATCCAACCAGTCGCTCTTCTTCCGAGCAAGACATGAAAAAAAAAAATACTAACTAAGACCAAAGTGGGATATCAGATTCTTGATGTCCCAGACACACCAGTCCCACACACGGCTGCAGACATAACGAGCAAACACATGGGGTTTCATGCAGCTATCTCAACCATGCCTGGCACTCAGTGTTGGGTTAGTGTTGTGTTAGGGTGGACACCTCACCCCGACACATGGCAGGCTATGTTGTCCGAGCCGCACAGACACACAGGAGAGTTTTGACGTTGTTCACTACTGTTGTGACTGACTCTCTGGATACAGGAATGCTGCTAACCTATATTTACACCGTGTTGTTGAGTAGTTGTTCCCTTTGTAATAGAGGATAGATAGATTTATAGATAGATAGATAGATTTATAGATAGATAGATAGATAAATAGAGAGATAGATAGATAGATAGATAGATAGATAGATAGATAGATAGATAGATAGATAGATAGATAGATACAGTCACGTTTGATTTCAGTATACAGAGGCGAATATAATGTTTGGTTATATTTTGTAATGCAGCTAATACAATTATATTACAATCATATCTGCATTACCATTTACTGAAGAGCCTTTAACTCTAACCCATCATTGCAATGCTTTAAAAACACAATTTGTTTAATTTTCAAATTGAATTTAAAACCGCATACCCAGAAAATGTAGGAACGATAACAAAACAACAATTTGAAGTAAATCATGGACAAGGACAAATTCCTGTCCTCTGGGTAATCTGATATGTCATCTTCAATAATGTCAGGAGATCTAGCCTTAGCTGCTGTATGTCTGTCTCTCTTTCTCTCTCTCTCTACCTCCTTCCCCCTACCCCCCTCTCTCTCACATACACATGTACACAAATTCATAAACATATTGCCATCTAAAACCAGAACGTTCTGTGCAGCACACTAGTGCACCAGTTGGATGAGCCTCAGCATCAGCCAAAAGAGAGTTACATTATGAAAACATGTCAAGATGTAACGGTCTGGCACGTGTAATGGTGAAATATACTGCATGTGTACTTTCTTATGCATAACACTGGTTTGCTTACATCAAAGTATGAACACTTAACAAGTGTATGATACAAAAAGAGTACGTATCAAGTCTCAAGTTTACCACCATACCACAATACAGTATAGAGCTAAATGATAATTGAAAGTAATTTTAGATATTCGTCAAGGACGAATGACATTCCCATAAGATTTTAGGATTTGCTGCTCATCTTGGTTTCATATTATCGTAAATTGAAAATCTTTGGGTTGGCAATTTGAGGACATTTCAGGGGGATTAAGGAAATTGTGGCATTGTTCACAATTTGTTGACATTTCATTGACCATGTAATTCATTAAGTATGACACATCCTATAGCTTCATGAAACCAATAGCCCCATACCATGTGTTCAATTCATGCAGTTTCATCTATATTCCCTGACTGTGTAAAGCTGTAGGAAAACACATTTAATGGGACTTCTACTGGCTTTAAAGAGAATTAACCCCAAATCTGTATTATGTTAGTGTCCAAAAGCAGATATTATACAACATTCCTATATTAAAAAAAGATGTTGCTCCCTGTAATTAAGAGTAAACTGGCCTAAAATATTGTAATATTACCACAGTCCATGTAACCCAAACAATTAGCCTACACCATCATAAGAATGCGGCTACTTTTGCAGCTCCAGTCTGATAGTGTGAGTTAAGGAAAGGAAAAAAGAAAAAGTTTGAAGCTACCAATTGACACACTGTTGAGTTGATAACCGATGGGCTCTATTTCCCTACAAATGGAACCATGCACGCCACAGAAGGTGAAAAGACACATACAGAAACTTTTCATTTAGCATGTAGAAAAATAAATAAATAAAGTTCACAGTACCTTTTCTTCCCTTGCTGTGTGTCTCTCTCTCTCTCCCTGTGTCTCCTCCTGTGTGCTCTCTCAGCCCGTCTTGGGTCTGCTCCGCCTGGCGTCAGTCAGTCGCGGAGCCCTCTCACCCTCTGCTGAACGCCAGTATCACGCCGCGGGAGCATGCATCCCCGACAATAACAAGACCTACTTTTCACACATCTAATGTCTTCATTCACTTTGTGGAAATGTATTATGTAACCCTGAAACAATGAGGGGGGGGGGGGGGTCTCGCTACACACGAAGAGCTTCTCGCTACTGGAGAGTTTCTTTTTTTTCCACACGTCTGAGTTCGTTGTCGCGAAAGGTGGTGAAACGTTTGGTGTCTGATGCAATTCAGAGAGAAAGAAAGCAGCAAATGGGAGGGCTCTTCTCTTAAGAGGCTCCCAGATCATCCCTGCAAAATATAGGATCGTTGATTGTTTTGCACTTTCCTGCATGTATTCTCTTGCAGCAGTTTTAACACTTCGTTTTATCTATAGCGAACCCCTGAGCTGCACATCAGTTCCTCTTTTGCTTTATGATAAACATGATGTGGTCAGGAGATTAGAAGTGTTCAAGAGCACAGGAGCAGACTAACACATGCCCTCATCTCAGTTTCCCACCTCTACACAATAGTGCACACACAACCAGCACCGTCTTGGTGCAGGCTTTACACTGGTGGGGTAGGAAGAGGGATACGTGTGCAATGTCAAGAGGGAAACTTCCAACTGTTGTTCAGACCATCTCATTAATATTGCATGATAATGCATGAGAATAGCCTTCAGTCAGGGGTGCAGCAGCAGAGGACATGAAGTGTCATTTACGCATGTGAGCTAAATCACTCCATACATAGAATATGTGCATCAGAGATAATTGGGGGGATTCAAAATAACTTTTGATTTGATAATATTTTGAGTGATCAAGACAGAGCTGAAGAGGTGCATTCCAAGTTAAAAAAACAACAACTTTATAGTGAAAAAATAGAAATGCTCTCTTCTTGTCACGTCTAAGAATATACTTCCAAGCATACACTATTTGATTGAATATTATAGGAACATTACAGTGGACTAGTAATTGTCCAGGCATATCTTAATTAGTTGAAATCATAGAGTCAACCAGACTGTATTTCATCGTTTTGTGGGTTTCATAAATCAAGTTCAGGGCCGCCGCGGTGAGGAGGGACTAGATTGTCTTGAAGACAAGGCGGAGGGAAACGTTCAGAGCGGAGGAGGCTTCTGGCGTGTGACGTCACGGCGCTGGCGACAGAATGTCTGAGTGAGGCGGGAGCGAGCTGCACGTGAATAAATCTGAGAAAACAGTGCGAGGAGGGGGAGGGAGGGAGGGGCGGGGACGACGGCGATGATGATTATGAGTAGGAATAGAGAGAAGGCTGCCCAAACTTTTTGTAGTTGAAGGGTTCCCTTCGCGCACGCGCGCGGGCACACTCACACACAACACACACACACACACACACACACACACACACACACACACACACACACACACACACACACAAGGCTACGGTAACACCACACACACGGTTGCAGGCCTAATGCTTTTAGGGAAGAGGTTACTGAGTTTACATAGACTCTATCAGGCTTTATGACATTTTATCTCATCATAACTGTGTAATCAGCTGTTGATAGTCCCATAAGACTTACTTTTATTTGCACAGTGCCCATCGTATTATGTTACTATGTTACATACATAACATAATCATCAAGTTAGCAGTTCCACAATATAAACATTCAATAACCATTCAATTAATCTTGTCATGGATACTTTTTACATTGTAGTAATGTTAACTCTACTACAAGACAGTTAAACCCAGGGTCACCAACATTATTATGTCCCATTATTATGTTATGTGTATTTTGTTTAAATTTGTTTTAATATATTATACATTTGATCTATAAGATTAGGCTGTTTCAAAGCTCTAACTGACACTAATAAAGTGTTGCGGGTATCCGTTATTATTTATTGGAATCAGCCCATAACATAACCATCAGTTATAGTCATACGTAATTTAGGAATTATTGCAAGAGGCACAAATACAATCTCACAGATGCACAAAAGACTTGTAATTACTTGGTTTGGCAAATGTAATTACTTTAAATGTCAGTAATGTCTCTCTATGCAGCATAAAGCAACCACAATGCAAATATATGCATTTTTAAATTAGCTAAGATTAAGCTAATTATATTTTATTATTATAGTTGCTGGAATCCAGATTTTACAAGCACAAAAACAGAAAATCAATTACCGTTGCATATGTACTTTACTTATGTACTTGTGTTTGTTGTATTAGTGGAAAGGACACGATAAACAATCCCAAAGAGAGACCTTCACCCTCGCAGCAGTAATGGTTATGTCAGCTGCCACTGTAATGAGTTTATATCCCACTTATTATTCACACGCAATACTGAATATTACTAGAAGAGGAAAACAAAACGTGTGTTTCATACATATAATGAACACGGAGAGGGTGCTGTGATCTCCCATCCTCAGACTGGGCTTACACTGTAGCGGTAAGCACTGAATGTGGAGGCAATTGAGATGACAGTCCCCATTGTTGAGCCGTCACACAGCAGGACATCAACCACTGATGGAGAAGAGAAAAGGCCGACCGAGGGGTCAGCCTCCTTCCTATCCCAAGTTGTGGTACGTGTCACCCTTACGTAACCTATAGCTGAAAGAGCACCCCGAGAATCTAAACTATGGCAAGACATGGGGAGGAGATATAATGACTCTCTGGCTGTGAGATAAGTTAATTGCAACCAAATGATTTCCACGTTAAACAACACGTTGCAGGAGCGAGACAGACATCAAGCTGTCTTCAAACGCTTCAAACTGAACGGCGACATGAAGCTCTGCCCACCTCATGTATGGAAAACCTGCGGCTCCGCTGGCCAACATCCACATCTGGAAATGTTCACGGGGTTCAAACACGGCAACAGATCCAATTTAATGACAACAAAATCGCAGCAGATTTTGAGAGTTAACATTGCCTAAATTGGGATTTGTCAATACATAAATTGTGAAGACAAATGATGTAAAATGACAAACCTCAGAGGCTTGAGGTCGCTTTCTCACCTGAGGTTCGCTTCATTTGATCAGAATCAAGAAAAAAAAACAGATGTCTTTAAATTCTGTTGTTACTGATCGGACCAACTTTTTACAAACAAAAGCAGAGCTGTACACACGCCTGTTCAACGAATGAGTCAGTTCATGCAAATGAATGTGTACAGTTCTTTGTTTTGCTTGTACAACGCCTGAATGAACAAGAACCGGACCAAAACTAAAAATGCAACAAAGTGTATTTTTTTCCCCACTTCCATACTGGTCTGAAAGTACCATAATAATATAAAAGACTATAAACCACAGATTCAATCCATTTGGGGTTAAAGTCTACTCAGCCATGAATGGATCATAATAAATGTAACATTGCTATCTCTGTGGTTTATAGCAACAGACTAATCAGCGTCTAATGGCCCATCATTTTCCTTTTAAATGATTATCCTAATGCAAAAACCTTTTATTTTATTTATAAAGTCCAAAATCACCAATCCCACATTTGCCTCAGAGGGTAATACTGTCTGTATAAGACAAGGCATCTTGTATTCTTAGACTTTTGATTCAGATTAGGATCCACACACAAAATAGGACAATATGAACAGAAAAAAGAGCAAAACCTCAGCAAACCTGTAGCTGTCTTACATTCACAGATGAAAGAAATAGAAGCGGTGCAATTTCATTTCAAGATAAAGTGATGATGATATAGTTCAAACGTAAATATGAAGAGAAAAAATATCTCTTAACTGTCTTGCTATTAGAGGGATGCACCAATAACATTTCTTTTCAGACCAAGTAAAAGTATAAGCACTTACATTTTACTACATTACAGTTACAACTTCAACTGTCAGATGTTCCTCACTTTCTGACTCTAACAAGTTAATATACAACATGATGCTGTTTTAACATTCAACAGTGTGTTTTCCTGACACAAACTTTACAGTAGGGATGATGCTAGTGACCGAGTTGTCAGTAAAAAAACAAATTTATATTTAAATGCCGGGCTAAATGCCTGAAACCCTGACTTATTGTGCCAAGCAGACGTACTGCTGCCGACCTCACAGCTCAACACATCGATGCAGTGGAGACTCAGCTCAGCCGATTTACATTGATGGCTCCAACCCGTTCTGCATCGGGTCTTCGCTGCACTAGAGCTGCTTGTTTCAGGCTCAACAGACGAGAGATAAACGTCACGTTGCCAAAGTCTTAAATGGGAGAAGTTGTAATGGAGAAGTTGCAAGTACAAGTAAGAGTACATGCGCACAACAGACCGGATACTCAATGACAGTATTGGTGCATACTTCGTGAAGTTTATGTTTACAAGACAAGAGCCATGTTGTCCCATTATCTTCGAGAGAAGGCAGACATCTCTATGGCAGATATCTCCAAAACTCTCGCCAAATCAATTTAGAATGAGTAACTGCACTAAAGATCAAATGCACTATATATATAATTTTTTTTGATTTTTGGAGCGGACTGCCTCTTTAAAAAAAAGAAGTCAGCCTTAAGGTGTATGTCGAGTGTATATTTCTTTGGGTGGACATTTGTAAGCACACACGGCACAGCAGCAAGGAGTCATACCTCACACCTAAAAGAAAAACTTTAATTATTCCGTTACACATTCTGTTCCCAAAGCTCAGGAATAAAATGCCATGCATACATTTAAGTTCTCATCCTGTCAGCTCAATATTTCTTTGGCAGTTAATCCAGTCACAACATGTACGATACAGGACGACAAGGAGATCAACGAGATATCTCACTCTTAAAAAGAGTAAAATATACTTCCCTGCTCCCTCAATCCAAAACAGCACAAGTGCTGCAAGGTCAACGTGTCGCCTGTAAAAGTTGTAGACAGGACACTAACTTTTGAAGCACTTAGTAGTCGGCTGCATTAGGTCAGGGTTCACGAAAAACAGGAGCCATTTAGAAACTTTGGTGCGCTGCCTGTCTCTGACCAGCCGGAGGAAGAGTGGACTCACGGGTTAGGATTGATTACAACATTAACTCCATCGACCCCCATGAATTAACACGGGGTTGAAATGCTTAATGATGACTGACACAAGTGTTGAGATGACACTCCTTTACTCATGCAATTCATTTCTGCCATCCGAGGGCTGTTGGCGGCCTCGGTCACATTTTCTGCAGCGCCTGCATGGCAGCGGCGCATCAGGCCGGCTCACATTTCAAACGGCTGGCTCATTTGGCGCGGCTTTCTGCAAGTCCTTCTAGAAATAATGTCCGGGGTGGTAATATTTGAACGCTGTCTCCAGGGGCTCTCGGGTTTACCTCTTCTACCTCCATTGCACAGAGACAGAGGATGCACCAATCAGAGGGGGACACTACACCTTCAGTCCTATGAGGTTGCCGCGTTGGCGATTTATGGTCGAGATATGTTCATCTACGCGCGGTGAGTTGCATGATGGGCAGGCGGGAGCCGTATCTTAATTTCATGGACTCTCGAACACACTTGATTGTTCGTCCTCACAGGTCTTTTAGAGGTTTGATCACTGGTCCCCTGACTAGACAATGCTGTGTTTCCAATCTAATCCCACTGTGTAAAATGACACTCCCTCGACGACTGTTTCTGCAACCCCCTCACACATGCACACACGCACACACACACACACACACACACACACACACACACACACACACACACACACACACACACACACTATCCCGTCCACCCCCGGCAAAGAGATTCCATGGGCTCAGTATGGAGGGTGGTCCGCCCTGGTTTATTGAGTGGAAGTGTTGGAGTCTCGGGGAGGGGAGGCATCTGATGGCAGCTGTCACAGTCACTTGTTAGATGGGACATTTAACCATAGATAGCACAGCTGTCAGTCAAAGCAGTCGCGGCACATTTTGCTCAACGGGGTGGTGACGCGATGAACTTCAATCAACGCTCGTGGACACATGCTTGTGGGCACCTGTAGGTCGTCCAGCTGTCCCTCACTCTACAGATACTGTATGCACTCCCGGGAGCATTTCTTCTCTAAGGACGTGTCTTTTTGCCCCAATAATACATATTGCATACGGCACCGTTAAATGTGTTTGTATGAAATGCAAAGATATGCGAGTCAAGTGAAGTTTGAGACTCTAAATTGCCCGAAGGTGTTCCGCTTTAGACCGGCAAAGTGTTGGTATCCAATCAAAGGTGCTTCCCTATGATTAATGAATTTGTACTTGACATGTTATACTGAACCTTTGAAGATCCTTCTGACCTCGGCTGCTGAGCAAAGGCTTGCTGAAACCTGCTAGACAAGTCACATTTGTTGCCAGTTTTGACTGTCTGAGACAGTAAAAAGAGACGGTAAAGACTTCAGAGGATTTGGCAACACTTTTCTTAACCATGGTAAAGATAATAAAGTACATTTTGAAAAGTTGAAATCAAATCGAGCAAGATGGCAGGCAACGAAAGTTGCCAACGTTAGTTTCCAGTTTTGACATTGGAGGGCCAGTGTGAATTATTCGCAGAAATGGAATATAATATTCATGTTTTCATTATTGTATTAATGAATGAGTGTTTTAATGAATTAATATTACCTGAAAATCACATAGAAAGCGGGTCCTCTTCACAGATTTCATCATGTTGCAGTTAAAATAGTGTTCTTACGGTAAGGTTGGTCTCTCAACGAGGTGAACGGCATTATCACAGTTGTGCACTCAGTTCCTTTAAAGGACATTTTAACATTTTGGGAAATACTTACTTGCCTTCTTGCTCAAAGAGATTTATAAGAGAAGATTGACACCCCTCTCATTTGTGTATATAAGGCTACAGCCGGCAGCTGCTTATTAGCTGAGCATCAAGACATCTAAAAGGTGACCAAAAACATCTACTAGTCATATAAGCTCATATAACACGTCCTATCTCTTTGTTTTTCTGGACAAAAAAATCCTAAGTATAAAAACGTCAAGTTATGGTTTTAGGGAGGCTTATGTGCCAGAATATGTTATCATTCAGGAAGATACCATTCCCGACCAAGAGACAGACCTAACGCTGCATAAAAGGTTACATTTGTTAGCTGATGCATCACTGAAGAATGCAGGGTCACAGTTTTCGAGTAGTTAATTCAGTATTTTGCTGGATCTTCTTGCCAAAGGTATTTCCACGTTGTCTAGAACAAATATGAAACATTTAACGGGCAAATGGTGTATCACGCTGCATAAATGAGTAGTTCAGTTTATGAGGAGATGCACAAACCTTGAGCTATTCATCTTATGTGTGACCTATTTCAAGAAACCAATCACAGCTCCAGTAGATGAGGACTGATTGCAAATATTTTCCCCGAGATCCCTCAAGAAACCTCTGTGGAGTGTAATGTCTTGCGTCAGATCAAATGTGCATCCCGCTAACCAGATCATCGAGCAGATGCTCCCTCTGCTCAACCAGGCTGAGGTCATACCTCGGGAGAGAAGGGGGTCTGTACATCTGCAGCTGGCTGGGGCATTGTAAGCGATAGCCATCATGACATCACCTCTTCCTGGTTTGGCCTCCAAAGACAGATCTGCAGGGCAAAAATAGACCGCTCTTCAAACAAAGCTGATGACTGATTGTTTGCAGCAAAAAATTATTACGCGAGTGGATAAACCACGAGGACATGAAGGTCAAATGTCACGGAGAAGAGCTGTAAATGGATAACAAGATTCTATATAACTCTGTTAAATTGATTTAAGGCCAATATTAAATATTTCTATCAAATGTGGGGCACATTATTTAATTGTCTATGTGGGGCTGATGAATTGTTATAGGTTCCTGGACAGAGGTTCTGGATATATATTATGTTACATGTGTAAGGTTTCTAGTTCACCCTATTATGTGTCCTTTGAATCTTTCCAGCAGAATATTATTTAAACTAGCAGCATGGCTCAATGGCAGTCTGAAGTATACCAACAACTATTAGATGGATTGAATGATTTGCAGATATTTGTGATTCCCAGAGGATAAATTGTTGCAACTAGGGCACTCACTTTCTTTTTTTTATCCATCTAGTGCCATCAGCATCGGTCAACATTTTAAATGTGTCTAAAATGTTGCTTGTGTGGCATCCTAACGCGCTAAACTAAGATGGTGTACATTATACCAGCTAAACAATTAGCATTGTCATGATCTGCATGTTGCCATGCCGACCTTAGTAGCAATTAGCTCAAAGCACCACTGCGGCCGTACAGCTACACAGCCACTAACATGTTAAGAATCAAATTTACTGTGATGTATTCTGTACGCCTTTACAGAAGCTGAGTGTTGTTGAGTGTTTCTTGGTTGTGAGTCTTCTCCTCTGAACCCTTTTAAATTGTTTGCATGCTCAATTGAATGTGTATTTGTTTCAATATTTAGAGATATCCAATAAACACGTGTCCCAAGAAGAAGAACGCTTAGGAGACTCTCCCGGCCATTTGCAGAAAAGAGATAAGGAACATGTTTTAGAAAATAGAGCTCACACACACACGCATAACAATAGGGCTCTAAGTGTATCTAAGTCAATGGGTGGTGAGCTGGCATTTTCGTATCTTGACACCATATGAAATGAATGTTGTCTCTGCGTTGCTAATGTGTGTGCAAACCATTAGCTACAAACGTAGCGTGATTCTGAGTCAATGCTGACTCAAACCCATAACGACAGCGGGTCAGATAGCCGTAAATGAAGGAAACGACACACATTGCCAACCTGGGAATTCCCTCCTCACACCGAGGACTCAGGGACAGAACATGTACCCAGACACTGTGGTGATGTCACCAATCTCTAATTGATCCCTGTGGTTGCAGCTGTCATGTGACCAGGACAGAAGTGATTAGCAGGGACAGGAGGGGGCTCATGTGTTTTATGGGGACTTGAACAGAATCGGACATTTCCAGAACAAGCTCGCTTAACTGCCTGGCTTTATTAGATAATCCTCCATCCAAACTCCCATTCACTTCATTCCTGAGTAAACCAACCGAGGCTTTGCTCATGTGTGAGCGTAGCGTCATGTGTTGCTTTCAGTCAAATAAGTGCACCACCCGTCCCCTCTCCTCAACCCCCTGCACCCTCAGTTTAAAGACTTGGCCCTTGGGGTGGGGGCCCATCGATCATGACCGTTTACAACAGTCCTTCCTCTCAGGACATCAGTCCACCTTGCTTTGACCTGCTCTTTATTACTTTGAAGGATTCCATTTAGTTCCTCTTTGTCAGGTGTGCAGGATGCCAAATGCTATTTCCCTCTCCTCCCAATAAAATAAAAAATAATGTTAGTACCAGAAGAAGTTACCTCAGTACCAGTTACAATTTTAACCCAGACCCCATCATAATACACAAAAATATGCATTGTATTTCGATAAAAGCCATGTTTAACACTTATGTAAGAATAGAAAATACATTTTCCCAAACCAGCTATCGAGAGCTGCATTCATATTCTACAAACATAATTTGAAAGACAGCTCTGTAAGTAAATTGCATTGCATCTAAACAATTCTTGATCAAGTCTCAAAATACACAGGAAGTTCAAATGTATCTACAGCTAATCGAAAAGTTTAAGATTCATGATATTCGGGAAAATTATGCTTTTATTTCTCATAATATCTTATTACCAAACAATACAATATTCTTATTAATATACACACAATCCTTAAAAGGGATGATATAGATATAAAATAAAGTTATTTGAATAACTTTTTAAGTAAACTAAATTGTTACAATTGTGTTTAAATAAATCCCAAAATATGTGGCTAGATCTATTCTAGCCACTGGTACAGAAGCACAGCCAACTATTAAGTAGATACTGAGCACCATCTAGTGGCAAAACGTGGTCAGTGAACCGTTTTTCCAGATTTTGGGCTGCAGTTTATTGAAGACCATGACATACTATTTCCACTGTTAAGACATTAAAATGTCCTCACTTAACCATTAAACCGAATTAAACAACTTTAAGTAATTACCCTTTATTTGTTGTTAATCTATAATATGACATTCTCTTTTTGAGAGTGAGAACAT
The DNA here is from genome assembly GCA_036178185.1 of Liparis tanakae. Taxonomy (NCBI): domain Eukaryota; kingdom Metazoa; phylum Chordata; class Actinopteri; order Perciformes; family Liparidae; genus Liparis; species Liparis tanakae. The sequence continues at coordinate 6,711,875 of CM070110.1, forward strand.
GGTGTTAATTCTCAGAGATATCTCAGATTGATCATATTGTTGTAGCACTAGTTGATTAAGATATTAGACAGGATGGATCGAGCATGAAACTCTGTTTATTGGATGTATAGAAAAAAATGGGCAGGTAATAATTACTTTGCACAAGGGTAAAATCAGATTGTATGACAAGTGGATAAAATACGCTTTTTCACATTTCCCACGCTGTTGAACACATCCTTTTCTTAATACTGCTCAGTTCCCGGTTTGTAGAGCTAAGTTTGCCCAACTGTACTTTGTTCTCTACAAAGTTCATGTTTGTTCTCCTCCTAGAATGATGCTTGAGACCCTAAAAGCCTGGCGACAGGCCTCACACACCTTCGAATAACACACACCGGAAAAAGGCGTTTTCTCTGGCGAGTTACGAGTTATCCATATTTTTCTTGGAGAACCACTTCACGTTAAATTAGATTTTCTTTTTGGCAGCGGTTTGGTTCACATCACGAGCTCTGGAGCTGAGCCCAGTCACACTTTGTTTTATGACTATTTTACTATTCCACCAAGCCACTGGTCTGCACGTGTATACGAGCTGCAATAACATGTTTGATGTCATACATTACATACAATTTAAATTATTTTCTAAATTACTCCTACTATAACAACCTTTTTATATTCCTGCTGCCAGCAGGGGGTGCTGTGTCCCGCTTCTCCCAAATGACCCTTCGCCTCTGTCTTCATGTCTATTCATTTGAGACTCCGATCTGCTGAAATCATCATCGTTACATCATCTATTCTTCATCTTAACGGTTAATTTCTAAATTGAAATTGATGATGGTTAATTTAGATAATGTGTGATTGGTGGACCACACTAGAGGCATCAACAATATTAGTTGAAAATTGCAAATATAGAACAACAGTAATGAAGGGGCCACACCATTACCTATTGGAATGATAAATGTACATTTAATGGCCCTGCAGGACGAGTTTATTGGTCAAGAGGTTTTTTCTGTGAGTCCATGTCAAATAATAAATATGCGTTCCATGAGGCGTAAAGCATTGTTTTAAATAGTTTCATCATATTTTTTATAAATGTATTTCACCCTGAAAGAATCAGAAAATCCATTATCCTCCATTTACTGTTGGCATAATAATAAGGACGTTTTTGTCAATATATGTTACATTATTCATGTAAAACCATAATGTGTTGAGGTCAATATCAGGCAGGAAATTAAGTGATATAAATGTTTAATCTTTGTACGGCAGGCATAGGCGACTTGTTAGTCAGAGGTCACAGACTGGGCAATATGTGGTGACTGATACGGTGGTGAGTCGTACTGGAGCATCAACAGATTCATCAGCTGCGCGGTCACAGGGACAGATATGGGAGATCATTCCTGCACTGCAATAACTCTTTATAATAAATCACATCTAAATAAATCGCTCAACTATAACAACGTTACACTGTTGTTTGTTTAGCTACATCTTTGCACTACTGTTCTGTTCGTTTAGTTTAGTTAGTTAACTTAATTTAATTGTATAGTATTATTCTTTTTGTGCATTTGTCTTATTGTTCTATTCTTCTTTTTTTGTGGTGTCTGTGATGCAACCAATTTTCATGTATGGAGAAACATGGAGGCCACATACTGCTGCCGATGTTAAAGGCTCTAAAATAATAATCATATTATATTATTATGACACTTAAATACATACTCATAATAATGTCTATGCATCACAATCCATCAGTAACCCGGCCTTGGCAATATATATATATATATATATATATATATATATATATATATATCTTCTTAGTATGATAATGTCAGACATACAGTATATGTATTTATAGTTTGCTATTCCCTTTCCGCTTATAATTTATGTTTGTTTAACATACAGTTAATTTAATTTCAGAGATGAGCAGTGGTATTGATGAAATATTCATTTTATTGGATGCAATAACGGTCTGTGAACAATTCCAAATTTGATGAAACTCTGATTATTATTTTTAAAAACACATGTGATAAGTGTGATAATAAAACGTCTTACTACTGGTAATGTTGGTGTGTATATAATGTACCTCAATAACCTCAATAACACATCTTGAGTTTTCTAGGTTGTATATATTGAGGATGTTGTTGTTGTTGTTTTTGTTTTTAACTGTATGTATAAAAAGAAGTCTCCTTGCAGGATTAATATAGTATCTATCTATCTATCTATCTATCTATCTATCTATCTATCTCCCCTACATATTAGAACCAACTTTCTATAATGTTTTAGTTTTTCCACCAGCACCATGTTGTCCCTATTCAACACATGGCTGAATTGGATAAACATAAACATGTATTTATTGCCTTTAAGTCTAGTGGATGCATGTAATATAATATAGAGGGTTGAATATAAAGAATAAACATGAAATAAAGTCCAAGCAGGGAAAATTAATTGAATAGATGATCTATGGATACTCTCCAAAGTTTCACATAGGCAATATTAATTGCGATCTTGCATTGATAGTTCTACGTGTTTCACTGTCAGTTGAGTTTGCACAACAAACATTTACATAACATTTTTACTCTGCTATTTTTTGTCAAACACTTGATAAAAAATGTGTATAAGTGACATAAAACATACATTTCTGAGCCTTAATTTAGCATTTTGACCTCTTGTTTTGTTTGCACATCCCCTGTTTTTCCATGAGATGTCAGTGTTGCGCTGCAGACTGTCATTGTCCCTCAAGAAGTTATGTAAAAGAGGCCTTTGAAATCCTCTTGGCAGCACCTGACTCACAGCTAAACACCGGTACAGTTGGATGGAAAATCAGACGCTCACTCCGGCTTCAAGAAACATTCCACGTCAACTCTTCCATCAAAATCGGACACAATTTTGTTCGTGAACTTTCTCAAACTGAAAAGGTTTGCCAGTGATTCATGGAGCTAACATGGAGGCCAGTGTGGATTTCTAAGGTGCCAAAATAGACAGAGTAAAGCCTAAAGTAAAACAATATCCCAACCAATGGCTCATAACATCTCAGCGATGCGTCGCACTGCCAGCAGGGGTGGCAGTGCGGTCAGGTTGAGGTGAGGTTTTGGGGTTGTCGGTTCCTCCTCAAGTTTAGCCTAAGTGGCAATTGAGGTTGGGTTTGGCCCGACTTGTGTGGCTTTCGACATGAAGCGGGACAAAGGGGAAGTTTCTTGAGCAACACATCATTCCATCGCATTGTCAAAAGATAGATAACGTATTTTTTTACGTTCGGTTAATTGTCGTCTGAAAAGCAAAGACACCATCTTGTGCCGTGCTCCCGTCAGAGCGGTCATATTGGAGATCAAGTCAACCATATGAAAAAGCAATTTGAGCACCAAGGTAACAAAACAAAAAAAAAAGTCCAACTCATTGAAGATTTGAGCGGCACACACTGTTTTCATTTGTAAGTTGGCGCAGGGTGGGGTGGCACCGAGGGGGGAGTGGATGGGAAGGTATTACACAGCATGACTACAGTCCGTCTCTGTGTCCACATCTTTGGTCCCCGACGACTGGCCCTGTGAGCTCACCGGCCACTGACAGGAAGTTGGCCGCCGGCCGCTCTCCCTGAGTGATTCCCCAGCGGAACAACCTGCCAAACGACCGGCTTGCCAGCGACCTTCTCATACATTCCTCGACCGAGTAGCCGCTGCCAGCTCGGCGGGTCTGGGTCTGTGCCACCCTGTGCTTCCTTCGCTGCCCCAGACACCTGAACTGGCGCAGCATCTGAGAGGACACAGAGAAACCGGGGTGGATGGAAGGGTGCATGGTGGAAGTGAGAGCTATATGCACATTTAGCGGGATTTTCTTCATTCTTTTTGGCCACATGGGGGCAGCAGATGAAGATTTAAATAAAACACTGATATAATATCTCCTTATGAAGTTGTTAAACAGGTTAAGAAGCCAAATATATTACTAGTTTACACATTCAGCTGATACGGAGCAACAGTCCTTTGGAGTTTGTCTTCCTGATGAATGTAACTTCAATATTTACTCCCTGTTTACCTGTGTTGTTGGTCTCCAGCAACTCTTGAGGGAAATGTTTGTCTCTTTAGCTGCTAAATGCTTCACTGTGTTCACCAGCTAATCGCTAACTGTGTCAGTGTGATACACAGTGGGTTATTCAAGCTTTTTCACTGTAATAAAAAACAGCTGCCTGAAATTAGACGATAGAAGTGTCGTTCTAGAAGGTATAGAACCACTTATCGTCATTATTTGAATGTGAACATATTGAGTCTTTGTGTGATTGACTTCTCACTTCGCACTAATGTTCATTACTTAACTTGTATCTTTGTGCTTTTGAAAACCCAGCATGCCACTGGTTCAGAATATTGAAAATAAGTATACAATCCTCTGCAGACTCCCCTGTTGAGATACCAGAAATAGCCCCAAAAAGTTTTAGTCCATGTCCATAAAATGTCAGAAAAATTTGACAAATTAGACATTTTGACAGAACCCATTTTGAAATTGTTTGATTTATCCACTAAACAGCCCAACACCCAAAGATATTCTTCAGAAAACAACCTATCCTTGCATCAGATAAGATAGAACCTGAAAATGTTTGGCGAAAGATAAATGATCAAAATTGCCGTCCACTCATTCCCACACCAACAGGAAGCCAACTCTTCTGTCCGTACCTTGAAGGACTCATGCTGTAAAAGAACAGAAATATATTGCTTTTCTCAGTGGTTGGGCCATAATTGCTGCACAAAAGAATCTCGAAGCGTGTTGGCTTCGAAGAGAAACCTTTGGTCCCAGCCACTTCCCTTCACCTTCTCCAGAGTGGGCATTCCTATATAGATTAGCTGGAAATCTTTCCTGTTCTATCGAGGATAATCCCCCGAACAAGGCTGCTCAGCGCTCATATTAAGAATGATTTAGGCACAGTGAAATCCGGTCAGGTCAGGGCTCCACTTTCATGTTATGACGTGGCTGTTCCACTTGTTAAATGTACCTTGTGGAGAGAATAGGAGCAGACAGAAGAAAGGAAAGGAGGGCTTTACTTTTTTTTGTACTGTTTAAACTGAGTTTAAAGTCATCATGTGGATTTGAAACATGACTTAAGGTCACTGACGCACAACAGCTCTGTCCGTTTGAAAGAAGGGTGTATGGGAGGTAACTTTTCTAAGACGTTTGAGGTCTGTCGGATATTTCCTCATCAGGTTTTCCTTCAGCCTCACACACACACTACCCAACGCACAACCCAATGTTCATCGGGAGTGCATTAGTATAAATGAGAATTACAAGGAAGCGCTGGTGCACACAGACTTTTTTATTTTATCCCGGGGTCACACTAAAGAAGAGAGTGACTCATGTATGTGCTCCACATAACGTGATTTAAAAGTGACTGAGAGGACAGCACTGCCTTTAATATAACAAAAAGCTTTAATTATCCATCTGGGAAAATTGGGAATAATGAGTTAGTTAAGCTGCTGTGATGTAATTCTATTTTCATTTCTAAACTGAAACAAATGAATAAGTAAATTTCTTGTAGTTGCAGATTCATGAAAGATCCTTCAACTGAACCAATAAACTCTGCTTTATTTAGTTCCGCTCATTTTAGTCAAATTCAAAGAAAGGCATCTTGGAGGATTGCTGCAGGCAGTGAGCTGTCACACTCTTTCTACTCCACTGCAGAGTTTGAAGGCAAGCACGAGAAAATGGCTTCCCGACAAGGTTTATAATTTTACGGCAATGATTCAAGCCTTAGCTCATTCCTCCTGAGTGGAATTGGTCAGCATTTATAATTTTAATTCATTCATGGAAACACCGCACCGGGTTCCTCCGTAGAGTGACTGTGTGTCGGGGATGTGGGTCCAATAGGAACATAATGCCAGAATTAGTTGTTGAAAAGCCTCCTCTGACAGGGAGAAAAAGAAACTGGCTTATTTAGAGCTAAAGTGAAAAGGACAGTATGGGCAAGACAGGGGTTTTAGTGGTTTTACAGTTTAGTGGTGGTGTTTGAAAGCACGGCCTTTCAGCAACGTGGGTGGCACGGTTGTTTCTAGCATCTCTGCTATCGTATTGTCATTGGCTCTATGCACTTGTCAGCATCATTGCTCACTTTCTCAGGATAAATGTTGATTTTGCTTTATATAGGGAAAGCCGAGGCAGCAGCGCTTTGATTCGTGGAATTGCCACGGCCTCGGCGTGAGAGCTTGTGTCACTGCAGATGTCCAAATTCCTCTGACATGTTTATTGTTTTCTTTTATTTCGCGGAGGCCAATCTGCACGGCTCTAGCGCCACTGTTCCGTCGCTACTCCTCCATGCGAAATCTTGTGTGTGGTGTAAACAGAGAACCAGAAAATAACAAGCACAAGAAAAGGGAAAATTTCCACCCTGGCGTCGTCCTCCTTTCTCTCCCTCGCCCCTTTCAGGGTGCCCACTACTTGTTGTCCTTTATTTCTGGCCTAAGTGCTTTGGCATTAAATCTTATTATTTTTTGGTAAATAAACCAGTTTCTGGTAGGAATTACACACAACTTGGTGTGAGGTCCTTTTCAGAGAGGGGCCTGGATCCTTTTATCTAAAATGTTTTCTATTTCTGCTTTTGTCGGACACTTTTGACTGCTTTCAAAGAGAGAAACAAGGTTTTTCTTGCGTTTCTGGGGGTGAGGTTGGGGATTTTTCTCAGCATTGTGGTGAGATTTATTCGAAGAGGCTGCATTTTTTCCTGATTTCCCTCTTTGTTCTCTGTAAGTAGTTCCAGGTCCCCCCTCACACACACACACACACACACACTCATCTGTGTGTGTGTGTGTAAACGTGCACGAGGCTCTGTGATTTCGCACATGGGTGTATGTGTGTGTAGCACATGTGTGAATGTGTGTGCGCGCGGCTGAGGCGGGGACTTGATGTGACACCTGCTGTTGCGATGAATAGGGTCAGTGGCAGGGCCCTTCAGCAGGCAGCAGCTGCTTGTTCTCACTGCAAACCCGAATCTCTCTCAGCGCTCCAAAGCCTCCAGGACTACAACTGAGGCCCCGACACAACACATAGTGCCCCCTACCATCATCTACTATCATTACAGTTATTATCTCCAATTCCCCCTCTCCCTCGGGGTCACGATGTTAATCGTACGGATGGAAATGTAAAATTGACCTGAGGAAAACATCAAAAACAAACCCTTCTTGTTCTCTGAATGCAGGAAGAGGTTTCCAGACAGCTGCTGACAGACAAAGATTCCTGGTATTCGGTTGGTCTGACCTGTCTATGCTCTCTCGCTGTGTGGTAGTCTGCCCCGCGTGTGACTTAGTAGGTCTGAAAACATTCCCTGTGGCATAACAGAGGAAGAGGGCAGAAGATAAACAGCGAGAAATGAAAAAACATCAGTCTGTGTATTTGTCAGGTTTCAAATGCCTCTAAATTGACTGTTACATTTGTCTGGGCTTTCCTATAGCCACTATTGCCAAGATATATACTTGTATGTTTTCTTTAGGTCTACTATATGTATTGAATCGGAATTCCTTTATTTATAAATCACTATAGATTTGGTTTAATGTTGTCTATGCACTTTATGTTGTCTATATGTTGCACAATTCACTTTATGTTGCACAATTCAATTCACTTTATGTTGGACAGAAGAGAAACGTAATTTCAATCTTCTGTATGTTTGCACATATGAAAATTGACAAATAAAACTGACTTTGACTTTGACTTTTGTGCAATACATTGTCTCCTTTCCTAACATCTTTGTAGAGTACATATGGAGAGTACATATTTTATAATAAATTGTTTAAAGCTGCTATATTCAGACATCTTTTATTTGAAGTTCAGCAAAATAGCATCACATAACCCATTTCAGAGACATCATCTTGTATGTGTCACCAAGATTCTTCTGTTTAGTGTAAACTGAGATATTGTCCCTTATCTATCCACCAGATGTCAGCCTTTTATTAACAAATTCTAATGAGGTCCCACAAAACAGTAAAAAAAAAAAAAAGTATAATATTTTCTCATCCTTTTTTTATAAATTCCGAGTGATTCACAAGCACCGGTTGCAATTTCTTCGCCGCATTTCATGGGATAAAGTCGGTCCGCCGTGCAATAACAGGGTGTCGTTTCTGTGACACTGGGGATGCCAGCGGGAGGAAAGCCCTCCTGTCATCACCGTCCATTTGGGCTGAAGCTCACACGGCAAAGTACAGAGTGGGGTCCTCTTGCGGAGCGTTTGTTAAATGAAGGGTTCCTTCAGCAGACTTCAAACAGGCAACTAATGGCGTTGCGCGTATTCCAGGTTTTTGCCTTGCTGACCGGGAAAAGAAATGACTGCCTTAAAAGGAAAAAAAGGGTTTTCAAAAGAAAAAAAGGTAAAACGATTAACATTACATAATGAACTACTTCCTTCATGTCCGTTAACCATCGGTTTGACCTGAACGTGTCCCTTTTGGTTTGAGCCATGTGGATCGTAGGACGCGGCTTCAAGACGAAGGTCGTACAGCCTTGGTCCTTCTGGAGAGTTTGTAGTGGAAGTACATGTCGGTCCTGGACTGCGGGGCCCTCCTGGGCCAGCAGGTGTGTCCATTGCCAGAGTAGTCCTCCAAACACTGGCAGGTGTAGGAACCATCTGTGTTGACACACCGAGCGTGGCGGCTACACCGGTGAGAGCCGATTAAACATTCATCCTTATCTGTGGAGGAGAACGACATTGCATTTATTATCCGAGCGAGGCTGCATCGAGTCGTGTTCGATCAGCGTGGAGAGAGCGAAGGGTTTCCGAAGAAGTGTCGTTTTTTAAACCTCCTCCAGAGATAATTTTACAATGCTCATCAAACGAGTGGGTGAGCTATGAGCGCTCATCAAATAAACATGGTCTCTGGATCCTTTGATGCCAAAGCACATCCAAACATGATCCCTCTCTCTGCCAATTAACACAGATGTGGAGCTGTGTTGTGATCCCTTCAGTCATTTTACAAGATTGGACATGGAACGGTTTTGAATGTGGCTCCACACACTGTGGCCTAACGGTCTGTGACGTTGTTTTAACAACTCTGGTTTGATTGTGTTGTGAGACTTCTGTGGCACGATATCCCCTCTACTCTCTCCCCATGCTTCCCGTTTATACCATCTCATTATGTAGAAGGAAACCTCTACGTTCAAGCACATAACACTATTTAATGAGATTTCATCGGAAACATTTCACCATCTGCAAAACAACAATGGGGAACTACAGCATATTTACATGCTCTAAAAAACACATTATTCCTCGTTAAATTTGACTTTGCTCAAAAACAATTAAAGACCACACCTCGACATTGCACCGCGCCCTGGAGCGCCCCCATCACAAAGCCGTCTCGACACACGCAGACAAAGCTGCCGAAAGTGTTCTTGCAGGTCTTCCGTGGCGGACACGCGGCAGCATCCCGCCGACACTCGTCGACATCTGCAACACAAACAGGTAGGAAGCGCCAGCGACTCTTATTCGGCCTTCTCGTCCACATGGCGCAGCTGAAAGGTTTCTGGTCTTTGCTCAAAACAATAATTACCTTCAAAAAGAAACGAGAGGCCCAAATGAGTACCTTAACCTTGCAACCACCTCTTTATAATGACGCGTTGGAAGGTGCATTGTTGTTTAAGAACGAGGAATGACCTGAACACAAACGTTTCACTTCAGGTGTGCAAAATTAAGTCCTTATGCCATCTTTTGGAATAATAACTTGGAATAAAAATATCATCTCTTGTCAGTTATTGACAAATTCAAATGAATTGTTGGCACACCCAGCTACATGAACATAATATGATAACTTAACAGTGTATCTTACTTTTTTTTGTATTACTTAGGGTCAGAAAACCTATAGTTTGACTTTTCCTGAAAAAATACATATTGTACTTCTCCATGTCTAGTGTATTGTATAAATGTCTCACACTACTTGGAACACATGAGCATCGGTGATACAAAAGCTATGATTTCTCTCCGTCTTGGATGAATTGTTTCCCACCAACCTCGTTTCTCCCACAGTGTGAAAATGTCCAACGCGAGGGAGGCAGCTAAAAGGTTCCTTCATTACAGGACAGGAGGTGAGTTATCGAGGGAGGACTTCAGTCAGAAAGCGGATGGACACTGAGGACCAGAGTCCAGGGTATGCCTTTCTGTCCATCAGGTAATTAAAGGCTTTTCTCCACTGTGTGGACAGACCCAGTGGAGAGGTGCCACTGGTACATTAGGTTAAGATAGGTGGTTAATATAATGAGTGTGCATATTTATATTAATTTAATTTATATTACTTTAGATACACTTTGCATTTTTTTTCTGTGTGCATCTTTATATTAATTTAATTTATATTACTTTATATACACTTTGCATTTTTTGCATTAGCATTTTCTTTATGTGTGCATCTTTAAATTAATTTAATTTATATTACTGTATATACACTTTGCATTTTTTGCATTTGCATTTTCTTTATGTCTGCATCTTTTATATTAATTTAATTTATATTACTGTATATACACTTTGCATTTTTTGCATTTTCATCTTATTTATTATTTAAATTATAATATAATATATAATATAATATAATATGTCCTGCTCTGCTATTTTATTGTCTTGTATAAATTGTAAACACGCTTGCTGCTGGTACAAACACATTTCCTGGGGGTTCAGTGTCTTGCTCAAGGACACTTGGACGCGCATCTATGAGGAGAGCGGGGATCGAACCCGGTACTCTGTGTTTGCGGGACGAATAACGAAGTGAAACAAAACAACACTTCAGGCTTAATATCTCACCGACATGAAGCATGAAAACCCCTCATTATAAACGGCTGAGGCGCGCTGTAGTGATAAGCTGAGGGGTGTTTATGAAGCGGCATTACCTTCACAGGTCTTGCTGTCGGCGGCCAGGTGGAGGCCGGGGGGACACAGACAGCGCACTGCGGCCTCTCCCTCCATCTGGCAACCAAACTGGCAACGCAGGGAGAAACATGCGGCTTCTCCTGGAAGACAGACAGGGAAACACTGGCTGAGGAATGGTCAGAGAAATGACCCACTGGATCACCGCTGAGCACACACACACACACACACACACACACACACACACACACACACACACACACGCACACACACACACACACGCACACACACACACACACACACACACACATGCCACCTCATACACTCAGTGCAAGTTCTGCAACCCTGGGTCTAGTACTAAAACCATAACAAAATAGTGATCACATTTAATTTAAAAACGAAAAAACAAAACCAGTATTGTAAAAAATGTATCTCACACATATTAACAGATTTTCCATGATTGTTTTTTTCATCTTTCTTTTTTTAAACGTTCTGTTCAAACTGAAAATTACTCACTGGTGCAGGTGTATCCATCTGCGCTGAGTGTGTATCCAGGTTCACAGTAACAACGATAGCTACCGTGTGTATTCATGCAGCGGTGGGAACATGGCCTCTCCAGGAAACCGCACTCATTCACATCTGGAGACAATGAAACATTATTTGAGCAGCAGAAAGAAAACCTTGCAGTAAATCATGCAGGAGAATGGGTTCAGAAATTAGAAACATGAGTCTGTTGATGGTTTTGTGCATTACCTTTATCACACTGAGCTCCTTCATACCCGGTGGAGCATAAACACTTGTCTGGTGCCGCACATTTTCCATTTACACACGACTTCTTGCACACGGCTGAGGAAGAGGATAGACATACCATAACGCAACTCATGTTAACATTAAAAACTCCTGTACACTGGTATTTGATAATACCATTAATATTGCTTATATTTTACTCCATGAATGTAAAAAATAAGCATTTAGTCAATTTGTCACTTTAAGGCAACTGGAAAAAGCGGTAAACATAACATTAGTTGTGTTTCCATCCAATTTTCAAACCAATAGTAAGCATACTTTTGAAAAGGCGCAAAAAAAGAAGAAATGTGAATTGGGCTGCGTAGTTTCCTCAGATATATAGGTTACGAATGGCTATAATGTGCCAGTAACCATAAGTAGAGGTCGCCAACTGGGAACGAAACAAGTCACCTTCAGGACTTCAGGACTTTTTGTTCAGTTGGACAAGTTTGACTTGTCCTTTTACGTCACCTAGTATTGGTCGTGTTTCAAGCTGGGACAAAGACCAGACAAAGACGCTAAAACACTCCGTAGAGCTGAGGTTGGATGTTGATTTTCGGAGAGTTTGTTTTTAATAAATGATACAAATAAAAAAATAATTATAATGAATTGTTATTGTAGAAATATTCATATGTGCAGCTTTTAATGTAAAATACAACATTTCAAATAAAGAAACATTCTAGCATTCACAGTTCTAATTAGCAAATAATACAAGAAGTTGTAGCAGAATAATGTATTTGAGTATTACAAGTACTTGTGTGTTTTATGTTTTGTATACAAAATATTGAATCATTACTGATGCTTTCACACTTAAATAGTATTTTAATTTAGTAGCTTGATGATTTTACCTACTTTACGCACTGTTGGGTTGGTGTTAATATTCTAGTTATTCTATGTTCTCATCACAGATGTGTAAAATCTTAATAAGCTAAATAATTAGTAAATGCGTCTGTCAGATAAAAATAGAGAAGTAAAATTGATTGATTATATGTTAGTATAAAATGAATGAGGAGAAATGTAAAGAAAAGAACTGTGGATGCAAGAATCCGAACTTCCTCACACGTGTGTGTGGTTTTGCTGAGATGCTGAACTGATAACCTGTGACCTGTGGGTAGTGTGTCATTGTTCTCGTGCTGTCACTGCATCGCAGAATGACTTACGCTGACAAATGCCGTTCACATTCCTCCATCCCAAACAACAGGAAGTGGTCCGACCATAGCTGCAGAGTCCTGGCGGCGTGCGACTCGCAGAGCGCTCCAGCGCATTCTCCTCCGACCTGTGGAGGCTGCGACAAAAGGTTATCGGATCATTAGGCACCGAGGAGATGGTGACACACCTCAGTGTTGGAGAAATAAACACACTGCGAATAAAAAGGTAAAGACTCTACCTTTATTTTTACTGAAAACAATTATAAAGCTGAAAACACTATTCAATTGGATGACACATTAAATGATATATATATACAATCTGAAAAATGAGACCACTTCACCACCTTTAGGGCTGAGAAGGTAATGGTAGAGTGTTCGAGTGATTTTAATGTGAAAATATTGAAAAAAATACAAATTAAAATGTAATACTGGTAATTTTAGTGAGCGGTTAAGTGGCAGGTAGAGACAGACATGTTTTCCACTGTTAGCTAGCCAATGTTCCTGCAGATGCAGCAACCGAAAACAACAAAAGTGACAGTAAAAGCTCCAAAATGTGTGAGATATGACACTTTTGGAAGCCAGGTGGCCATGGGTAAGACATTTATTCTTTCTCCTATTTCCTCATGTCTTGTTTTATTTGTTTGGGAAAGTGGACCTCAGAGGTTTTTCCTAACAATTAAAAGTCCCCAAAAGTTGGGAACCCTTTTCTTAAACAATTGTAAGAAAAATAGTGTTCCACAAATTAATGAATGAAGTAACATGGAAACTATTCAACTAGAGACAACATTAAGTTCCTAAAGGAAGTCCACGGCAGAAATTAATCTAATAAAAGTATATGTCAAGGATACATCTTTGTAAGCTAACTAAAACACTTTTTTTTTAAAGAATAGAAAAAAATCTATCTTGTCAAGAAGTAATGTAGTTGCCAATGAATTACAATTCCCATTAAAATAAATATCTCATGCATTTTATAGCTTAACGGATGTTTTGACCACACTTGAACCCATTTACTGCAGCTGTATAGCATAACTATGTAACACCTTCCTCATTTACAGGCATTCACCAGAAACCCTACTATTGCCAGCCGCAATAATTTGGGTCTCATTAAAATCTACTGTCATAAACAAAAGTGCAATAAACTACAAGGCCTAAGCAACCACCGAACAAGCTTCATTCATAGTGGCTGTTAAATCTTACATCCGTGAAGCAATTGAGGCTATAATAAATGATAAGAAACGAGCCAAGTAATGGTTCATTTCACACGGTCACACTGTAACAAAGGAGAAATAAAAAGACCCACACCTCGTTTATTTGTAAGAAATGTACTAAATTAGTCGAGCAGCATTTGACTTCTCTTGATTAATATAATATGCTGCTTTAAAAGGACATATTATCCTACATAGTCATACAGATTCAATCGCATACAAACTCTTTCTTACCTGTCCTGATGATGAGCCATGGAGAGCGTAATGAAATGCAGAATCCCCACAAAGACCCTTCGGTTTATTTCAATCATTTTCTTCCACCACAGATTCTGTTCCAACTTTTTAAGTTCATATTAACTGCATCTAACCTTCGAGAACCTTCTCGCCGTCCAACGAGGCGCTTGTCTTTGCGATGTGTGTTGAAAGGCGTCTTCCGTGCCTGAGGACATTAAAGTGTGTGCGGATGTGTTTGTTTGAGGAGTGGAGGGGGGAGTCCCATGGTCTAATTGTAGGGTCCAGGTGTGCCAGCTCACCTGTGAGAGGGACAAAGAGAGGCAGGGTGAACACAAATAAAAAGAGGACAACGGCAGAAGGATGAAGGCAAAAGAATACAAAGAACTGAACAAATGTATTAGCTGACAAAACAATATCCACTAATGGCTCTTGCTCTGGGCTTCATCACAGAGTCTCCATCATCTGATGCTCAGGGGTCAAGAGTTCTGAGAAATCTCCTGAGTACTTTTACGACTTCTCCCTCATGTCGACTTGACCGTTCACAATTCTTGAAGTTTAAAAACAGCAATCTCCACTTAAGGACTACTTATTCACTTAACATTTATTTTTCCTTTTACCATATCACAGGATCATTACCAGCAGGACGTTTGGAAGTGCATATTATGTCACATGTTATGATAAAGCAGAAGAGGAGGCAGCAGCAACAGTTCAATGATTTATTGGAAATGGCTTTCAAGTCTCGAGTCCAAAAAGGGCCGGCAGGTAGCAGGCAAGGTCACGGGCGGAAAGGTAACAAAGGAGGGGGCCAGTACAAATAGAGACTGAATAGTGACTAATGGGGAAGGTGTGGCGACTGCAGGGCTGACGAGCAGCGGTTGAAACAGGGCGGGTCAGCCAATTAAAACTGGTGGGGAAAATACAAAGCTAGCATTTAGTTTGGAAAACTTAGTTTAGAAAAAGAAGCTAAATGCATGAAACTAGAAGCCGGGGGAAATAGCAAGCTGGCTCGTTCCAAAGATTTTTAAAAACATTTCAAATACGTAATTAAATATCTCCTTTGTTTGTGTTTTTTTACATAACGGTCAGAAAGTCACTGCGTCATCTAACTTGTTTCCAGTAAATCTCCTTAAAACCAAAAAAGTCATTTTTTAACTCAGATTTTTGTAAGAAATAAACTAAATAATTAAAATATTTTTGTTACAGTAATTACAATATTTGTGTGATATTTAGAGTTTTTTTTAAATGTAAGACAGAGCCAAGATAGCTGTTTCTATACTGCTTTCAGTCTTCATGCTAACCGCCTCCAGCTTCATAACAGGCAACAGTGTGATGTTAATCCTCTATTTCAATACAGTTGAACATTGAAAATAAGTCCTAAGTCCTGTTCAAAAAATAATATATATATATATATATATATATATATATATATATATATATATATATATATATATATATAATCTGTAGAACATATTATGATATTTGTATACATGTTATCATTAGTAATTATTTATTTTGTTTGTAAATATTATTATTTTTAAATATACCCTGAATAACTGCAGCTTTCTTTTCAACTAATTACCAATACCTCTTTTATTCTCTCATACAAAAACTTAAAAAGTAACAAAGCGGGGACAACAATCTTATGGTCGAAAATAACTTCAGAGGTGAAGCCTTTGAAGCCTCAACTAGTACCAGCACTGATCACAGAGCAATCCGTGGTCCACTCACTATGCAAAAATACACACACACACACACACACACGCACACACACACACACACACACACATCTTGCCGTAACTCTACGTGTGTCTGATGAATGAACATTAGCTGGTAAACAATTGTAGATGGCATGTGTTAATCTCCCTACACCAAGCAGCTGGATCAAATAAATTATACCTATCTGTACCGAGGCCAAAACATTATTCTGCTTGTTTAGTCAGTTTACAGCTAACCTCCTGTTTTCAATCGACACCTCGATTTGCCTGACCACTAAACAACAAATGGCACATATTTGGCAGGTTCCTCCCATCCCATTCAAGTAATTCTGACATGCTGTGGGTAGATGGCCCCGCGGTGCCACCGCTGCAGTGGAGCCCGGAGCTGAAAACCACACAGATTTTTAAATTCAACCAATCATACTCATGGAGGAATGCCATTTAAATGAGGCCCGGGATGGAAGGAAAGAAGGTGTGGTTAAGGGTGACTGAAAATTGAAAATTGCTGTTTGTAAAAGTTTAGTCTCAGTTCATTTTCAATCTATCCCTATAGACACACACACACCCCTCCACGCAACCTCCATCTTGGATGTTTTGTGTCAAATGTGTCACTACCGCACATCAGCAAGTGAGGTGGAAAGAAACCATAAAATGGCTGTGCAAGGTCTGACTTGAATTAGTGCCAAACCTCAGTCCGTATCTGTCATAAACGATACAATTAAACTTAATCCTGCCTGCCAAAAGGGAAAGGAGGAAAAAAAAGAAAGTGGCCGTCAACAGTAAAACAGAATGATAAACGTTGTCGGTGCAAACGCAGTGTGTGGCAAGTGCAGAAGTCGATCAGAGAGTTGTGCTGCGCTCCATCTGCCAGCATGACTCGGTGGGAGCGGATCAAGATTTCCAATGTGTGTCCGCGCCAAATCTGCAGATTTCTCCTCCTCCTCCTCTTTTGACCACATTAGATGTGTAACACATTGGTGGTCTTTGATTCCTCAACTTGAAAAGGGATTCCCCACGAAGAGATCAGATGTCATTTATGTAAAGCCTCTTCCCCACCCCCACCTGCTCAAAAGATATAACATATCCATCATAAATGATGAGGTTGGAGGGAGTCCCCCGATGTGAATATAAGATTCCTGGAACAATGTTGGTGGTCAGTCAAATGGTCCATACAGACAGCCCTTCTACTCTCATTAAATAGTACTTTTTCATATGTGAAAGTGACACACGGGTGTATTTCCCGACAATTCCTGATCCATTTGCTCGTGTCCACAGAGATGAAAAGACCACCAGCATGTTGGAGTTAAACACTGCCTCTAATGGCTTGATTTTAACTTCATTATCAGCAGTCTGCTTGAGGTTTTATACGTGTACACAGGCACGTGCACAGACATTTTGGGGGGCAGGTGCTCAAACCCCAAAAAAGGGCACCCATTGCCAAAAAAAAGATTCTGACAGAGTTGAAGCATAATCAGCAATACACTGATGAAGATGTCCTTGACCTGTGTTTCCTCTGGGCATGATTAGACAGCTAGCTTACATTTTCTTCATGAACAAAGATGTATTATTATATAGCAACAACAGTACAAGCGTTCTGATTGGCTAATGTGTCGTCATGCCAGCCAGTATTGCCCTCCTCGCCGGTCTGATACAGATCCGTATTGCCCTCTGACGTCATTTTCAAAATGAACGATATTGATCATCATCAACAGCCAATAGGAAATTCAGAAGCAGCGAAAATGTGTTATTGAATGTGATGAAGACCAGAAACTATAGTTTGAATCACCTGTTCATTTACTGTAAATAAAAACTATTTTAGCTGGTGTTGTCTGTTTTGTACAAGAATGATCGTTGTAAGACTGGAACAGACCAAAGAAAGAGATACATAACACATAAAACAATGAGGCACAAGCACTCAAAGAACTCAAATAAATTTACTGTCGGATATCAAAACACATTTGGGGGGACTTGATGGCAGAGAGAGTAACTTTTATTCTTAAATGCTGATAAATAAATAAAAAAAGTGGTTCAGGTCAGGTGCTTGAGCACCACTAGGGGTCCATCTGTGCACGTGCCTGGTGTGTGTGAGTGTATCTGCGTGCTTATTTCTCTATTTCTAAGTGAAATGTAAGAAACTGACATTCAATACGTTTTAATGTGCTCTTAAATGACCCAAAGGCAATCAATAATCAACTAAATACACATTGTATATATAGATAACCTCTTGCCTGGTTATGTTTATATGCCAACCTTGTTTTAAAGGTGTTTCTCTGCTTTATGAGTAGCTGTGCGGAGAGCTTCATCTCCACAGAGCTAACTTAGTTTTTTGGGTTGATTTTTTTACCAGGTGACCCCCAGAATGATGGACAGTCTGAGGTCGGAGTTCGAAGTGAGTATGCAAAGGAGTCGCCCAGGTGTGAGGGGTTAAAGAGTAAAGGTCAGGGACGAGGTCAGCACACGGGACACCTGCGAGGGTCTGATGAGCACAGCAGGGATGGCTGTGGCAGGAGGACAATGAAACCGATTTGGGGTGAGAAATAGGGAGGAATCCCACTCTATCCATCACCATGATGCTGAGTACCCGGTGCAGGTGCAGCATTTCGTAATCCTCTCTCTCACTGCGTCCTTCTTTCATGACATGTGTACATTTACATTTACACATTCACTATGGCTCAAATGTTGGATTAATTAAGTAATCACATTTTTGCATTTTTAAATCTTATGTCAGTGTGTTGCAATAACAATTAATCCATCCAAAGGTTGTTTCAGGAAACTCAAGAAATCCAAGAAAGGTATGTTGTGTTACAAGAGGAGGGATCTGCCTCACTTATACCAAGAAAACTATTTGCATTTGTCATTGTTTTTTGCTAATTTTAAAGCTTAAGGATTTATGCATGATGGAAGTCTAAAAAACACAGGAATAAGTCAATAATGTAAATGCATGTGTAGCTCCACCATAAAACTTTAAAACACAATATGCTATTGCTACTAAATTGATTGACAGTTCTTGTATAAAGCAGTCTTCTAACAAAATATTGGAAATAAATATTTTCTGACGTAGTGATATGTTTGTTTACATCCGTCATGTTCGTCAACCAGAGGCATTTCATATTTTTAAAATATATTTTTTCTTCTCCATTTCAAAGCCACAGTACCTGCAATAACATTATGAATATTTCCACATTTTATACTGTCACATAATTTCCGACCGGGCCTTCCTTCCCGGTGTTCTTGTGTAACAAGCCCTTCCTGTCACCACGTTGCTCTGCTCGCCAGGCTTCAGTCAAGCTGGAGGTACACAGTGTACAGAGAGGCAGCAGCCATTAGATACAGAGCTTTGGAGAGATTAGGATGCACACATACCACCAACACAGGCAGTCAGGGATTAGGGCTTTGGCAATGGCAAGGCAGCACACCAGAGCATTGCCAAAGAACATGATTCACCATATGTGTTTTTACCTTATGTGGCACTGATGAGAATGAATGGGCAATATTTCCGGAGAAGGAATGAGCAATATTTCTTATTCAGTTCAATATTTCTCTGAGTAGAAGGACATGTTTACTCTGTAATCCACCATTTATATAACTAGATGTATTTATGATTCATTTTGTAGAGTGTGCTCTGATGCAGGACTTGGAGCTATGGGGGTGCATGTGTGTGATTGTGTGGGTTTGACTGAGAGGCAATGCACTGTTGCCATTTTTGGGGTTATAGCAGAGCTATAAACAATAAGGCGTTCCTGTTTACCAAGCATTGCTCTGCCTCTTTTGTTTCATAGTAACTGTTGATTCATTAGCACAAGTTAAAAGAAGATTGTATTTACATTTTGAATCATTAAAAAGCTTTTTCCTAATTAAGGTTCAACATATTGTAAAATGCAATTATTTGCTTTCTTGCAGAGAGTTAGTTCCTTGGCAGTTTCTCGTGTGTGTACATTAAGTATGGAGCTAACGCCGGGAGGTGATTGGCTTATCTTAGCATAAAGACTGGAAGCAGAGGGAAACAGCCACGGCCATGCCAGCTGCTGTGTGAGGATGGCACAGCCACATACTGATATTTAGCAGATATCATGTTTCCCATGTTCACCATTCAATTTTAGCATGTTAGAACGCTCATATTTGGTACTAGAGACAAAGTACATCCGAGGCTGATGTCTGTAGTTTTATAGGTAATGGAAAAGTTAGAATGTAGACCTTGTGTAAGGTTTTTGATGCTTAGATTACAGGGAGATTTATCATCGAGGGGAGTGTGGAGATCAATCCCACCATTGAGTCCAGACACTGGTGCCAACTGATGAAGCTGAGGAGATGTATGCACAAAACAGCAGCATTCTTGTAGAACATTTAAATTAAATAAAAGAGACAATCTTATTCAAAAAGAGAGCGCAGCAAGGTGATATAGTTACCAATGTAGATGTGTCACTATTAGATAGATATAACAGCTGATATCAGGATTGAGAGCATCAGACAGTGACGGCAGGAAATGATGAGTGCCCATGGGTGAGAGGAGTGAACGCAGGATATGAGAAATAAACGACAGGTCTAAGTATGCAGAAGAAGGGTCATCCTGGATACATTTACGCCTGAGCTCCATTACAATTCAACATAAATGTCTGAACCAAAAGGGTGAGAAAAACCAAGATGTTAAGGTTATTTATACTGTATATTTATCCCTGTACTTCTTGCACTACTGTTCCACAGCTACTGTATATAGCCATTCCGCCTTGTATATACTTTCTTAAGTCACCTTCTTAAACTTCTTGGACCATTGCACTGTTTTCCACTATTTGTTTTGAACTGCACTGTTTTGTATTGTATTGTGTTGTAATGTATATTTTGTGTAAGCACACTGAGAGTCACTTCACCAAGTCAAATTCCTTGTTTGTGCAAACTTACTTGGCAAATAAAACTGTTTCTGATTCTGATTCTGAGTCTGGTTCTGATTCTGGTTATCGTGGCACTAGAAGACACATCGGGCCATTACGCGACACAAAGGGTCTGTTTTACTTCTCTGTTGGTGTACGGATGAAACAAATGAGATCAAGAGATGTTGGTAGAATCATGGAGAGAGACATGCTCTTTACACTAAGTCAAGCTAACCATCTACCGCTCTGTGAGTGATCAACCTTCTCAATACTTTCAGCACAAAAAAATC
Organism: Liparis tanakae; assembly: GCA_036178185.1. NCBI lineage: Eukaryota > Metazoa > Chordata > Actinopteri > Perciformes > Liparidae > Liparis > Liparis tanakae. The sequence continues at coordinate 6,732,892 of CM070110.1, forward strand.
CAGAAATGTGAAAATAGATTTCTAGAAATGAACCAAGCAAGACTGAGTAAGAGCACCTTTCAGATTCGTGCCGCCGTGGGACGTTTGAGAATCTGCATGCAGAGATGTGTGTGTGCGTTTGTCCCCATCCGTGTTGGTTCACGCTCGACTCTGCCTCTAGGTGTACATGCTCCTCCTGTGTGTATGCCACTGTGCTATCACTTGTGCAAGACCCCAAACTCTAGTGTGATTAAGTGTTTGTCCCACACAGTGCCTGTACAGATAACGAGGCGGCAGGCATCTGGCAGAGTTCACTGGCCTGGACACACAGATACAGACACACACACACACACACACACGCACACACACACTCACACATACGCACACACACACACACACACACACACGCACACACACGCACACAGACAGAGGGGCTGATGCAAGCTATGGCCCCACTTCAGTCAGAGGAAACCACATCTTTGCAAGCACAGAAAACACAACTGTGCTGTTCTTTCTTTTCCTTCCACCGTTCCCTTTTCTCTCTCGTAGGGCCTGAAAGTTCTGGAGGGAAGTCGGTGTTTGAAAAAAAAATTCAATATGTGCGAGAACTCAGTCATCAGAACATTGTTCTGGACTATTTCTGTTGTAAACGAGAGACAGATAGCAGGATTAGTTTGTGATCAGGTGATCAGTGGACAATTTTTGGCTTGGCTTGGACGCTTCGGTTGACGCACACTTTGACACACACAAACACATACACACACTATTTGACCCCAGTGTCAGCTCCAGTGTTAGCAGTGAGGCTGCTGCGGATGTCCATCTGTTGACTCGGAGTGATGTAAGCTCAAGATGAGCCCTGCAGATTAAGAGTGAAGGCAAACAAAGGGTCCTGCCAAGATGAGCCACAGTGTATACAGATTATTATAACAATACAGCCACACGAGCGCTGCCGTAAACCATTTGCATAACTCTTGTTAATGTGTTTCGGAAAATGTTCTTGCTTTGCTTTGAGGGGATACCCCGACATGGAAACTTATACTTAGGTGGTCCATTCCAGCCGACATCAGTTGTTTACCTAGGCCTGCTGAGGATCACATGGAGGGGAAGCAGACAAAGAGCGATGTGTTGTCTTTAACAGCCTCACGCACGCTCGGACCGAACAGACACACACAGACACACACGGTGCATGCAAAGTCACACACCTTTCTATCCATCCATCTATTTATCTATCTATCTATCTATCTATCTATCTATCTATCTATCTATCTATCTATCTATCTATCTATCTATCTATCTATCTATCTATCTATCTATCTTTCTATCTATCTATCCATCTATCTATCTATCCATCTATCTATCTATCTATCTATCTATCTATCTATCTATCTATCTATCTATCTATCTATCTATCTTTCTATCTATCTATCCATCTATCTATCTATCTATCTATCCATCTATCTATCTATCTATCTATCTATCTATCTATCTATCTCTCTCTCTCTTTCTCTCTCTCTCTATCTGTCTACCTCTCTCTCTCTATCTATCCATCTATCTATATATCTATCTATCTATCTATCTATCTATCTATCTCTATCCATCCATCTATCCATCTATATATGTATGTATGTATATATGTATCTACAGTATCTATCATCTATCTATATATCCATCTATCCATCCATCCATCCATCTATCTATCCATCTCTCTCTCTCTCTCTCTCTCTCTCTCTCTCTCTCTCTCTCTCTCTCTCTCTCTATATATATCTATATATCTATCAATCTATATATATGCCTATCACACTAATTTAATCAACTGACTGAGGCTGTTCTTGTTGCTGTAAAAGTTGGACATATCTTCCTTTCTGGTTGTTTCTTCAGCATCCTGTGGATTTGAACCACCACCTCTGTATTCTATCAGAAGGAGTTGGTACTGTCCAGTGAGCACGTCAGGAAACCCTCGTCAAACATGACATCAATGCAGATGATCTGATATATTCACTCTTTCACCACCACGGTGGTGAGGCTCTATTGGGGCGATGTTGCTGTGTATCTACCACCGTAACATCATGAAGTCATCGACAGAAACTGCTCTCATATCTGCATGTTTAACTTTTTAATTGTGCTCAATAAATAAAATGAATCAATACATTTATTACATATTACAGTTTTTCTCGATTGATTTGGCTCAATTCTTGAAACACAAATGACATTCTCAAAACAACTCGTGGAAACCTCCAAACCATTCGGCACTTGTTCACAACAGATTGGAATTTCTCATTCCTTTAATCAAATTGCAATTGTTTTAGTACAATTGCCGACAGTTTGCACACATTTCAAATGATTTAGCACATCTGTGCAAACGGTTGGGTACAAATGCCTTCAGTTAGCCACATTACCGATTGAATACATCTTGCTGGTCTAAACTGAATGTTGTTTCTCAGTCAAGTGGTTGTTCTCTGCAAAACATCTTGGCATCTTTTCCTTGTTTACATCATCACCGTCACAATAGTTCACTCCTCTGTCAAAATCCTTCAGGCACATAATACCATGAAAAGCATCATGGTATATTCTGTAATGTGGATCTCTTGGATCATCGGCTTCATTTTCAGGCGCAACTAGAACTTTACTGATCAAGGGGGAGTTTCTCACATCCGATCACCAATCACAGTCATGTTAGTTAGCTGACAGCTGCTATCCACGAGTATAAATGATCCCATCAAATATCTAGGGCTTGACAAAGTTTAGTACAGTTTACAGTATGAACATGGAAGCACCTTCTTCCTACTCTTCGAGGAAGAGTAGGAAGAAGAGGAAGAGGAGCAAGGGTGCGTGGTGGTGGAGAAGGGGGAAGAGGCCGAGGAAGACGAAGATCTGTGGCCAGACAGACGTGAGCGCGAGGATGAGCAGGAGAGTGAAGATGAACTCCAGCTTTGAACTCCAGCTTTGCTTTACTTTCCTCCTGAATGTTTTGTTACAGTAGTGTAGGCTGTACTTCATTTGATTTTTGATGTGCTTTTTGTTTGACACTATTTTTTGCTGTACACATTTTATGTTTCTGTTTTGCAATTACTGTAACAATTATTGTTACAATTTCCATGGCAGTATACAGTAGGTGCAACACAGTATGTGATGTGAGACCTGGTTGGCTCCTCTTGAATGAATCTTTGTTCTGTTTGATACACATAGTATTCTGGAAAGAAAACATCTACTACAGTAACCATTCAGTGTTAAAGGACTAAGCCAAGATTGAACTGTGCACATGAGGGATATTTCTATGGTCCACTGCCATACTGACAAAACATCTAAACATTTTGACCTGCAGTGTTTAAACAATGACAAAGGAACTTCTAATTTTGAGGGCACTGACTATTTGTATGAGAAAAGGACTTAGTTTTGACTGATGAGTTGTCTGTTTTGGGAGAGATATGACCTTTTGCAGGTGTGCCATAGTGTTTTGCTAAACCGTCCAGGTTCATTTGAGAGATGAGCCACAGCAATCGAGAAGGAAGTTTTCATTTTGGGGGCACTGACTATTTGTATGAGAAACTGATTTGGGTTTGAAGCTTGAGTTAACTGTTTTGGGGGAGATATGACCTTTTGAAGGTGATCTATATAGTTGTGCTGAACCATATAGACTATTTTACCAAATGCACTAAGAGTTTTGAGAATGTAATTTCTGTTTCAAGAATTGAGCCAAAGCAATCGAGAAAAACTGTAAGTCTTTATACCCTTCTTTCAATTTCTCTCCTGACAAACTGCTAGATCTACATACATAGGAACGGACTTCTTTGGAGTCAGAAACACACGCAGCTGATGTTTCCTCTCAGAATCCTTTCCTTTTACTGCTGTGTGGTCATTTATCATAGTTTCTGCCGTACAGGACATCAAAATCGCCTCGTTTTTGAACCGCCACCCATCACCCCCACCAGTCTTACCTGTCTCCCAACACTCAGAGCTGCTCTCAGCCCTCTGTGGGGGTTCAGCATGTGTTAACATGACAGATTGAGCCCCAGTGGGAACCTTAATTGCATCATTTCATGGATGCGAGTCAGTGCTGTGCTCCGGGAGAGTAAACAAGCTCTGAATCCAGGAGCAGCGAGAGAGTGAGGGGGGGTCAGGAAGGGGGAGTGATGGAAGGGTGATGGAGAAATGAACGAGGAGCATGAATACAAGAGCGGGTATAAAGAAGAAGAGGCGGTGCTTCAGGATGGGAAATTGGTGTAAATTACTGAGATTGAAATGTGAGATAGTGGAGGTGTCGAGAAGGCAAACGGAAAAAAAAATCTCTTAGCTAATAATGAAAAACCCACAAAAAGCAACAGCCTTGCAAAACCACCCAAAACTCCTCCAAGGTGGTCGTCAACTGAGGTTTGTTTTGTTATGTGATAAGCCGAGAGTTAAGTGAGGCAGAAGGAAAAGGCAGCAGCAGGCTGGTCGGAAAGTGTGTCTTCATCAGTAAGTGATCGGGGCCAGGGAATATGAGATTTCAGCTGCCTCGGTCATGCGTTTCAGCAGTAGTACTCAACGAGTCAGCCAAGATGTAAACACATGAGGTCACAGAATACACCATGCAATTAGGGGTGTGACACGACCAGATATACAACCGGGGGATTTTACATTCACACACATGTATGTACACATGCAGTTATGGAGAACAGGAAAACAACCAGCACACATGTTTACAGTCCAATCCAATTTTCTCATATTATTCAATATGTTGCAACTCAGAGGCCACGATTTATATAAAAAATTACCGGAGAGCAGTGCCGATGTGGACAAACACAGATCTTTCCCCCTCATGACATCATGACTTCATCAGGTAACACATGATATTCATCTCGTGTACATTTAACCGTGAGGTTGTGGTGTGGTGGTGAAGTGGTAACAGTTATTCACGGTGCAGGGAGAGTCAAAAAAGACTTCAAGAGATGTCACAGTCGCGGTGAGGATCGGGAGACCTTTCCAGAAAAGGGTCACGGCTGACATGGGTGGTATCAGAAAAATCTAATCCTTGAAGTCAATAGGAGGAATAATGGATTATAATGTGGCTTTGATGGAGGAGCAGTGCCTCCAGGGAAAATGTGGGGTAAAGTTACTTGTTTGTGTTTGTTTATGTAGTTAAAGAGAATACCGTAAAGCATATGTGTGCATTCTTTTTTATCTACCAGTTTTATGACAACAATCAGCCTTGATGATTTACACCCAATTGATATATTTAGAAAACTTTGAAAATTCCATTAAGCAATTATGTCATTAAAACACATGTTTTTCAACTGCTCAAGTCACAGTACTGTACCTGCACTGTGTTGTGTTTTACCTCCACGTGCACACTGCAGTTTGGACATATACATCTCACAGTCACACGCACATATTCATACATTTAAAACTCTAAAAAGTTTTGCGACGCAATGACTGTATAATCTTGAAAAAAGGTTAAAGATACACGATCAGGGTGCAAATTACAGGATCATCCATAACATTATTTGATACTCGGTAGATATCTTTTGTAAAGCTACTCTGAATATATATAATAACATTTTAAAAATTAAACGTGGATCATATTCTTGTGGTTTTGGCCATCCATATAATTATTAATAATATGATGGTACTCTCCAAGTTAATTGCGAAGGCAAAATATTGTCCATCACGTTTGTCAAATGACGTAGTGTATTGTACTAGTTGTGAGTGTACAATATTAGATGACTCACATTTGATTATAAAGATTAAATAAATATCTTATGTATGAATAATACGTAGAAAAGATTCAAAAAGGCATTAACAAATATCTGTTTAAAAAACTAAGTCAAAAGTCAAAGGTACAAGTCGAAAAACACAAGATGAGGAGTTAACTGTGACTCCCTCTGAACGTTTAGGTTAGAAAGTCGCTGCTGAAAGTGAAGAAGATACTTCATTCAGATTCATTCAACAAATATGGTGCCACGTGTTATTCCCTTACAGGAAAAATACTTGCAAAAACAAGCTGCTCTTCCCTCTTCGCAACTCGACTTCGATCATGTGGCCGGCAGGAATTTCACAGTCACATGTGTTCCAGTAACTATCGCTGTCTGCTCCACATTATGCATCCATAATATTTGTGAAGTTTAAAATAATCTTTCATCAATTAGCTATTTCTGCGTTTCATTTGCGAGGCACAAGAGAGATGTCGTCCCGACACAAAGCGGCTGTTGCATATTGAATCCCCCCCAGGATTAAATACGTCATTACGGAAATAAAAAACACACACAAAGTGAATACAGAAAAACAAATTGTTCACTTTCGTCTGGATGAGCACAAAATGAATGACGTGTCTCTTCTTAATCCCAGGGCCATTGTTTTTTCCCGTCTCCTCCTGTTACCCTATAAGTATTGCTTGTGCTGACTCTTTCACTCATGTATACAATATTATAGCATGCACTTCCAGCCATCTCAGTCCTACAAATATTTGGTATACAGGCTGCTCATGTTTATTCAAAGTACTGGGTTACACTGTTTGGGAAAGATAGCCAGACAAGAGCCCTTTGGGAAGGAAAAGGAAAACTATTCCAAATGAAAAGTAATGATTCATGCCACAGATAGTGTATAAACTCAAATATACGCCGGACCTTGCAGCCCTATTGGACAGTTCCACTTTATGCAATTTTGATTGGATCTGAACAGTGCATAGACAACTTAGTATTGCATTACTCTAAATATGGCAGCGTGTGCACTGTATGTGTGAGTGAGGACCAGAGTGAGCTGGGTGGTCTCCACTCACTATCAGTATACGACGCGGAGCCTCGTTGGTATTTTGGGAAGGAAATTAATATTGCCATCAGCAGCGGCTCTCTGCGTGTGTCCCTCCGCGCACGAGCGTGTGTGCTGCGTCCTTCCGAGAAAAAAAAACAGAGCGCAGAATTTCCACTTCAGATGAGGGAACATTTGCGTCAGGCTGAACTTTTGAGCGATGCCGTGACGCTTGCATGACGACACAGCAGCCATCTCCGCTCGCTCCTCGCCGTCGTTTCCATCCGAGCGGGAGTCTGAAAGGAAAACCCACCAAGGCCCTTTGCTACGTTGGCCCGAGTTTAACTTAAACATGTTCTCAACATCCTTCTCGCCACTCTTTTTACCTGGCTGGAGGACAACCCATCAGTGGAAATGTTGCAGCTGGCTTAACAGAAATGAGACCGCAGCCAAAAGCAGGGTTCTTATACATTTCATTGCCGCCCCGTAAAGACAGATTATGTCTGGGCTGAGATTTTAGGGTCAAGCTTCATTTTTTTAATCGGTAATAACTCAATACTTTCCTAATGGTTATGATAGAGAGAAAGTTAATTACTTTTTTATTCTTTTGTTTGTGTTGCCCTTGTTTCTATATATGTGTGTATAAAATAGTGACAGTATAGACAGACAGGCGAGAGAGAGATATGTCCAACAACGGTTCCCAGATGAAAAAAAAAAAGGAGCAGTTTGGATAATACACATGTGTTGCTTTCTTGCTGAGAGTTAGACGAGGACATCTATACTATTCTGCCACCTGTAAATATACATCGTCCTCTAGCGACCGTTTAGCTTCACTCAGAATGACAGCAAACAGGGGAAAACGGCTAGCCGGCACCTGGCCACGAATACCAAAAATAATCCACCCCAGTTCTTTCAAAGCTACATAATAAACATGTAACATTATATAATACTAATACACTGTAATATGTGTAAAAATGACAACTTGTCTTGTGTTCAAAGCTATTTCTTGGCTGGAAGGAGTGACTTCCTGAAGCATCCTCTCGTTACCGAAGGATAGAAATTAGATACAACATGTAAATCGGTGAGCTTTAAGTAGGCCGATTTATTTCATGTCTTTTTAAACTTTGGAAAGACAAATTAAGTATTTATGCCAAGCGAAGTTTGGTATTATTTTCTCCTCTTACATTTTGTCAGAAAACAAAATAGCAATTACCCAAAATGATGAGCTTTTCCTTATTCAAGCACTTTTCCTTAATGTGGATATAGAAGTTGGGACTGAAGATGATTCTTTGCTTTGAGTTTTGCGTTGACAAACGAATCTCGCCATGAGCTTCACCATTAGCTGTTATGCAGGCTTATCGCATGATCTTCCTTACACATATTGATGTGGCCCAGTCAAGATTAGTGCACATAGAAGACTGAATAATCTTGTATTATTTATTTCCATCACGGCTGGGCAACTCTCACTGCTGATGAAGGTCATGTGATGCTATCAAAAGCTCCACAACAGCTACTATAGTAGGACTTGTGGTGCGATGGTTTTGTTATTGATTCTCTAAAAGTACATGGAGGCATTTTATAATAATTTCCTTTTTTTTCCAATAACATTTATATTTTTCCAATAATTAAAGTAGTACTTAATTGCATCAGAAATCTCAACATGAAAACAAAAGAGAGACAAATATTTCAGACATGCTATAAATTTTAATAGACATATTGATATTTCTGTAGAGAAACAAAGTTATCCCTAGTTTTATTTACAATACAGGAATACAAAAAAAATTGTCACAAACAGTACAATGGTAAAAACAACATAGAACTTAAATAATTATTTTATTTGTGTAACTACTTAAATAATGAAAATGGTTATTCTATTCACACCACGCCGTCTCAGCAGCTACAATGCAACTTTCACATTAAGTGCTAAAAGAAATGATAATTTTCCATTTTACAGCATGAATTCCATTTTGACCAGGTAGTATTTATTTCAGCAAACACAAGCGAGGCGGGAGATGAGGAACAAAGACATATTGTTAACGGACACTGAACCTCAAATAACTATGACACTTGGAAACTTGTTTTTCAAAGTGAAAGTCCAGAGTTTATGGAGAATATGGGCAAACATGTACGTGTGCTGCATCTGTATTAACTTCTGTCTGGCATCCGAAAACACATAACCCGTGAATGTGGCTCCAGACCCTCCCAGTCAGAGTTCAACCGTTTCCCGACTACAAGAAGGAGTCAGATGTTCATTAGACGTTCAATCGGCATCATCTCCACGAGACGGATCATTAGTTTAATCTTAAATCTGCTCTCCACGGAGAAGATCTGCCAAGACTTGGTGGCCTGACCAGGCGTTTGATCATCTGACAACAGAGACACATTTCTGACAGTGGTAGTGAAACCAGATGAAATGGATGGACTCAGCCAACTGCTCCGAATTACTCTCTGCAGGCACAGACATGCATTACTTTTACAGTACGGGCGGGCGCGGGGGGGGGGGGGGGGGGGGGGGTAAAAAGAAACTTGTCCTCACGTGTCTTTCTTAACTGAGGAAAAAGCTGCATTTGTATAAGTACAAGAACATGAAATGACATGAACTGACAAGCTTAGTGTAAAACTGCTTTCTATAAACACCATTCTCTCCCATATATTATTACGCTTAAAAAAATAAACCCTCCTCTATGATAACAATAGTAATGCTATAGTTTTTTTTTTTTTTTTTTTTAAGTTTTTTTTTGCAATGCTAAGTAGTACTTAGGTAAGCTCTATTGGAAATATACATCACTGCGCTATCTCTTCCCTTTATAGTTTTGAGTTTGGGTTCAATTTCAGTGTGTGACGCATGAAAGGAGTTTGCTAAATGATAACTGTGATAGTGTGGTGTGTACATGTGAATGTTAAACTACTCTCATTGCGCTTTTAATACATGTTTTAATTCATTTTGAATAATAAAGTGAATGAAACAAAAAATGAATACAGTGCATGAGAGCCAGAAACTGTTCAGATTGTACGAAACTGGCTTTGACAAAACGTTCTCACTTAGTTCCTATTCCTGTGTCGGTGACAGTCCTCTGGTGTTGATCCACTCTGTACATTGATAGCAAGTGAATGTTGCAAAACAAAGTATACACACTGTATACTATTATAGCTTTTTTATGACAATGTGCCCGCAAACTAAATACAACATCTGAAGTGAGACGACCCGGTCCATGTCTCCTGTATGCGTGCCTTTAGAATAGTATAGCACTGCAGGCTCTATGGGACCCACGACTCTCATAGACGTCAGAGGTGCAGAATGTTCCTTCAAAGTCTGTGTATGGGGACATATATTTTTAATGGACCATGAGTATAAATTGAATCTGGAGCCACGCCGCTCCTGACAACTATTTATCCTTAAAGAAGCCCTGAACAATCGACCGTCTCCACTGAAAAGCCTCAAACTCCCTTTTACCGAGGGGCTCTTAATAATACAACAGATAGCCCCCGAAGAGATCCAAAGTCTTGGGTTTAAAAATGGTCTGTTCCTGTGGAGTCAGCCGTGAGTGAGCGGTCTTCTGTGCGAGACAGGACGCTTCCTAGTGGATTTTCCATAACTTGGCCGTGCAAATCGTCTCCTCCGCCGTCTGCAGGCCGCTCCGAAGTGTGAACACGGCTTGGATGCCAGGCCTGGTGCTCAAGAGCATGTAGTTTATAGGCAAAAGAGGACGAGTCTAGTATGGTGATGAGGACGAGGATGAAAAGCAGTCTGATGGGGATTGTGTGTGTGTGTGTGTGTGTGTGTGTGTGTGTGTAGGAGATTAAGAGGCCGTATTTAGGACGCCTCGTTAGAGTCTGCTGGTGGTGGTAGGTAGATTTGCGTCAACGTGAGGATGACAGCGAGGAGCAGCCCCCCCCTCTGCGCGCCCCTATACGATGTAGCTGGTCAGGTCGAGGAGGTACGAGGTCATGTCGATGATGTGGTCGAGTATGCCGTCTTTCTCCTGGTCGTTGGGCATGCCCTGCTCGCTCTCCTCGCACTGGGCCCCGGAGTAGCCGCTCTTACACAGGCACTTGTCGGGCTCCATGCACACTCCTCCGTTGCGGCAGACCGGCTCACACTTGGCTGCGGCCGCAGAGAGAGCAGAAAACACACAGTGGTCAAAAGGTCAGTCAGAGAAACAGATGAGGAGGAACAGATGCTCTGGATGCAAGTTCAAATATGCGTTTGTATATTGTGGCAGGCATGTTGTGCATTAATGAAGCTCACTTAAACATCTGGAAAGTAACAACGCATGGACATTTGTTCAGATGCAAATCTCCTTAAAAAGACGCTCACCGACTCGGCAGAAGGGTCCCTCCCAGCCGGGGCTGCAGCAGCACTTGCCCGTCGGAGTGCAGTGACCGTTCTTACAGTGTCTGGAGCAAGCGGTCATCAGCAGCTCCGGGGGCTCCACTTGACGCTGGCACTCTTTCGGGGCGTGAGGCCTGCAACAGTTGTTAGAAGGAGGGAAAAGTCAATATGTGGGGGGGACAAGTGGCATGTGGCACTGGGACAGAGTACTGGGACAGAGTACTGGAACAAAAGAATGCAGTTGAGCCCTTTCTGATGAAACTCAAGGTCGGACCTGCAACCTTCAGATTTTCAGTCTAACGTTCTACCAACTGATATATTTTGGTTTGTATATGGTTTGTGTATGATAAGAGAATCTGAGGAATATTTAGACATGTCACATTGATTCCTAAATCCTTTAATTGAGACACACAATACTCTTGGTTATCATTCAAGCAGTCTACTTGAGAGGGAATACAAAACATTTACATGTTGTCCCGCTTGTGGGAGGGTTAAGTCTGGCCCTCTTTATTTAGATCAGGTTAAATGTGGAGCGTACCTCCAATAATGACGCAATGACATATTTGATCTTGATCCACGCCATGTTTCCCTTCAAGAAACCTCTCAACAATGTACCGCCTTTGTTGAAATGCCTCTAATTTATTTGGGCAACATATGCATCCAATAATAATGTCTGTCATAAAAATAATTATAGCTGTAAACAGGGTCCGACTGATTCATCAAAGGCAAGGAAAAGTGGGTTGTCCAGGTGTGCAGGTATAAGGTCACTAATGTTTGGAAGATTCAACGCCATGATAGCTTTGTGGAGACATAGCCACGGTGGGATGCAACATTTGAAATGACGCACATTCAGAAGTATGCGTCTAACTTCTGTTGCAAGTTAAATATTTGATGAAATGTCTCTAAATGTTTAAATTATTCGTCATTCATTCGCGGCTTTTCTGAAGACCGTAAATTTGGAAGTCGAAGATGGATTTAAATTGTACGGCAGGAAGAATACCTGCAGGACAATACCTCCATACTTGAAGAACAAAACCCAGCACACGTGTCGGGGTTACCACAGCACGCTCAGAGGTTTGCACAATGATTTGGAAAATGGAGAGGCGCACAAACACAAACAACTCCACACCATATGCGTCACGTCTGAACACGATAGAGACGTCTTGTGGTTATTCCTCATGCAGACAAACATCCAGATGCCCAAATGAGCTGACATTGATTTATTTCACATCACACTCTAAAAATCTGGAAATAATACAATGCCTAATAACACTCAAATGTGAGGCGTCTGTTAGTGCCCACTGCCCACACACACACACACACACACACACCGTCTATAAGAGAGAGACAGGGACAACTACAGATGTCTGAGCAGTTCTGCTGCACTGAAGGACACACGGGTTGGTGACTGGTGACTGGTGAGGTAACTGGTGAGGTAACTGGTAACTGGTGAGGTAACTGGTAACTGGTGAAGTAACTGGTAACTGGTGAAGTAACTGGTGACTGGTGCGGCTATGGGGGCTGAAGAGCATCAGTAGTGAGGTCAGTGTGTATGTAATGCTTCATCCATGGTAATAGTATAATAGCTAACAGTGCATTCACTCTCAGGCCTTAGTGGGGGAAATGGTATCAAGTTTGTTGAGTCACACCTGTTCTGACCTTCAGTAGCTGGGAAAATACAATATTTGTTTGGCCTTTTATTACTGGGTGTGAAGACACGTGTTTAAGCTTCATATCTGTCAGTTGTTAGTTCAATGACTGCAACTACAATAGTGTGTGGTAGATACTGTATTGATTTAACTCTGGTAGTATTTACTTCCTGGTTTAAAAAAATGTGTTGCACCTATTCTGACAGATACACCGGCCAACGGCACTGTGTAGTGACAATACGGTGGCTCTGTGATTATAAGTTGCTTTAAATTTGGATGATGGAGGGCAGGGGGGGGTTGATTCCCATGCTCCCATCAGCACCCAACTCCAGACTCCATCCATGCTGGCTTTTGTTGTTGCAGGCTGCATGCAGTTAAAAAAAAAAAGAGCGAAGGAGGGAAGCAAACAGAAAGAGAGGGAGAGAGAGAAAGAGTAAGAGTCCCTGGAGGATTGGGGGTGGGGGGTGGGGGGGTGCAGCTAACACTGTTAATAGCAGGCAGGGGTCAGCAGCGCTACTAAACAGTCTGTACGACTGCCAGGGTGGCTGTGAAAACAGCACCTGCTGGTAGCGCCACTTGACAAAGGCAGCTGGGTCAACAGCCACTGTGGGAATTTATCAACTTTGGGAGGGGTGGTGTGTGTGTGTGTGTGTGTGTGTGTGTGTGTGTGTGTGTGTGTGTGTGTGTGTGTGTGTGTGTGTGTGTGAGAGAGCAAGGGAGTGGGAGAAGGGCGACAGTGCTCACACATGAGGTAGTTACAGGGACAGGGACAGGGAGAGAGAGAGAGAGAGAGAGAGGATGATGACTGATGAAAATCACAATTAAATTGCAGACCATGTCATAATTGAAATGACAATAGAGTAGAAAGTGAGCAAGGCACACGAGTTCAGGAATGAATGCACAGCTGTAAAGATAATAATCAGGAAGATTAATGCAGGTGTTTTGTGTAAAAAAAAAAAAAGAAGCCCTCCATTCTGTCCAAGTTTAACACTAACATATCATAACACTGACATCCATTCAAGCCTGTGCAATCAGAGCAGAGGGAATACTCGGCTCCAGATTTGTTCCTGATCGGTTTAATTATTGTGCGTGTGTGTGTGTGTGCGTGTGTGTGTGTGTTTAGCTTGTTGGCTCGCAGGGCCTGTTTGATTGACATGAGGTATATGTGAGAAAAGGGCTGTGGAGTGGTGTACATTGTGCGCCCTAACAATGGCTTAATCAAACGGCCCAGTGTGGTCTCTTTTGCTGTTTTGTCATCTGACTCCATTGTTTGGGGGCTTCTTTTGTAGCTTCATTCCTTGTTTTAATTGTGCAAGAAATTTACTGTGTATTGTAGGAGCCAGGGCTATTCAGTGCGACTGGCAAGCAGCTTTGTCAAGGGGAGGACCACAGCAGAGATGTAGGAAGATTTAGGAGGGATAGGAAAATAAAGAAAAGGCTTTTTTCTTCTTTTTCTGCAGCGTGCTGGGAGCTAGCATACCACACGCTCACACAGGCTCACAGATGTGCATGTTCACGTGTACGCACCACCCACACAGTGTATATCTGTACACACACACAAAAACACAGAGGCACATATACAGATAAACATATCCACAAACCAGCGCCCGCCGCCTCCCTCCCCCTGTACCTCCAGTGATTTGTGACTTCTCTGGCTAATGCAGTCCATAAAGGAGGTCTCGGGACCCTATTGGAAGTTCGCTGGTCTTTTTAAGGTCTCTGCACACAGTAATTCAATCAGTCCGGCCCGCAGCTGACACAATGTGAACGTGTGAAAACTCTTTCATAATACTGCTTTACATTCTACGCTGTGGAGGGGGAGGGGGAGGGGGGGCCGTAACAAATAGAAAGGCAAATTGCATTTTACACCAGAAACCAGCAGGAGGTCTGGCTCTGTGCTGCGTGTTATAATTACACTATTGCAGAGGACCAACTGTAAGAGCAGAGATGTTTGTGTCCAACTGCATGGATTAAGTACAACATCTGCTTTTTCAATTTTATATGATACATTTCGCTATATGACTCCCATGACTTATTGAGTAAACACAGAGCGGCTCAAACAAATCCTGGTTTTGGGCTACATCATAATATATTTCTTTGTTAGGTTATTTCTGTTTCCTTTCGAGCATTGCTTGGAGCAATACTTGTTCCTGGCATTAGTATAATGCAATTATGTTATTAAATGCAGACTCAATGGGACTGTATAGTAGCTAAACGTGCCCACGAATACCTGCTTACAGTACCAGGACACACAGCCAAACTAAAGTATGTTTTTTTCTAAGGGCCTCTGCTTTGCTTTGTTTAGGTTTAATATAGTAAATAGTATTGTTGAAAAGAAAAAGAAAAAGCAAGAGCAACTTAAATATTAGATTGTGTCTCAATCAGATATGACATCCATATTTTACTATGAAAGAAAATCTGATTTATAAGCATCTTTTGTTTTCTACCTTGTTTGTATGTAAACTACTTAGGATCGGGGTACGGTGAACAGAATCTAAATTCAAAGCTCCACTTACTATTGTTTCAACACTTTCAACTGCATGTCACAGCCACAATACAGAGACTATATAGTTGGACATATTTCTATCGAACTGTTATACCACAAACAAGCCCCGTCTTGCTCTCCGACTCCTTTCCTCACCCACATACACCCCCACACCACACACATTCAGCATGTTTCAAAATGCATGGTGGCCTATTTATTATTGGAGGGGTACTCCAACTGACAAACAAATACCTAGAAATGAAGTCATCTGGCCAGGACATGTTTACACAAACACTGCTGAGGGATTTTATGGCTGATGTTTCCCTGTAAGCCTTTGCCGCCCTCCCTAACGGTTCCTCTTTTTCCCTCTATATTCCCAAACACAGTGTTAGATGCTATACTGGACCACAAAAACCAGCATACTCCAAAACAAACCTCTTTATGAGAGGGCTTTAGGGTCCAGATGTCCTCGCAGTATGGAAAAGAAAAAAGGGGAGGACCACCAGACTTGATAACGTGCTGAGGTCAGACATGTTAGCTACCCCAGTTACTCCCCCGTCACCCCTCTCCATCCTCGCTGTAACGAGATCATAATAACCAAGCCAAAATGTATTAGGAGTCAAGACTCTAACACCACAGGGTCCACACAGACTAAACAAGTCCACTTGATGGTGGAAAGAATTGTTATTTGGGAGAAATGCATCGAGCAGTCATGCCAGAAAGCAGAAATATGGAGCGAGCCACCAGGGATCCTTTGAAACATCTGGGGCGTAATTAATTGTGCTAATGCCTGGGTGGCACTGTCATTACCAAGGAATAATCAGCTGTTTCTATTGTGATTCTGAAAGAATGCAAATTCTCTCTCTCTCTCTCTCTCTCTCTATGAGTCTGCTTCTCCTACTTTATCTGCCTCTCTTCATCAAATTGCACCTAAAGAAGTGTTTAGAATTCAGGACTGTTCTTGTGCATTCAGTATGTTTAAAGTTGGTCTCGACCCACTCACTGGCCTGAGCAGATGGCCCAACTCTGCAAGAAGTTACTGATAAGAAGAGAGGCAGAAACACGGTGTGTGTGTGCGTGTGTGTGGGGGGGATTCAGCTTGAACATGAATATGCAATTAGTTTGAATTACAAAGTGTGTTTATGTTTGCAGCGATTTCCATACTGCAAAGTTTAGTGTATCAGACAAATATGCATATACTTCCCTACTGTATTATGTCAGAGGAATTCATGCCCCGTCTGGATATTTTCTCATCTCCAGTGACAAATGTTTTTAACATTTACAACTAGTTTGCACAAAGAGTTCCATCCCAATCAGAATAATTTATAATACTGACATACATATGGTTAGGATTATGGCACAGTGACACACACACATTTGAATCATGAAGCACTACCCACACAATTGCAGTTGTTTAACATCATTAAGCATGCACGGAAATAGAGTGGATTGCCCACCTCAGAGTAAAGTTATGTGTGTGTGTGTGCTGGATTTTTTTTAAGTGTAAGTTATATGCATGAGCTTGTGCGAGTGTTGATATAAAATATGTAGTGTCTGTGCTTGACAATAGGTGCCTTTTTGTTTTTATTCCTCTCAGCAGAATGAACTCTACTGTCAAATACTGTGAAAATACCCAGCATGCAATAGTTATTAAGGTGACACTAACACAGCCAACGCATCAGTGTTTCTGTTAGCAATACTTTACAATAACATTTTGAAATGCTATGCTTGTCTTCCACTTACTGCTGAGCATTTGTTTTGGCTCAGGAAGGTGGCCATGTGATGACTTGTTAAAGGGCATACAAGTCCTGGTGACAGCGATATGTTTAGTGTGTGTGGAGAGGACGTGTGGAGGTGGTGAGGAAAAGACGTCACTGCAGTGAAATGTGAATAACTATAGATCTATGGTTTCATGAGAGTCAGTCGCATGAGTGTGGAGTATGCTATGATGTATGTGAAATCAACGGACTCCCACCGTAAAACAAAACCAGCATGGATTTAGGGATGGTGAGCTCGTTTGCTGGAGTCTATTTAGATTGAGGGTTCACATGCTTATTATTTAACTGAGACCAAACTATATACTGTAACAGTTTATAAACAATAGATGGATGAAACAATGACGTTCACTCAAAGCCCCTTTCCAAATGTGTAACAAACCATCCAGCAGCTCTTAATGTACCTTTTAGGGTCGACCAGCTTGTAGAGTTTCCCACTGTGTGACTGCGCCATGCTTTTACTGCTCGCCAGTATGTAGACTTCACCTGCAAATAGGAACAGTCACATGGAAACGGGCCATCAGCACTGTTTGCATTACACATTCTCAATGTGCAGCATATGTCACATGTCAAACTTTCTTACATTCATGTTATACCTGGGTCAAAATGAGGAGAGGGGACAAGAGGAAGCAGATGATGACAAGAGGACAAAAGGAGAAGACATGAGGAGAAGGAGTGTGGCTAAAGCTTCTGCATTGAAGCCCTTGCCAAAGGACTATAAGAAAAGGTTTAACTGGGCAATTGGATACCATGAGTGGGAACCAAGCAGATAATTTAATGAGGAACAAGCCAACAAGAAAATACCACAAGTGGACAAATTCTAAACATGTGTCTGTGGAGCCCATACATCCAGGATGATTCTTGCACAACTCAAAATAAAAGTCAGGAATCTTTAAAATATCTTGTCAAATAATAACTCCAAGCCTTGGAAAGAACTGTGATTAAACATGTGTGATGGCGTGAGCCACATCATGTGTTTATGCTCGTCAGAAACACCAGAGCTGGCAGCTAACGATCCGTCTGTGTCTGGTGGGGGTGTAGCTGTTACAAATGTTCTGTATCATATTAGTCTGCTCACCTCAGCTCACCCTACCTTAGCTGCAGCCCCCTACCCCCAGGTAAACAGTAACACATCCTTCTACCCATGCAAAACATTGCATTGTGGGTGGCCCTAAACACAGCTCATAAGTGGGTCTTTTGGAGTAGCGTTACTATCTTATGGAAATGACAATTAATCCAAAAGGAAGTACACACTTTAATATCCTGTTGGGAATCTGCCATAGAGGTGAAAACGCTATTAGTTCCCCTGTAGATTTGAGTGTTACTCCGTGTGGGATAGGTGTTGCAATTTGTACAGATTTTAAATTGTGATCTTATGCATCCCACTGTGTTAGTGCAAAACATTACAAAAACACATTTTTGAATAACCAACTGGAAAATTCCTCAACATGTGCACCATTGATATATATACAACAAAATAACTAAGCCATGATTTTTCCATAGTTTTTCCATTCATCATTTGAGGCCAAGACGCCTTCAGGGGTTTGTGTTGTAAAACCCACGAGGGATTTCAGAAAGTATGTTAACACATTACTGTCAATAATGTGGCTGTAGGGAGGAAGAACAAAACAAAGGGATAGAGAGATGAGAAAAAGAGCGAAAATGAGAGAGAGAGAGACTCTACATTACTGCGTCGGTTTCTTATCATCGCCCCACTGACCTAGTTCGTCCTCTCCGAAGCCCAAGATGTGTCCCACGAGCATGGAGCCACAGGAGCCCGCTGAGCCCAGACACAGAGCCTTCTCCTGCCACTGTTCCCCACTAGCGGGTGTCGGCACTGTCGACTTCTGGAGGATCCGCAGGTTACTGAGACAAACAAAACACACACGAGTAGGTGAATTACTGCAGTCATTACTTTGTCAGTTTATCATAATATAGTGAGAAATACAAAAAACTATTCATTTGCCGCAATATTAGACACATTCCAGTTGAGACAACTTTTACTTCATGCAACACGGTTCATTGACCCATCAGCCTTTTCCACTCCGTGTCTCACATGGTGTTATTTAAGACCTCAGCTTTTAGTTTCAAAACAAACATCATGCTGGAGCCATCACTTAGCCACAACAGTATGCCCAAAATTAACCGACCACACATTGTTCTAAACACAGTGCCAACTCCTGATAGTGTACTCGCCCCCTGCTATTTACTTCCTTTGTTTACTCAAGCGTCGGTGTTCGACATCGGCAAAGTAGGATGAATTACAAACCAAAGAAAAGTGTGAACAGCACCGAGCAGGATGTCTAATCTCCATTTACACTGAATGGGCCGTGACGAAGTGGTGACAGTAACATAGAACTTGTTTTCCCCCACGTGGACGGAACTTCGTGTTTACTTTGGCACACGCCGACGCAAGGAACAGATTTTCCGTTCGAGAAGAGAAGAGCATGCCATGTGGATCTCCGACGGGCTTAAGATGTTTGTCTGATAACTTAGAAATCAATTGCACTTTAACACTAACAGGATAAGGACAGTACTATGTCTTTAGAATAAAGACAGTCAACAAGTGTGCAGGGAGTCAATCTAGACTTCACAACACGTAGCAACAGCATTTTCAGTTCATCGGCAAAGTTTCTTACAGACCTTTTTCAGAGCAGATATTTTGACGTGTCTATAGTATAGTATGAAAAGCCCAGCTGAAATGGATAACAACATGATAACATTGCCGATGGCTCAGTTACATGAAGTGTCCCAGTAAGCTATGCCAAGTGAGCCAGAAAGCACAATCCCTCCCCTAAGTGGAATGCAGCCATTATTAATGTTATCAAATACACCGTCTGCTTTTTCCTACAGTGACATGTCTGCTGTGGAAAGGTCTACAGTCAGTCCTTTTTCATTCTTACCCATTTTTATCTCCAAACACATAGCTGCCATAGAGCCTTCTAGACTGACAGCCTCTGTAGATGAAGCCCCCCACAGGTGGTGCTCCTCCGCTGGACTGCAGGTCGTAGACAGAAGGCTCATTTTCTGGGGATGGACGAGAGAGCAAAGGTCGGCTTTAGGCCCTGGTGCCTTCATGCAACACAAGTAAACAACACTTTATGATGGAGGCAATCTCTGTATCAACCAGGTCATCCATCACTCTGCATCCTGCATCCCAGTGGTTACAATCTACTGATTTACTCACAAAGTTATTATTCATTTATTTAATAAAGTATGCGTTTGTAATGTTTACTTAATTGTGTCGGTCATCTATCAGACATTACGGTTTTGTGGTTCCTAAGGGAAACTTAGTTCATTGAGAAAAAAAGAGCAAAGAGTTTATCTAGACCAATATATTTGAATTCTTCCTTGGCAGACTACTTGGACTTCAATATTGCTTTATCAAAACTGGAACAGAATGCACTCATCTTTTATTAATGAGGGAGATGTTGGCATACGGCATGTTTTCTGTATTGCAGTTGTCTTGGCAGGAGGAAACATGAATGGAGGTTTGCTGTCTTTACAAATGTATGATCCAAGACTTTGTGTGCTCATGTCCAACTGTACTCACTTTAGAGGTCGGATAACTTGTCTGTGGCATAAACCGGCACTTTGAACTGGAGTGAGAAATCACGGTTGAGGGAATAATTGCGGTTGCCAAAACAACATCGCATTGTGGCAAAGATAACCAGCCATTCAATTTGGAATAAACGGCAGTCTTTTCCTTTTTTTTGTGAGAAGAAGGCTATGCTAAACCATCATCGAGACGGTTATTGTTGTTGACGGCTTTAAATAATACTTGTGGACACTATCTCACATTCCCTTGGCAAATCCACAAGGAGGGAATCTTTGGAGATCACATCACTTTTACATTCAACCTTCAGTGTCTCTGCACTCAACCCGGGGTGTTTTCTGAACTTCTGAACACCATGTTCTTACTAAATGAAAGACATTCGTAAAAACAGATGTTATCTTCAGCCGATCATCCAAGAAGTTAATATATTTATATATTTCTCAAGTCATTAAACAAAAGAACAAATCACTTTGTATCAGTAGCTATATATGCCAAACTTTAAAAAAGGATAAATATACATCTATACATATTTCTTTTTTTATTTTGGGACAATCGTATGGAAATTCTAACTCACCATAATCTTTCCCTTTAGTAATCTCCAGTATTCTTCCTGCTGATGTGTTTTTGCCACTGGCATCCGTACAGATGATCAGGAGACTCCCGTTTTCCGTCTGAAGCCGATCCACTGCACACCTACAGAACGAAATACAGGATGAATACAGGAGACACACAGAAACCCGCCAACTACAAGGTGGAAAATTGGCATACAAACTGTTTTCAAGAAATAATTGTGTAGACTCTGCAGTAATTAAACATGTAAGCTTCTAATTGTCGACCAAAAAGCAGCAAACTTTTGCGTCGGTTGTACAGTATTTTGAAGAGTGGATCTCTTTTGCCTGCTTAGTTCTTTACTGTGACTTTTCTGAGGTTTCTCATCGAATGTTTCACTCACCTGCCTGGGTCATGTAATCCATGAGCAAAGATTTCAGGTGGCTGGTTGGTGCTGTTGAAGTAGGGATTGTTCTGCGGTATGGAATAAGCTGATGTACAGCAGTCTGTGTCCACATCTACCCTCAGGAAGGACCCTGTGAAATCACTGCATTCAAACACACACAAAAGAATACAGCTTCACGATTGTGGATAGCTAGACAGGATTTATTTTTGGGGCACAAACACCAGCACTCATCCATTTACAGTATGATCCTAATGCTGCAGACACACTGTGGACAACAAGAGCAACACCGCTGCCGAGTTATTGCTCTTAAATAACACTGTGAACTGGTCTCTTGGTTTTAGATGGAACACAATAGAGAGTAAAACAAAAACATGTGATTGATTGACGCTTCACTGCAAGGTAAAACGCAGCTAAACTTTGGTTTGTCGCCGTCGCTTGTAGCGTGAATGCGGCAGAAGACCGCTGATCTCACCTGAGTCCATCCATTTCCTCCATATCGTCCAGGGTTATCATGCCATCTCCCAGGACGATGTGCAACAGGCCATCGGGGCTGAACAGCAGCTGACCCCCGAGGTGCTTCCTGTGCAGCTCGGCCACTTCCATCAGCACCCGGACAGTCCTGGTGTCCACCTGGTTCGGGTTTTTCCTGAGGAAAATGTTAAAACCTCATGGTCACTGGGGTGATGTCAAAGGGTACAAACAGGATGGTTGCTACCCAATAAGTACCGAATATACATATCAGGAGTAAGAGCAACATGTCCATACCAATATGCTTCCACACAGTTTCATATATATTAAAAAGTATACACTGTATCAGGGTCTTGGTAAGTAGCTTTTCTACAAAGGTGGCTCTTGATTGGGGTGAAAGCCACAAAAGAAAAGCAATGCAATGTATAAAATAAAGTGCATAAGACAGGATTTAAAAAAACGTAATAGTATACTCTTTAATTACTTTTAGGAATAATTGTGTTTGGGTGTAAAATGACTCCAAGGCATGTATAAGGAACGCTGACATTCAATAAATGATTTTAAATAGTTTGTTGTCTGGAGACGTTTAGTCTAATGCAGTGTCTCAGCGAGATAAAGACAGTGGGCGGAGATGTAACACAGGATTCTAAATGTTGCACAAGTTCCAATGCAAAGTGAGGATTTGGCTTTCCAGTATCAGCAACAAATATTTCATGATGTGTTATTTTGGGTAGCTCTGCAATTTTTAAAAAGCACCTTGCCAAAGAAAGAAAAATGACTGTTGAACTACCATCAAATACTTTAGCTGTCATTTCTCGATTGGACCCTCAAATTAAGGTCTGTACGCTGTAGTCACCAAGACTGCGTGCCAAGACTATAATTAAGATTAGATAATTAAGTTAAACTTACAACTGTGATTATGCAAATTAAAATGTAACACTTAAACACGTTCGTGAGAAAAGATTGTTGTCTAAATTACAGCTCATTGTGAAGGGAGTGTAAGGTATCGCCACAGAGGCACACATCGCTATCATAACAAGAGGGTTGCAGATAAACGCCCATATGACTCTGTGCTCTTGAAGCTTTCATATTTACTGCGGTTACTATGGTTTCTGTCAAAAAATGTCTTCCAAGGTCTTTTTTTTTATCCAAACCTTTTAACAACATCAAATAAATGTCAATTTCAACCAATCCTTAATTCTCTGATTGCATTCGAAAACCTTCCAATTTTTTACAAATCTCACCATTTGACCTTTTGACCAGAGAAAAAAAAAAGAACACAGTGAAAAGCAGATTGTGGGCATCCTTACCAACCGTCATGCATCGCTTTAAATTACGACTTACCACATTGTAAACGGACCTGTATTTTTCAGCGGTTAAATAAGTGGGCTCTGCATGAAGAAATGCAAATGTCCACGCTATATTAATACCCAATAGTTAATAGGTCAGTTTAATGTTCTTCAGACTATGAGGCAGCTGAGGTTTGGGTTTCCTTTCAGGCAGTGAACGGCCCATATTTAAAAGGTAGATTTGGCACACACTTCTCCCATTACCTCGAAACGGTGTATTCAACCACACGGAGAATGTGGTCGTGTGGTCCGATGGCCCAGCGCTCTTGGTTGGTGGTGTAGGAGACGTAGAGCTTGCCATTCTTCTTGTAATTGGGGTGGAATGCCAGGCTTAGTAGGCCCCTTTCATCTCCGCCCTGCAGTCAGATGAGAAACACAAAAGATCCAGCAGTTAATTATGTCCCTCCTTGGCTCCTGCTCTGCTCTGTGGGGTCTGAATCACCCCCCTTGGTCATCTTCATCATCACCAAGACCACTACATGCCACCCCTACACACCCATCACCCCCCACCTCTTTATTTCTTCAACCTCTCTAATCCCCCCCCTTTTTTATTTATCCATCACATTCCCTTTCACACCCCTGCTATTCTCCCATTCTCTCTTTTTCTACCCTCGCCTGTTTCACTTCACACCTTCACCAACCTCTTTGAATATACCATTACCAACCATTATAAAGCATTTGACTCTGGGTAGAGCTGAACCTCCTCTACAAACCCCCTGCCTTTGCCCGGTCCTCTCTGCAGCCTGGTTATGTGCGCTTGTCCACAGGGTCGGGGGGCCCCTGTGATGCCCAGGCCCTCCCGGTGGCCTCCATTGTGCAGTGATTTGTGTGTGTAATCTTTGGGGGATATCCGTGAATGCTACGCTGAGTGGCTGAAAGAATTTATTAGCTCACTCACAGTTCATAGAGAGCACAAAAGTGCAGAGTGCTTCAGTCCGTGCTTTTTGCTCCCCATCCCCTCGCTCTTTCCTGGTTTACACAAAATCCATGCAAAATTCAAGGCTTGGAGGGGTTGAGGGGAGAAGAGGAAAGGGGGTGGGGATGGGGGGTGGGTGGGGGGCATAGAGCTGCCAACTCCCACTGTCTTGGCAACATGTTTAGAAAACATCTAAATTGCTTGTGTAATATGTAAACCTTTGTCTCACCCCGGAGGCAGCTACATCAGTTGTCACTACCCTGGTGGTCCTCCCATCATAGTTAGCTGTAATAATCAGCTACAGCGTTTCATTCCTTCTGCAAGACTAGCCAGGTCGCCCCTTTTTTATGTTGTACTCTCCCTCACTATTTCTTCTTGACAAAAGAATGGACAGAATGGCAGGCTTAGGTGTGAATAATGTTTATAAAGTAATCCCTGTGTGGTTGTTTCTCTCTAAAACAGCTTGATTCTTTAAAAAAGAAGAAGAAGAAGAAAGAAGCTAAAATGAGCATCATGCAGAGAAATTATATAACTCATGGCAAGCAAACGAGTATCATGTCTACAATTAACACAGTTGTCTCATCCTGAAGGCATTCACTCTCAAAATAGGAAAAGAATGGAATTTAGATCAACACATGGATATTGATTTGAACAAGTGGTAAGTTCTGGATAGGTGTAGTCTGCCCCAGGCCAAGTAAAACACACCATACATTGGTGTTTTGAGTCCTGTAGTTCTGTTTGGACTGCGTTACACTTGGCCCAGTCAGATGCAGCAGTGACATGGGCCACATGCGAATGAAAAAGAGATGACTCTCTACAAAGAAATGTACTTGAAGCCCAAATGAGCAACAACAGAGGCCCACATGATAAGCCACAGGGGTTCTATCAATGTGAAATCTTGTAAAAGTTGACAAATAAATCTCCACCACAAATAGGCAGAGTTCCTCCACAACAAATTTACGAGTACTACTAAATGTCAGATCACTGAAGTCAAATTAAAAAAGAGTTATGTGGCACTGGATGCAGCACACTGTGCAGCTGCATGTGAGTGAGAGCAGAAGTGACTGCACAAGGAAATGTCAAAAGGTTTCATCTCGGGGAGAGAAATTCTCCACCCCACTTTGAAATGCTGGATCCATGATTTTTGGGGACGCAGTGAGTCACAGACCCAAAATAAACTTGCTATAGGGAGTGGGTCAAAGACCGCAATTCCAAAGAGGCCTAGATCCGGAGTCAAGGCAGGACCACCATGATACACAGTAGTTAAAAGCACTTGAATATTAGATGCACCGGAGCCACAAGAAACAAACGCCGCATTAGAAAGCCGTTCACTGCAGTCAGTCCAAGGAGATAGCTTGATTAAAAGAAGACTAAGTGCTCAATATGGATATGCCAGAACTGCAATAGGCAGGATAGCCTTGGCAGAGCTCAACATCTCAATATCCAATAGAAATCAGATCATTTAGAGGAACAGCAGGTTTCACATAGCTGAAAAGGGAATTTTCAGGAGTTTCATTGTGGATCCAAGAGCCATGATTAGGTTCAGCATATTTGAGAGGGATGAGGGATGTTTGCCTTGTACATTTTTGCACAGTATACTTTTCACCTTTAGTAGATATAAGGATGAGGATGAGGGACAATTTAGGGGTAAGCTGCACAATTCTGTGTTTTATAACAAACACATAACCCTTAAGGTCATGATAATTAACCTCCTTAACGTCTTACCGACAAAGGGTTAATATTGCAGATTACAATGCCGTCCATCTCCAAATCTCAAACCGTACAAATGATCGTTGTGTCGAATTAAATCCCCCCCCCTCCCCCCTTATTTCTCACTTTGTGTTTTTTCATGTCTGCCATCATTCTTTGCAAGGCCAGGCAGGGGGGGGGGGGGGCTCTGATTGAATCTCTCTTGAGGTATTATCTCTTCATTTTTCACAAACACCTGCCTCTGCATTCCTCTTTTCCTTCCAAGTGTTCTCTGGGGCTCTGGCTTTGGCGCTGTCAAAGTGTTGGCGTCACTCCACAGAAAGCTGGGAAAGTATGGCGCAGGGATGAGGAGCGGTTGTTATCTCACATCTCACGGTGCATTACGTTGAATGCCGGTCCTTTCTGAGTGGCGGAGGCACACAACGCCACGATTTTTCAATTCTGCAGGGGCAGCTGTCCTCGAGTCCTAGTGACGCACCTGTTGGCTCATGCATTGTTACCCTGAAACCTTTTGATCCTTCCTCATTGGCTCGTGGGCATTCCTCCGCCGAAAGATATTCCACATCAGTTGATTGGAGCAAAGCAATGTCTACGCCCTTCACTCAAAGACTATCTGCAGCCTCTACGCTCACATACAGACAATGTGTCGTATTATCTGCTTTTCCCTTGGACAATGAGAATCAAATTTCCCCTGAAGCTCCTCCACCAGTACATACATACATCTTGCGACAATTTCATAATACATTAATCCTGCCGCTAATCAAGAATAAGATATAATCCATAAAGTGGGCCATAAAGTTCAAAGAATAGACTATTTTGTTCCTACTGTATGTACTGCTATATTTGTGAACATCTTTCACCAACAGGTAGCCCCGTGCTTGAGGATAATTGTGAGATCTTTATGAGTTATAGTGACGAAGAGGCCACTTATTTCAGTCCGTATGAGAGCGGCCCTGGGCCTCTGATGGCCACTGAGAATGCAGAGCAGCTGTCAGCGGAGCAGGGAAAGAAAGAATAACATGCTGGGACTTATTTGTTTTAACAGTGAAATACTTTATTGCCTATTATACACAGGCTACATGTCAGTGGCCTGTCAGTTGTGGGATGCTGCTCACAGATGTCAGCGTTTATAAAACTCACTGTTACTGGTCCACTTGCAAGTCTCAAGTGTCTCTTCTGAAGTTGTACAGTGCAATGCGCTGTCATTGTTTGAGCAGAGGCTAAAGTTTGCCATCAAAGTCAACGGTTTGGGGATTTAACTGTTGCTGTTTAAAATAGGTTGCCCTGAGAGCTACTACAAACAAGTTCAAGGATAATTGTAGTTGTCATATTTAATTTATTTCAAAGTTGTGTCCTTAGCTTCTTTTTTTAAAGTTGTATGTAACTCTTGTTGGCTCGGAGCACTGCTACCCGATG
Source organism: Liparis tanakae (assembly GCA_036178185.1). Classification (NCBI taxonomy): domain Eukaryota; kingdom Metazoa; phylum Chordata; class Actinopteri; order Perciformes; family Liparidae; genus Liparis; species Liparis tanakae. The sequence goes on from CM070110.1 coordinate 6,760,206, forward strand.
ATGTGGCACATATAGAATGAAGCGGCGCTACTGTGTCCTCAAGTCTACGAGACGTGAACAACTTGAGCAACTCAAATTACTGTATTGGACAGGCTCCGACAAGAAACTCTAATTGTGGAAAACTTGCCTGAAGATAGTTTTAAATAACTTTATTTTAAAGCATCGTCGTGCATAGAACATATTGCTGAAAGCGAATGTTTAATTTGACCACTTAAAGTTATATTCATAATATATCTCTTTTTGTGTATTGTGTTTATATACACACACAGACACTAACTGGACTGCTTCCAAGCTGAAGCAACACAATCTCCTATAGTATGGAGATTGAATTTCCAGAGAAGAACACCCACAGCGCAGCTAGGAGCCCACAGCACCACAGCACAGCATTGTTTCTGTGCAGTTCAGCTTAATTAGCAGCGGGGGGATCCGTGGAAGGAGGGGGGGGATAGAGGAGCAGAAGGAAACACAGAACATTACAATCAAAGCATGTGCGTGGAGCTGATGATAAACCCGTTATCTGCCCCGTCTCCTGAGGGCCTGGGTTCCTCTCTCTGTATAAAGGCTGCTCCATCCTGTTGATGCTGCCGGTAAACACCTTAGCCCTCCCCTGGTTCTGTTCGCCCCGTGTGGCTGGGAGCCCGTTACGCCAGCCAACATCCCAGTATAGGACTCCTGGGGCCTGCGGGGGATCGAGCCACGTCTAATTGTCATAATGATCACTTTATCCACAACCAGTTTGGATTGAATAACGATAAGATAGCACAGCAGAGCAGCGGGAGCGTACCGCGGGGGCCAGTTGCATATTCATTTGCTGCGCTCCGTTGGACTCCTTGTAAGCAACGGGTCTTGTCAGTAGAGGAGCAGGAGGCATGCGTGATAGATAAACTTCCTGTCTGGGAGTGTGCCCCACAACAATTCTAGCTAACCCATCTCGTGCCATCCCAACAATTTCCGAATGATTCTCAAATTCAAAATCTGAGATGAAGCAAGATTATGGATAAAAATAACAAATATCACGACATTACGCTAAAGATTACAGTTGAGATCCATTGAGATGTCTAAGAGCTACAGTATATGTCGTCGTATTACAAACAATGCACGTCGAAGTCTTGCAATAGTTCCAATGTCACAAAGAAGATATTTAAAGAAATATATTTCTACTCTATGATGTAACAATTGCCATAATCTACATTATAACCACCAAGTGACCTTTCTTCAAACAAAGAATATAAAACAGACACACCCTGAAATACATAGAGAGAGCACCTGACAGGTCAACTGACCGTTATGTAGTGTGCAGACTTACATGACCATCACGTAGTATTTGTCTTCTGGATGTGTGTTTTTGTTTGGACATATTTTGAATAAATGAGAAAAAATACTTCATGTAATTTTATCTCTTTTTATACAAGTCTGCCTATGTTTATTTTATTTCCAGAGAGGGCTTAAAGCCAAACAGAAGTAGAAGTAGAAGTACTTTCCCTACCACACCTCAATCATGTCCCCGCTTCTGGCAGACCGACGATGTGAATCCTACTACCTCCTGACAGAAATAAAGACGTATCGTTCTTTTCAGCTCCTCTAAGAGAGAGAAAGAACCCCTTCCGTAAACCCCCTCGTTATTTTACACAAAGAGAACAAGAGAAAGCGAAAGGATATCACAGGCATTCAAGGATATATCCGGAGTATTGAGTAACCGAGCGGGATATTAGAACCCTTATAGGTACAATATGGGAGAGATTAAGAAAGCCATTAATCCGTCTTGTGAGAATTGGCAGAAAATTAGCAGTGTGCACAATGTGTGCTGTATGTACAGTAAATTAGCAGATAATGGCAGAATGATTAGCCACAATCCCATTTGATGAATGACTGCTGGTTAGGTGTAATTATATGATTGCATTCTCATAGTGAGCAGTTTGTCTTGGCTGTAGATGTTCATCGCACGTTTACATAGGTGCAAACGGTTGTGTAGTAAAGCTGAGCGTTAAATGCACCATCATTCTTTACTCTAGCAATGTAGCGATCCATATTTCATACTCCATCCGCCAATATCTTTTCCTCTTTTGTTTACATCTGCACCCCAAATGATATCCATATTATCAGATTACTTCTGGAGATCTGCCAACACTGTTAACACTAAAGGAAGGGCTTATTCCTACCTTCAGGCCGTTTTGCACCAGCTTGTGAATGTCCAGGAAGGGCTCCTTGATTAGCTCAAGGTCATGGTTGTGTATCCTGACAATTCCCTCTCTCTCCAGGACAAAGAGCCGCTGGGATCCATCCCCACAGTGCATCACGGCCACCGGCTGCCTCAGACCACTCAACACCTCCTGGGCACAGTAGCAGTTGTGTTTGTGTTTCCTGGGTAACAAGGGAGACAAAAGGTCAGAGACCAACGGTGGCCATGAATAATCCAATTATAAAGGTATAAGGGGCATGATGGAATCTGAAGCAGGGATATTTGGAAGGAAGCAAACAAGATTCAGCGGTAAGATATCACTTTTCTGTCTAGGTATGCACGTACTTGATATTCGTCTCAACTGACAAACCTAGCAGGTGTGCTCTTTTTGCTTTTGATGCCATTGGTTTAGAAAGGAAATGTTGCCTTTGCAAAGGCTTTGGTGGTTTACCACCTTGGTGACTTCCCGTTTGCCAAGACGGGAACATACTTAACCAGAAGACTGCAACAATTAAATGCAAAATACAATGTCAGTTCATCATGATGTCTAATTTTATACAATTAAAACTTATTTCCACTCTCCGCATCACTGAACACTGTTCGCACCATCACTGTCTTGTGAACAGATGGAGCAAAAGTGGCACAGGAACCTGGGCAGGAACCTGACACAACTGTAGAGATTGGGAAAAGAACCTGTGCCGTGTAGATGGTCCACTTTTTGGTGCAGAGAACACGGATAAGAGGAAGATAAGAGAAGCTGATGTGACTGGCCACAGCTGATCCCAGCTCATAACCAACTGACACACCTGCTGGTCATTTATAATGGTGAAATCATTATTAATAAATGGTATTTCTTGACCTATCCTGTGTTTGATGAACTCTGGTTAGCACACACTCTCTGTGGATTGTATGAGGACCAGATGAGCATATCTTAAATCCTAAAAAAGCCAAAAAGCTTGACTATAACTGTGATTTTAATTTCTCCCAGCCTCTAATGAAGACAGTCCTGCTCATTCATCCTAGTAGACCTCTCAGAGGATAATGGGACCCTCTAACTTTTGGAAGTTATTTGACTGACTATTGGTCGTTGATATTCAGGTGCACATACTGCTTGGCCCTCTTGCCTCGGGGAAAACAGAGATGAAAGGCATCCCCCCATGGACAAAAGGGCAAAGCCCTCTATGATGCATAGACCTTTGCTGTGAGAGAGGCAACCAGAATGACGCAGGATAAGCATTTTCATTATGTGAGCAAAGCTGAGTAAATGCAGTCTGGACAAACTTTAGGATTAGAGAGGAGATGGCATGGCATTTTCTGTCTGAGAGTATAGACCATGTCCAAATGGACCATGAACCCTGAACATGTTTCTGTAACAACGTAAAGATCAAGGCTGAATGTCTTAACTCATAAGTACTAATGAAGTCAGAGAGTTGACTTGGCTGGAACTAGCCAAAGCTCATCCTAAATAATAATATGTTCATCTTTTATAGTCACTCCATCCTCAAATGGAACAAAACATGATAAAAGCCAGGCTGCAAACCTTTTCTCGTCTTCCAAGTAGTTGGAATCTTGCCCTTGCGGTTGCTTTCGTTGAAAATCTGGAAAGCACAGACTGGCATCTCTCCTCCCATAGTATTGGCAGAACTCATCCACATCAGCCTGGAACAGTTCTGGCAAACACAACACATAGAGACATAGAGAGAGGGTCTTACACTGACTGTAGAAGATACTGCATGGTTAAATGACTTCACACACAGGGCAGACACAAACACCTAAACCGGGAAAATCCAATTAGTTTTCTGATAACATTATTTCAGTGGTACTTGAGCTCTCTGTGTACACATTTCTGTAGTTGCATTGGTCTGTACAATAACTGTGTTATAACATGCATGAGTATGGGCAAGGGAGGACGAAGAATTAGAGAGAACCGATGGGATGTGCTTGTGTGTTTGGGAGGGTTGGAGTTATGCTCGAAGAGCCAAACCAAATGCTGGCCAGGCTGGGATGAGATGAACAAGTGAAAAGAAGATGGGCCAAACCAAATGGATCGCAGATTATAAAAGGGCCTTGCTGTGAACTATGCCTTCTCCAGAGAGCATACAGATTGAATTGTTAATATAAGTTTACACCGTCATTATTCTGATTAGGCTTTTGGACTTGTCGTAATGGAAAGAATTTAGAGCCGGGCATTTTTCAATCCAGCAACATAGTGATGCTTATGGAACCAAATTGAAATCACTGAAACAGAAAGACTGAGAGACACTCATATTTATTTGAAGAGATTACAGAGTGTCACATTTGTTATGATTATACATAATAAATCACTTTCTAAGGATATTTGTAGAACATTTAAATGAGTAAATTATTTCAAGGATACGCCGTGTCACAGCTCTTACTATCGCCTGGCAAAATCAGCATGTGGAAAGGTCACTTCAGTGCAGTTATATGGTTTTCCTTGTGAAAAACTGTCCCCATTATGTTAATTAGAAGAAATGGCATTTAATAATTTTCTGGCAATACTTAGGCATCTCGAGATGTGCTTGAGTAAGTGTATCTCTTGTTCTTTGCTTCGAACAAGTCTGACTGTTTTGTATTACTTAGCAACAGATGGGCACTGCGTGCACAATTAAATAGTCAACCTGTTAAATATGGCATGCAATTCAAAATAAACCCAAACAAATGTTAGGTGAGAGATTGCATTGCCATACAAAGATGTGATGTTGCCAAATGGTTCCTTGAGTTGTATTTTTCCTTTTCTGAATCAAGGGGCTGTACCGGTAGAGGGTCATGAGCTCCACAGATTGGGCGAAATAGAATTGACCCCACTTGTATAACTGATTGTATTCTACTAAGTTAGCATGCAAATTCAAGGTGCAACTGCCATCTCATCATTCCTCATGTCTCTTTGCCCGTTCACCTACAATGTTCCAGTGCCCAAGCCAAAAGTGATGTGTGTAAACACAGCAGTCCCACACAGCCACGCCTCCAGCCTGTGCAGTCACACAACTATTCCTGGCAAAAAGCAAAGTGTGCAGTGGGTCTCCGAGGCCCTTTGCGACCTCAAAATAATCTTGGCAATATTGTTTCCTGTAGTCAATCCCTCAGAGGACAGAGGAGAGCAAATACACTAGTGATAAAAAAACACAAACAGGACTCTCCCTGTCCCTCCTTTCATCTCCCTCTCCTGCCACACACCGACCACAAGAGCTGACCGCACCAATACTGGAGGTGATAGGATATCCCCTCAAACATCTAAACACAACATGAAGATCAAACACACAGAGCCCTGGCTATACCACCCACTCACTTGTGTCTGCAGTTATCTTAAGCATGCTGGTTGGGGACCTCGGGTGCAAGGTGGGGGGGTTGTGAGTGAAGAGGGGAGGAAGATATGAGAGAAGAGGAGTTTGGGGAAGGTGGGAGGCCTCCAGGCAAAAGTGAAAGTCAAGGCAGTAAATGTCTTTATGGAGAAATGGGGGCTAAGTACATACCCTAATCAAGGGCTGGTAGGAAGTTTCATGGGAGCAGAACGACAGTTATGGATGCAGTAAAAGCCTTCCGTTGCACTTTAATTCCTCTGGCCAGCGATTTTGAATTGCAAAAAGTTATAGATATAACATTGTCTGTTTCATGTTGCCGGTTATATTCCCAGTTAACTGCATCTCGTGAAAAGATTCAAGTCTGCAAAAATTTGCATCAAACATATTGTATCTAAAATGCCAACATACTTGTTATTGCTCCAGCAAATAACGCATATAACTCACTGGAGAGATGTATCTCTGCACAGTCGAATGAATCCCTTTATAATATGTTAAAGCATTGTCTACCTTTATTGAACAGTGTGCACAGAAAGAAAAGCATGAACCAAGTACAAGAGAAGAGGAAGAGCATGCAAAAGAAAAAAAGACGGAAGAGAAAGAGGGAGAGAGAGAGACAGAACTCTGTCCATATTCCCGGCTCCCCAGCGCTAAAGTTATACTTCCATCTGGTTATCTTCCAAGGCAACCTGGGTGGCCCACCCAAAGTACTTGACATCTTGATGCACTTCAGCAGTTTTACATACACACAACCTTTGTAGAAAAATAAATGTGTCATTCGTCACCACATATGCTGATCTGCGGAGGGCTGGATGGAGGGGGGGGGGGAAGAGAAGGAGGGAGGTTGAGGGGGGGAGAGCAAGCATTCATCTCTGGATTCCTCTCAAGATTTTTTTGGTTTAACTCGCTGCGCCCATATGTCTGTCAGCTCCTGAGCAAGTAATGCAAGTCAACTCAAAGTCTTCTTCCTCTGCTTTCCCCCTCTTCTTCCTCCGCGGAGAGTCCCACTCCACAACCTCCACTGTGGTTCAACAGCAGTCAGAGATCTGCGAGCAGGCCATTAGACGCAGACTCAGATGGTACGAGATGGAATGTACGCGTTTGATATTCGACTGAAGCGTACCATGTGGGTGGGTTGCAGACAAGTGTGTCTGAAACTGTTCTCTGGTTGCAAATCTCAGCAGATCTAATCAGGTCGTTGCGACAGAGATTGGAAGAAGACTTCGCAGGAGGAGCAGAGACAGTCAGAAAGTGTTTGATCATGTTTGGTATGCACAGGTACCTCTGATCTTGCATCCTTTCAAAAGGGAAGTTCTGAAGACCGAAAGCTTTCAAGGGGCAAAGGGGTTCCTATCATATAGTAGTACCATTACCACAAGGACATCTGTTGCATCAATGTGCTTTTTCCCCATTCTGGGGATTCTGCCTTCTCATAGTAGAGCTCATAGTCTGAGATAAATTAACTTCAGCTCTGTTTAGATTCACGTGAACTTACTTGTCAAATAAAAGCGTACTAGTGGCAGAGCATGAGCCACAGGTTTTTAAGTGTCTCGGAGAAGGCAAAGTGCTGGACAGTCAAGTCTACGCCACAGCTCGGTGTTTATGCATGCCGACTGGAGGATTAACCCCAGGAGAGTCTGGTGAGCAGTATCCAGTAGCAGGTTATACAATAGTTAATTTCGCTCCAGTCTAGTTTTCTGGTACACTGCTGTGGCTGGGTCAGCTTTTGTTGCCGCATGTTTTCACACCAACCTAATATTTTCCATTCACACGACAGGAAATGCCTCCAATCGGTGAATTGTTACTACATTCGAGGTGTTCAAAAAAAAGTCCTGCTTGCATATTCATGGCGATTAAAATAAACTTGCATGATCCAAACAAATCAAACAGACAAGAGAACAAAACGTTCTGCGCGAGATGCCGTAAACACAGTGAGACTGAATACTGCATCATAAAAAGTTAAAATTATTGCAAGACCAAATGTGCGAAGTCAGACTGCAGATGAATCAGCAGACTAATATGAGCAGTGTGTGGCAAGTCATTTCACTGATACACTAAAGTGCAACAGTAAAGCGAGGCCGCAAGAGAGTAAACGGATGAGACAAGCTCAGCAACAAATGAAGGCGAGGTCAGATGAGGTAAGAGCTGGATAAATAAATATACACAGACCAGACTACTGACGCACCACTTCTTGCATAAGTCCACCAATCTGCCAGTTCTACATGTGCAGGCTGTGTCTCAATAAGAAATGTGGCCTGCTATGAATTTTAATTCATCACAATCAGAAGTGTCAGTTTTATTTCAAATGCATGGGAGACAAAACTGCCGTGTGTGTGTGCGTGTGTGTGTCTGTGTGTTTGCTTGGGTATCACCAGGTAACCACACTACAGGGGCTATAATTCAAGTCACATTCATGTCATTATTATCTGTATAATTACCTGGTATGTGCCCCCTGCAGGTGTAGTAGAACTCACGGCAGAAGTCCTGGCAGAGCCGCGGCAGGTCTGGCTCCCTGTGTGGCATCTTATCCATGTCCAAGGAGTGGAACAACACCTGGGCATTGGGGGAGCAGCGAGCACACTTGATCTCCTCCAGGAGACGTCCACATTCGGTGTTGTTGGTGGAGAAAATCTGGAGACCACACGCAACGAGGAACAATGTTTGATTACAATGTTCGTCTGTGAACTTTTGCTTCTTAGAATTCTGAACGTCGGGTGCGTTTTCAAATCGACGCAGTCAAATTACAACACCGAGATGTCAATAAAGTGTTTCCAAATGATTCCATCAATATTATATTTAGAAAGTTCCGACAATAAAACAGATGCCAAAGTACTTTCCAGCCCTCACCACACTTTCCTATTGAACAGCCTTAAATTAGCCAATCTCACCCCAGTTACCACACAGATAGACAATGATCTCTACTTAACACACATACTCAGAAAACAACTGTTTCTTAACTCCTATGAGACACGTGCCAAGTGAGATGCTCTTGTTGGCAACAAGGTGTCAGGCAACACTAGGTGCACTAAACCCATTAGCTCACATCACAGGCTAAACATCAACGTCATCACGTGGTCTCTATTCTACGCGATCCTCAGATTTGACACATTGATAGTTATTGTTTGGGTTGATATGGTATTGTGCTGAACAGTTGTTGTTTTTCTTGCACATAATCTTTTTCCCCTTGCGTCATTTGATGAATGAAGAATGAGGAGGATCACAGACACTTGCGGGGTGTGAAAGTCTGCAGCATCTCTAGAGTACCACGATCTGCATGAACGTTCACACCATTCACACTGCAAAGACACTCCAAATGTCCACTGGCGTATCCAATTTTCCGTTTTAAATATCACTTTTACAATCCCAATCTACACTAAATGAATCATAACAACGCCCCGTACGCTCATGTTTTCAAATGGCGATTCCCACCGTGTTATGCATTTTGTAATTCTATATCCTTTGATACCAATTTGTTAAACATTGAGGTTGGAACACCCTGTCTGTTTGGAGAAATAAACAAAGAAATAATCTCATTCACTGCCTACTTACCCAAGTTCATAAACAGTTAAAGTCAAATTACAATTCCCACGTCTGACAGATCGCGAGCATGAAATGAGTGAAGTAAAATAAGAGGCTAAAAGACTTGAGCTCATTACGCAAAAGTACACAAAGAGTTAATCCAAAAGAAATTAGCAGGATTATTTACATAACAAATTAGCTGTAATAAAACACAATGTAATCTGTTTTAGGTCAAGAGCAGCACTGCTTGGGCAGCCAGGCAGGCAGGCTGGTAGTGCTTTGCTCTGTGTGAGGTCCATGTGTAAACACCAATTTAGAGATAGACAGGCACATCATTCCCACTCTGGTATCAACAAATTAGCAGTCTGTCGAAGTCAATTAGGCCAGCGGACCCAAGGCCACCATATGGATGCCGTACACTTCGCTCTGACAGCAAAACAATCTGCAACTGGAGACAGGATTTTCTGTTTAGCAGTTATTCAGAGCTGTGTTTACCCAACAGGTAGCAGAACATCTGGCGAAAACATGGGGATCCACCTGGATGATATACGAACATATAATCTCTAATCACAAATGAAAGTATAACAGAATTATAGATGAAAAAAATAAAATATTCTGGCCGAATTGAGATTTCATGGTTACTCAGATCTCAATCCCACTTTGGGTCTCCATTTTTTTCATCTAATTGTTGACGTTTTCCAAAAGAGAAACAGAAAAGGGGAGCTCCAGGCTGTGTGGCGTGTTCCTCTGTCTCTGTGCCCTCAAAACCCACGCCATGCCTGCCCTCCTGCTCTATATTGCCCATTGATTCTGTGTGCCACGGGCTGGCACAAGGTCCATAGAGAGTAGCATTTGTGTGCTCTCAGCCATGTCCTGTGTCCATATGTTGCTGGGATGGGCTCCAATGTTGCCATCATCCAAACCAGAACAAGTGGACCTTTGTTTGTTGTGATTTGCTGAATCTCAGTGAATCCGTTCCTCAAAAGCAGGGACAAAATGGCAATGAGGCTCAGCTGTTGCACTTTTGCTGAGGATATGCTGAAGAAGAACAGAGCCATATTCAAACAAACATGGAGCAATAACGGCGAAAGAAACTAAAATAGTCATTGAAGTATTACCAGGCTATTTCAGATGTTTACATTACATTCACTAAAGTTGGCGCAACACCAAGCTGCAATGCATGGCTTCACATGGGAGAACAGCTGTTACGGGATTACTTCTTTCTAGGAGAGCATCTGCATGGTTGCTTTTGCCAATGAAATTGCCGGAACACACGTATTCAAATACAATGCCGAACTTGGGAGGAAAAAAAAAAGAAAACACTTGCCATTCAAATGAAATAAATCAGTAACACTGTGCAAACCTCATATGGTTATTGAGACGGAGAGAGGGGGAGAGCGCTGATGTGGGCAATGCTAAGCTTTAACAAAACACTTGTCCTCAGGGAATAGGTGTAAGTTGGTTGACAGGGGGATATAGTGAAGGACACACACCCTCTCAAAGGCATTGCGATTGGACAGGGCTGATGAGTGGGGGAGAGTGATGTTCTCCAGCTTCTCCCATTAGTGAAACCAACAAACACAATGGTGTGGTTGTTATTCTTTTGCCATAATCAGAAAGGGCTCCGTGTGTGGGCAGTGTAATGGGGAGGAGGAGAAGTCGAGTTTGTCCTATTCACCCCTCCTCCTCCTCTTATTTGCATGACTTGGGCAAATTAAATGATGCAATATGGCTTTTTGTCGCAGCACAAAGTAAGATACCACCCAGCTACTGAGTGATTCGAGGAACGGGCTTACAGGGAAATGTCTCGGTGATAATCCAACCGAACCAGCTGCATACAGTCACTTTTTTATATTTTGAATGCCTTTAACCCCGCCGGAAACTGAGCGAATGTTTAAAATTCCTGCTTACGCGACTTTGTTGCATTTATCTGGTCACTCCGGTCGTTGCCATAACGGACAAGACGCTGTCGTAAAAGTGCGAGCGCGCTACATTCCGTGGATAGTTTCCCCTCAACGGTCACACGGTCACCGAACTACTTCCTGTCCGGTAACACCGACATACCGCTGAGAACTATAACGACTGTCAAACAGACAAGAGGTAAACAGTTCGTTATCAGCAGCGGTCAAACTCATAAACGTGTCGACGGTTCTCCAGCGAGCTGCTTCCTACCTTTGCAACAGTGTGTGTGTAGCAGGCTGTCCCCCTCTCCTGACACTTAAAGTCGACTGTGGCGAGAAGTAACGTAAAACGGCAAATGATTACCATGGTAACGGCGAGGCGCATTGCACAGCTAAATCAGTGTCGCACCAGACTGTATGAAAGATACCCAGTAAACAAAATGTGTCCTCAAAACCAGGAGCAGATAAGTTTTTTTTAAATATTACAAAAAGAAACAGGTAAATCTTGACCGAAGGGATACAGTATACGAGCATAATACTAATATAATAAATGATCATGAGAAGATATTGAAGGGTTAGCGAGATCATGCGAGATTATACACACGTGATAGCACAGCAGGAGCCTATACAGACACAACGTGCATTTCACAAATGGAGATTGTACAGGGCGAACCATTCGGTGATATTAAATAACACAACGGTATGGTGAGGTCACCTGCCATGCTACCACACACACACACACACACACACGCACACAAACGCGCGCACATTAGCTTTGTTTTAAAACAATACTTTTTCTTCAGGAAGCATACCCAAGGGCTATTCCCCCTGACCATCCCCACCCACATTCAGCCGCCTGCAACAAGAGCTAGAATGACAATACAAAAAGGGCTGTGGATGAAATGCATCTCCTGGGGCGTTCAAGCAGTAAAAGCCCGGTGCCTTAATTTGAAAATGCAGCGTGGTGGATGGACATTAACCTACCCGGGCATCCCTGCGGTGCAGGATCTGATAGGCGGCTCTCCTGGTGGGACAGCAGGACACACGAGGGTACAACCTGTGGCAAACTTCTCCGGTGTTGCTGCCGTCAAGCAACACTTTTCGCTCCCTTTTCTTCAGCCGCTTGGGCAAGCTTCCGTCGTAACATCTTCTTCTCCTGGGGCTAATTTCTCCCCTCTCGCCGAATTTGGCGTCCCCACATTCCCACACGCTGACCGCGATGGACAGCACGAGCACAAATTGCAAATGCTTCATAGTAAAAAAATAAACTAAAGTCACAAAATTGATTAAAAAATTAAAATGCTATAACAAAATATAAAAAAAACTAGGAAAAAAACAGTTGTGGTCCCCTTTTCGAAAATATGAGTATGGTTAGTCTGCAATGCAGCCTATGTATGTATGTATTCTAAGCAGCAGAAGGCTATTACTACCAGAAAATTACAAATATGCTGTTAATCAGAACAGGTGTCCTAATGTTGACTCTGCTATATAGAAAGCTGTTTAAAATAAATGGTGGTTGCTTCTACTTCGCCTATACAGTAAAACTCAGAGATAAAATGAAATAAAATTATATAAAAGCAAAACAATAATAATTTATCCTGATGAAATCAAAAAGTCAAAACCCAACTGCAACAGACGTTCCTTCAGATGTAAATCCTTGTAAGCACAACACGGCGGGTTGTGCATACACGGGGTAAAAAAAAAAACATAGAAGACTTTAAAGTTGTCTCTCACTAAAGTCCTCAGACCGCTCACATGTTTTCCCGTGCTCTTTCCTCCTTCTTTTTAACCAGCGCGCGAGAAGAGGAGCGAGCGCGGTGACGTATGACTTCGCGGGTGCGCGCATGTGTCCACAGTCGCGTCCACGTCGATGATAAACAGTTACCTGCTGGAGCAGCGGACGGAGAGTGGAAGAAGTGGGAGACGCTCTGTTGGGCTCCATCGACCAGATAATTATTACTCGTGTCTGTTTCTACCTTAAATGTGTGATTTAAAATATGACATTCAAAAATATAACCACTTGTTTTTGGTTTCAGATCACAACAGTATACAGTGGGCTAATAACCTATAGATTACTCATGATTTAACGTCAGCCTATTTTTATAATATGTCGTAATTTTTACTTTCTGTGATATTGAAAGCATGACTTTTACTAATGGAGTATTTTTATGTTGTGGTCCGAATACATGATATTCCACTGCTGTCCATATGTTGGAGTAAGTAACTCATGGTCTTGAGCCAAGTCTTTAAAATATTTGAAAAATGAGCCATACAATCTTTTTTTTGATTCTCAAATAACTGAGCTTATGAAAGAGGCATGGGGATTTCCGTAAGACGGGAACATTATGAAAATTGTGAATATTATGTTACATCACAAACTGTGTCACGGGGGTTTGACTTTGGTTCTAAATATGATCGAAAGGTTTATTCTACCAGCCGCAGAATGTTTAACGACATGTGTTCGGCAGAGGAGAATCAGCTACATTGCGAATGAACCGCTTGGACCTGATGTTTCCCATACAGTAGCACATACTGGCATCTTTATTTTTCTCCTGATAACACCGGATCAAAAGTGGGACAAATCCTCTTTCATTCTCCTCATCAGAAAAGTCACACACTTGTGATCGGAAAGGGAATGTCCAACATGGCAATTACTGGAGAGAAAAACAGCCCCCCTTTCTTTGGATACACAGAGAATCTAAAATCAGTGACATTAGCAGCACCTGTTCTTACTTGGGGGTCTCCGGCACTCACCAGAGCCCCAGCTCAGCTTATCTACAGGAATCCAGGAGGGGTGGGTTTGATTGTGGGCAATTATGGAAATGACTGTGTGTGCTATGAAGCCGTATAGCAGACCCTGCCAGATCTGACCCCCCACCCTCAACATTCTTTACATTACCCAACTGGAGGCATTTCACTACCAAGTATAGCCAAAGTGCTACTGCAGTTCTCTGGATGTAAAGGAGGGAAGGGACAAGACCATGTGTGCCATCACCAACATTAGAGCCCCATGCAGAGAAAAAGAGTATAGCCTGCATTGTCGAAAAGCGTGAAAACATGTGGGATGCAGCTGTGGAGCAAAGAGGAGTACATCTGCTGGGAGAGATAGACCATTAGAGAGAATCACAGTTTGACACACCACAGCTTTAAGCTGACAGAGTCAGAGTGAGGCACAGATCACAAACACACACATACACACACACGCACACACACAGTACCTAAATGCATACACTAGAAGAAATAAGCAAACTGCCGTATGAACTGTCTTCTCTTGCAATACTTTTCCGGCACAGTAATCAAAACAAATTTGGTTGTATTATGTTTATGTCACATTTCAGGTGTGGTGGTGAATTCTGACGCTCACTTTGCATTAAATGTGGCTCAATTGGGATCATGCCTGTGACTCAATATTGATTTCTAGAAAAAGGTAAACCCCAAAAAAACTGAAAAGATACCACCTGCTTGGTCCTTTTTTATTTCTGCAGGGTCAGTGGGGGAATTCTCCTGCACACAGAGAGGATATCCCAGAGGAAGATGGTTAGGTTTGCGTGTGACCACATAAGGATCAACAACATGAGTCTGCAGCTCCTCTGTTTCCCAGACTGAGGATATGTTGAAAGTTGACTCTGTTCTCTCTGTTCATTCTGTTTCTGCTTTGTTTGCTTCATAACTCAATCACGAGCATACACAACAGCACTGATGACAGGGCTTCATTTGAGCTTTTTTTTCTTCCATTTTTCCATTCCGAGCAGGCAGAACCACTACCTCACACTTCCCAGTTCACAAGTCCACCTCAAGTTGTCTCTGAGTGTCGTCAGAGGGGGCCAGCTCCTGGCTGTTGGTTCACATCTGCGTAGCTGCAAGAAAAGAAGGATGTTCCTGAACAAAATCATGTTTTTAATAAGTTTGAATCGGAAATGTAACCTTTGTCTGTGACAATCTTCTTTTTTTTAATGGATGCCAATGTTGTTTTTTCTGTTTGTCTTTGGTTGAAATATCTCAATAATAATTGTAATGATAACCGTGAATGTTGGTACATACATTCATGGTCCTCAGAGGATGAATCCTAATGGTTTTGGTGATTTCCTCTCACACCACTATAGGCTTCACGTGTATGGCTTTGAGTGAAATCCCTCAACAACGATTGGCTGTGAGGGATCGACATTTGGTACGCATGTTCATAATCCTCGCTGAATGAATTAGCATGTTTCATGTTCCTACGATTATGAACATGGTGGACATTATACCTGCCAAATAAAACAATAACATCATTTGTGATAGAAACGTATCACAATTGTTATGATAACTTAAGTACTAGTGGCAGATATGACTGTCATGTAAACATGCCATGTAGCATTGTAGGGTTTTCTCACTGCGAACATGAAATCATTAGCTCCAGGCCAACAGCCATTCGAGGATGTGTGTAAGCTTCTTTCATGACTTCCATCCCTCACCTTGCAGCACACAGCAGCATTGTGTTATTCTCACACCTTCTTTAATGGCCCCGCTTTGGCAATCGCGAGCCCTAAGGCGCACAGAACTCGGAAAGTGTTCACAATGTCATTAATAGTCCTGACAACAGCTTAATGAGCCTTGGCCATCTGTTTATGAAAGCTTCAGGGAAAAGCGAGAGAGAAACACGAAAATCAGATCCAGTAGCGATTTCCAGCTGTGTGAGCGCGCCTGATTTCCACTTGAACATTTCTAAACATATGAGGACATTTTAAGTGTAGTGACTTATGCAGCGTCATCTACAGTGAGTCAGTGACTGAGCCTGGGCTGTCTGCCCGGTATCAACAGCCCCTAAATCACTGGCTTCAACCATCGGACCACACTACCTCGCCTTTAGCTTCCTCGCCCCTCCTTCCTCTGTACCACCCTGGAGTGTCCTTAGGCCTTGTTTGGCTAGAGTATACACATGGCATGAGTAACTGAAGCCACCCAGGGCTTCCTGGCGTGGTGGCACGAGACACATACCGGGTTACACAAGTCGGGAAGACGTAGTGTCCCGTCGCTGTTTACTGGATACTCAATGCCTGATGCATACAAATACACACAAATACAACAACATAGCTCCAGGGAGATAAATACAGCAGCGTTGGCTTCCGATAGTTGCCGTTCCAGATGTGTAGGCACGGCAACGCTTAGAAGCTTAGAAGTGGTCATTTTACCTCTCAAGGGTCTCAAATCGCTCACTCCCCTTTGATCATGTCTTTTCTGATCTGAAAGCAAGAGGAAGACAAGGACTGAAGTGACCATAGCGTGGTCCTGTTTTTGATCGGCTAATTGCCTCTTTAGCCGGCTTTGAAAGGGACTATTTCCATTTCCTCCCTGTTTCAGTTTCTTTGGTCCTCTCTGAAGCCTATAATAGAGTATAGCACAATCCCCCAAAGGCAAGAAAGAGGTTAAATGTGCCGATTGATGACTCTTTGCGGCCACTTGTTCGTAAATGTTTCCATCAGGGGTTAAAAGATCCCAAAGTAGTACCATGTTGGGCACCGTACATGTGTGTGAGCGTTGCAGAATCATTACAGTCTAGAATCACTGAGCTGCAAATGAATTTGGTGGGATGTGATGGGGGCGGGCGGGCGGACAAGTGGTGGTAAGTGTAGTCTGGTGTGGGCAGCAATGATGGTGGTCCCTGACTGTCAATGCTCTCTCCCATCTTTCCCTCCCTTTACTCCCTCACTCCCTGTTCCCCGCCGTCCTCAGCCCATCTGTTCCTGCTTGGCCTCTGAGGCTCTCCATCAGGTAGGCCCAAGCTATTGAGTGCTCCTCTCGTCTCATGGCATCCGAATAAGTCATGTTGAGGAGTGTGTGTGTGTGTGTGTGTGTGTGTGTTTGTGTGTGTGTGCACCTGCAAAACGTTATGTGCGTTTTTTTCTTTTTAAGTACTGTCTAAAACGTTTGCTAAATAAGGACCCGCCATTATCTGGCTATCAACTTGCCTTCAGGCAAATCTTCTCAAATGAGAATATTTAGCATACATCACACACTCGCTTTACTTTTCTGTAATCCTTTCAAATACAGACAGGTAAAAAGTAAAGGTGATATCGAATGGCATGACCTTTTGGTGTAATTTCTTTCTCATTGAGATTTTATTTTGTATAAAATCCAAACAGTGTCACTCCCTTTGTAAGCAATATCTGCCTTTATTAAGAACCATGCCAGTAAGTTGACAAATACGTTGATTGCTTGGTGGATATGGAATGCGTCAATTCTCACCCTGAACTCGTAGATTTCATCTGAAGCGTCTTGCCTGCAGTGTTGTTTTACTGCTATGGACTGTAAGTTGAACTTGTGTCATTCAAACTAAAAAAAAGCCTCCAAACACACAAGCCAGATTAATCAATTCCACCCTTATTTATATTGAGCAAATGGAAAGTATTTTACTTTCATTATTTGGAAAAGTAGCTCTCAAGGTGGTCCTCAGCTTGAGTTTGGAGGGATGATTGGTGTGATAGTGCAGTGCTGTACGGGTTCTCTCCAGAGTGGGCATTATATGGTTTTCTCAGGGCTTGTGGTCAATTGTGAAATCCCGGTTTACACAGCCTCTTTACGTTGGGATCTTTTACAACAGAAGGAAAAGAGGCGAATGGAACAGCCGCCCCATAGAAGGCAGTTTGGCTTGGGAGTGAATTTTTTCATCGCGCCATTCAAAGGTCACTGTTTGGGAACCCACTGTGTTTTTCTGGCCCAGGGAATTGTTTTGAGGTCTCATTTCGGAGTAATATTTCCTCGTCTGGCCCTTGTTCTTTCATATCAAAAAAGCCAAAGTGAAAACTTCCCCTTTGTCTGGGATCTGGTTACAAAGCATGAGTCATTTATGTAATGTGCCATTCTCTCCTGTCAGGATGTTTTTGTTCTAATCCCTTTCAGTTATCCCAAGGTACGTCTGCTGGAAAACACTACCCAGTTATTACAGTATACATTTTCATATTGCCTCCCTAAATGTAATTCAAACTGTGGTCTCCTTTGTGTGTTCATACCAGTCATGGAAGGTATTTAGTGGTAGCTTTGATTCAACAGCTTGAACACTGTAAAGAGCCAGCTTTGCTACTGCTTTTGTTAGCTTCACTTGCATTAAACTCAGTGTGACATTGACATGTTTCATTATTTATGTCCAGCTGCATTTCCACCTTGCCCCTGCTATTACTCTTTATGTATCACCTAACACTTTAATGGCTACAAAGTCTGAGTATTGGTCATGCACGACTGCATGTTAGTCAGATGTGTTCTACCGCCTTATAGCCTTAAGGTTCTCATTAGCATCGAGTGAGCGCCGTGTCAGAAGGTGGTCTCCATGTTGGCCCCAGTGAAGACAGCTTTGAGTCAGTCAGTACATTTTCCATGCATTAAAGAAAACAGGTTGAATTAAAGTTCAATCAGGAAATAACAGAAAGTGTTTTATATTCACTGCAATAACCTGGTTAATGTCAAATCTGTATTCGCTACATGCAGAAATCAGGTTCCTTCCGTAATGTCGACCAGATGTTGGCGTTCGTATTAAGTGTCATCAGTCAGTTATATATGATTGCAGCTCAACAAGTTTTTTCTTTCATTTATTGTAGAAGCATTTGGATTGATGGCGCAGGAGAACAGGATCTAAAGTGAGCTGCAGATGCTTTTTTCTTGCTGTGCAAATCAATCAGAATTTTACAGCGTGCTGTGGAGACCCATCTATATTAGTGTCAGTTTCAATTTTAGTTACATTTTGGTATTAAACATTTTGGAAACAAGGTTACACCACTACTGGTAATACTTTTTCTATTCATCGCTGTATTAAAATGTGTGTCCTCCACATGGGCACTTATAGAAATCCCATTAAAAACACAAGTAAATGTATACATGGACAAGAAACCCCGGTTTCTCTTCTCATTGACACCAATTTAGATACTTTAAGTTAATGCGAAAAATCGGACAATAAACCGTTTTCCACAGAGCAAGTAAACGCACTTTGTGTAATTAAGAAGTTTCTTCCCCGACCTCAGACCTCACTCAGCAGGGTTTATCTCAGACGGATGGGGTCACTGCCCTGTCTGCCACTCTATGTCCGCCTCCCATTCCTCAAACCCTCCATCACATTGACACTTGGACAGACGAGCTGTCTCTCACGTCGTCTGAAACCTGCAGATATCCATCCATGTGTGGAAGCCAATATGCACAAGAGTACAAAACAGGCAAACAGTTGCAGGCCTATGACCACAAAACACTTGAAAACATAAACACTGCATCATTATCTTCATACTCCCGTCATAGCCGTTTAAAGCAGACAACAAATTAACCAAAGTCAGTGACCATAAACACAGGCTACATGTTTGTACTTTCTTGTGGGAAAGATCATTTGGTAAATAATTTAAGTAACAAAGGATAAATCAGGTCACTGTAAAACACCAAGTTTATCTCCAGCTAATTGCAAAGATACAGAGCAGAACTTCTTGGGTCCAGTCACCACTGTGCTGCATTCCAGATGCTGATAGCAGTATTAGACCACCAAGGACTTAAAGTATACTTACATGGCTTGAGATGTACAAAGACTCTGATAAAATGTTTCCGTCTGCAGCTTATCCATCCTTTCCTTGAAGCAGTGTTTTCTGTCAGACGGCGTCTTTTATTTAACAAGTCTATTAGCAAGTTGTTGTTCTGGGCCTGAAACTGAAGCTGAATTTTAATCACAAATCAGCAGCCCGTTACTCTGAATATTGGACAGAACACACAATCAACTCTTTTCAGAGACACGGTGTCTCCAGTAGAACGTTGACCGATGAGAACTGTCCACAGTGAGGTCTCTGTATAGTAAAGAGTAACTTGCTACTGGTTTCTGGAGAGAAACATTCATGTTTAATTGTTTTAATATATCATTAGCTGTGCTAGTAAGTCTCTAAGGATGAGATTATTGGCCTAATGTTAGGTTGGGCGGTGCAGAGTAAACTATCGCAACAATTATTAAATGAATTGCTCAAAGTCTTGTTTTCAAATGGAATTTCCTTCACCTCTATTATATTGAAGTGGTGGAGTTACATCTTAGACTCTAATGTGTCAAAGCTTGGATGAAAAACACAACTATCTGCAAGATTAGATACAATAAGTGGTCAAAAACATGTTTATTTGTACTTCTGGTGAACCGATCCTTTAATTCAGGGGTCTGTTTTCAATTCCATCTGGTATATACTGCGCATAATTGCGAACAGCAGTATTTTTATTCGACTGGTGGTCTGCGTGAGCAGGTGTTTGACGTCGATACTCTCAGATGTACAAGTTGTGCTAATTTCCTGTAAAACATTGACTTTTTTATTCAGCTTTTGGCAGAGGAATATAAAGAAAGAAACAGGGTGTCTTGCCAACATTCGGCCACAACTGGAATCAGTATTCCTTTGACACAATGTCTTTGATTAGTAGGGCTGTTATGATTTTACAGGCCAAGACATATGGCATGTTTTTTATTAAGATGCTAAATGAACTGAGCCTTTATGTTCTCGCGGTGCACTCAGACCACCAAAAGAGCTCTGTGAATTCTGAATCCAAGGGAGAGACAACCAAACTTGAAAATCCTGGTGTGATAATCCAGCAAGAAAATGAAAGGATGATTGATCATAAATCGTTTGTGCACTACGGGGTAATGTTCAGATGCATTTCAACACTTGTCCCTCCTTGGGAAAGTGGATTTTCCCCCCTACCAGTCTTTCACAACCTGTGGCTTGCATGCTGTTTGAAGGAGAAGTGCCAAGTATCACTGCGTACTCCAAATATTTGTGTGGTCAACTGGACAGAGCTGTTGCGGTCGAATCCCATCAGTGATGTTCAAACACTCTTGAACTCGCTTCATGTTTTACACTGCGCTGTTCAAGTATTGGCATTTATCTTCTTATACGATGAATACAATGTGGCAGTTAATCAAGGGAGGGGATGTTGATTTCTATTGTTCTGCTCTAAATGAGCACCATGATGAATATAAATGAATCAGATATTGTGGAAAGTTGTGGACTTTGGCTTCAGAGGTCACTTTTGAGTCAGCAGTGTGTTTGGGGGGAACAACTTTGCTCTTTGTAATTCAAGGAAATTCCTCATCCATGTACCACAATCCTGAATAATTGGTTAGTTTGCATCACAAACCTTTCTCTTGGACCTTTGTCATCTTATTTATTTCAAATGTGGAATTACTTACTATCTACTTGTGTCAAATACTGGCATTACTGTACAGGTGATATAGTGTTTAAAGGGAGGGCAGGGCTACCATACAGGAGTATGTTGGAAGACATTTCTTCTTCGGATGTTTTTTAATTTCTTGTCCCATAGAGTTCAATAAAGGTTGCTGGCAGTCCAGCCTTCAGTATGTTCCACGGTTGAGAATAAACTCTATACTCTACTCTCACATGTACCAAACAACAATGCTTTCTTTTCTTTTGCATACGGACAGTTTGAGTTTCATCTTTCCCTTTCAATGATCACTACTGTCATTGACAACGCCCAATCGTTTCCTTTGTCTCACTTCAAACCCAGTGCTCAACAGATATTGTCTATCTTGCTAACTTTGGATGGCCACCACAAACAGTGCAGCATTATCTGTAAATCAAAATAGTATTTGGCGGTATGGGCAGCCACAGCCGCCTTACACAAACGCCTATCATCGGTGGACTACAGCTCAGTTACTGTAAGCGCCGTGTTGATTCATCGCCGCTTTAGACCTCCCGTGACGACGGAAATTAAACTTCAGAGTGTAACGCAAAATACAACACATAAAGAAGAAAAAAATCCTCACATTTTATTGGAAATGGTGTGGTCTCCAAGAGCAACCCCAACATGCTGGACATCCTTAAATCCCTGCGCCTGCACCCTCATTCGCGAGCAGCAGAGGAGCGGAAGCCATATTTTAGCAAATGTTTGCTTAACCAAGTGTGGCAACCACGCCAGTGGCCAAAACACCGAGGTGTCATGTGTTTGCACCTGTCTTTGTTGGATGCTTAGCAACCAGTGGCATACTCATTAATGACACTTGTAGATTCACATAAATAACTCATTTTCCATCACGGCGTGGAGTCTAAACCTTTTTTTGTGAGGCTAGTTTCACACCGTAGTGTAAAGAGTTAGCCGATGGCTGAATCATCTGTTATATAATACATTTAGACAGAGTTTATTGCCCTGTGGCTGTAAACAATAACACAAGTACAATCGCTGTTGTGATGCCTCTCAGCCGACGTTATACTAGTCGGACGTCTTTGGTTTACTGTCTATGCAGTCGCTGGCCTGGTTATCAACTTTGGATTGACCGCCTTGTGTTTGAGGTACAATGCTGCTATTGAGAGCAGAAACACACTGAACCCAGTCCCTGGATATTATTTACAGCATTGATTCACCAGCTTGAAATGTATATTTTCTCTACCTGTGGTGTCCGAATGATCGCCGGTATACACATTCAGTACAATTTGACGTTTCGAGTTAACAAAATATCACATGGCGGTTTAAAGCCAAATACTATATTGACACATGGATACATAAAGGAGGCAGAGCAGTATACAGATTATGCCAATGATAATTGTTTAGCAGGTTGTTTGGACTGGCTGTGTGTCACAGTGTGGAGTCCTGGCTAAATATTTACTGGGTGCTGGGGGACTAGAAGGCATGCTTGGCCGAGCTTGTGTCTCTGGTTCAGCAGCAAGGGGGTAAGATGGTGAAGTCATCGCCATCGACCGATGTCGTTAGCGAGCTTGTGATGTTCACTACTGACCCTTTTACCATTTAGGGGGCCCTGGACTGATATGAGTGTCATTGACCCTGAGGCCAACCGTGGCATGTTTGGGGTCTGCGGAATATATCCCAAGCTTTAACCTATACAACGAAGCCAATTATAACTGCGAAAGGCCAAACAATACAATCCATCAGTCAGGTTTCTTGGGTAAACAGGAATGGGCGGCCCATGTCGGGGTGTAAACTCCAAATCCCAGAGAAGCTAAGGGTCAGTGGAGCTGTTTGATTGTCTAATTGGGGGTTGGACTCTGCGTGAGTGTGTGTGTGTGTGTGTCTGAGAAAAAGAGAAAATGAGAGATAAAAAAGAGAGTGCAAGGACATGTGTGTGTGTGTGTGTGTGTGTGCATCACTGCGCAAACACTACAGGTCTGGGGGCACCGAGACACCTAATGAATGTGTGTGTTGTCCTTCAGACCCCACACACCTCTGTTTATTTGAACATGGAATAGTGTTCCTGAGCTGTTTTATCCTCCCTGTGTTTGCCACTTAACACGTGCACCGCAGGGTTGGCCTGTGCAGCGGTGTGTACCGCGTTTCTTTTTTCTAAAGAGAAAAATATTAGTCAGCCTGACAATAATGATGGACAAACAAACTGTATCTTGTATTTGTGGATCCAGAGTTCCTCTTCGTTATTGTTCAGCCTTCATTACGAAGCAGGGTGATAATCCAAACAGCTCAAGGGGAGACGGTGCCAAGGGCAACAGGCCAACGGAAGATTGGCGGTCGGTTTAGTGTCAATGATGTGGTGATGTGGGTCAGGGATAGCAGCAGCAGCGATCAGTGCACAGTGGCTAAGAGCCCAGCGAGACCACCGGGGAGGAGGCCTTCACCTCTTTCCTCAGCCATCAATCACTCACATTCATATAAGCAAAGATAGATACAAGCAAACACAACCAGACGCTCATCCTTACACCTTGCCATTACGTATAATTTACACTTACTTTCATAAAGAATTAACAACAATGAGAAGATACTATGATGTATATTATTCATGCCAGATCTTCGGTTCCCAAGCATTGATTGACGCAACATGTGTTTTTTTTGCCAGTGACCGACGTGTGGTTTATCTTGATGTTCGATCTATTCTGTTCAAATTGATTTTTTTTTTTTTGCTCCCTGCCTAAAGGTTGTCACAGAATTCATCTTAAAGGCCAAAAAGTAATGCCGAAACGATGACTTTTTATGATTTGTCCTCCCACCACGTCAGACAGCGAAGTGTTTATAGTCAACAGCCACACTCGGAGCGCCTGCCGTCATAGAGAGGGACCAGACGCCAAATCCTGTCGGCTCTCTTACTGCCACACCTGCCACAAGCTGCGTGAGGTGGACCTTACAGCCAGGTAGAACATGTCGGTGGTTTCAAAGATAAAATTCTGATGCTTTTCAACCATCTAACGACGCTTTATATGTCTGCATTCAAAGAAGGAGATAATCAACACTGACCTCCAGCGTTATGCTTACAGATAGGGAGGTTTATGTCTCTTATATTAAGCCAGGCCCTCTTTATTGTTCATTGCCATATCTAGCCTTCTTTGGAAGGAGCCACTAATGGATCAAGCAGGGTCTGTGGGTGGACAATATTTCCTATCAGGGACAAAATGATATTAAATGCATGTTTGATTTATAAAAGAAACCTGAACAAGAGGATCATGATTATATTAGTTGCTATACAATGAGTTGCTGTAATATTATTTTGTATTAAATGTGTATTTTCTAACTACCCTGATTTGTGTGTTTACTGGTAACTGCAGACATTTCATCAGAATAAAAACCCATTACAGCTGATGGACGTTTACATCCCTGGTGTTTGGCCATAAGGACTCCCTCTGCACCAAACCTACTCAGCATTATGTCAGTGATGGTGAAGTGTGTCTTTGACCCTTGAGACCTCAGTGGAGGCCTGCGACTCATCTGCTGTTAGCTGTTTCATGTTGACGTCATAACTGACAGTTATTAATGTTTATGGTTATCTGCATGAAATTCACCATGAAAGTGGCGATGAGAGGGACGAGAGGAGCGCCTTTCATATTTATAGCATGATCTCTAGCGTGGTGATTTCTGATTATACAGAGTTCTATGAGGGAATGAACAAAGGCTTGTAAATCTGTTATATAATTCCTAAGCAGATACATAAAGTCAGGTTTTCTCATTCTTACTCTACTTCACACAATGCCAACATATGGATATGCATTTTCCACCACTACTACTACTATTCCGACTACTACACACACACGCACACACACACACACACACACACACACACAAAGGCTGCCCTGATGTAGCACCTCTTTAATTCACACCAGCACTTGCTATTCTTCGCTGGTGGTGTGATAGTATTCGCTGAGAGTCCTTCCTCCTGAGTCTTTCACTTGTCTCAAACACTCTACTTCAGCGCAAGGCCTTATTGCCCACCCAAAGAGGTTATAGGGATTCTCGACTGCCCTCTCTCTCCCTAAGTGGGTGGTCCTCTGGGGTATGGCTGAGGCACAGGTGGAGCATTGTAGGGGTGCTCACAAAAATAACCCCCCTCGCTCCTCACCAACTACCCCTCTCCCCACCGGTTTTTGCCACGCCTGCTCCACGGAAAGGTGGACTACATTTTGCAGAACCCTCCAGTAGACCGTGAAGGCACTGAAGGTGAAATGTTGACACACACACACACGCACACACACACACAAACTGGTGTGCTAACCATGCTAGGAAAGCTGCGTAAATCAAATGCAATACAGCATTCTCTAGTGCTTATAAAATATCATTCTTAATAAGGGTTTCTTTTGTAGAGGGGGGGGGGGGGTATCACAAAGGCCATGGGCAACACACTTCTCCCCCTTCTTCTACTAAAAATATTCCCATGCTCTGGTTTTGTAAATAATTACAGTTGGGCTGAATGTGTTTTATAAAGTTTACATGGTAGGTTCAGTGCACCCTATCTGTTGTTTGGAACCCTGCAAACCACCAGCAAGATGTTGACATATGGCAGCTCTGGTGTAGTGCACAAGGCATGGATTACTTGGGACCATAATAAACAGGAGCATAAAGAGGGATCTGTGCACAGGGGATGCCCCGGGAGGGTTGACTCTCCTCGGACCTCCTTGTCTTAATATCACGGTGTCCGTCTCCAGGTTTCTGAAACCCTCTGGGTAAGTAGGGATGCTGGACGTACACGCTCTTTCTCATCCTACACAATCGGACTGTGTGACTTGGCTGGTCAGAGGCTGCCAGCCACCTGCTCCTCTGTGTTAACAGAGTGATTTATTGTTCAAACAGGATGAAGATAGACACAGAACATGTGTCTTCATAACCTTACAAGCCCGACAAATGACAGGATATTAGGTGGAGTATAGAGGTAAAATAATGAAAAAGGGTTTTTATCACTGTGTCATGTTGACACATAGACCCATAATAGACATATTTGTGCAGGAACACAGCAGGTGCTCCCCATGGTGATATTGCGATGCTCGTTCGCACAAAGACTTGGCTGTGTGCTCCATCCACCTGCACTTAGGTAAAGAGATGCCAGAATTTCTGATTCAATGAACCATTTATACCAGGTCGAGTAACACAGTGGTCTGCATGCTTTTCCACCTGCACACCAATGCAGAGTGCGTTGGGCAAAAAAAAAAGGCGAAAAGCTTGTTAACGTCCTGTTGAGCGTCTTACTGCAGGAAAGCACCGTTAAGATTGACGACTTTGGCAAGCTAGTCAAACACGCGGTGACAGGTACTTCAGACAATGACGGGATTGCTGAAGAATCAGCCGACTTTATGTGAGGCTAAACATCCATTATCAGAGTTCCTATCCTCTTACGTCTCACATAACTTCCTGCTCAGATCTTTGCGAGGGCCAGATGGTTACATTGGCCACTGGGGATTGCAAGAAGCCCAGAAAGACAGTTTTACAATGTGCAATTACGGGACAGATAAACTAAACGCTCAACAAAGCAAGGCATTTCCAGATCCCTGACTTCCAGACTTTGATAAGGAACAAGCTGCATTCCTTGGCCAATTTACGGTCTTCAAAATTGAAATACCAGTGCTAATGAAAACTCCAACTGTAGCTTGAATGGAAGATTTTTGTCTCAGTCTAATGAGGCCAGTGCACTGAAGATATGCTGTAAAATATTCAAGATCTGACTGTGGAACCATCGATGTGTGCTTAGAAAGCTTTGCACAGCACTCAAAGCCATCTGATCTGTTTAGGTATTGGTCACATGCCAACTAATGTAGAAGGGGATAGAGTGTATTAAATGTGGTTGAAGTCAAATTTGATATTTCTAATAATTTTTGGAGTTGGACTGTAGAACTGTTTTTCATAATTTTCGTGTTGAAGATTAAAAACACTAACTAATGACTAGAGCACATAGCGTCAGTGATTCTGCAGCTTAATAGTCGAGTTACAACACAACGTACATACTTACCACAGCCTTCAGCCAGCTCGCTATGACTTCTTTGTACTTTACACAAATGCATATTCCCTAGATGTCATATTTTACACTCAGATCTGCATCTCATCTTTGCAAAGCAACCGGATGAAACTATGACACTTCAGCGACACACAGTACGAGACTTTTAAAGCTCAGCGTCTTCCGCGCACAGCTGTGAACACACCAGTAGTGCCAGCATTGCAGAGCAGAGAATACTTGTTTGTTGTTTTCATGATTCTTAAAGCTAATTTGACATATTTGGCGATTTTTTTAATAACTAGAATTTGGCCTGGTGTGCTTTAACCTATGAGCTGGACTCCACACATTGCTACACTCAAAGTTCAGCCTGTTTTGTTCCACATTAACATTTCAAGGAGAGAGCAGGCGCCTGCCCTCTGTGCTTTACCCCAAGGGAGCAAGAATCCCCCACACACTGACACTGATACAATCTCCAGGTAATGGCTGCCTGCCTGCAAGCCAGAGGGTGTCTGAGGATATACTGTGTGTATGTATGTGTATATATGACTCGAGGAGGTACTCAGCACCACTGGTGTGGTCACAGGGCCAAAGTTCACTCAGAAATGTGTGGCCTGGGGTCGAGAGGTGGTATGGCCTCCGTTAACGGTGAGGGTAGAGTTTCAACCTCCACCTTCGTCCTCTCCTCTTCCTCCAGGCTGCTCTGCCATTTACATTTCTCACTATGACACGCGTGACGACCCCCACCTTTTAGTCAGGTGACAGAGGCTGGATGGAGGTGAAGAAAGAGGGAACTAAAAAGCAGGACAACAACCGAATATGAGTGGTTGGGTGGTTTACATTTGAAGTCTGTAGCAAACCTTAAAAAAATATTTTGGGAAAACTTGATGAATGACTGTGAGAAAGTGTGTTGATGGTTTAATTGTATAAATGTGTTGATGGTTTAATGGTATAAATGTGTTGATGGTTTAATAGTATACATTCATGGTTCACACATCAAATGACTAGTTTGTACATGAGGAGTGAAGCAGTGGTGGTAAAATTATGAGGAAATGAACCCTTGTAATTTTTTTCTATATTTAGTATTTTTACTCCAATTTTACTTTGCAAATTAAGAAATGATCAACACAACCGATGATCATCATGTACATTATGCCATTATTAAATACCAATGCTTTAAACCACATTTAATAAAGTAACAGTGCAAGTTACATTTTTCTCTCTTATCAAAGACAATAAATGAACAATACAAACACGTTTACATCTTAGTAATAATACTTATTGTAATTTAAACCGGCAGGAAGAGGTATTGGCCACTTGAGGCAGAGCACCTATCATCTTAAATGTGTTTAAATGATTAACGTGTTCGCAAACAGACAACATTTGGGTTTCAGGAATCATCAGCTCAGGTGTCATTTATTTATGTAGTTCATATATATGACAGTATCAAATTGGGCTAGTAAAAGTCACTTGCAGAAAGGTTAATATAAAAAAATGGATTACCGCACCTTAAAAATAAAAGTTTTTAACACTGAAGCAAAAACATCGAGCTACGATCTCACATGGAAACTAAAGTGACCGCAGAAGTTTTTCTCTATAACCACAGTGACAGTTTTATAATAGTATGAATTGGTGCAACTTGCAAACACACACACACACACACACACACACACACACACACACACACACACACACACACACACACACACACACACACACACACACACACATTCTCAGCCGGACCTGTTTAAGTGTTCCCCAGACAGTATGTGATCCTCAGACAGGACAGTGCTTCCTCCTCTCGTCGTCGTGTCTGAAGGATCAGTCTGGCGAGGTCATCCAAACAGAGACAGAGAGGGAGAGAGGATCTCTCTCCTTTATGATGCTCCTGAGCCCGCTCACTTCCATCCCACCTGATGTTACTAGCAAATGTTGTTAACATCTTTTTTAGATTCTTCAGTGTTTTCTCTTTTGTGCCTTGGCTGCACTTTCCCCCCTCCACTGTAGTCTCTTTGCTCCGTCCCTTTCTTTCTGTTTATTTCCACCTTGCTGTACCTGCAAGTTTATCTTTTATTAGTTTTACAAAACACAAACGTGTTAACTTTACACAATTTAATCATCTCTTTGACATTATTTCTCATGCAATGTCTTCGCTATTGTTTTTTCCGTGCCTCAACAGTTTTGCCTTCTCGCCTCTCTCTGTCTTGCTTCCTCTGTCTCCGTCTCGCTGCTGGTGTTTTTCTGAAAAATAACAAGGTCTGGGGCTGTGCGTGTGCATGTGTTTTGCGCTGGCTGCACAGACGAGATGGGCTGGCTGCACTGTGCTGGCTTCTTGTGTGGTCCCCCGGCAAACTTTATGATTTATTCAGCTAAAGGCAGAGGAGCACGACCCCCAGTGACCACAGAGAGAGAGCTGCACGTGGGTTTAATGATTTCACCACAAAAATGTCCGCTATGGCTGGGTCTGCATGGAGCTCGGAGCCCCCCCACTGGCTGAATGGTGGGGCGGGGGGGGCTGGTGGGAGGTTGAAAAGAGAGCTCGGCTGACCAGCCTGAGTCAATACAAACGCTTACCACTACACATCTACTTGGAGGGATTACGAGGGAAGAGAACAGACGGAAAGCTACATCCGATGGGCATGTTCCGAACGTTTTAAAGTCGTGTCTTTTAACGAATGCTCAGCGATTCCTCGTGGTCATTGTTCTTTATCACACATTCTGCTATTTTTCTTTCTCCATCCTATTGCCCCCCCCCCACACACACACACACACACACACCATACACACACATACACACACACCACCCTGAGTCTTATAGCCAGTGGGAGATTTCAGAGGCATTATTGAAATGTGCACACTGAGGATGACGTAACCAAGCTTTCAAGAACAGGGAGAGAGGCAGAAATAATAGGGGTGGGGTGGGGGTGGTGTGGGGGTGGTGGGGGGTGTCCAGGTCTCCTGGCTCAAGCTAGTGCCTGCTGAGGGCTTGGATCGGGATGCTACGCTCGGTGCTGGTTCTCTCTCTCTGTCTGTTTGGCTACAACTCCCCAGAACAAGATGATGTCATCCACAGGGATTCATGAACATTCTTGATAAAGAGACAACATCACAGGGGTGAGGCTAATTATGCAGCAGGTCAGAGAGCTCTATGCCGCTCCTCGTCTCCAAACAAGTTGGCTCGGTTCGTCTTGCTTTAAAAGGAACATGTTTCTGCATTCAAATATCTTGTAATATAGGAATCCGTGAACAACAGTTAGTGGAAGCTGATGTGTTACCGGTGGAATTTATGAATGATTGCTGATAGGGCTTCTTCTTTTTTACTAGAGACATTTCAACACTGAAAAGTCACACTAGGAGAAGCACAGATATTAATATTCAAATAATGGACGTAACTGGGCAGCCGAAATATTGTGCAGTTTCTTGCAGCAGAATGCAAGTTTAGCCACACACACACACACACACACACACACACACACACACACACACACACACACACACACACACACACGTGCAACCAAACACATAACCTCCCACAGGCTTACACATGGCTGAAATAATGAGCTACGGCCGGGCTCTCCCTCAAACTCTATTGATCAATGGCTCGAGTTCAGCTGCTGCAAAAGATTTACTTACTCCCCCGCCCGCGAATCCACTGATCACTGCATTCCATTGGAATTGATTGATTTTGCGGCAACATTTCAGTTTCCAATGCTTTAGGGACTTGTGTGCATGTGAACCTCCACTAAGGGCTTCCTGCTCTGGACAGAAGCTCTCGCTGGGTAGTATCACTTACATCGCAGCAGGTTTTGGTCTGTGTTTGCTTGGGTGCCTCCCGAGCATCTCCGCGTGTGTCAGCGGGTGAAGCCATATCAAAACCAGTCCTCATTACAAGCTCATTCCACAACCCCGGGAGGGATTACACAACGGTCAGTACGTAGTGGGTGTGACACAGGCTTCTCCGCCGACCCCAGGCTCTGGGCTCCCAGTGAGTAATGAGTCCACCCAACAGAACCTCAGCACACGCCCGGGGCCCAAGGAAATGTATGTGCTCACCATGTCTGGTATGACAACCCCCCTCCTCGACTAGCCGGGAACAGAAACTCATATCTGCTGCTCTGTGTTTGATCCCAAACAATCCCTCCCACAAAACATATTACGTGCTTTTTTTTATTTATATGGGATGCTATGTACGGTTTAATGGCTTATTTCCAGTGGCATCTCATGGGTCTAAAGTAAACACACAGATGTACACAGAGTATGTACTCTCTGTCTGCTTGTGTCTTCCTTTCTCGGTCTTCTTGCTGATTCTCTCTATTTCTCTAACACACACACACACACACAGACACACGCACAGAGGTTATGAGGTCCAGACATAAATCAATATGACTCAAAATGCAAAGAAAACATTGATCCAAAACACACAGACATGATGAAGGCATTTATTTGCTCAGCAGGGTCTGTGTTGATATGTGAATGGGACATTTTGTTTGCGGAGAAAACGGAGGTGAATTAATTGATGTGCAGTTCAGTGTAATGTAATGTCCAAGGGCCTGGTGAGCCCGTTATAGTCCACTGGGGATGTTGTGGCTCCTTCAGGGTGGCTGAACACACCTCCATTAGTGCGTTCCATCCAGAGAACATGCAGCACAGGTTCGGGTGAAAAGTAAGTTCCACTTTTAAACTCTCTTCAATTATAAATGGAAAGTGCAGAGGGGGGGGGGGAGATGTTGTGGAAGGGATGATAATCCTCGCAAGTGAGCCAGTTCTTGTTCGTCTCACCTCTTGTCGAGCTGGTTTCCTTCTCCCCCTCCCCCCATCCTCCTCGCCTCCTCCTGGTCCTTGGAAGGATTTGGTAATACCGATGGGTTCCAAGTGTGACATATCCTCACTCCCCCCCCCCCCCCTTCTTAACCCCCCCCCTCCCCTGCCACCCGGGTCTCTCTTTAAGGAGCGTTTGTTTTGGGCCTTGTCACCACCTCGCACAGTGTGGTTCCAGCCGCGATGGTGGCAAACCGTTTCTTGCTAATTAACGCGCTCAAGATGAGTCACAGGGGTAAGGGAGACCGAGAGAGAGAGAGAGAGAGAGAGAGAGGGGCGTTCAACACTATTTTTGGCCCCTGACATCGGCCCATAAGAGCCTTTTCCCTCCGTGCCTACCCCTCTTTGTCCCTCTGATCTCTGGACCTCCTCAACAGATGAAACAGGCGCTTTTGAGGAGGGCCTCATCTCTGAATCCGCTTCTCTCTTTGCTGGCCCGGTGTGAACAGCTGCCTGTTTTGGTTTTTTTCATACACACAAACATTCATACACACTGTGTTTGAGTTTAAAGGCCTCTCACGGCGGGTCCTAAGTGTCCTATGAGTTATGACAAACGTTATTATGCTCGCTTTAAAATGACTTTGCCGGAGCAGATTGCCGTACTTTCCTAAAGCGCGGGTCATTTGGTCGCCGTCCAGTATTTGAACAGCTGTAATGAGCACTCGACAGCAATAACTTCACTTTGGAGAACGAGAGATTGACTTTAGATAGAGTCTTTAGTAATTAAAGAAATAATTGACGTGGTGACATTTGCTCCATCATTATTCCCTCCTTCCAAAGCAGATGGAGGATATGCTTCATGGAGGATATGTGGAACAGTATCATGTCCATCACAATTTAGTTAACAGAATTAACTTCTTAATATGAAAATGTCCACATCCACCAGGGGTTATCTGACTGATGGGAGTTCTCTTCATTTTCTTCATTACCTTTGTATTGAAAATGCGGAAGGTAATGTTTTGATCACCGTGTATTTGTATGCGTGCGTGCATGTTATTCGCATAAGTCAATAATAAAAAAAAATAAAAAAAAAAATAAAATAAAAAAATAAATCGCATGAAATTTGGTGGGATGATTGGTTATTATCCGGGGACCATTTGATTAGATTTTGGGATTGATCGGGTCAAAGGTCAAGGTCATGAAAAGGTCAAAATCTTCTTTTTACCATAGCGCGGTCAATTTATATCCAATTGGCATGCAACTAATGCCAACATTTTCATAATTCAATGCCCAATCTTATGATATGCGAAGGTATGCGCTCTGTCGAGTGCCCATTCTAGTTTTTATTGGTGCAATATTAGGGAAAACATCCTTATAGAGATAGTGCATTTACACATTTCCATGTGTCACTGGTGGATAAAAGCACAGTTGTTTAATTTCCACAATGACACGTAAGGAGTAATAAAAGTGTACTGGCACTGCTTTTAGGCCACCACAGCCTGACCCAAATTAGACTTTATGTGCCACTTTGTAATGACTACCTACGGCCCCAATTTTACCCTTGACAAGATTTAAATAAGGACCCATTTGCTCTGGTATCAGTGGTGTAGGTGGCAACGCAGCGGGCCGGCTGACCGGGCATGTGCTCTCAGCCAGAGCAATCTATCATTACCAGTGTAATAAGGGGAATGGACTTTTTTTCTGTCTTACAACTGAGAGCAAAATGAATGCTTCCACACAAAGTGATAATCACCAGGGCTTGCCAAAGGAGAAGTTGCCAGAAAATTCACTACCGCTTTCTTTTTCTCCTTTTTCTTCCAGTGGGTTCGGAGGGCTCATCCTCGGCTGATTGCTGTCTAATTTAGCGCTGACCTCGACAACTGCTGAGTCTCCGCAGGTCACATAGATGCATGAACTATATTTGTAGTTTTTAATGAGCATGTCAGAATGCAGTATGCTACTTTTGTTTCCTTCTGGCTTTATTTGATTTGCAGCTAAAATAATGTCCCAACCAAGAGAGTTGTAGTCATGCGAGATGTGTGGCCTGTCGGGTGGTTGCTCCGCCACTTTAGTCCGGACTGAAATATCTCAACAACTACTGGGTGTATTGGACCATTTGCTATAAATGTTCTTAGACAATGTAGCGTAATGACTTTGATGATTCCCTGACTTTGGTCTGGCATCACCTCAAGATGCAACTATTCCCCCTTTAGGAATAAACGTTCTAACTTGTCATGTAGAACCACTATCAGGTCTGATTTATCGAGTACTTGGGTTATGACCAAATAGCTGCAAAATGATATTCCCATGAACCATCGTTAGTTCAAATCGTGAAATAAAAAAAGCACTTTTCGCTCACTCTGTCCAACTGTAGTCAACATTTTCTCCTACCTTGGTGTTTTATATCCAAGAAAAATAAACACAATAAATATTATTTCTTTTACGAGTATTATTCCAGTAGGTTTGCTCTCTGAAACTCGGTGGAGGTCAACCGCTGTGTTGGAAATCACTCATTGTTGTGTGGTCTCTCTCCCATTTTCCATTGTGTGGTCAAGAGGATTGAGAGCGCCGCTTACAGTGCTCCATCCTGCCCAGTCAACAGAACAGGGGGGCCTCTCTCTGCAACCAACAGCCGTTTGAAGATGAGGTTTGTGGCGAGTTTCCACCCACAACGCCAAGCTGTCTCTGATTAGACCTGAGATCTAATTTGAGAAGGGGGCTAAGAGTGGGGTTCGGGGTGTGGGGGTGTGGGGGTCTGTGTGGCGCAGCCATCCTCTCCCAGAGGGCCCTCAGCTCAAGGGCTCGTGTGCTTGACTTTCTCTCAAGAAATGCATCCTGATGGTACGAATAAAAGTACAAGAAGGACATGCAGACATGGGGATGAACAGGGGAACGACTACGTTCTCTCTCTGATGTTGAGGACTATACCCCCGACTCTACACACACACGCACACACACACACACACACACACACATACGCAAGGTCTCATGGTCCCAGTAAATGAGGCTGGCCGACCCTCTGACCCAAGTGATGTATTTCTGTGCAGTGTGTCAGCTCCCTAAGTGTGTGTTCTGGCTCCAGTCTGGGTCGTGCATTGTCGGGAATGTTGATGAAAAATGACAGGCCATTATTTCATGCCACGGCTGTCCCCTCCTCTCTCCCCCTGCCTCACCACTGATAGGGGGAGACATTTGAAAAATGATCAAGCCCAAATCGAAAACTGCAATTGCGACTTCTAGACCAACCCCCTGTGGCACGGTCCAGATGAGAGCCACGAAGACCTTTTTTAATGCCTCAGCGCCAGCCATAGCCGGACCAGAGGCATTGTGTTTTAGTTGTGTCCGTCTGTCCATTACTGGGAACGCCACAACTCTGGAATACCTTGAGGGATTTTCGTATAATTTGGAACAAACGTCTACCTGAACTCAAGGAATAACTGATGAGACGTTGCAGATGAAAGGTCAAAGCTGAAGGTCATTGTGACCTCACGTCTGACCCATTATCGTTAACACATTCTCATTTATAACCACAAATGTGTATCTCAGTTACACATTTGTGGTTATAAATCAAAATGCAAATCATGTCAATTTCAATAAAAATGTCTCAGAGGATAACCTGATAACATTTTAGACGGACGTGGATGTAAACTGCAACTTGATTGGTCGGTGGAGACAGACAACCTCGAGGCAGAAATTCTAGTTCAGGAATTTAGCATAGTATAAACCAAAAAAAAAAAGAAAAAAGTGGCATCCTTTTTCTTTGGTCAGCTCCCCGTCCTCTCAGCCTGCCTCCTTCATCCTACTCCATTAGGTTTTTAGGGACTCAGGTTTCTCTGTTGAGGTCATTGTGGTGCTAATGTTCTTTAGGGTGGAGAACAAAGAGCAAAGAAAAAGAAGGCCCGGTTCCTGAGGGAGGAGATCAGGCAGCTGCAGGCAGGGGGTCTGAAGGTTTAGGTTACCTGCTCACTGCCTCTTCTCCTCGCGGCTCAGGACCACCTATGTAGCCGGTGCTGCTCCGAGGGGAATCAGATAGTGTGGCTACACACGGAGGGACACAAAAAGAGTTCGCACAGACACAAAAAACTAAACGACGATCACACACGCACACACACTGAAGTGATGAACCCGCACATCGCCGGCCTCCGCTGACCCATATCTGCGGAGCACAACTCCCGGGGTCTCGGGTGGATGTCAAGAGGTGTGGTGGCTGTCAGCGACGGTTGACCCTGCACCAGTTCTCTGATATCTCCTGTCACACATCACTGCCCAGGAAGCACTTTTCTTTCTCTTCTGGTCTCTGCACACTTCATCATGCTGTCTGACTACAACGAGGCTCAAACCACAAACCGCTGACCCGTGTGTATGCCTGTGTGTGTGTGTGTGTGTTGAGCAGCACTTGTGGATTATTAGAAAACTGATTTTTACCATAAGTCATATCTTCCGATTTGCATATCAACCTGTTTTAAGTCTTGTGCTTAATGGATGCAGTGGATGAAGACACACTTTTAGCTTAAACTCAAACCAAAACTCATCTGCTGATCAAGATCATGTGATATGATCGAAATCTCCAGAGCAACAACTTAATGGACCTCGAAATGAGATTGTTTTGTCAACTTCTGCTTTCAAGCTCAAGAATGGCCAAAATAGACGAGAACTACTTTAAGTGCTCAGAAAAAAAAGAAAACATGACCACAGGGCGCACCTTTCCATACGCTGATGAAGATCATAGGATGTGTTTGAAAACTCCAGAACAGCTACTTAATGGACTTTGAGTTGAGATTCTTCAATAAATAGTAGTAGAGTAGAGTAGAAGCACAACACATTAAAATGTAAGAAAGATGAATTTGAAAAAGATTATAGGAAAAGTGTAATTTAATATAAATGTAGTGCAGGACTTTTAAAAATAGTCACCATTATAACATAAAACAGACTCTTGACAGTAAAGAGATTTGTCTCCGGGCGGTAAAAAGTATCTTAAGGGAAGGTAGTCCTATTACCTTCAATGCCTACAATTTCTTAAACAACAATCAGCAACTTAATGGAGCTTTATAGCAAGTTTCCGTTCATTATTTAGCTTGCTAGGACCAAAATCAGTTAAACGAGAGTCACTATTGGACATACCTTACCAGGTGGCCATAAGCATGACTCTAAATAAATAATGATGTTGCTATTTAACTGCTACATGTGTAAATAAACAACTGTACGCAAAAATGTTCGGTATATAAACTAAAACGGTGATAAAATCGATGTTGTGTTCATAGCTTGTTTCCACATGTTAAAAAACGTCCGTTATTGTAAGCTTGAGAGTCATTGACTGAAAGAGGGGCTCCGAGACTTAAGAATGTGTAATAATATAATGTGTAATTATTTATTTGGTGCAGACGCGCAAAAAATGTTCCCATCTAAATCATAACATTTAGTGTTTTCCTACACTGAGTAATGTTTCTCATAATGAACAGCTATGGCCATAATTGGTTATAACCACAGAGGAGTATAGAAAATGAATAGAGTGGAACACCACAGAGGTGGTATTTGTCCATATTGTAGACCTTATAATGTGTATATATATAGAACATGTGTACATATGAATTACTTTATTTCAGTCAGCCATAATTTCCACCCACTCAAAAGAACCAGCACTCAACAAAAGTCCCATCAAGCTGAGAATAGTTTTTGTCTTATTATCTGGAAACATTTAGATGTTGTTGTTTTTGCTCAGCAAACACTTCAAAGTGGAAAAAGTGCTGCGGTTGACCACAAGGGAATAAATATGGTTTCTGATCAGCACGCTAATTACCTTTCCACAGAGTAAATATGAGTAAAAAAAATATATTGTGAGCCACCCGGGTGTAAATGCTAGCTGCTGCACACGAATGTGGTCGTCAGATGCTTTATGAAACAAAAGTGGTGTGTGAGAGCACTTTATGTGGGTTACTACACTCTAGTGTTCATAATGCTGCTGCCGCTACATAACCCAGCACTATCATCATCACCGCTGAGTCCTCCCCTCCTTGTTTGACGAATGCCTTGCTGAACGCAGCCTTTTTTGGTGCTTTACTCCGTCTCTACAATCAGGGATCGTGACAGCTTCTGTATGCGTGGAGATCTGTCATCGGCCTTCACACATTTGTCACTCCTACACAAGTCTCGTGCTCCATATGATTTGTACGTCATGTTTGCTGATACAGACCTTAACTTTATGCTTCATAACACGCAAGTGAATCGTTGCATAAAGGAGGTGGTGAGAGCAAACACACACACACACACATACGTTTGGGGGTGGCTGTAGCTGCAGTAGCTCTTGACCGAGCGCGGTCCAGTCTGGAACATGTGGACTGCGGCTTGACATCCACTTGCACACAGGTCAGGATCATGGGTCAGGATGATGATGTGCCTTTAGAAGCACCTTCGTCTCCCTGTAATGCAATGTAAACAGCTCCAAGTGTGTTACACTGGGCCGCTTCCTGCTGCTATGTGTGTGGCATGCTGCGTACGTCAGCTGATGAGACGTAGAGTGAGTCTGTTTGCGTAGTTATAAATACACGGGCCGTGAATGGAAGCAGCCAAATTACCGCGGACTGTTTTGATTTGTCGGATTGCGGTGTGGAAAATCTTGCAGGAATTGATGATGACGCTGAGGATGACATGAAAATCATTTGGGGATATGTTGCTGTTTCTTTGAAGATGGACGCCAGGTTTTGAACATGTATTGCGACACGTTTTCCCTGCAGATTGATGAAATCAACAAAGCAGTGTTTGTCAGATACAAATGAACCTCAGGCGTCATTAGATATTCAAAGCATGAAAGGCTAAGTCAACAAATAGCGGTGGAGTTTGGCACATTTTGTGACGCGGCACACACCAAAGACAGCCGAGGAAACTCAATGAGAAGCGTTGCCTGCAGTTTGCTCCTGTCTCCAACATTAAGCTATCAAACAAACAAAGTCCAACAACAAGATGATGTCGGATACTGTAATTAGGTTGCACGGTAGCTGGATTCTCTGGAGATCACATATCACACACAATCCATGTTGTCAGATTTCTATTAATACGCTTGTGTTACCGACCGTTCAGCGTTCTGGGCGGAGCTACGGGTGTTTCAATGCAAGAGTCCAACCTGGTGCCAAAGCAGATTTCATGGTTGCACTCCAGTGTAGAGAAAAGGTTGTGGCAAGCGCACAACTTTCTAACTTTCTGCTAATTGGCAGAATCCTCAGAACTGTTTCGGATTCGTCGAATAAAAAAAGGTTTTCCAACTCGTTCCACCCACAAAGACATGTGTACAACCGCCTGTAGCATTCCAGGAGAAACTTGGAAATGTGCACTGTTACCCCTATTTTCTCAAGAATGTTTACATCTCTATGATGACGAGCAAGTCATCGATATGAAAGTGCTATCTACATGTTTAATTTGGTAATTGATTCAAATAAGTAAATTAATGATGTTAGATTAAATGGCATTAATTTAACTGAGGTCACAGCACCTCAGCAGAAACAGGAATTTCGCTCATTCAAATAAAACGGCATGATCCCACCTCAAACACACTGCCAGTCAGTGGAACTCGTCATCATCTCGTGAAAAGCAAAACAACATCATGAATGCTCGAGCTTTGAGACTCCATCGCTGACCAGGTGTGCACAAATCAACCAGGACACCCAGGAGACCCCTGTTCGTGTCTTGTGTGCAACCAAAAGTCAACATTGACACATTTTTATGGATAACTTAAAAAGACATAACACAAGTTTCAGCCAAACCAATGTTTTACCAAATCTAACCAAGTAATTTCCTTGAATTTCTTTTTGAGTTATATTTAAATTGACAAAGTTAACCACAAGATTAAAACTACAACCTCAATCCGGGAGAAATTATGTTTCCCTCAATGTGTAATTGAGAAAGCAGCTTGTTTGTATGGAAACATGTTTTTAAGAAAGGGTTGGGATGAGACCACACAAACACACTTTTTATTTTTACTTTATTTTAAATCATTTGATGTACATTTGATGTATTTCAAAGACAAATTACTCTCACACTGTGATGGAAAGTTCCATTTTCCTGACAAAAATGTGGATGAAAAGAGAACTTCAAACCGGCTCTCAACGTCTTCTGGCTGCAGATCTTCATATCATTTTCACTGGCAGATGATAGTTTGGCATTTCTGCCATAAGAATTGTCATGGCAACTTGAAATCAGTTTCTCTCTCTGGAGAAAAGAGAGCGAGGCAACAAAACACACAAACATAATATTTGTCTATCAATAAAACAGCACAAGAAGCACTCTAAACAATCCTTGTTTTGGGCTCATCAGTGATGACTATCTCCTATAGATTCGATTTAACCAGAGGTTATTTTAGGCATAACGCACTATGCTGTTTCTTTAACCCAAACTATCAACTATTGTAGCCACAATCAATAGTATCTCTGATTTGGAGTCAGCAAGGCCTTAAAACACATTGAAGTGTATCTGCGCACAGACAAAGGCAAAGCAAAGAGAGAAAGTGGCAGAGAGCACGCTGCCACGACCTGGAGGTCATTGGCAGTAGATAATCTGGTATGAGAACAACTGATAGCCTGTCAGTAATGATGGGGCCTAACGCTGGAGAAGAAAAAGGAGGGGAGCCGTAGAAGAAAGAAAGGAACCTACTGAGAACTCCCCTATGTTTTTTTGTCATCTGTGGGCCAAATTAGGGGGAGAGGGGAGAGGAAAGAGAGGGGGGGGAGGCGAGGAGAGCAAAAGAGAGAGTGCAGATGGACCACACCGACTGACTGGTTGGACTAATGTGGACGTTTTCTCTCCGGGGTCAGATATTTACTCCTAATTAGCTGGAGGAATGCGACGCATGAGAGCGGAACAGATACGTTACCGTTTTGGCTGGAATTTCCTCTCCTTCCGTGGCATGCGCTGCTTTAACCTGATTAGGTATGGCACTTATCAGAAGAGATGAAAGCACTCAGGGGATTGGTGACGCATTGCTGGACACCCCTGCTCTGCTCCCACTTCACCCCCAATTTCCCCACGACCCTCCCCGTGGTCATTACCGGTTGTGCCGTGTGTCACGGTATTCGGAAAAAAACGGGTTCCTGATTTACAGTAAGACTGACACCGTGCCCTCGGCGTGACACTTGTGGGACCGGATCAAAAGGAAGTTGTTGGGAATAAACAAGCAGGGAGACTTGCTATAAAAATGATTTTTTATTGAAGGAACTTAAAATGAGATAAACAAGTTTTACGAGTTGGAGAGAGGTGCATGTTGTTGTCAGGAAGTGAGACAATTTCCACTGTGTGCGTGCACACGTGTTTCAATGCAACTATCGAACCTGGCGGCAGCAAGTCAGAGCAGATTTTACTCACGGTGCAGAGAAAAAAGCTTGTGGCAAGCGCAGACCTAACTGTCTGCTAATGATAGATTAGAAGTATTTAAATGGTAGATGAAGCTAGTTGGTATTGGCAAGCGTGGTGGTGGTCTCGCTTTAATCTGGTACATTTGCGGTTTCTTAACGAAAAAGGGGCAATCCCGACTCTGGCACTTGGCAGGGATATGTCTGAAAGCCATTTGGTATTAATTCACTTAGCTGCGTTTGCTGGTGGAATACAAGGAACGTTAATAAAAAAAAACACATGTTTTATCACTTACCTTCTTCTTGCCATGAATACAAGTTTGAATTTTATTTGGCCAAGTTTTTACCTTTTAGGTTTTGAGATTTATACCACCACCCCTAATTCGTTTGTGGTGTTCACAACATGAGAAAACAACTGTTTTCACTTTGGAGTACTTTGAGTACTTTCTACCAATATAAATAGTTCCAAAGTGTTTTCTGAATTGTCCAGTGTGACAACCTCTACAAAGACCATTTAAGCGTCTTCGAGTACTTCGAAAAGCGCTATAAAAATGTCCTGCATTATTATTATTATTATTATTATTATTATTATTATTATATTAGTGGCACGGCTCATATTCTTCTGTGGTGGTTCAAATGTGGTACAGATAACCACACTTAGGATTAACCAATAATTGGTACCCAATTTTTATGATTATCGGAATCATCATATTTTTGATCTGATAGCAGATCAAAAATATGTGCTACGCTGTCTCTGATGAAGCCACATGTCTCTGTCTGTAACAGTAGAAAGCACTCTGTAGTCTCTCTTCATGTCCCAGCACGACACTATCCGATTGGTTACAGGTCACGAGGAATAGTCGATCAGGCTGCTGTGCCACAGATGGGCAAAGGCGACCGCAGTATGGAGCTGCTGCAGCGAGCGAGCGGAAATGTGCGGCAGCAGATATTATTGAAGACGATCCGATCCGATAAAGTAGTCTGGTGACGTTCTCAGTGGGCTGATAGTAACTGGATGTAACATCAGTTGTAGGAGAACTCCTCAGAGAGGAAGAGGGAGTGAGATGGAGCCTGGACGAGAAATGTAAATCATGACCAGATTATCGTAGTTTATAAAGATGGAGGGCAGTGACAATACAGACCTTTATATGACAGACAATATATCACATGGATCCATTCATATGAGTTAGACGTCACTCGTTTTGTATAAGTAGAGTGTAATTCAGAAATCTTTCACTGGAATATATCACAACTTCAAGATGCTGTATAGTAACACCAAGGAAGGCAGTCTGCCATATGTGCAAGAAAGGTGTCAGCATTGGAAGAGCAATGGCTCTTTTTTAAAGATTATTTTTTTTTAAAAGTGTTTTATTGCAACATGTATTGGATGTGCTGAAAAGCATTTCAACAATGTTCTGTGTTAGAGTTTGCTATTCTACTTTTTTTAAGATTTACATTTCTTCAACATACCAAGTTCCAAATATCAGTTATCCTCTCCTTGATTAATAATATTTCTAATTGTCTCCAAAAAAATGTCCATCAATCCCTTCATATGTCCAACGTTTTGGTTTATGAGCAAATAACTGCAAAACAGAGTTAATTCGAACAGACTCACTATGTTTGTGCTAATTAGCCAATAGCACAATTAGCTAAGCATGCTAACACAGTAAACTTGTTGTTTATTGTATATTTTAATATTAATTGTATGTGATGTAAGGTGGCCTTGAAGTTACCATTGAATAAAACACATTATTAATGTTGTATACTAAGACCATTAACAAGGTATATTTTATACCTATTCAATATTAGCATGTTAGCATGCCGACGATATTTAGCTCAAACCTCCAGTAGGCTATGCCTGAACCTCAAATAACTGCTTTATTATGGCTGTAGATTGTCTAATTTAAATGTAATTAATTATTCTAGTCTGTGGTCCCCACAAACACAATCCAATCACCTCCATTGTATTGTATTGTTAAATAGTTTAGAGCGAACCGATCCTTTAATGTTCCGTCGTGAAGCTCTCTATTCACGCGTGCGGAGGACAGAAATGTGTTAACCTTCAAGTTGAGGAAGGAGCCGGTGGTCTTCCTACTGATGTGGTTCTGAATTCAGGCTAAACATATATTTTTCAGACATTCCCAACACAAACAAAATCAATCACCCGCTGTCACACAAACCACCAGTGAAGTGGAACGCCGTGATTACACGCTTTCCTTATCAGTGTCCGCACATAACTTCATTTTAAAGAAAGATCATGAATATTCCTTCTCCACTAAATTGCTCTGCAATCTGTCTTCCTTCTCTGGCTGTGATGGAAGTGATGTCAGATTTCACTATTACTGCCTTACGCCATATGAGAGCTCTCACTTCTGAATGCGAGACCTACCCCTGCTTGTAGCCGGCGGCACATCTGTGCACCTTCTGTGGTGGGCTCTGCCCGTGGTGGGCTTCGCTTTGTGAGTATGAAGCAAGCTGATACGCATGATACACGCACATGCTCACAGGCGGCCGCAGGTGGGCCCCCAATGAGATAGCAACAACAAACGTCTTTTACTCTTTAATGAACAAACTCCATCCGGAGCATACTCCCAACTTCTGATCACATGCACCACAACACCTGCATGTTATGTCCCAGCAGACCCCTGAGCATTAGGGTTGCCTCGGAGCTGACAGATGTGCTAATGACTTGGATGGATAACGTGTAATGTGTGTTACAGTAAATGACAATGAAGTCATAGCCTCTAATTTTTATTTTGTACCCCACACAGAGCTATTTCCCAGCTCCTTCTATTACAATTCCTCCCCTTCCCTACTCTTCAACTCTCTCTCACACACACACACACACACTGATGGTCTGTATTTGCTCAGGAGTTACTGGAACAGACCACATTGAAGTCTGTAAGCAGAAGGACATCCAGCCTCAAAGCCTCCAGGTCTCACGGTTCCACTGATTGACCTGATGAAGACCAAAGGCTCCAATCACTGAGTCGTGTGTGTGTGTGTGTGTGTGTGTGTGTGTGTGGTTGTGTGTTTGTGTGTGTGTTCATACAGTATGTGTGTGGGCAATGCTGTGTGTGAACATGCTTGCGTGTGCGTCAACACCTGACCACACACACTGTTTGGATGAACCGCGGTTATCAATTGCACATTAGACTTACTCTGGGGGCCAAAGTATGTCTTGTCCTTTCCTTCCTGCTGTCTTCTTTCTTCAATCCCACACACGAAGGACCAGCAACAAATGTGTATGAGTGTGTGTGTGTGTGTGTGTGTGTGTGTGTGTGTGTGTGTGTGTTTGTGTGCGTGTGTGTGTGTGTTTGTGTGCGTGTGTGTGTGTGTCTGCTGCCCAGGTGATGGGATGCTGAACACGCTGGAGTCCTGCCAGTGTGCCTGAATTTAGTTACAGCTGGTTGGTAACTGCACTGACAGAAAGAGAGTTTCCGTCTTTAATCTACATTTTTAATGACTCTGCCTATTTTT
Organism: Liparis tanakae; assembly: GCA_036178185.1. Taxonomy (NCBI): domain Eukaryota; kingdom Metazoa; phylum Chordata; class Actinopteri; order Perciformes; family Liparidae; genus Liparis; species Liparis tanakae. The sequence continues at coordinate 6,804,839 of CM070110.1, forward strand.
ATAATTCATTGGTTCAGTGTAAATAAATTCAGAAAATATATATGTTTTTAAAGCCATCACAAATATAGCCGTCCATATAGTGATGTCATTAAATGAGTTGACCTGAAACAAAACACCACCATCTATGCAGCCCTTTGCATTTCTTTAACGAAGGAATGATTTTTTATCTGAACACCAACTAAAACTCAAAGATGTGCAATTTACACATTAATCAGAAAAACAACAACGAATCTTAACTATTGTGATGCTGGACCCATAAGTGCTACGTGGCTCAAATGAATAATCAATTATCAAAACTGGTGACCTTTGATTCCCGTGGATCAACTTCCAGTTGACAAAACAATTTCCACTAATGGTCGACATACTTGCTTTTGTTCTGGAGCTTTCCCATCACATTGTCTTCATCAGCACTGGAAAACAACTACAGTCTAGTTCTCAGAAAACTGCTCATGTTGGCTATAATGTGACGTATTGAGAAATCTTCATTAAATCAATTATTCCAGGTAATGACAAGTAAAAACGGTAATGTTGGTTTCCATTTCTCATATGTGATCACTTTAGTTTTTCTTCTGTTTTAAATGATTGTAAGTTGAAAATCTTAGGGTTTTGGACTCCATCTTTGGCTCTGGTTATTTGTTACTTTTGACTATTTTCTTTATTTTCTGACAATTCTAATACTTAATAATCGAAAGATTAAGTGGCATTAAAGATAACGGTTATTTACAGCACTGTCCTCTGGCTGACACCACTGTTTACCTCCTATCTGTACCCCACTGCACTCCTGACTAACTGGAGGCCAATTTTAGACTTGTCTTTACCACATACAAACATTTCCTGCTCAGCTCTATTTAAAAGAAAATGTACAATATTGCACCAGCACTTTCTTGTCATTGACATAGTGATTGCTGCCTTCAGGCAACACCTTCCCCCTCTCATGGCGTATACCTATTTATATAGAGTGTCTGATGTTTCGCTTACCCATCAAACAAGGTAATGATTCCAGTACTGTAAGCCACTTTCATTCATCAAGCACACTGGCATCAGCTGAGTGATAAATCCACTCAATAGTGTGTGGGTGGTATGGGCTGCGTACTCTGGGTGGTCATATTTTGGAAATGTGAAGTCCAATAAAGGTGTATAATTTAGAGGTCCATTTTCATCTGGCTTCTACCAGATGTACACAAAATGTCCTGAGGTAAGCAGCGGGTCCAACACTATAATAATTACATTTACAGGCACTGTCTTCATATTCCCTTTGGCAGGTTGGCCAAAATGTAATTAATTCCCATTGGTTCTGTTGGCAAATAAACCTCAGCTCATCCAGAAAATGTTTCCGTTTGGAGGAAGATTCACTTTGTGATACTCGAGCACAGGAGGAAGTCAAAGTTTGTGCCGCGATGGGAAGACGCCGCACTCGTTGATTTTTTTCTGGAAGATTTCCTCGGGACATCGGCGTTGGTTTCACTGTACACAACGCCGAGCAGCTCACGGATCAGAGGGACCCGCTGAGAGGAGTGAGTGACAGAGGGCAGCAGGGAAGAAAGAAAGGAGCGAATGAGTGTTCTGGCTTCTTGACCTCTTAGCGTAAGAAGTCTTCTGAGTTCAAACTCCAGTGATTACAAGCTGAGCTGGTATTTAAAGTGGCCCTACTCCCTCCCCTTCCTTTACCTCCCCTCCTCTGCCCCCCCCCCCCCCACCGCACCCCTCATTCACTGCAGACTTGTGTGAGCTGTGTGTGACAATGTCTACGACTTGAATATCAGAGTACATACCACATGAACCTGTGTGTGTATGTGTGTGTGTGTGTGCGTGCGTGCGTGCGTGCGTGCGTGCGTGCGTGCGTGCGAGTGTGAGTGTGAGTGTGTGTGTGTGTGTGTGTGTGTGTGTGTAGGGGTGTGTAGGGGTTTAGTAGAGTAGGTGGGCAGGGTCAGGGGTTGCTTGGTGGGGTTCTGGAGCCAGTGGGCCTTCTCTATTGTTCAGGCTGGAGGAGCCAAAGGGGGGCAACGAGTATTGATGCCAAAGGTATTGCCTGCTTACGGTAGGGGGTTAGCAATAAGTGTGTGTGTGTGTGTGTGTGTGTGTGTGTGTGTGTGTGTTCTTATTAAGTGTGTATTTGGACCTTTGCTCCAGAAGGAACCTGCAAGGGGCGGGAAAGGGAAAGTAATTACAGATGATATAGGACCAAAGGGAGGAAATTGATTAAAGAAAATGGGTGACCAGGAAGTAAGCAGGGATCTTTGTTTCCCCTTCAATTAAACTGAAATGTCGCTCTTTGAGCTGCGTGGGGTGGAGCAGGACTTTCGGGGAAGAGGGTCGGCAATGTGGGGGTTCCTTCTGGAAGAGGGGAGGTGATGTTGATGGATGGAGGGACTCGACACCCATGATAGCCTCCGTATGCCAGCCACTGTATGCGTCTGATTAAAGGACGTGAGCTGTCTGCAGCTTGCACACTGTAATGAATTAAAGGATAGTTGCAGTGTGTGACAGTTTATTGTCCTAGTTGTGGGCATCAGTGAAGTAAGTCACACTTCTATTGGCTTATACAAGATTCAGCATTCTTAGTTCTTTCCCAGCAGGTGGACTGTGCCGACATTATACCACAAACTATTTGACTATACTCTTGTTTATTGCAACAGCTCCCTACTCCGTATGTGGTGTTTTGTAATTAGGATTAAACATTCATGCATGTCTGTTAAAGGGGTTTAGTTGTCCAGTTTAATCCTTGTGGTCGTTTGGATTTCTGTGAGAGCTCCTTCAACGAGCAGAGCTTTCCCCGTCACATTTAACTCTGTAACTTGCTGTAAATGGTCACTTCTTGGCCTGAAGTACTTTGCCTCGAACGTTTGATAAATAGTAACATTTTACTAACCAAGTTAATTGCTCATGTCTGGAAATGTGGCATCATCACAACATTAAAATTATTTTTCATTATCTCTGGATGCTTTTCAGGGCCTTCATGCAAAAGGTTACCTCAACTCTTGTTAACATTTTTATTATAAGTTATAAAAGTTATATTCAAATTTTCAAGTGGAAAAGGAAATCTGGGCAGCAGTCCATGTGAACACCATTTCAATACACTTGAATTTTTGTATTTGTTGCATTAAATTGAACTAAAAACAAAATCGTATGCAGGTTCATATAGATGTGTTCATATAGATGTGGATTTTAAAAATAAAAATCGAGCGTTTCCTCATTTCAACCTTCAAGTTCTCTCTCTCTCACTCTCTCCCTCTCTCTCTCTCTCGCTCTCTCTCTCACTCTCTCTCTCATTTACTGTTGCTTCTCTGTTACTTGCTTGGCAAATGTGAGTATACAGTTTGAATAGTTTTACAAGGCCAAGTGAGAAATAACAGTGAGGGGAGGTGGTGATGGTGGGTGTGTGGGATGGGGGGGTGAGGGGGAGTTAAAGAAAGAGAAAACAGGTTGTCAGTGTGGTTGAACAGCAAAATAGCATTTTCTCTCTTGGGCTCAGCCTCCACAGATGTTTCATTCAGGCCCCATGGCAGGGCCACTCTAAAAAGTGCTCCAGTCCCGATACAATTCAGGCCCTTTGTGCGCTGAAGGAGAGAAGCTCAGCCCACTGTTTACTGCTCGTCCACCCCCCATCCCCCTTGTGTAACCCCCCTCCTCATGTTAGCAGGCGGAACAATTGGGGAGGGCCTTGCCCAGAGCTGGGGCGGTGTGGCAGGTCAACAGAATGGGCTGTGAATCCTGTGCCTCTGAATCCTCCGGGTGGGTGGTCCAGCTCTCTCCCCTCCTCTGTGTGTCTCTCACACACACATAGAAACACACTCTGCTCCCCTCTCAGTGGTTAGCTCATCCACCGGGCCGGGCCCGGTGCTGGTGCCTGGGCTCTGTGATGTGGTGATAGGTGGCCCGGAGAGGAAGCCAGACGGGGAGTCTTTCTTCAGGATTAGCGGACTCCCAGTTTCTCGTCGCTGCAAGCCGGTCCCGGAGAGACCCGGTCAGGCCCGTCGGCAGGAGGGGCCTGCGGTGGCCCACGTGGAGCCCGCCAGTGACTGGGTGGCAGTTAACACTAATCCTGCTGCTGATTACCACTGGCATGGGGAAATAAACAGTAATAAATGAAGCTACAAGGCTGAGCACACATACACCCTGACAACAACTCCACCCACACAGGACAAGTATTGCTGACACACTTGTTCGACACACACACACACACACACACACACACACACACACACACACACACACACATATTTATAAACATTAAAAAGCAGCAGCATTACAGAAAATAACACATCTGTAAAAAAAGACCGAAAACAGTGACAAATACTTGAAATGAAAGAAGTGTATTCAGATGGTTTGTGTATTTGGACCCAAAGACATTTATATCTCACAAAGAAAAACTCCACACCTCATGTGTGAGAAGCCGCAACCAGTGAAAATGTGGCATTGTTTCATTATCGCTAGATAAATAAATAAAGTTATCAGTCGGTTATCAAATGAGTTACCGATTCTGTCGACTAATCGACTGATTGTTGGATCTCTATTTCTCTTCTCACTATCGTCATATCTTCCTCAGCCGCCACAACAAATGCCTTGACATATTGTTATTTATCTTTTAAACTGTCACACAAATTAAATACAAGATTCCTTTACGTTTTGTGAACCTTTTCTAGCTCATTTATTCCCGTACATGAGAGAGGGGAATCGATTTAGTTTAAGTTAAACGGACCTCCAGCAAAAGAAATGAGGGCAACTGTCTTAACCCCAACTGGTGTTTTTCCCTTTTGTCACAGCGACATCTAGTGAGCAGAACATTTACTGACAACAGTGGAACAATTGTACCAAGTAACCTGTTTTGCAACACTAAGTTTCACAAGAAAAAGACAAACAGTTGTGTTATGACTTAACAATTATATTGCTTCGTGGAAATTAATGGAAAAGTTCATCCGTCGAACACGAAGAGGTGAAATATTGATGAAATATTTGACGCATATGCCTTATTGTTCAAGTAATTAATTTACTTTGTGAACCAAAATAGACAAGTCCTCATCTTATCATCTCTGAGGCAACGTACCAACAGTTTGTTTCCTGTCACTCACACCTTTTGAGCAACACTGTTCTTTAATGCATCCTGTTGTGACAGACGTTGATCCTCTTTTTGGGGTTCTTCATATACACGCACTGCTGTGACGCAGTGAGGAAAAAGTAGCATATGAAAGCATCACCTTTGCGCTCAGAGCTTTTATAATACATATATGTATAGACATATATATAGATATATACATATATTTATTCTGTGGATCTAGACTACGCTAACCTACTGCTACCTTCAAACAAACATACAATGCCCTCCGTCGGTATTTGCTTCTTTTTTCTGGGTAAGTCTTTTTATATTTTTCTCCGTTTATTTTCTTCATATTACATTTTTAAAGCACCTGAATAAGCTGTAATGAATCAATGTATTTATTGCTATTGAAGTTTTAAGTTTTGTTGTCCAAATGACATTTTTTTTCCAAGAACCTGGTATGATGTTCTGTCTTTGTTTAAGTCATTATTTGTAGATGGTAAGAATGCAATGAAACTTATATTTAATGTTGACTTTAATCAAATGAAATGCCTGAAGCAGAGTCTCTGCGTAAAAAGACAAGCAGGGCAACATCTCAATATACAGAACTTACATAGCTGGTTCCATTCGGGCGTACAGTTAACAGAGCTACTGTAAGTCGTGTAGTGTGAATAAGTAGCGCAGGGTTGATTTACCAATCAACACATATCTGTAAATATACTCTGCAGTAAAGTGTATTTTAGCGTGATCAATTCTTTATTTCATGTCAGGCCAAGACACAATAAAATAAAATAAAATGTATTGAATTTGATCTTGTGAAGGTGTTATGCTCAAGCTTCAGTCGTGTTTGTGTTCACCTGTTGGATAGCTTTTTAAACGCTGTGCATCTGTACACATGACATCTATTGCACCTGACCATCCTAGAGAGGGATCCTCCTCTGTTGCTCTCTTGAAGGTTTCTTCCCTTTTTTCCCCTGAAGGGTTATTTGTGAGTTTTCCTGATCCAACGTGAGGTTCTGGGACAGGAATGTCTATGTGTACAGATTGTAAAGCCCTCTGAGGCAAATTTGTAATTCGTGAGAATGGGCTATACAAAATAAACTAAATTGAATTGAATCTTTTCCTGCAGGTGTGGTTGTTGTTTCTGTCACAGCAATTAAAACAACAACAGAGAATGGGTTTCCCACAGAGTCCACTACTGACAATCTTTCCGCCACTGTAACACACGCCGTCCGCATCACCACAGCCACCAGCACCGACAATGCCACTGCCAACGGGACCATGAGCAGCAACACCAGCGTACCCTCCACAACAAAGCAGCGAGGTGAGGGCGTATTCATGTTGCCTTGTGCATGTGCAGCATATACATGTCAGATTACTCACATATAATGCTTTGGATTCTCACAGTCGGCTGATTCATCATGATGTCTTCTTTAGTTTCGGGATTGGTCCTTTCTGAATTATTGTTTGTGTGTGCCTTACGTGATCCACTCATTCAGGTGGGGGGAACACTATGAGTGTCATCGAAACTCAAAATTCATCTGCAATCACCACCGCCATCCCCACCATCACCACCACCACCAAATCTAATAAGCTATCCAAAAGCACAACAACCATCAAAACAACAACCAAAACAAACAAGAACACAAGTAAGTGGAGACTGGTGATTAAATAGACTCTATTCAACAATTGTGTGATCCTTCATTAATCTGATGTCAACGTTTTAAATTCCAAACATTGTCAAACTGTGGGAATATAAATATATATATATATGTATTGTACAATAACCGCAAAACTGAAACATATATTCCAGGTATAATATACAGTTGTGCAGTTAATGCAGCTTTAAAACCGTTAAATATGAAACTGACGATTAAGTTCAGAAGCAGCTTTCCATCTGACTGTATTAAGTACAGAAGGTGATATTTGACCTCTCATTAGCAGCTTTATTCTGACATCATGTTGAAAGTCATTGTTTGATTAGTTTATCTCTTTTGAATAATAAACCTGATGAGTATTTTACTTTTTTTTTACAGGAACCACTGTTAAGCCAAAGAAGTTGAAAGCACTCGACAACACCGGTGAGTTATATTTAAATGTGCTCCAGAATAAGATATCAAGTCAAACCATAAACAGTCGATTTACATCGCCACGATTTGAGCAAATGTGTTTTTCTTTGTAAACATTTCGACAAACGTTATTACCTCCTTCAGGCCTCATCATCCTCATTGTGATCATCCTCATAGCCCTTGGATTTGGAGTTGCCTGCTTCTTCTTAAGGAAAAGAGGAAGGGTGAGTAATGTTAGCCGTTTGCTTCCACTAACGTACCAACATTATTATTTTTTTAATTGATTATTAATCTACTTTCCGAGAGCAAGAGGATGCAATTGATACTATACTCACATTTGTTTTCAAAAGAGCTACCACTAACAGCAAGCCTAGCATAGCTTAGCATAAAGTCTGGAGACGGGGAAACAGCTGACTAAGCCTGCTAATTAATAATACATTATAGTTTGGTTAATCCACTGTTGATTAGTTTACCTTTGGACAGAATCAAGCAAACATAAATAGATTAAAATGAAGACTACAAAGAAACAGACAATATTTTAGTGCGTGGACATAAAAGTGTTATCAATCCTCGTATTACCCAAAATGTCATCGGCCTACCGTTTCCTCCATTTTCTTAACTAATATGTGTGTTTCTGAATCCCCTCTTTTTACAGCAAGCCTCAGTGGACTTCACCTCCATACCGGATGAATCCAACATCCCTCTCAAAACTATGGAGCCCGACTTGCCGATTGATGCTGTACCTCAGAACGGTCAGTCCAACACACCATCATTATTGTTTATTAACTATATCAAAGTACCCTTCAAACTTAAACAAATTGGGCTTTTCTGCTGTTGCATAACTATTATAAATCCTGATCCTTTTTTGATATTCAGGTCTGAAAACCTTTGAAAGTACAGAAAAAGAGCCGCAAGAACCGGAGGCCAAACCTGGAATACAGGAGGAGCAGAAAGGTACGAACAAACCTCCGACTGATCAGATTATGGGGTTGTTGTATCGATGGAGCTCAGAGAACCAAGATAAAATTTCTTCTTTTTGCAAATAAAGTTGTGAATTTGTATGTGTTTTATGGGCCAATGATGTGCCATCTTCCTTCCTCTTTCACAAGATCAGTTAAACTGAATATAAGGAAGTACTTTGTGTGTCTCTCTCTGCACTCTAAAAATACAGAGATACTGTGAGATAGTGTAAATGTCATGCAGATATACAACACATTTCCTTATCATAGAAACGATGGGGTGCTCCCCTCCAGGCATTACAAATATGGACTAAACTACTGTTAAATCTTTACCGTATGTCATCCAACTTTGTCAAACCACAACATGTTTATTAAATGGTTGTGACCACAGTTGGTGTGAATTTTGTAGGAAGGAAATCTGAAATCTGCAAAGCAGCTTGACTCAAACTTGACTTGAAAAACAACTTTGTTGCAGATCAGTTAAGCACTTTGTCTTCAAGTGTGTCTTCATAACTCAACAAATCCTTACTTTGAGGAGAGACAGGGTGGACATGTGGCCTGCAGTACTCATGTCGACCACATGGTGGAAATGGCAGCCAAGTTTACAAATTACAAGATCGTTCAGTTTGCCTTAACTGCAGCCGGCAACTCATATCTCCTTTAGTGTTATTGAGTGTGGTTATTTTGACATATTTTTGCTTATGTTTTTCATTATAATTTCAACGAACAATACATGCAAAAGTCATTGTCAGACCGTTTTTAAATCCATATCTTCAGTAGATATGTGTGAATTCAAGATAACTCACACTATAATGTATGCGTTGATAACAATATCTAGCTATACATTTGACGTCATATCATCTAATATGTATGAAATCATAAGTTCTTCTTTATGTCTTCTTGTTCTGAATGGATGAAGTGTTCCTGCTTTACTCAGAGGTCTTCTCAGGATGAATAAGAAAAGGTAAAAAATGTACATCTCATGTCCGGGCTTGCCTCCGTGCCCTGGGCCACCCTGTGGAAATGGTCAGTGCTGACGGACGCTCTGACAACCAGCTTCCTTTCAAAGGGTTCTCTTCCTCTCATCGGAGAGAAGTGAAACTGTGAGCTATCAGTGCAGGTGGGCTGCAATCTTTCTAATCATGCGGGGTCCTATTGTTGCTGTTTGGATTCAAGTTGGTGGCAAGAAGAAGAATCTGATTAGGCTGAACATGACTGCTTGTCCAGTGCACTCAAACTCACTTGTTCTTTCTTAAGTGTTTAAATGAGGTGAAGTGAATGCTGAATAAATCAACCAGGTGCTTGGTAAATTGTAAATTATTGGGATTATCCCCAAAAGCTCAGTACAACATGGCTGGTCTGTGATATTGTGATAACGAAGGATACGAAAGTGACAAACAGATCAATGGTGAGTCAACTTTTCTCAGAATTGAGTGGAGCAGGTAAGACTTCTTCTTCTTCTTCTCATTTAAATTTAAATACATACAAGGCAAACCATCTGATAGTTGTTGAGAAATATCAGAGGGAGTTCAATGCTTTAGCTCTCTTACTGCACCCAGCTGTTCCCAAAGTGTTAATTAATGATCTTTAGAGGCGCTTGTAAGTGTTTTCTTTTGGAAAAGGCCAGGCTAGCAGTTTCCCCCTGCTTCCACTCTTTAAGTGAAGGTAACTGCCACCTGACTATCTCATTACATCACAGATGGAGATGTGAGTGATACAGAGCTAATTAGTTGAAACTACAGATGACACCTTCTGGTCTAAGACGAAAGCATAATGTGAAGCTGCCAGTCAGGTCCAGAGCCAACCTGTGGTAAAGCGCCTACTCATCCTCCGGACAGACTTGATGACTCTCTGACGGTTTTGAAAGTCGCTCGAGGAGACATCTTACTCATGGCCGAATTATGTCTGGAACAACAGTCACCTTCATCTCCGCTTTCCCTCCACCTAACCCTGGGTCAGATAATGATGGTCCCGCCCGACTTTCCCACAGCCTCCAACAGCTGCATGGCTGTGGCTCATTAGGAACTGGTCAGTAATCAGCCGCCTCATTAACAACGTGGTGGCCCCTTGAAATGCCTTCACCAGAGAGTACCCCCCCCCCTCCCCCACCCTCGACTGTTAGGGTGGAACCGCTTGTGGGAACTTGCAAAACCACAATGATGATACACAATTAAATTATTGCAACATTTTTACTTCCTATTAAAAAAGTCATGACATTCAGGTTGGGTTTTTTCCAGTTTGTTTCATTATGTCTTAAGCTGTGTGTTGTTTTAATTCCTCCACGTGTTGTTTTACGTGTCACACTTCTACTGGATTTAGAGTGGGAAAAACAGCATTAATGAAAACTCAATGCGTTTTGCTTTTGTTGTCCTTCACAGCCGAGGCTGATAACCCTGTGGTTGAGTCCGCTGCTCCGGCGCCAACCCCAGACAGCTCCGAGGACAAGCCCGAAGAGCCCGTCGTCGAGCAGAGTCCCCCCACACCTGCGGAGCCGAGTGTGGAGGAGAAAGCCGATGACGACGGCGTCGCCTCCAACGAGACCTCTGTGGAGTCGCTGAAGGAGGCGAATGAGAACAACAGCAACAACGCAGACTTCAATCAGACAAGAGGTTGGTATCTAACATGTGTCATTGTTATTCCTCGTAGTAGTATCGAGGTATTCATTATTTCAGTCATACTAAGATTAACAGCAAAGTGGTCAACCACTTAGGGTTGAAAAAGACAGTAGTGACCAAGTTTGTCATCTCTACTTTAAGATGGCTGAATAATAACAGAATGATTTATATTTCAGTTCCAACTTCCTGCAACTTGCCACATTTCAACACATTTCCCGCTAATCGGGTGATAAAAACAAGAACTTACGACTATGTAGTCATTCAGTGTGTTCATTTTCTGGGTGTGTTGTGAATGCCTAGTCGAGTAACAATTCACTGCATAACATTTAAAGATTCTTCCAAATTTGTTGCCTACATTATTTGTGATTATTAGTCATTTGTCACTGTAATCCTCTTCAAACTGGCTGTAAAATTATCTCTGGTACTAATGATTCATCGACTCTGCTGCCAAATTTGCAGTATTGGAAAGTATTTAGGTAACATTACAGCAGTTGGTTCTTCAGTTTAAGATCATGATTTGCATTTCTATACCACCCTCTTTTAACCCCTTTATTCTTTTAAACAGACATCAACTTCTGGGACGTTCCTCTCGATTGTCCGGTGTGAGACGTGTTGCCGATCTGCTTCTTCATGAACTCGGTAAGATCACATGGAGACGTTCTGCTCTTCACTGATCAGCCAGCTCCCACCCCCCCCCCCCACCACCAACACCACCACCACCCTGACCTGTAGGTTGGCAGACTCCATGAATAACCACTGGGAGTGCTGTGTTAAAGCTTCTCGTCCTGGATTCAAACATTAAAAATAGAGAAGTCATAACCATTCAATCTAAAGTGATAGTGTACTTGTCCCAAAAATTGTAAATCATATTGACAGTCTGACATCCAGTAGTTTATAAATATTCACTGGAAGCTGTACCCATATAATGTATCACCTTTGGTCGTTGGAAAAGTCAGTTTCACTACCGACATTATATCATTCAAAGTGATGCTACTTACATTTTTAATGCTTTGCTAATATATTCTTGGAATGGCTTTTCTGTGTTAAGTAGCTATTTCGCTGTCAGCAATGATATTACTTCAAGATCCACTTTTTGGTCTTTTCCCCAATATATTAACTGTGGTTAATTAATCTCCATTATGATGTGAACACTCTTAGGTCACGAGCAACTCACTCCACGTCTGAGGCGCTTCTCTTCTGCTAGATTTCTATGTAAACTACACTTTGCATCATTCCTATCTCCTTCTGGTTCCTCCATGGTCTATCTGGCACTGCTGGCTGAGTTTCCTCTCACACCATCGCTAACATGGGCCCTCTCAGTCTAATCATCATGTGCTGCAGGATGTGAAGCCTGAATCTGCACCTGCGCTCCCTCCTCTCTTCCTATCTGCTCAGAAACACTCGAGGCCCGAGGAATTCACACCGCTCTTAACAGCTGATGATAAGCTCACATCTGAGGGGCTAACCGCTCTCAGATGCTCCTCGTTAGCAGTCAAGGATCATCATCGTTCCCACAAAAACACCATGCAGCTTCACAAATCCCAAGCATCTCCGTCCCAGCAGAGCCACTCAGAAGCACTTTGTGGGTCTTCAAGGTGAATTAAAGGATAACCATGACCTCTAATGAGATTTAAATTAATATTGCTACATCAGTGACGTGCTCTTCGCGCAACAAACAGTTGCCATTCTGACTTGTCTTTGTAAGAACCGCACACCTGTTTTTGATAACATTAATGACGGACCAGTTGTATTGAAGCATTTCAATTGGTAGGAAAAGCACAGGTGCGTCTAATTACATTAACGATGGGGAGGAGCTGGTATTATGCACCGTGGCTCATTGGCATAGCTTACTGCACAGGTGTCAAACACTCGGCCCGCGGGCCGAATCTGGCCCACCGCATTATTGTATGTGGCCCCTGGCGGCTTGAAAGACATGTGATCACCTTTTTTAAAAGAAATTGAAGAAACATTTCCCGTGCTTTTAGTTTGAAGGTTTCAAATTAAATGGATCAGTCATAATATTAGAGACATTTTCTTACGTACAATATTTCTAAACTCAAATAAACAGTAATCAAATGCAAAGAGAGTTGTTTAACAATATGTTCGAGGTGTTTAAAAAAGTGTTTCCGGCCCTTTAAGAGGGCAGCCATGATGCTGATGTGGCCCACGGTGAACGTGAGTTTGACTCCCCTGGCTTACTGGCACCCTTGATGTTAGAAGTCATCATTAAGGTGTCTTCACCACATGCAATGATATAGGTTGTGTGATCTCAAAACAGTTATCATAAAACATGATCCAAGGTTATGGAAAGTAATTACATATTTTTTGTTGTACCTTTTTTTACATTTGTGGTCTCTAATTTGTGGTCTCTGTCTTTTGGAACCAAGAAGCTGAACACCTGTGGTTCGAGATGCAATTTGAAATTTGAAATTGATTTAGTAGTCCGTAGGTTATAATTAAACAGTAAAGAAAATGCCAATCATGTCCCGAGTAGACTGTGAGAGACTATGAATAACGCTATTCGAAACGGAGAAGGAAAAAGTGAACACTCTTTCCCACCTGGTGTGAGAAGTGATGAGCGAGCTGGAAACTAAAGTTAAAAGGCTGCTCACCATTCAACAGTTGTGGATAATGGATATGAGCTGACAGGTCGTAAAATAAACCACATAATTAGACCTGGGACTTCACTGTGTTATTTTCCGGTCAAAACTCTTTCATGTTTAATGGTTAATGTTGGAGGAAACTGTCTGAACGCCTGGGATGAATATTTCAGAGCGAGGAGGAGGCAAAGTAAGATTTAACAAACTAAGTTAGTCGTTAGTTTAAAGCAGACTTTTGCAGAGGCTCTTTATGTGAAGGGGCTGCATGTTTCTGGTTCAGAGACAGGTCATGGAGCCGAGGAGGGTCAAGGATATAAAGCTGAACAATACGTTTTTGTTTGTTACTCAAAAGTCGTTGTGTGTGGCCGCATGATCATAAACAAGTGTGTAAACTTTATGTCCTTTCATTGCTCAGGTTAGAGTTAATATATTAATTGACTTGTTTGACCTTTTTAGCAATGTGTCTCCTTTTACTGCTTTCTAATGTAGCAAAAGTGACAATTTCCTTTGCTGATATATTACAGGTGTAAACCCAGATTTATCGTGTGCATGATGACAATGGTGCAAGTGGTGAATGCAGGATCTTTATCTCAGTAATAACAGTGAGGGGAAGCTTCCTGCGTCTGTGGTCTGATGTGGTCGACCATTACACCTGGGCAACTCTTCAGGAAGGAGGAACTGTCGGAAAACGCAGACTGAAGAAAACAGCTGGTGGAGGCTGGTTCTTCCCCTTCCTCTCATGACTTCTTACCACAAAACATCTTGTTTTGGGGAGGAATTCCCAAACTTGTAATTGCAATGTTGTGAAGATAACTATTAGACTTGCATCATTAAAGGACTGTACATCCTGTGCTACTGTACATCCAGTTATGAGGCAGACGGTTAGCTCCAGTATGGATGCAGAAATGTTGTTGGTCCAGTGGATTACAAAAAAAAGTGTGCAACTATATATTTGTTCTTACATACAAGGTAATATAAAACTATGCACTTGCAGTTTAATGCAAAGAAAGGCTCTTTCACAGTGTTCATGTTGTGTTAGTGTTGAAAGCGTAATAGGGTTATTCAGCATTATGAGAAAAGGATGTATACCACCAGCATGGGCATAGTTTTCCTCAGCATAATTATTGTGTAAATAAGAACCTGGTAAATTATATCCAAGAGGAATGCTCAATAATTTGATAATCACTAGTTTCATGAATTCAAGCATAACCTCATAGGATTTGGTTCTTTGGCATCAGTGTTTTGGGACACACAGTGATCACATGCAGCTGCTCTTGAACGAGACGTATCGAGTACCTGTTGGGTTTTGTTACGGCGATCTGCTTAATGGATCATTGTATGGCTGGAATATAGAAATTCAAAAAGGTGTACAATGCAGAATCCAAGGCAAAGTGTATGATTTGAGCCAATCTAGAATGTCTTATTTTACATGGCAATAGTTCAAGGCATTTCGACCGACATGGGTCTTCATCATTATCAGCTGGAGCTTGGACACCAATTATGGTGGTGGCTAGCTTCTCCTGTCATATGTATTGTTTGCATGGAAGCAATAGTTGAAGTATTTAATAAATATTTGTTTAATTTTAAATGAGATGATTAATACCACTCTCTTTTGTGTACAATAAATATGAAGCGGAAGTCAGTAGCCAGTTAGCTTAGCATAGAGACTGGCAGCAGACAAAATATGCAGTGTACTGGAATTCGATTTTCTGAACTTTAACTTTTAAGACGAGATGTTATTCACAAAACAATTTAGTTGAGTTTGTTGTGAAACTGAGCCCCTTGTAAGCTCACGGCGTGATTTTGTAAAGCGGAAAACAAGGCTCAGACAATGACAAACTAGGACAATCTGATCGTTTTTAAACTGAAAACAATGCAGAAACTTGATGACTGATGACATGAACATCAGTGTGTGTCTGAACACATAGTGTATTCTAGCCTATCAGGTTAGCTTCCTGTCTCGTGTCTATTTATCAAATGGGTGCGCATCCTCTTCCTGCTTTGCTTTCTCGACCTGCAAAGGTTTCTGGGTTAAAGTCCTTTCCAAAGGTCATAGGTCAGATAATCCTAATTAAAGGGTACACAGTGACTGCAGCAGAATAATTTGGCCAGAGTAAACTGGCTCACATTCTTTGCCTGTCATTGAGCAAGTCTCTGCAGAATTGGATGCACAGCGACTGCTGTGATGTGTGGCGCAAACCAAAATGCATTTCAACAAATGCCAGAACCGGAAAAAAATGAAAAACGATATTTGTGAGAAATGTGGACGGAGACATGATAAATTGCTTACTAGTTGGCCTAAATTTCCCCGTAAAGTAAATAAGTACGTCTCCACTATTCACCCAATACTATAATATTTCATATTCAAGCATGCAATTTAGTATTTTAGAATTCATGTTTATTTCTATCCTGACGCAGGAAGCAATGTCAAAGCAGCGGCCAATTAAAAACGTACTCCGACTTTCCCTGACCTACATCCTTTTATTTTAAGAGATGTCCAATTATGCCAGGCCTTGACCTTTCCTATTTACACTATAGACATTTCACAACTAGTGTCACATTATCTAGATTCTTCCTTTGTACTGCAGTCCATACTTTGGCAGGCGGCCCGCAAAATATTCAAAGGGCTCAATTCTGTACTGCATGTTTCACTTCTTTATACCACAGTGCAAGTCTCTCAAAGGAGTAAAGGAAGAGGTGTGTGTGTGTGTGGGGGGGGGGGGGTAAATAGTGAAAACAATTTCTAGAGTCAGCACTCCAGTCACACGATGTCGAGTTACAGTGGGTGAGTTGTGAACAATCACACCCTTGAGATTTGCCTTTACTCTGCCTAGTTACCAAGACTGTGTTCTTCTTTTGCAACTCGTCTTCTATAAAGAGGAAGCATCTGTCTAATTAAGGACGAAGTAATGACAGCTTACTGTAGTTTGGAAATGTGTCATGATTCCTGGTGCACGTCTTTGAAGACTTGTTTGTGTTGCTGATTCCCCGGGGGTAGTATTGGATCAATGTTAACATTATGTTGCAGAGAATAAAGGAAACACTAATCTCCTGTTAAATCATCACACACAAATTGTCAAATCTTATCAGGTTGAAATTATGGATGTGCATTAACATAGGGTGACCAGACGTCCGGTTTTCCCTGGACATGTCCTCTTTTTGAGACCAAAAAAAAAAGCGTCTGGCAGGGTTTCCAAAAACGTCCGGGATTTTGCTTCGTCGGATATTTGCGTTTCTCTGGGTTTTCTGTCTAAACTAGTACAAGTTTTGGAAATGGTATCTCCCCCCCCCCCCCCCCCCCCAAAAAAAAATCTCAAATCTGGTCGTCACCCTAATTAACAGTTCTGAGTAAGCTAACATATTTTTCATGAATCATCAAACATAGTGTGAAAGTAAACCATCACGCTGGCAGGTAGGACAGCATTAAACATCTGTACCAATTTTACTATCCAATAATTGTCAAGAATCTAGCTTGTTGAAGTTGGCGCTTAAAAGATGACCACAGCGTGAAGATTCGTCCGCTTGCATGTCAACAGGCCCAGATCCCGACGCAGCTGACTCTTCAATGACCTACGGCTTCAAACCCCATGAGGTCCATATAGCTGTGGGGACAGTTTCCTCTTCTGTTGTCCTCACCAGGCTGCTCTAGACATTCCTGGCCGGGCTTTGTGCAGTTGGCAGGACCGCTGTGATCAGGAGGCCTGCTGACAGACGGACATTCATTCACCTGCTGGTATCGCCTCCGGCATCAACGTCGCATTCCTCGGGCTGTGTCAAACTGTCAAAGATTCACACCGGCGCTTTTATTACATCTCTGTCTCACATCCTTCACACACAGTTTAAAGTCATCTCAGGTGGAAGCTCACATGATGCTCGATGAAAGTTCCCAACATAGTTAAAACTCTAGTGTCCTTTCATTTGATGTTACTCAGTTTAGTGTGAAATTGTTATAAAAATCTGCACGATGAGCTACACTACAATATGCACCATCTATCAATACAAGGTAACAAGTGGTACTGCATAATAATTCTCCAATGTGATACTCGATTTGATAGGGAACATCAGAAAGTGGTGTAGCGAAATTCATCAGATTCCTATGTGACTTTGTAAACACTGGGGTAGTTGGTCAATTATTGTTACTGGCCACCAACAGGCTGGCCAGCTGGCAGCATGATGACACTAGTCAGTCAAAACAGCTCTCCAAGCTTCTTTCTATTTTCATGGTTCTGCACCATTGACTCTCTCTCTTATTCTCAGGATTACTTTCCTACAGTTATAGAAGGCTAGCTAACTTGCTAACTCGCTAATGTTTTCCTTATCTGCAATGAGGAATAAAATACACAGGCTGTCGTTATTCAGCTTGACTTACTTGACCTGACTTAAGTTAATGCAATTCAAACAAAGCTAATAACTTAATGTTCTTAATTTGTGCTTCTCAAGCACTTTATTCCCTCGAAGGTCGAACCGTCACGGTGGCTTTCTATCGGTCAGCGGCACAAATCCACAAGTCAAAGTTCACCAAAGCTGAACTCCAATACAAGCACATGTATGGATTAACTTTGACCCTACGAGTAAATATACTTACCATAACAAAGTGCATTAGAATTAATTGTTTTTGCAAAAGTTTGGTGTGACCGGCCTCTAACCACAACCTTAGACCAAACCTACATTTATTTAGTTTTTTTAAGACCATTTTTATTACTCTAATTCAGACTTGATCCTGACCCTTTTTCAGTAACTCTTAATTAAGTCATTTTTAAATCAACGCAAAATTTAACTCGATGATATAAAATATTGTACAATATTGTGACTCCCATCTTAAACTCAGACGTGTTACGTTCACTGAATTAATACGAGTATGACTTATATTTCTGTATTACTTGAATACATTTAGGATTTTGTTTCTTACATGTTTACTTATTTCGGTGGAATTCTTTGAACTGATATTCAATCATTTGCAGCAGTGTTGCATCTTGTTTAGCTGTGAACAACATAACTCATTCTGGTTCAGGAAACTTAACCTTAAAGTAATCAATCCGTCAGGTCGGATGCATTTTATCGATCCAGTTGTTTCAACTTCTGTGCACTTCTATTATTGTTCCAAAGACATTCATCACTTCATGAAATACATACAATTTCAATTCAGTGACACATGACACAATTTCAGCTCCAGAGAATTAAATGAAATTAAAATCTTAGAAGTTGTTAGAAACGTGTTTTTTGCTTCAAATGCCAAATTAAGTAGAAGACAGAACCAACTTACTTAACCTCCCAAATCAATTTCACAAATTGTTAGTGTTTTACCTGGATGGCATTTGGTTTTTTTCTATTTGTGGGTGACTGAAAACGATGACCATCCTTGCATGGGATTCAGTTGAGCATTTCCTTCCACACATATAAATCCCCCTTGGAATTCCCACTCTTTCAGCAGCCAGGTTTCACTCCAGCCGCTGACTAGTCTCCTCAGATCCCTATCTATCCCTATCTAACTAAACTAAGATCAATGTGAAGTCTTACCTGCAACCTGAGCCTCAGTAGTCACATTACTAATCTAAAACAACCCCCTTTATATTGGATGCAGTTCAGATTAACCTGTGCCAATTTGAGAGAACAAATGACCACTTTAAACGATTGGGTTTGAATGATCGTCAAAGTGCAATAGATCAGTTGGCCCTTGAGCCTGTTGAAAGTAATAGAAATGTTTAATTTCCTATTTATTCAAACAAAATATAAAGCAAGATTACCCCCTCCCCTGACCCACTGTGATACATAACACTCCGAGAATACATTGCTTTTTGCAGTCACTTATTGGTTAAGCATAAATCACATCAATAGATGTGGAGTAGGATGATCTCAGCTATACTCTCCCTCAAACAGATGTCTCTCCATAGAGCTCAAAGGTCATGGCAAAGGACACATCAACTTGGTCAAAGCAGAAGTTACAACTTGAAAAAAACAGCTGATTGCAGGACGTGTGACTGTGGGACAGGATGGATTTCATCATTCTGTGCCTTTTGTTACTGTCTTTCAGATTGAAGAAGTGACCTCAGGGGAGAAGGACTCGTCTGTTCGTACGCTGTGAGGAATCTAGTGCGCTGTTTCCTCTTTGTTGGAAACAAATGTATTCTAACACAGCAGCTTTTCTAAAGTGAAACATCAGCTGAACTAAGTTTTAAGCATTTTACTGATTGAACTAAATTGTTGTTTTACATACGGTCACAATTAACTTGGTGTATATACTAAATGTTATTACTTTTTGTACTACAATAAAGTAACACACTTTAGATTACACCCCCCATTGAGCATGCATATAATAAAGGTTTATATCACATATAATTGTCTATTTTGTATTTGGCAACAATTATAACTCGTTCTGTGGATATATATAATAGTAGATTAAAATACAGCTGTAATAATATGAAATTTGTCTTCACAGTTATAATTGCAGACAAATACTTAAATAAATTAACCAACATTACAATATGTTGGTACATATTTGTATATTATGATAAGTATGGTATATAAATAAACAATACAATAAAGGACTAGCAGGTTTAAATAAGTTATCTTGTTTCAATTAAGGATGTAATGTTATTTTTTAAGATCCTGCATTTTGCTTTTTCATGCTGTTCCCATTCAGTTGTATTTCAGTTTCCCTTGTGCTAAAAAGAATGGCTGTGAATGACATAAATGTATTAAATAAATAACTATGTCCTATATGTTTTTTGCAATTACTTACCATTATAAATGACGTATTTCCAATTTGGCGGTTTTGATCAATCTTGGCTAATCATAACCAACTGCATTAATGATAAAAATATATCAACCAGGTTTTTTTTACCAGATATTACAAATCACGTTTTTTATTTAGAATAAAAAATAACTTGATTAACATTATAAAACACCATGTAACCTTAAATGATGAAAAACGTTATCCATAAATGTTATTCACACATTTCTGATATAGATCTCCGTATAACCGTTCATACTTGCTCCCACTAGAATTGACATCACTTTTCCTGTATGTCTTTAACCTCACAAAATACTGATTCGTTCCGTCCACCAAACTGAACCTCTGTTTCTCTCCTGCTGACTTCCACCAACTGTTCTTTTATTTTACTGGAAGTGTAAACATATGAACTGGAATCCCCAGGAACTGTGCATTATTGGTGCTAATTAAACCCTAAACATCACATGTATCATTGACTTTGGTTAAGATAAAGCAATGATCTGCTATTCAACACACAATAAAGCACAATTAATTTCCGTGTGGGGTTCCAGCTCATCCCTGGAGGACTTGCCTGTATAAATATGGATCTAGATTCCATTTGAATTTCCCGAGCCATATAATATTTTTATAATTTCCATCTATAGTGATGTGGTGCCCAGTGTTTGGGGCCGATCCAGCTGCTATATCCAGCCTGTTTCCACGGGCTTTCCCTCTCCTTTAAAGACGAGTGGAAGCACCGGCCTATATCAATCTGCTCGCAGGATGCTTTAATCCACCATTAAGCGGATGTAATGTTGCACTGAGCTTGCGGTGCAGCAGTGACGGTAGAAGCGGGTCTAAATTGTGCGCCCGTACCCCTCAAACCTGACCGCAGTCATGGACACCCTGCACCGATTCATCCAGTGCAGCAGAACACAAACCTGTTCCTCCTCGGAACTGGATCCAAATGTCTCAGGTCTCAGTATCCTCTATTTATACGCTGTGTATATTTACAACAGGCCGGATGATTAGGATGCTAGCGAGCAATGAAAAGAATGTGGGGGCTATTCTAAGGAGTCATGAAGTTTATCAGGGATGAGGCACCTTGCTGATGCAATTTCTTGTTTTCAAAGAAGCTATCAGAGCTACTTATCTGAGCGACTTCACACCTTCTGCAGGTGATCCTTTAAAAAGAAAACAGATAATCAGATGATCTCAGAAAACTTGAAATCTCTATTGCAAGAGTGGAGAAAGAGGAAAGGATCAAGTTAATACACATACACAAACAGCATCCCACCAATATGTCTGTATCTACTATGAATTTCATTATATCTACCACTCATGATGCAAAGTTGTGGGAAGCTTTTCTTGAGATCCAACCAAATATACATTAGTTTTAGATTGAGAAGAAATGGAAAAAAAAGTAGCACAATAATGAACTTCATCAGGAGTTGAAAGAGCAAAATGTGAGGGAATCTCCACGGTCAAGGGCTCAACGTGGCATAAGAGTCAGCTGCACGATCACAAAACATGAAAAATGCTTCATCAGGATCAGAATGAGGATCAGAAACATTTATTAGCTGCTTGTGTTACTTGTGTCACACGAAGATATTTGACTTGGCGGCTGGTGTGTACACATTAGACATTCAAACAAAACAACAACAATAAAAAACAATCAACATATAAGATAAAATAAATCAAATAAATCTGTTTATGAGGGTCAGTGGGGGTCAGTTGGGGATGAATGAAGAACAGATGTTTTCTGCATAATGTATCCAGATAGAGGGAAGGTCTGAACCCTGGTGTATTGTCTCTGTATTGTCTCCAGGGACAAATACACACATACACACACACACACACACACACACACACAAACACACACACACACACACACACACACACACACACACACACACTCTAACAGTGACACATATCAAGCACCCTGCACAGCTGGACTGAGTTGCTCATCAGCTGCATGAATGCTTGAGATGCTCTTCACTGATTAGAGTTATTGACAAGCCCATAATGTGAAGAATGAGGATTAAAACGTTTTTTCTTTTTAACCAGAGAACATCCATTGAAGCATCTGTCAATGTGCTAAATTTAGGAATATTGTAAGGATTTAAGTTTACTAAGTCATATTTCCTGACCGATTGCTTCAACTTAATTGATGGAAGTCATTTAAATAATGTCATATTTAATTTGTTTGTGGAATTTGCTTTATTTTTGAGCCTTTGGTGTTAGACAACTCTTTATTATATCACATGTGCAAATGAGGGTATACTTACAACCTGTGACACGTGGTGATAATGACAGTAAGCCAGTGTTTGTAGCCTACAAATGTAGCTCAAGCAAAGGTTCAGTTAGGAAGAAACTCTTTACACTCTGGTTCATTCATAAGTAGTCTTGCAGATTATTCCATCAGATTGAGGGCAGGCACGGTGAATGAACCAACCAATTAGAAGCAGTGCAGTTCTGTAAGCCAATCACAGCGTCAATGACAATCTTTTGAATATGTTCTCCTCTGCTGCTGTCAGTTGTCGTTTCAGCTCATGCGACCCTTCTCCACCCCAGGCTCCTCTAATGGGCATTACAGCAACTCTTCTTCTACAGCACCACCAGTGTCTTTTTGGTTGATGCAATAAAAAACAACTCTTAGGTTTAGGCAACAAATCCATGACCATAAACCCAAAACACATATCAAACACCGGTCTCCTGGTTGACCGTCCTGCTGGTTGGACCCATCCACTTTGTCTCCCACCCACCAATAATAGTCTTTTGGGGATATTATTGATTATGTTACTGGCTCTGACTGATGCTTATTCACGAGAATGCATTTAATGTGTGTCTCCACCACGATTATTATTTTTGAAGCTGACAAGTAGATTGGATTTTGGGACAATTTGACGAACCTCCATGCGACGGGGCTGTAAATGATGGAGATCTTCATCTGAATGTGCCTTTATCTTGACAGACGTAACAACTGCACCAAGAGGGAATGCTAGGGATCGAGGGATGGGATCCACTTGGGCTTTGTTTTCCATCCATCATGAGGTTGTTACCACTTCTGTCATCATTGGCTGCCCCCTGGATGAAGAGTTGATCCATGGGCAGTGGGACTTGGCTTTGACCCAACTTCACTCTCATTAAAGCTCATTAAAAGCATGTTGACTGTTTGATATCTAAACTGGACAATGACAAACTCATGACTTAATGAAAGCCAGCAGCTCGAGAACAGATGCATTTAAGAGCTGTTTTCTTTTCTATGTCAACAATCACCTACGGTTGAGATGTAGATTAATGTATCATACATTCAGGAATCAATATTTGCGTTTTCTCTTTTAAAACTGATTTTTCATTCGCAATCACATGTTGCTATTTTGCAAACCAATTCTTCAATATCCAAAGAATTTGAGTGAAACCCCGGAGTTACAGAGTATAACAAGCCTGGTGTATTTGTTTCTATAGTTACACACTGCGGTGAATGTGTGTGTGTGAGTGTGTGTGTGTGTGTGTGTGTGTGTGTGTGTGTGTGTGTGTGTGTGTGTATCCCTTTTTTTATTCTTGGGAGGTCAAGTGAGGAGGGCGAGATTTATTTAGGGGATGCAATGAAAAGTCGGATACAGAATGCCTGGATGCATATGGCATCTCTGCTATTTGGTCCACGCTTCAGGGAAGGTTATGTTCACAGGGTTGTCCTCAAACATTAACATGTCCAATAAACAGAGGAACTTTCACAGAATAGTGACTCAAATTTGACTTTTTGTATTAATCCAAGTATTTTCTCAAAACAGATTTTCAATGATTAGATTGTAATTGATTGAAGCACATAACTGGATATGTAATGTATCATCACTGACATACGTGACGATAAAAGTTTCAAAAGTTTCAAAAAACGTGGTTGAAATAAATGTTTGAGCAATGCATACGGATCACTTCATCAAGTTTCAGGACCAACTCAAAAGATGATCCATAAAAGGCTACTCGGTATTTTTATCTTAACATGACCTTGTGCACTGTACTGAGTACACACTCTCACATTCTCACTGCATCCAGTCTGACTGCTTGATTTCTCCATACTGTGCTGTGTCAGTAGAACTGCAATAACATCCTATGCAATGTAATTTCTGGGATATCTGAGATTGGACATTGCAGGGTTTATCTCTTTTATTATGTGATGGTCTTACTTCCAGGGACCAATGTGGACTTGTCAATAGAGAACTCATATACCTCAAGTGAGCAGTATTTTGAGCTGTGGTGTCTTTTCTCTCTGTGTGTGTGAGACCGAATAGTATCCATACTAGCAGCTGATGTCAAGTTATTGTCCCTCTGTGAACTAATGGCCACTCTGGTGCCGGGCTGTCCCACCGACTCGACCTCAGAGTCACTCATGAGAAGAACACAGAAACCTTTGGAAGATCATTGCACACAGGTCATGTGCATTGACAGATTAAGCTGATGGTGATAATAAACCTTTATTTGTTGGTGTATTGAAGCCTAGGGATAACTCAAATACCCTATATATTTCATTATATATATTCAACTTCCTTTATAATACAGAAAAGACACTGGAAAAAAATAGTTGAGAGAGGTTTAGTTGTGCGGTGCAGAATGATTACCCTGAAATATTGCTGGGATGCCAGATTTGAACTTGACATAGAGACTTTGATGTTTTTCTAAATAGTTATTGGTGACTACATTCACATAGTTCACACTCCCTTCCAAGCCCTATGAAATGTGTAAAATCATGCAGGTCAATGATGATGGTATGGAGAATGGTAAACTTAAAAAGTCACATTAAAATCACTAGAAGTACTTCACCAGAATCAAAGGCAGTTTATTGCTTAATATATTCATCTTAAGTGCAGAGCATTCACCCATTTGAAGGCACAGGATCAGATGCATTCCAAATAAATCCAACATAAGTGTTCTGTGCAATTAAATTCCTACGTAAACAATCATTTCGGAAAGTAATCTTGAAAAAAAATCAAGGAACTTGATCAACTATCAGTTGACATACTTAGATTTATTTCGAAAGGAAGTAGACAGAGAATAGTATCATACCACAAAAGCATAACTGTTGCCCAAATCTATAAAACATGAATATAAATTGTCAAATGTGTTCAAATTTAAATAACATGCAGAAAGTGACAATTAATTTCAATACACAAAACTCTACTAAATTATGTTAGTTTTTGCACTGGATTTAATCCCCCTCCTTTTTCGGTGAGAGAAGGGGAGAAGGGTGGGTGTTGGTTGGAGGGAGCACTTTGACAGTCTTGTCCAATGGTCTTTCTTAAATTAGCCATGGGGGCAGGAGGCTCCCTCCCTGCACTGACAGAAGGAGGGGCCTGCGCCTGTCACTGTCTCCTGTTTCATTATTACCTGCACAGCCTTGCAGCATTCACCACACTTGTGTCTCTGTGTGGCCACATAGAAACAGAGAGACACAGAGGACACACTCAAAGGCCCAAACTAACGCGGAGAGTTTTCATTTTTTAATGCTTTTTCCCTGCTTGGGACAGCCTGCTACTGCTGACTTGTAAGGTACATTGCAAGGCAACTAGCAGTGGATATGGCTGGTTGTCTGCAAAGATCCCCACTTTGTCAAAAGTGGGCAGTTTTGAGATGCCTGCTCGTGACATTTTCTTTCAGTTTCTGTTTTGTCTCAGTAGACGCAGAACCGTTTGACCAAGATCACTTTTATCACCACCGATCTGGACCTAATGAAGACAACATCATTATCGCTAACAATGGGATCCGGGTGCCTTTCGGGAGATCTGTTCTTCTTGACCCTGTGAATGACCTGGTAACAGAAGTACAGCCTGGTGACCGCTGCCATATCACAGTTTTGGACAATGACCAACTGGCTCAGAAACCCGGGATGTTGACCCCGAAAAGGTTCCCCTGTTCATTCGGACCAGATGACGTGAAATACACTCATTTTGGATCTCGGAGCCCCAGCAAGGATCGCGTGAAGCTGCAGCTTCGCTATGACTCCCAGACGGACACCGTTGTCATTCCTTTAATGCTGGAAGTGGAAGTGGTTTTCCATCAGCTTGAGATCCTCACCAGGAACGTGCCCCTTAATGTTGAAAAGCTCAGTGGTGACAGCAACCCTATTGACAAAAAGTCTCTGGAGTTTTCCTTTGAGGACGATGTTACACAGTGTAAGATTGCCACCCTGGTCGGTGCTGGAGGTCTTCCCAGGTATGGCACTCTTTTGAATAACCCCACAAATGGCCAAATGGTTGACTGTGATGAGTTTGTGAAACAAGGCATTCGCTACAAGCACACAGCTAAAACTAACTCACCAAACAGAGACTATATTCCCATGATGGTAGAGCTGCAGGATAACGAAGGCAACACCATAATGCAAGAGCATTTCCAAATAATGGTTAGAATCAGAGAGGGTGCAGAGAATACTGCTCCTAAACCCAGCTTTGTAGCCATGATGATGATGGAAGTTGATCAGTTTGTGATGACAGCTATTACAAATGACATGCTGGCTGCTGAAGATGTTGAATCTGACCCGGATGATTTAATCTTTAACATTACTACCCCGCTGAGCCCTCAACAGGGCTATATCATCAGCACAGACGATCAGAACCTGCCTATCACCTCTTTCTATCAGAGAGACATCAAGGATCTTAAAATAGCATATAAGCCACCTTCAGAGGACTCAGAAGTAGAGAGGATTTTCCAGCTAGAGTTTGAAATTGTGGACACTGATGGTGCTGTGTCTGATACATTTGCTTTTATGATTGTGGTGAAGCCTATGAATACCTTGGCTCCTGTTGCAACCAAAAATACAGGGCAGCTATTGTTTGAAGGGCAGTCCAGAGTTCTCTCCAGCTCCCAGAATTTAGAGATTAGTGACGAGGACAACCTGGAAGATGTGAGAATAACTGTTGTTGACGGCTTAAAGCATGGAGACCTAACCGTGCTCGGAGCTCGCAGGAAGTTCTTTACACCTTCCGATCTAGACGCCGGCTTTGTGGTGTACCAGCATGACGGCAGCGATACCTATAGCGACAACATTATTTTTAGAATGACCGATGGCAGTAATAATGTGGAGTTTTTGTTCCCTATCACTATTGCTCCCACTGATGATGAGCCACCTATTATAAACGCCAACACCGGTCTGGTGCTGTTTAAGAATGAAGTCATGCAGATTTCTCCCTTCATCCTGAGTGCCACAGATATTGATTCAGAAGACTCCACCATTAAGTTTATCTTGGAGGAGCCCTACTCAACTGTAGGGGAGCTCCTGCTGAGGCAAGTGGAGCCTCCCTCTGACCCGTCTCTCTGGAAGTTCAGCGAGACAGATGAGATGTTTGAGCAGGTGGTAACTGAATGTTTTCAGCAGGATATTCTGGATGGAAAACTGTTCTACCGTCACGTCGGTCCACATAGCATTACCACTGTGATTGATCAGTTTGTGTTCCGGGTCCAAGATGACAACGACCCTCCTAATCAATCTGGCGAACACATGTTCACCATCAAGATCCATCCTGTTGATGACCTTGCCCCGGAGCTTTTTCCGGGCACCACCCTTCACATGACAGTCCAGGAATACGAGCTAACACACTTCAAGAAGAACTTCCTGTGTTACAGTGATTTAGATTCAGATGACAGAGACTTGAAGTACACTATCATTAAGCCCCCAACTGACACAGATGAGAACAATCCAGCCCCGTTAGGTGAAATTGTGCTGACTGACAGGCCGGACACTGTAATTATAGAGTTCACACAGGCCCAGGTTAATCACCACAAAGTAGCATACAAGCCTCCAGACCAGGAGCTGGGCATCACTCCAAAAGTGGCTCAGTTCACCTTCATTGTAGAAGATACTGCTGGTAACACAGTAGATGGATTATTCACCATTTTCCTACAGCCAGTGGACAACAAACCCCCACTTATAACCAACACAGGGTTCACTGTGATGGAAAGAAGTACATATATCATCACTAGAAAAGAGCTGCATGCCACAGACACAGATACAGATGATGACAATATCATCTTCACCGTGACCCAGATTCCTCGGTACGGGCTGCTGCAGTATCTGGGGATCGACATGGCAAACGGAGAGACATTTCTTCTTGAAGACATTGCAAATAGTCGCCTAAGTTACATCCACGGTGGAGAGGAATCCCTCAGTGATGTCATAAAGATTGATGTCAGTGACGGTTTTCATGAGGTACCCATCATCATTAAGGTCACCGTTGAGCCAGTTGATGACGAATCCCCCAGGATTATGCTCCCAGCCGGTCTGCTCGGGTCAGCTATCGATGTACTAGAGAACGGTGCCACAGAGATTACAAGTAATGTCATCCAGGGCCATGATGAAGACACAGATGACCTGCTTCTTACTTTCATTGTTGAGAAGCCTCCCAGGCTGGGTGAAATCCTTGTTAATGGTGCTCCCGCTGAGAGATTCACCCAGGAAGACATCATCAATGGGGCAGTGGTGTATGCACACACATCCGGTGAAATCGGACCATTCAAGGAATACGACTCCTTCAACCTCACTCTGTCTGATATGTCGGAGCAATGGGTTGTTGGTGGCAACAGGGTCCAAGGAGTGACAGTTCAAGTCACCATCCTTCCTGTTGACAGCATTCCACCTAGTGTCAGTGTTGGAAATCAGTTTGTTGGACTGGAAGGGGAGAAGAATGTCATTACCCTGGATCACATCCAAACTGAAGATATCGACACTGACAATGATGATATCCTTTGCACCATCATCGTCCAACCAACATCTGGTTATGTGGAGAACATCTCTCCAGCTGCAGGCTCTGAGAAATCCAGGGCTGGGACAGCCATCACTGCATTTAGCATTAAAGACGTCGCCCTCGGCCATATCTTCTATGTCCAGAGCATCCATAAAGGAGTTGAACCCGTGGAAGACCGTTTCACCTTCCGTTGCTCAGACGGTATTAACTTCTCTGAACGCCATTTCTTCCCTATAGTCATCATTCCAGCCAATGATGAGAAGCCAGAGATTTTCATCCGCGAGTTTTTGGTAATGGAGGGCATGAGTTTGATCATCGACACACCGATTCTGAACGCGGCTGATGCTGACATCCCTGGGGATGAGCTGCACTTTGAGATCATCAAAAAACCGAAACACGGTACAATAGTTCAGCAGCTCAGCACCGGCACAATCCCGGTGGAAAGATTCAACTTGGAACAGATCCAAGAGGCTTCCAACATTGTCTATGAACACGATGACTCAGAGACCAAAGAGGACAGCTTTGAGATCAGACTCTCTGATGGCCAACATACCGTGGAGAAAACCATTCTTATCATGGTCATTCCTGTTGATGATGAGACACCGAGGATGACTATAAATGATGGCCTCGATGTTGAGATTGGAGAGACAAAAGTCATCAGCAACCGGGTTTTGAAAGCCACAGATTTTGACTCTGAAGACAAAGAGCTCATGTATGTTGTGCGTTACGGCCCAGGTCAAGGCTACCTTCAGCGCATCAGCAAGTTTGGGAATGTTTTAGGTAACATCACCTTCGGGATGAACTTCACACAGGACGAAATCGACAAACAACTCATCCAGTATGTACACACAGGCCAGGAGGGAATCCGTGACCTGCTGAAGTTTGACGTCACAGATGGCATCAATCCCCTTATTGACCGTTACTTTTACATCAACATTGGCAGCATTGACATGGTCTTTCCAGATGTTATCAACAAAGGTGTGACTCTGAAAGAAGGAGGTAGAGTAACTCTTACCACTGACCTCCTCAGCACTACTGACATTAACAGTGCTGATGAATTCCTCAGCTTTAGTATCACAAGAGCACCTAGTAGAGGCCACTTGGAGAGCACTGACCACCCAGGCGTTCCCATTTCCACCTTCACCCAACTGCAGCTTGCTGGCAACAAGATCTACTACATCCACACCTCTGATGATGAGATGAAAATGGACAGCTTTGAGTTTGAGGTGACAGATGGTTACAATCCTGTCTTCCGTACGTTCAGAGTGTCCATCACCGATGTGGATAATAAGAAACCTGTCTTGACGATAAGTAAACTGTTTGTGGAGGAGGGAGAAAACAAACTCATCACACCGTTTGAGTTGACAGCTGAGGATCGGGACACCCCAGACAATCTATTGCGATTCATAGTCACCCAGGTGCCAGTGCACGGACAGCTGCTTTTCAACAATAGCAAATCAATCACAGCCTTTTCCAAGCAGGACCTAAACGAGAACCTTATCAGCTATAAGCACGATGGTACTGAGACCAATGAAGACAGCTTCTCCTTCACTGTCACAGATGGAACTCATAATGATTTTTACGTCTTTCCTGACACGGTTTATGAGACACGTAGGCCTCAGATGATGATCATCCACATCCACACTGTGGACAACGGTGTGCCCCAGATTGTGGTTAACAAAGCTGCTGCCTCACTGAAGGTCCTCCAAACAGGCCACCTGGGCTTTGTGATCACCAGCAAGGCCCTTCGATCAGAAGACCGGGACAGTTCCCAGAAGGTCCTGAAATACATTGTGTCCGAGGCTCCTCTGCATGGCTTCATCATGAACACTGCCCTGGGCAACGACAGCATCACCACTTTCTCGCAAGGTAAGATAATGTAACACTATTTAATCTCAACGCTTTTTAATCTAATATGCAATGAATTACCTGACCAGATGTATTATTTGATATGGTCAATTATTACCTGACTATGCCGTAACCCTAACTTCTACGATGCATTTCTCACTCAATGTTTTGGTTTCATGGCCCAGTTTTACTTTACTCATATGCAAAGCAACATTAGCTTTCACTTGGAGTTGTGTTTCAGTATTCTCTTTCTTTATAACTCTGTTTTGGTCTCTACCAACTCCTGGAATATCTGACTCTTTAGCTGCTAAATGCTAGATTATGTTATGAGCAACTGTTTTAACAACATTATTAGGTTATAATGTCAATGTTATCAATGCAAAAATAATCATTTAATATTGTTCAAGCTTTATTATCATGTAAGCCAAGTATGGAGTAATCTTTTTTGTCATAATACAAAATAATGAATTAGTGATAACCAATATAAGTTTAAATATATATAGATAACTTTGTAGCAATAAATAAGTAAAGATATTGTAATTTAAAAAAATAACAATTGATTGTATGATTGTAATACTACTACTAATAGTGATACTAATACGACTAAAATAAATAATAGTAATCATAATAATCATAATAATAACTGTAGATTGCATTTCTGTAATTAATATTTCTAAATAATAAAATATTTAAACTTTAATTAAAACAAATGCTTCAAAACACGTCTCCTGTGGCCCATATAACTTGAGCAGCCTGAGATGTAACTTAAACCTTGTAAAAGTGACTTAGTCGTCACAGATATATTTGCTAACGTTTTCAGCTAACACTATATTTGTCATACCAACAGCTGATATTGATGACATGAAGATCTGTTACGTGCTGTTGGATGGGAGCAACGCCACAAGTGATATCTTCTACTTCACTGTTGAAGACAACGGTAGGAATTCTTTCATATTTCATATTTGTATTCCTGTATTTGTATTCTATACTTCATTACTGAGGAACCATTTGCCTGCCCTTGATTTGGGTTGTTTGCAGGCTCTATCTGTCTTTTATAGCATCTTAAAATGTATATTTTCCGTCTCTCTGCCGATCTTCTAACTGTTTGCATTACAAAGACTTAAGGCAGTTGGCCGTGACTGACACCCAGTATAGTGCGGCCATCTCTGTAAGCCTCACTGGAAATGGGTCGCAGGTTTAAAGGACAAAGGTCAAAGGGGACTTCAGCCGAACACTGTGGGTTGGTAAAAGTGAAAGAGGTGGGACTACTTCATGCTCTAAACCTTATTGTTGAAGAACAATGGGATCCTTTTCCCCAGGGCACTTTTCTTAGTTTCATCCTGTTTTTGGAGTGAAATGTGGAAAGGTATGCATGATGAGCTTTGCAGTTTAAATTTTCTTCCTGGAATTTGTCGGTTTCAGTTTGGCCTTGAAAAACACAATATTTTGTGTGTATTGATTATTGTAGGTGTCCTGGGCATTTCTGTATAATCCATTCAATGGATTTAAGAGAAATGTAGGGATTATGTTTTATTGTCTCTATGTTTTTCTTTACAATCCGAGAACATTCAATATGGAACTTTACATTTCAAATTCCATTGCTCATCTAACTTGGGCGATCCACTAATAAACGTTGTTTTTTATTAACTATTGTATTACCCAACTATTATATTTCCTCATACCACCCAGTTATATGAGCCTTATTTTAGAATATGTGTAATGTCTACAGGTATAACATGACAGTATAGGTGTCTTCTCATTTAACACATGTGAACATGTTCTCATCCTGTTAAACCCACAGAATTCTCTTAAATGAACCAGATAGGAATGGAAAAGACATAACGATATAATGCATAAGGTCTGTGACCTGTCACCTCTAACTTATAAATATTTACATGAACAACGTTCTACATTTAGCAAATGCAACAGGTGGCTTTTGCGTTAAGTACCAGCTATGAAATACAAAGCAAGATTTGGAAATGTAATTAACGCAGCAGGGAAAGTTTAGTCTCTAATTATGCTGGAGTGAGGGCTGTGTTATTGAAAATACCACCATCACCATCAGGGCCATTGAGAAGGCCGGACTGGGAGGGTTTCTTTTTATCAAATTGCTGTCTTTTTGTCAGCAAAGTGAAGCCTCTTATTAGCCTCAACTGGTTCCACTTCCCACTAATTAAGTTTTCCCCCAGATATTAAGCGAAGTAGGTGATAATAAATTGAGAATCAGTAGTTCTCACATCAATGTATCCATTATTATTCTTTGTTCCATGCTTTTCACCAGTAGTGTTATTAATGTTTCTCTATACTCACATTTGTGAGCCAAATTATCTGCCTGAAGCAAAGCTGGTTGGATTTTCTGTCTTTAAGTGGAGGTTTAACCACAGGAAGGAAACACAAAGTCTTCAATTAGCTCAACTGTCCTTTTTCTGTTTGCTTTTATACAATGTCGAAGCTTCCAGCCGACTCAGATGAACCAGGTGCAGCGGTGCAGGGTGTGACATTAAACAGAACCGTGTTTCTGCATGACCACAGTTCTCATGTAAAGGCCACAGAAAGCTTACGCCATAAACATTCATGTAAATAATAGCACACACAAATGTAAGTCCTCATAATAGTTCAACTGGTTATCAAGTGCTCAGCACCACACTCCACACTGCGGACATACATGGTTACACACGCACAAACAAACATACAGGCACACCTGGAAAAAGATCACATAGCAGATAAAAGTGATTTAAACTAATGTGAAGTGTTGAGGGGACTCCTGGGGGAGGTGGGCGTTATCCTGGACTTGCAGGAACATGCAGGTGGAGAGCATGCTGATGGTCAGACTATCTGCTCATAAATCTAAGTAGGTGAGCTGTTTGTGTGGGAAGCAAACCTCCCGGTCATTAGAGATTTGCACCCGAGATTATCCCCTGAAACATGTCTCTGTCAGCACACCCTTTTCTAATCTTAACATTTAAATGGAACTGAATTACTTATCTTTCAAAGTTGAAACTGAATTGTTTGTCAAACACCTTCAAAACATGCTTCTATTACATATAATAAATTCATTACAATTTAAAAGTTTTGAATAAATCCAAAAAAAGCCAAATTCTTTGCAGATTCAGCGATTAGTTTGATAAAAAGAGACAAAAAGAGTAAACTTGTCCAAAATGATCCCTTATGTGTAGACCTCCATACACGGGAACATACATGTTTTGGACTTAATTTCAAAATAATTTTGTGTCCTTGACGTTTAGCATTTTTAAAACTATCCAGTGAAATACGTTCTTGTATTTAACAGTTTGAGTGTGACCTCGCGTTAGGAAATTCCTCTGAGATACACTGATATGGGCAGCTGCTTAAGGGTCTTAGCAGCCTTTAAAAGCTACCTGCCACTGCATACACGGCACTGATGCTTTTTCACAAGTCAAGAATAAACACACAAATAAACACAGTCCAGATCATTGACACATCCTCATGGAGTAGTGTTGCACTTTGGCATCCCATATAAGGCTCAAATGCTGCATGTTACGTGTCTGTTTCTGCAACTGTGTTTATGTATAAGCAGCTACACCTAGCTCTAAACCTTAGAGGCTTAAACATGCTGTGTACTGAAGCAGCAATAGTGTGTGTACTGAAGCGCAACTGAAGTGTGTCCTAGTGAGAGATCAGGAGCGGACATTCAGTGTCCCATCAAGAGACCTGGCGGTCAGCAGTTAAATTCCTGACTGAGGAGAAAGTCACTGTGGCTCTAATCAAGTCAGGACAAATCAAGTAGGCTTTTTGGCCTGTCACCTCTTCAGAGAAATGTGTCGGAGGTGCATAAATCATTCTCGTGACAAAAGCAGAGAAGCGATGTGTGAACTGGAAGAAACTGAAATGCAGAATGCGATGTGTACTCACATATTTGTTGTGAATGACTAAATTAGTGCAATGGAATATACTGTATGATAGAGAAATATAACAAATACACTTTCAATTCACAGATGCTTATTTTATAAATCATTATATATATTTATTGTATCATAACTTGCAACAACTTAAGACCTAAGCATTATCTTGGGATGCAACCTTCTATGAAAAGTTCATAATTTCAGCTTCATCCATGTAAAGCGGATGTCGTTGCGTTGTCTTCATTCGACTGGAGATGTGATTTTCCACAATGACCCAAAGAAGCTGCATACTTTAACTAAATAGATCACATGATAGAAAAGCAGATGGATACTCTCAAAACAATTCCGGGAAAAAAATGCAACGGTCTTGTCCTGTGGCAGTGACCTCAAACACAAACTGTAGTTCAACTTGGGTCATTCTTTTTATCTGCCGGGAATTTCTATTAGCTAAGCAATAACCTCCAAGTGGGCAGGTCAGAAACCCCCTGCAGCCATTCAAAGTGTGAGACACTGAGGCAATAAATACTTGTTTTTACAAGTGGATACTCAACTCACATTTACCCTTGTCCATCACACATGGGCCCATTGAGCCAATGGCTAAGAGAAGAAACTCTTATTTACTGTCAGACGTGTGGAGACGCCTGTGGGTTTCTGTTAACCCCTTAGTCTATGGCCTTGGATAATACTTATGTCAGATCTTTAGACTTTGTAGTGTATCGGTCTTCAGAAATACCGCCTCTGCTTACCAATCTTATAGATACAAGATCGCCTCAAATGTCATAGCAGTAGTAATGAAACTCAACAGATGGACAGATGAGAATAAAGAAAGGTCAGAGCCTCTACATTCAGATAAGTTGACTCGACCTATGTGCTTTTTCCGATACCAACAATGTAGTATTCCAGCCCTGTAGGGAAATCATAGACCCGAGTGGGTTGAGTGTCATGTGATCATTCAGAGCCGGGAGAGGAATGCACTTCCTTGGAGACTCCAGACTCCAGGGCCACAGACAGAGCAAAGGCTGGAAGTGGAGTAGTATCCCGAGCAGACAGGTGTGTACGTGAGAAGGAAGGAGGGATCCCCTTTCAAAGCTCTCTGTCACCCCACTCTCAGCTCCGCAGAAACACAACCCAATCTCAGATAGCCCGATAACCTACAGACTTCCACTGCAGGGATGCCTGATCCAGAGGGCTTCTTCCCTAGAGGGTGCAATAATACAGAGAATTTTTTTTTTAGAAAAAACGAGCTGCAAAATGTGCATATCTGGTGAATTTTCCTCCACACAGTGTTTTTACTCTGTTATAGCAGGACAGCATGCTGACCCAGGGTGTTAAACTCTTACTTCCTAACTGTGGTTTGGGATCTTACATGTCACCCGTGTCAACAGTCACCAAGAGATTTACTGGCTCATGGGCGGGGGCCCCCTCCTCTAAGACGCCTTCATGGTATTACTATTCTTTTTCTATATCGTGTTCATCTTCTTGACCTCTTCTCTATTTCTTACCCCTTTCTTTCTCCCCCATATCCCTTTCAATGAGCCATGGTATCACCTTATTCACTGCTTTTCTTTATCCTGTTGTCCTTTTTCTTCAGCCTTGATTGATGGTGCTTATGGGGCTGGAAGGGTGGGGAGGTATGATCTATGGCTACTAAGGTTATTCTTATCTGCTCTCATATGGCAATGCTGTCGCTCTCCCCAGCCAAGCTGTCGTTGACTCGTACGCCTTTCCTTGTGCTTTTCTTTTTAGACATGCTAGCGCCGTGGCTCTCGGGAAGACAATGTCGTTGTGTTTGATTGTGTTTGATTTTGTACATCCATAATGACCAGAGGACGTGTCTCGTTGATGTTGGTGTTGCGGCACCATGAGGTCGACATTTGCGGTTTCGACTTAAATGCCTTAAACAACTATTAGATGGATTATTATGAAATAATTAATCATAACATCTTTGGTAATGTCTTAACTTTTCATATGGTGCCAGCAGGTGTAAATATTAACTTCAACAACTTGGGTGTCTGACCCAATACTACAAGAACTAAAGAAATTCCCATCCGCATTAGTTGTAGGTACTTGAATGTCAGCATGCTAATACGCATAACTAAAATTATCAGCATGTTAGTATTTTCAATAGGAGCATGTTAACATGCTGACGTTTAGCCCAAAGCTGCTGTTCTTGCATCCTTGTTCATCATTCTGCACATCATTGTTTGACCAAAGCTGTAACCAAACCACATCTGTTCTGTGATTTCTCCAAAGGTTTTGCAAGCATCTGTCACCATGTCAAGTATATGGCAAGCAAGGGTCAAAGGTGTGTCTCACAGGCCCTGTCAAATTATGATTTGTAACATCCTGTGAAGATAAATTCACTGTCATGAAGTGAAGCAGCAATCGAGCCACTGTGATGTGTCGATTTACAGCACATGTTGCCGCTTTACAGAAGGAATGATACGAGTTATTAATACATAGAATCATGCAGCATTCCTCACATGTATTCCTTGGAAAGCAGAGAGGAAGCTGTAGCTTTCACTATTTAAAAAATGTCTTCTACTACACTTCTTAAAATGTTAAAGAAACATTCATCTGAATCCATCTCCATGATCTAATAGACTATACTTAAAAAGATAGGGACATTTAAATACCCAGCATAGCGGACTGGAACCCCCCCAGTATTTATATCAACAGGATGATTAATGAGGAAATGTAATAATGGCGATGCTTGTCACCTGATGAGGATATTCTTAGATGGTTGCTTCACCTTGCATCATGCTGGTGAACCGTGAAGCCTCATATTGACCTTCCTGTCGGGAGATATCTCCAGCCTGACAGACTCTTCCGCCGCATCTATGTATGGTGCAGGCAACACCGCTGTGTAAATATCAGCTGATGAAGAATGTGCCGTTAAAGGACACAGGTGCAGGAGAAAAATCCGGCTATAATGTCCTGTGTGTGACGTTTTTGTAAGTTGGTGAGGCAGGATGAAGAACCCTTTTTCACTGACTCATTCTGCAACGCTACATCCAAAATAGTTCGCAATTGTACGGTTTTGTGTTTTCTGACGCTGGCTTTTAGACCCTTCGTAAATACCGCACCAAAATACTTACGTGTGACACGTTGTAGAAGGACACTACGTAACTCACTGCACTGGAATAGGTCAAGCAGCTTTTAATGAAGGTTTGGCGAGGATCCAGTTGCTTTCACTCAGATCTTAAAACAAGAAAACATTATCATACTTCTTTAATATTAGCACCAATCACACTGAACTCATTTATCAAAGCTGCCAACAGGAACATTTACAAACACGTGCCACCTATAAAACGTTACCTCCCAGCAGAAATTATTCTCAGATTGAAAAGCTAATGGAAATGTGAGCTGAAATGTCATAAATTAGGCCGTCATGTCCAAAATATGATTGGCTTTTATGCTGGCAACTATTTTTTTCACAGGCTTTTACCTGATCTATTTTGAGAACATTGAAACCATGTTCATTTATGTCTTAAGCACTCTGTCTTTTTGCTCTAGCTTTTCTCCAAAAGGATAGAAGTTTGGCTTCTTGGTTATTTCTTGATTTTCTTGAGACTCATGCCAGCTTCTCCCTAAGTGTCTGACAGAGTGTACAAAAGAAGTCAGAGAAAAGGAGCGTCCCCTCTCTAACACTGGTGTGAACAATGTGGAGGCAGGCAGGGAGGCATGCCATGGTGGTAGATCTGGCCCACCCAGACTGTGGCCTGCTGTCCCTCTCCGTTGGCCGTCCCCTCAGCGAACAAAGTCGACACAGGGAGGAAGGGGAAGGTGGAGGGGGGGGGGGCAAGGAGGTTGGTGGAGTACAGCTGTCCCTCTGCTCCACATAGTCTGGGAGTCTGGCGGGTGGGAAGAGGGAGACAGACAGACGGACAAAGACAGAGAGACAGAGTGAGAGCTTTGCTTCAGACAAAAAACTGTTCAAATAGTTTCGACGCCATGTGAGTTTATGTTAGCGTGTGCCTTTGTTTGAGGTAACAGTGAATGATACGGTGCCTTCATTGGGAAGGCTGAGGAAGAACTGAGGAAGGATATGAAACTGGTGTTTTAATCAATGCAGTGGTTATTCTGGACAATACTGATACGTGTACAGCAAAGAAACAGCACTTGTTGACCACACAGTGTAATAAAGCCAGTGTTTTCATATGGCTAATGATACTTATTCACTTGTCTGCTCAGTCTTGTTGGCTAAAATATAGTTTGAGCTTTTATTCAGCTCTGAAGATTATTCACGTATTAACTTAAACAGAAAACATTATTTAAGGTTGTAGATGTGGCTGAAACCTCAGGAACATATTCAGTAAGAGATACTGTGGTAACAACATGTCTTCTTTCTTAATTCCACATACATTTCAGGCAATTAAATATCTCATACTGTGGCCATTTGTGCAATCCCTTTACAGCATTGCACATGTCATGTTACACCTGTGTCTCCAGTCTGCATGCACAGGTAGTACTTTTTAGTGTTCATATTATTATGGACAATATTTTTGACTCTTCACAATAAAAATAACTACAACTAAAAATAGTTTAATAAAGACTAAACATGTATATCAACATAACAATAAAAAACGAGTATACTACAATATTATGTGCTGTTATTTCTCTGTTATTCAGCACAAATAACAAACAAATAACAGTTGTAAATGCAGTGTTTTTTCCTCATTCTTAAAAACTCCCTTTCAGAAACCTAAAGCTGAACAGAGGCAGCTTTTTTCTCTCTGCCGTGTTCATTTGATAATCCTCGTTGATAACCACTGACTAAGCTTCTCCTCATATCAGCTCCACATAAAGCCGGCTGCCAGGACAAACTTTCACCGCCACAGAAACCATCTGATAATTTAAATTTGTCAAAGACTTTATTCTTTTTCGTTTTTGGAACTGTAGATCAGTTCCCAAAAAGTTTTCTAATCAAGATGATGATTTGATTTCTTCTTGGTTTAACAGGTTCAGAACATGTGAAGCAGTGCAGACAGAGCATACATTGTTTTGGTAATATGTATTTACCAAAATACAGTTAATATGTCTAGTATACTGAAGTATACAAAAGCATAATGTATGTTTTCTTTGATTTGTTATTTTACGTATGTAATGTAAAAACAACTTAAGAATCTGGGGCGAGCACAAAAACAGACTTGATACATGTTTCCAGTATTTTTAGCCATGACTGTTGGAAACTTGAGCATGAAGCCTGGTGGATGGTGGCTGTGCCCACCGGGCTCGATGCTCCATGTGGCCTGCTTTTACCCGGGCGTGGGCTTCCCCACTGGAGCTTGTGCATTTGTGTGACTCCCTCTTTGTGGAAGGAGGCTGAATAAGTAGATCAGTGAACACTCAATTCTCATTGGCTGTAAAGTGTTTGTTAATTCTTGATAATGAACACCTATTACTTAATATCAGGTAAACTGCCTGCTCGCCGTTCTACGTGAATGCGCTCGCTATGAAAAAGGACCCTGAATATCTGTGTAGTACGCCCATTAGTTCCCCAACACACAGACCACTGCGACAGTAAGCTGTGTTTTACAGACCGTGCAACTTTTATGGCGGGACAGATTAGACAACTGAGCACCGGCCATATCAATCAACTCACCTGGCACGGCTCTCATAAGCCGCCCACACACACACACATCTCTGTCATGCAGCTGAATGCCACCTTCTCCTCAGTCTTGGGACAGTGGCATGAATGAAAAGCTAGCTAGTCTAAAATACATTATATTTACCCTTTTCCAACAGTCACTATTTTTTGACTAGCATAATGTTAGCTTCATGCTAATAAAGATTTCGTGAAAAATCTCGATAATGATTTGGGAAGTGTTTTTTGCTGGATAGCTAACCTCAGCTAGTCTCGTTGTGAAACATACTTTACTTTGCATATATTTTAGTTTGTTAATCTAGTGCAATGTTGTTAACTGTGAAATCTTGCTAGCTTAATGTTGTCTTTCTGGCTCATAGCTGAACCAGAAGGTCCTATGAGCTAACGTTAAATGAACAAGAGATATCTCCTGCTGAAAAGTCATATCCATGGTTTCTGTCACATGGTAGTGGTTGTTCTAGATATTATCAAACCAACTAGTGTTTAAAGTAAGGGAAACCAAGTTGTGACCTGCAAAATCGTCATTTTCTTCTTTAACAAGTGACCATGGCTTTGCGAAGGTAACCGCCTGAGCGGACGTCTTTAATAAATTCCTCATAATGAACACCTGGTCGGGGACTGCCCTATCCCTTAAAGTTAATAGCTGTCAATAGAGATGTAATGGAGTACTGTTATTGTCCCAGTAGTTCCACATGTTGCGATCAGGATCATCTGAACATGCTTCTGTGAGTGAGTGTGGTTTCCCCCAGCTGTGACTCAGCCTGCATAGGTTAGAGATGTGGGTTGACATGTGGGTGGGAGGAAGTGGCCCCCTCGCCATTGTGAACACCCCACACTCAACCTGAGGTTTTCTCATTGTCCCCAGCCACATAGCATAAAAACAGCAGCCTCTTTCTTCGTCACTGAGGCAAATCTGAGCTCAGTGCTGGTTTATTGTGCGGACAGGCAGGCGCTCCTTACCATTGTCCCATGTTTACTTTTTTTTCCAAGCTGGAACGGTGTTTTGGTCACCGTTTGTTGGATCATTTCTGAGACATGGACATTGGATATATCATATTTGTTTTTTTTTAAATTGAATGCTGTTCCAACTAAACTGCTGAATGTTTCTTTTGAACCAATGAAGTTCCCAAACTCTTTTAAGTGTCTTAAGCAGGGTTAGGTCAGCAGGGCCGCTGCCATTGTAACCAGCCGTGCAAGACTAAAGAGAGACATCCCGCCTAACCTCCCTGATCCAAAGAGCCCACTGAGCTTGACCCATTTCACATCAAAAGTCACAGGTCACCAGGCTCTTCTCATTGGAGGATAAGCCATTAGGGCCTTTCGCTGCTGCTGAAAAAACATTCAGATTATATCGCAGACAAAACTGAGTTGACAGTTTCAGGGATTACATGAGTCATGAGATAGTATGGATTAAGGATTGGGTCTAAAGTTGTGGATCAGCGGCAGGTGACTCTGAGTGTTTTGTTCAGATTTGTCTTTTTTTAACAAAGCGTATTTCACATGATAACGAGACACTGTATCATGGTCAAAAAGTGTCCGAATTAAGTTTATTTGGTCAAATTTGCGGTCAGCAAAAAGAAGCCTCAATGCTTCCAGGGGAGGGAGAGCAGCAGAGGGTTTACAAGAGGTCAGCTCATTAAAGAAATTAAACTGTGACAGACAGAATATTTCCAGAGGCTGACCATAAATATGTTTATATTTACATATATATGTTTGTTCGTATATGTATATATGTTTTTGCGTGCCTCGTTTAGGATCAAGAATACCAAACAGCATCAGGTAGAGGCGGATGAGAATCAGAGGAAATGAGAAGTAAGGCAACTCTTCTTGAGGCCAAGTAAAGTGAGGTTTAGGGAAGCCTTGGAATTAAGTTATCATGTTTCCCTTCCCAAAATTAAAATGCCCCCTTGATTCCTTTTATCCTTTTAGCCCAGAGCAGATTGCAGTTTATGTGGCTCAGCGGTTTCAAATGTGAACAAAATAGATTGTTTCTTCATTGTGCTGTGGAGGTGGTCTGCCAAATGAAGTATTAGTGCAATACGCTTTTTTTCTGTCTTTAGGTGGAAACAAACTAAAGCCTCAGCCATTCAGGCTTAACTGGGCCTGGATCTCTCTGGAAAGAGAATCCTATGTAGTGGATGAGGATGCAAAATTCCTGGAGGTGACACTCAAACGCAGAGGATACCTGGGAGAAACCTCCTTCGTCAGTAAGTGTTGACAATCTTCATGTTTGCTGTGTCTTACATTTTCCTTTGTTTTCTGTTAATTATCAGCATAGCATTTCCAAATTAACCATTTTAACAGAGAACTATTTTGTTTTGAAGAAGTATTGTCTCTGTTGTGTCGCAGAATTTATGTGCCACTTAAGGGTCAGTCTTAAAATATCTGCTATAATATCGTGTTAAGCTGCAGAATGTACTCAGTTTATTACAACACTTCAACACTAACAACAACGTTTTGTCCCTAAAGGTGTAAATCTATTGTGCTCCTGTTTGCCTGCTGCTCGTTTCCTCCCTTGTGTTAAAGAGGCCTGATTGAAAGCACATAGAGTGTAACCTTTCCTCGTAACGGTCACAAGAAAATGTCAACATGCTGCTCCGTTTGCCTGCCTGACACTCGCAAGCAACAGATTTACGACAACATGTGCTCGTGATGTATAAGCGTCTGTCTTTGAAGAAGATTTTAAAGGAACAAATACATAAATAGCATAAAAGATTTTATAAGTGCAAGACATTTGTTGAATGAATAATCCATGTGCATTGACTTCTGTAGTTTTGACATCAAATAAATTAAGTTAATTTAATTCAAACATCTCCCTCAGGTATTGACACGAAGGATGGAACAGCTGAGAAGGA
Organism: Liparis tanakae; assembly: GCA_036178185.1. Taxonomy (NCBI): domain Eukaryota; kingdom Metazoa; phylum Chordata; class Actinopteri; order Perciformes; family Liparidae; genus Liparis; species Liparis tanakae. The sequence goes on from CM070110.1 coordinate 6,847,753, forward strand.
CAAAGACTTCCGTGGCAAATCCCAGAAACAGGTCCAGTTCAACCCCGGTCAGACTACGGCAACCTGGAAGGTGAAGATCTTCACGGATCAGGAGTTTGAGACCTCAGAGACTTTCCAGATACAGCTGTCAGAGCCGGTCATGGCTGTGCTGGAGTTTCCAGACACCGCAACAGTCGAGATTGTGGATCCTGGAGATGGTAGGAATCTAATATTCAATTAATTTGAACTAACCATAAATGCTGCGTTTAAAATGAAAAGACTTCAATAGATGTATCATTGAATGAAATCAGTTCTCATACTCAGCGTCTCTGTTTCTCTTCCCATATAGAATCGACTGTCTACATTCCTCAAGCAGAGTTCAAGATTGAGGAGGATGTTGGAGAGCTGTTAGTGCCGGTGCGGCGATCAGGAGATGCCAGCCAGGAACTCATGGTTGTTTGTTTCACTCAGCAAGGTGAGATTAACCCACGTTAACTTCACGTTTACTATAGTTTATTAGTGTCTTTTGAAAGAAGATTACATGTAACTAATGGGACTTTCATTGAATGGTAATTGCAATGTAGGTAATATAGTCAATGTGAGAGCGCAGTAACTTACTTTTTCTTATATATGTCCATTTTTCATTGTCTGATTACTGTAACATACTAAAACAGGTGTGCTATTATACTCAATTGCATGTATTCTACTTTTAACTTTCTATTCTTAGCTATTATATTGCAGTAAGATCATATATGTTTTTATTGTGTTATCTTTTAACCTTTGAATCCTATGACTTCATGCGGCCAGCTACCAACATTTTAATTTGGTTTAATTTCCACATAACTCCTCAGCCACGGCCACTGGCACCATACCCAGCACCGTGCTGTCCTACTCGGACTACATCACCCGCCCAGAGGACCACAACAGTGTACTCCGTTTTTACAAGGATGAGCGAGAGAAACTCTGTCGCATCATCATCATCGATGACTCGCTGTATGAGGAGGAAGAGAGCTTCAACGTCAGCCTCAGCATGCCCATGGGCGGCCAGTTGGGCGCCAATTACCCAACTGCCAAGATCACCATCTTGGCTGACAGCGATGATGGTGAGTAAGGAGTCAGAGTTGGATGGGCTTGTTCTATTGTAACGTTGTGTCTTCTCACAGTTACGTATATGGATGGATGGATGTATACACATTATACATTTACAGATTAAGTCAAAGAACTCCGTCGTGTCTTAACTTTTGCTGATGTAGCAGACTGTAAAGGCATCGACCAGACCGTGAAAGTGCGCAATGCGCTTATTTAAAATCAGATTACAGCACCATTATGCAACATAGCAAATTTAGACAAGAGCGTTGATATTTGATAAAATCCTATTTTTCGGGTCTTTAAATTATTTATATGCTGTACTGATTCTGATTTATAGCTTAAAAAACAAAAATAGAAGAGAGATATTTGTTTGCTGCAAAAGAGAAACAAAAGTATTGATATTTGAAAGGGATGCACATCAATTAACAAAATCCTTCACGGAGAAATATTACAAAAGCTGCCTGACAAAAGGCACGGAGCCCGAAACACATAGCTTTACTATAGGTCGAGGTAGAATGGCATCATGTGCCGCGATTACAGTATAATGGCATCACGGTGGCAGCTGTGGGTGATCCGGTGGCTCATTGCCCCTTTGATGCTCTATTTCGTCATTTCGGTGTCTGGACACCATTAATCCACCAAAAGTACACAGGCGTCACAATAACCACCGTCGCGAAAGCCCTGGATACTGTACTCGCCTTAATGGCTTCAAAGTATATTCGGGTCCATTACCCTTCCTGTCTAACTGCTTTGTTTACACCCTCTGCCTCATTTATCCACCATATTCCGTCTGCCCGTGTCTGTCTCTAGAAACAAGATAACAATAGACAGGTGTTGAGAGGGAGAATGGCGGCTTCAGTGGATGTTATGCCATATACACCACGGCCTGTCTGACATATAAAGAGCTTTAAACCTCACTGTGCTCCTCGAGCGACCCCCTGTCCTCATTGACATTCAGAGGAGCTCAGGAGAAACAGAGGGCATCCCTTTGTCTGTGTGGACTCAAAGGCAGGTGGTGCAGAGAGAGGGGGTATTGTGCCGGGAGTCCACATGACTGGCATGTTTTACTCCCCGTTTGTTGAAATTCAGCAGAAGGAATGTTGTTGTTTTTAAAGCTATAAATCACAAATACATTATTCGTTTCATTTGATCTGTCAAAGGAAATGATATCTTGACACATTTGACAAATCGCTGTCCCCAAATTCTTAAAACGTCTTGTTTTTATTTTGCAGTCAATTTGTCTTCCTCACATTTCTCCTTCTTATCTCCAACCTTTCACCGAAGCCTATTCCTGGACTCGCCTGTTGAGGTGACAGATGTGGTGACAGAGAAAGTATCCCTCCTAACCAATTTGCAACAGAAGTACAATTTAACTTTATGTAGAAAATAACCAGTGTGCATTCCCAGACAAAGGAAGACTCCTCAGTGTAAACCTCTATTGTAGTTCTACTTCTTGGTGGGTCCTAAAGTAACACCCCATCATAAATCTGGTTGAGAGAACGAGTGTTTGTGGGTATGTGTGTGTGTGTGTGTGTGTGTGTGTGTGTGTGTGTGTGTGTGTGTGTGTGCGTGTGCGTGTGTGTTTGTGTGTGTGTGTGTGTGTAACACCATCTGCCTGTCTGAGTAAACTTGTGGTTTGGATCCTCGCCAACATTGAGTCTCCATTGTTACTGTATTTGTCTGGCTCTTCCTCCCACTGATATTTAAGGTTGCCATGTTGGCACTCAGTCCCTTATACAACCCCCTTCTCATCCTCCCTGGTACTAAATAGCTGTCTCGGAGACTGAGAGGCATTTAATGTCTGCCAGATATTCCTCCTTCAGCATCAGTTGTCTGTTGCAGCCTGGGTCAGATTCTAAATAAGATTTTCCAATTCCATTCACACACCAATAACTAAGAGCAATTATCTTGTGAAAACGGATGTGTTTTAGCCTATATATGGTCATCATCAAACAACACTCCCCCAGAACATTTGAATAGACCAAAGAAAATGTATTTGTATATGATTGGTCAATGGGGCCATATCCCAAACTCATTCATTGCTAGATGTATGTATATGTTTGAATACCCCACTGCCACGTTAGTTGGATTTGATATGTTTTTTGTTTGTTAGCCTCTTTGGACACAAGTGACATGATATAACAATAAAATCGCAAACTTATGTTTGCGATATAACAAGTAAAGAAGATCCATAGTGTCAGCAAAATGATACCGTAAGTCACCCAACAATTTATTATAGCTAACATCGGATAAATGAGCTACTGGTCATTATACTGGACCGAGTGAGGCGGTAGAAACAAAAGCCAAGGATACATGTTATTGCTTATGAATTCGGCTTTTTATTTGTAAGAGAAGAAATATTGATTTTCTTCACTTCTGTTCACTTCATACAGAAGATGCAAGACATTTTACCTTCATGACCGGTACCACATTGATGAAGGGTTTATAAGTTCTACCTAATCTCTTTATTAAAGTTTAATAATGCTAATAATTGAATTACAAGCCATTAATGTGGGCAACGTGGGGTTTGCCAAGTTGTGAAAAAACATTGCCCACACCACTCCTACTTTTTGATTTTAGCTCTTTAATCTATCAGGATGAATTATTGCAAATGCCCTTTAATTATGTTTTTTTTAAATATATTTTATAACCTGTTAAAATATTTTATAACCTGTTGATTTTATGCTTATTAGAACTGAACATTGATTAATAGACTACAAACATTTAATTAGTATTATTGTCAAAACATAAATATATTGTTCACACCCCGAATGTTCTAATTGATAGTTTTATGGCTGACCTATAAAGCATTTGTAGATAATTTACTAAGAAATAATGAGGCCAACAGTGATGTTTAGTAATTGCTTTTTCACTGAAGTGTTTCCCTTCTGTTATTTGTATTAACCTTGGTTAATAATTGTCAAAAGAATCCTATGGCCTGAGTTTGAGCCTCTATCGGTTGATCTCTGAGTGCACGGGCCGGACAGAGTGTGATGAAAACGCCTTTTATACAGAAGTGACGAGGGATGCGTCGACGATGCGTTCTGAATATTTGCCCTCGGCCTTTGCAAAGTGGACGGTGGCCTCTCTGTCTCTGCCAAACCCCTCAATATACCGCTTATCAGCTGCTCTATCATCAGAAACAGGGAACATCCCTTCGGCCGCGCACACACAAGCACACGCCTCACTCTTCAGGTGTCTGCTCGGCTCGCTGGCGTTGAGTTCAGACAGAGCTCTCTGGATTTAGATAAGTGGGGGAGGAAGGTTGAAGGAGAACATGATAAGAGGGATGACAGCTCTCTTCCTGTGCCGAGGCAAAAATTAGGGACTTCGCTCGGCTATTCATGACAATTTGTCCCTGAACCCGCCTTGATTAAAAGCTCACGTTGCTATTTCTCTCAACGAACAGCAGAACTGAAGAAAAACACAACATTAAGACAAGACGTCCTGATGATTAATGTATGTCATGTGCTGTTTTACTCTGGCATATCGCTGAAGCATGTTAACTATTGCACTTTCCTATGATTCCAAAATATCTCACAGAGCCCTCGCTGTATTTTGGGGAACCCGAGTACGTCGTGGAGGAGAGTTCAGGCTACGTCGAGGTGAAGGTCTGGAGGACGGGGACCGACCTGTCCAAGACGGCTACCGTCACCGTCCGCTCCAGGAAGAGCGAGCCCGTCTCCGCAGAAGGTAAACCCCCGGCAGTCCGACATGGCGCTCAGTCGTGATCGTGCTGTGCACCGTCAGCTCATGGTCCCCCCCCCCTCTATCCGGCCAGCTGGACTAGACTACGTCGGCATCAGCCGCAACCTCGACTTCGCTCCCGGAGTGACGATGCAGACATTCAGAGTGACCATCCTGGATGATCTGGGTCAGCCGGAGCTGGAGGGGCCTGAGATCTTTGACCTCGTCCTACGGATGCCCATGAATGCCGTGCTGGGAGAGCCCAGCAGGACCACCATAACCATCAATGACACGGTCACCGACGGTGAGGATCAAGCACACATGACCTTATTATGTATGGATGTCCAAGCCGATGGTAGCTTTACAGTGTATTCTTTACGAGTCAAGCTTTATGATTTTTATCAATCTTTTCTAAATTATAATAATAACATTATTATTGTTATAATGTTATCACATACAAGTAAAATAAAAAAATAAATAAACTCTTTCATTTCATCCCCCTATTTAGCATGTATATCCAACATTGGTACAAAAACAATTAATTAATTGAAACACACAATAAGGTTGTTTGTTAGAGGAAATATATTTTTGTATGCCAATATGTATTACTGTAATATAAAAGCATTTAATAAGGGATTATACCAATGTACAAATCCTTTGTAGGTGTACTTAAAACATCCTGGTATGATTACAAAGTTGCGTTTGTAAATGTATAGTGTTTAATTAAATGTATATTTTGTCTTTCAACAATAAATGTTATAACATAACAGTTGACTGTCTTCACAGTGCCGAAGGTTCAGTTTAAAGAAGGAAGCTACAAGGTGGATGAGTCTGACGGGGAGGTCACCGCCATTGTGTACCGCAGTGGAGACATCAGCGTCCGGTCCACGGTGCGCTGCTACACTCGCCAAGCCTCTGCTCAGGTCATGATGGACTACAGTGAAAGACCCAACACCGACGCCTCCATCATCACTTTCCTGCCAGGTGGGACCTCCCTTCTCCCTCTTGATCTCTCTGTTCCTCTAACATTCAGCAGCACACGCATGAGTTTATTGACCGTTTCTCTCCAGGTGAATCAGAGAAGCCGTGTGTGGTCAGCCTGATGGACGACTCCGTCCACGAAGAGGACGAGGAGTTCCGCTTCGTCCTGGGAACTCCCAAGAGCAAGTCCCCGTATGGAGCTTCGCTTGGGGAGCAGAAGGAGGCGCTGGTCACAATCACGGATGGGAAAGATAGTGCGTACTTTAGAATAAAGAAATATTGTAACAAAATATTCTGTATAGGTAGCATAAACTAGATGAAAACAATGTGATTTTGTTTTAAGTGGGTGGAGAAAATATAGCAATCCCACCTCCTTAAAGAACTATTGCTGAGATAGTAACTATTACTAATATGAAGGATGGATGTAGCTGCAAATAAATGCAAATTGAATAAGTTAAGTAGTTTACACCATCTGACAGCATTGTCTTTTCTGTGGCCAAAGGCCAATCAACATTTTAAATGTTTTATTTGTTTCCCGATCTGGTGAACTACTACTGGTATATTTGAGAAAAGACGTTTTTGGGGCTCATAATGAGACTAATGTTGGTCTTTCCGATGTTCTTCCCGTTCCAGGGCCCATCATCCGTTTCTCTGAGATCAAGTACAGTGTGAGTGAACCTCAGGTCAAAGGTAACTTGGCTGTAGTGAAAATTCCCATCCTGCGTGTTGGAGACACCTCAAAAGTGTCATTGGTGAGAGTGCACACTAAGGACGGCTCTGCAATCTCTGGAGAAGACTACAACCCACTGTCAGAGGGTAAGGACATGGTGTATTGGCCTTGAAAAGTGCTTCTCGTCATATGAATGTATGTTTTCTAACCACTTCGCTGTGTCTCTGTCTAAGATGTTGAGTTCAAGGCGGGTGAAAAGGAACACTTTGTGGAGATTGAGATCCTGTATGACGGTCAGAGAGAGATGAGAGAGGCCTTCATTGTACACATGAAGCCGGACGACAACATGGTGGCTGAAGTACAGGTGACACAAAGTTTACACGGCACACACACACACACAAACAAATATAAACCAGCAGTCCTACAAGTCCTACATGTGCACACGTACAGTGCTGCATATCTACACACGTGAGCATGCGCCCCCGTCATGTCAGCCTGTGTTAAAATAGCCGGGCAGCAGCTGGCATTGCTGTCAGCGCGCCTGAACCACAGAGTCTTATAAAAAGCTTTTCCCTCTGGAATGAGATGCAGAGGGGAATGTCCCAGCAGAGCCAAACAGTAGACACACCTATAAACAGATCGGCGACATTCTACCCATACGCTCTCCATCAGGCATGCTCTGCTCACGTCACACATCCAGATACGTTACGCAGCTATATTTTAACAAGATAACATGAAATGTGTTGGCGGAACGGTGAAAAGATGGAGTATTTTGGCAGAAGTCATGAATGAAGGTTGAGATCGGCCAATTTAAAGTCAGATACTAAAGTTAACGACCAGCTAACGGTGCTTCTCCTCTTCTTGCTAGATGAACAAGGCCATTGTGTACATTGAGGAGATGGACAGTGTGGCGGATGTTACCTTCCCTGCCGTGCCCCAGGTGGTTTCCCTGCTCATGTATGATGACACAGCTAAAGTCAAAGACACGCCCCACCCGCCCAATGGATACCCGGTTGTGTGTGTGACGGTGAGTGTAAATGCTTCTGCTTCTTTTAACCCTCCTGTTATCTTTACATTTACTAACATATTTTACGCTCGGCAGCTAGCAATTAAAAACTCCAGACAATTAAAAACTCCAGAAAATGATTAGAATTAATATATAATTAATATTGTTTCCCAAGTTTAAGTGTCAGGTACTTTATGTTTGTTTGTTGACTACCTAAATAGCCCTTTAAATATATACAAAAGTTGATATTTCTTATGTTTGACACAGTGAAAATCAGCCTGGGGTCAAATTGACCCCAAAGAACATCAACGTTAAACATTGAATGGGGTCAAATTGACCCTAAAGGTAACAGGAGGGTTAACAGTTACACATACCTGTTGGGATCTTTTGTTTTTAATTTGCCGTATGTCTTGTCATCCCTTGCAGGCTTGCAACCCCAAGTACCACGACTTTGACAAAACCGGCTCCATCTGCTCTGCGGAGAAAATCAACGACACTCTCACTCAGTATCGCTGGCTGGTCAGCGCCCCCACCGGGTCGGACGGAGTGACCAGCCCCATGAGGGAGGTGGACACTAATACCTTCTTCACCAACACCAAGTCCATCACTTTGGATTCTATCTACTTCCAAAGCGGCTCACGGATTCAATGTGCAGCAAGAGCCTTCAATGCCAATGGGGATGCCGGTCTGGAGCTGTCCAGCTCCATTGTTGTGATGAGCAAGGAGGAGGGTGAGTGAAGCCCTGATTGGACAGATGTAAATGTATACTGAGTAAATCCTTAATTGTTTTTCACTGACTTCTAAATTGTTGCAGGTATGTGTCAGCCTCGTGTCCAAGGCACTGTTGGAGCCGAGCCTTTCTCTGCTAAGATCCGCTACACCGGTCCCGATGACCCCGACTTCCCCAACCTCATTAAACTCACGATCAACATGCCTCACATGGATGGTGAGCAGTCAACGTTTGTTTCAACCAATGATGTATATTCTCTTGATGTTTAATAATCTTGACAACAGACCCAGATTATTAAAAAAAGTGTTTCAATGTCAACAGGCATGTTACCGGTGATCTCCACAAGACCTCTGTCCAACTTTGAGCTCACCCTGAGTCCAGACGGCACCCGCGTGGGCAACCACCGGTGCTCCAACCTGCTGGATTTCAATGAGATCCAAACAGGGCACGGCTTCATCACCGATGCAACGAAGAACCCTGAAATCATCGGAGAGACTTCCCCGTACCAGTACAGCCCGCTCATGCGCTCAGCCAACTCTCTGCGCTTCTACAGGAACCTGAACCTGGAGGCCTGCCTCTGGGAGTTCACCAGCTACTACGACATGTCGGAGCTGCTGAATGACTGCGGGGGCTCCATCGGCACCGATGGACAGGTAGATAGATAGATAGATGGATGGATGGATACTTTATTAACCCCGTGGGAAATTTAGATCATCCAGTAGTTTATACACTTAACTTAACTCACAAACATACATCAAATCACAGTAGAATCCCAGTAGAAAAACAATACACATAGGGAGAACATGTTCACAGGGAGTAGGGTGTATACAGATATTATACAGATATTACATTGATTGTGTCAGTGTTGATGTCCATGGGGATAGTGCAAAGTGATATAAATAGCACAGTCTGTGCAATGGCAGCACATGCACAGAGGAAACAAAACATGTTGAACCACCACTTACACCACAATTAATTGATTTATGGATTCACTCCCATGCAAATTATTCACGCCAAGTTTCACAGTGAGAGAAAAAACTATCGTTGCGTGTTAGCTGTGTTTCATCATCCACATTTATTTGAACTGCTCGGTTGGAATATAAATATCATCTTTAATATTGAGTGATTCATCTCTTACTTAGGTGCTGAACCTGGTCCAGTCCTACGTCACCGTGCGTGTCCCTCTGTTCGTGTCCTACGTCTTCCACTCCCCGGTGGCCGTGGGAGGCTGGCAGCACTTTGACCTGCAGTCAGAGCTCAAGCTCACCTTTGTGTACGATACAGCTATTCTGTGGCAGGACGGCATCGGCAGCCCACCTGAGGCGGAGCTGCAAGGTATGTTCTCAGAGCGATGCTGCTCCCTGCTGGTGCCGCTGGTCCACGTGGGAAGCGCTTTAAAACTCTGGTCTCACCTCTCATAGGAGCCATGTACCCAACCAGTATGCGTATAAATGAGGAGGGACGTCTGGTGGTTAACTTCAAGACAGAGGCTCGCTTCAGGGGACAGTTTGTTATGTCTCATCCAGGTAAGAGAGTTGCATACACACACACACACACACACACACACGCAAACACACACACATAACCTAAGACCATCCAGTGCGGTTATTCTATACAGCAACCTCCTATTGGATTACCCTGTGGTCGACATCCTCTCTTCATCTATTTCTGGAGTTCCACATTGGAGGTCCTTCCTGTGACAAATTGTCAGAGGTCATTTCAGCAAATGTCAAAATTACCCTTCAGCATTTACAGTTCTGAAGCGAGTGGCAGAAACAATGTAGAAGGTCACTCTTAAAATAAATTTTTTTAAACGTAGACGCTGTTGCTAGTTGTGTTTTGGGTGGAAAGATTTATGAGCGTCTACGTGTTTGTTCTCAGGAACCAGCGTCTCCTCCATGGTGATGTGTGCGGACCACCCCGGGCTGACATTCACTCTGGCCCTGGTCAGGACCGAGCCCACGTACAACCAGCCCATGCAGCAGTGGAGTTTTGTCTCTGACTTTGCTGTGAGTCGATAAACAATCAAAACGTGCCGGCCGTGGTGGAATAAACTCCAGAGACCGTCTTAAGATTGCTTCTGTGTTTCTGCGTCACCTCTAGGTGCGAGACTACTCCGGGACCTACACGGTGAAGTTGACCGCCTGCGTTGCATCGCCCAACGGGGAGTTCAGCATCCCTCCTGTCTGCCACCCAAGGGAGCCGCTGACCTTCGACATGGACATTCGCTTCCAGCAGGTTAGTCATGAGATCCTGACAAAAATACCCCAACGTTATTTAGATCTAGATTGTTCAGTCAGGCCCAAAGCAAGAATACCAATTCTATGACAAAATAGTTTCCGAGACTAAATGTGTCCGTAAAAGTTAACTATCACCACCAAATATATTGTTCAATCCCACCTATAATCCGTCTTGTGTACGGTAACTCCAGGTGAGCGACCCGGTTGCAGCTGAGTTCAGCCTCAACACTCAGATGTTCCTGCTGTCCAAGAGGGAGATGTGGTTGTCCGACGGCTCCATGGGCTTCGGAGAAGGGACCGATGCTGCTTTTTCAGACGGTACCACAACACTGTAGCCTAGTGGATTTTAGTCAACATTACAGCTGAGGTCTGAGGACCAGTGACACTCTGAGAACCCCATGTGATAGTCCCACCTTCCATTGCATCTGTTCTCTGCTTCAGGCGCCATGATCTACGGCCGGGTGATGGTGGACCCAGTCCAGAACCTGGGCGACTCCTTCTCCTGCAGCATTGAAAAAGTCTTCCTCTGCACCGGAGCAGACGGCTACGTTCCCAAGTACAACCCCACCAACAAGGAGTATGGCTGCCTGGCAGACGCTCCCTCTCTGCTTTACAGATTCAAGATCCTGGTAGGATGCGATGAAACCACAAGGACAATACTTTCGGAAGTGTGGATCCAAAAGAAGTAGAGGTCTTATTTCTGTGTGTGTTGTTCTGCAGGACAAGGCCCAGCCAGAGACTCAGGCTTCAGCATTTGGTGATGTGGCTTTTAAGGCCACACTGGCTCAAGACACACCCGGAGGTCTGCCTCTGGTCAGGCAACCGGGATCAGATGGCTTCTCCCTCTCCTCATCCCCCCTTTTCCAGGTCTGTCTACTCTTTTCTTCATGCATTACATTCATGCATTGTGTCAACACGTACTGTACCTAGATAAAGACTGAAACGTGTGTTTCTCCTGCAGATGGCTGCCGGTCGAGAATGGTTCATCCACACAATTTACACGGTCCGCTCCCGAGAAAACGCCAACCGCAACATTGGCAAGCGCAGCGTGGAGTACCTGCAACACAGCATGTCCTCCGTTGAGCATCCGGAGACCTCGGACCTGGCCGGCCACCGGCACCGCCGCGCCACCTCCGCTCTCTCTGACGCGGGTGTGGCCAAAGACATCGGTGTTGAAAACAACCGAGGCACGAACATCCAGCACATCGCTCTGGACCGAGCAGACCGCATGGTGGTCAGCCAGCACCAGCCCTGGTCCCCTAACCGCGACCCCCTACTGGAGCGCCCCCTGCCGGAGAGCTCCGGCAGAGAACTGGCTGACACGTCCACCCTGCCGATGTTAGTGGGCCTCGCGGGTCTCATCCTTCTCATCTGCCTCATAGCCACCGTGGTCATTCTGTTGCTGCGGCGCAAGAAGAGTGAGAAGAAGGCCCAGTTCCCTCCTTACACCACCTCCTCTTCTTCTGCCTACAATGGCTACAGCCAAGGCCCAAGAGGCATGTGGAGCAGCTCAGACAACTCTGAGGTCTAGACGTGGAGCTGCTCCACCTCAAACACCCGGCCCTTATTAAAATGACTATGATAGTCTCCTCCACCTTTGTGCCTTTACAGCCCAACTCTTCTAGCACTGATAGAGCCCAGGACCACCTGTGGACCAGCAGGAAGTCGCTGATTGGGGTTTACGATGCAGAATGAGTTTTCAAAGACTTATTGATCTCTGGTGATGGTTAGTTCTGGCTGTTTTGCAGGATTTTGCAGCCTATTTTGAATGACGGATGTACGAAGAAGCCCCCCGCCAAAAAAGGATTCACCTGCTTCATTGGTTGTAAAATATATTGTGTATCCAGTGTTTGCATTTCTGCATGGACGTGCCAATTTAGTAAATGCAATTAGTTCACAAGTAAAGGCAAAAATGGTTTAAGTTTCATGAAAGAAAATGTTTTTTCTATATTTCTTCTTTAAAAATAATTAGTTTATCAAGTTTTTATTTTGTATTATTATTTACCGTGTTGGTTTTCTGAGAGTAGAGCAAAATGGTCTGAATGTTAGTTGAAGCTGACCTTAATGAATGATGTGATAAATGATTTTTAGTATTGGTTCTTACCAATCGTGTAAGTATACCTGCCCACTGAGTAACAATACCATTATGGTGTCATTGAAAGGGATTGTAAATGTTTTATTTTATTTTTTCAGGTCAATGTGGCTGAATTCAGAGGCACAACTATCTGTGTACATATCAATGTAGGACTATGAAAAAAGGTATTACTACACCCTGGTGAAACTTGAAAAAATTATGAACTATACGTCTATCTCTGGTTTGTCAGTCAAGTCCATAAAAAAATAAGTGCAGTTTAAACGTTTTAATTATTCTTCTGAACGTATATATACCAATGTCCCGGTTAGCAAACTTCTATGGCTTATTGATTTTGTAAATTTCAAGAGATTGGATGTATGTACACTTCAACTGCCAAATATAAATGTCCTTTTTTTGAACCAGTGTTTTATTTAACAGAGTACACACATGTAAAAAAAACAGGAAGTTTATTCGTTATGTTCAAAAAGACATTTTCTACTTCACATAGGAAGATAAAAGAAAACTAATGTTTTCTTAAAAATAAAACGGGTACATAATGGCCTGAAGCAATGGAATGTGGTACAACCAACAGGCATAAATACATTTATTTCAATTAAGTGCTAGTAAAAAAAGAACTAGCAAACCAAAAAACTAAACCAGCACAGCTGCAGTGTCTAGGCAAGTGACGAGGCAGGCTAGTGATGGAGCGCTTCCTAGAACCCAACCCGACGAGATCCGTCCATCAGGGTTTCCCGCAGTACGTTATCACAGCCTGCCGGAAAAACACAGACACGAGGACTAATGATACCGGCGCTGGCTGTCGCCCTCGAGTTCTGACACTGGACTCAGTAGCTTTAAGTTCAGCTTCACAACTTGAGCTTTTTCCTGCGTCCGCGACCGTCTGGGGTTGCCTCCGACTTCCGTTTCTGGGCCTGGATAGGAGGAGAAGATTGTGAGGAGAGATTCCACGAGCCGCGACGTAAAAGTCATTGCAGTCCAAACGAAGAGGTCGGGGAAGCGACAACTCGGTGGGCCTCGATCATCACGTGGCTCGCTTCCTTGATTGGGAGATGGATTTAACACTCACAGTGGTAGTATTCTTCGGGCCGCGTTTCTTCTTCTCGGCCTTCTCTCTCTCCTCCAGCTCCATGTTCTCTCTCTCTATCAGTGTTATCAGGGTGTTGCATCGCCTCTGGAGCTCCTAAACACAGCACCAAACATCATTTTTAAGACGTGCTGGAGAACAAAAGAGAAATATACATATATATATTTTGTTTTTTAAGAAGCCATTTACCATGGCAGTCCTGGATTTGAGGAACCAGTCGAAGCGGAACTGAGGCGAGTTGCGGATGCACTGGCGCAGCTCGTCGTACACGCTCTCCTTGTCGAAGCCCAGCTTGTGCAGCATGCAGATGAGGAAGCGGTCCTCCTCCTCTGTGTAGTTCTTTCCTTTGTTGGTGCCATAGGAGATACGGAGCTGATGGAAGGGAGCTTTATAACGACCGATCTGGGCAAGAGGATGAGAAACAATAAGGGGATTGTTAACGAATGAAAACAGAGAGACGATAATATGATAAAGAGACAGGTAAAGTGTTTTAACACAACGCTTGACGGGATGAAGCTCATTGGGCAGTTTGTTCAACAAAGGATTCGCCGCATGGCCGACAGTCAGCTACCTTTGAGTCCAGTGCTTTCTTGATGCTAATCCTTCTCTGGATCCTGGCTTCTCCTCTCTCGATCTGGGCCATGATCTTCTCGATATCCTGCAGCTCGTTGCAGCGCTCCCAGAATACAGCTGAAGGAACAAATGGGTATAAATTCACTCGGTATGCAAAGAAATCTAAAGTTTCACAGAGAGATAAAAGGATAAAAGGAGGATTAAAAAAACCAAAGTTGTCATTACCAGAGTACTCCATGACTTCCTCTGGCGTTTTCCCCTCAACCTCTCTGGCGATGTTCTCGATATCATCTCTTCCCCACTTCTCGTTGGCTTTGATGAACTGGTTGAAGTCGCGTTTGTTCCAGATAGTAAATCCCTGCAATAAAAAAATAAAATAAAATAAAAAAAAAGGTATAGTTTATCAAAATACGCACAATATATCTAGAACCAGGCATAAAACTTTTAATTAGGATTTACAGCATATTATGCATAGATTGATTGTATTTGGGAAGACTAATCAGCACCTGTTGCAGCAGGTTCTCCTTCTCCTCCAGCTCCTCCTCGGTGAGCGCCTCGGCCTCATCGATCTTCGTCTGCTCTTCTTTCTGGAGCTGGGCCGAATTTGGCATTTCTGGATTACGTGGAACCTAAAGAGACACGGACTGAATTAGGGACTTTTCTAAAGACCTTCCTCCTCAATGCAGATGTGTATTAATAATCAAATCGTCATCCAACCAAAACCGTTCTGTACCTTGTAGCCGATGGTTTTCCTGTAGAACAGAATTTCCTTTTCTAGAAGCTCAAAAAGACGCGGAGGGAAGAACTGGAAGTCCTGTACATTTGGCTGCTTTGGAGGACGAGGAGCCTGGGAAATGTAGTCAAATAAACAAATGTTACGCCACAACCAGGGTAACATGCCATCCGTACCAAGAGCTTAAATACAGATCCTGTTGCATTGATATCCTATGTGTGTTTCTAGAGTGATCCTTCCCTACCTTGGGTGCTTTGGGCTCACTGACTCGCAGAGCCTCTCTGAAGTAGGCGTCCACGGCGTAATTGGCTTTCCGTTCCCTCTTGGGTGGCTCGATCCAGTTGGTAATGACCTGAATGAAGAAGCAAGCGCAGAGACACGGTAAATACTCAAAGGATCATGTTGGTGGAATTAAAGACTGGTGCCGTTAGTGTTTTTACCTTCTTCTTCTCTCTGTAATCTTCTCCTTCAAATTTGTACACACTGCTGTTCTCTGTGTCCATGGTGAAGTTTCTCAAAGTGCTCTCACCCAGGGAACACATCTTCTCCTTCATCTCCATAGTCTATGTCAATGACAATAGTGAGTGTTCATTTTATTGCAAGTTAAAAAACAAAATAGAAACAAAAAAGACAAGAAGCCTTTTCTCTGTGCTGCATCCAGACTCACCTTCCTTTCACCTCTTTCCAGGATTTCGTCAATGTCATCGTCTGTGATCTCGCTCTCTTTGGAAGCAAACACATGCGTGGCTCCGTGCCGGATGATGGACAGCATTTCATCCTTACCCAGTTTGTTTGCGCTCGGGTCAACTAGTCTTCCTGTGAAACAAATAGAAGACAACTTAGTGACTCACTCAAATCTCTAATCTTCTATTGGCGTGTTGTGCATGGTACCAATTTCTCAGAGATCTTTTTTGTACCAATAACAGGCAAGTAGTTACCTTGCTGGATGACAATGGAGTCCAGGCGCAGTTTCATCTCGGCTCTCTCCACAATCCTCTCCTCCACCGTGTTTTCAGTGATGAACCGGAAGACACGTACCTGTTTCTGCTGACCAATCCTGTGAGCTCGGTCCTGAAATTGAAAACGTAAAACTGGTCATGTATCCTACATCAGAAATTAAAGTTGTGCAGCATCCTCTCTTATTTTCAGGGACGAGAACATCTGATCTTGTAACTCCTTGCTACTGAACAAGGAATGCGCTGTTCAGTACTAACCATGGCCTGAAGGTCAACTTGGGGGTTCCAGTCGGAGTCATACAGGATGACCACATCGGCTGTAGCCAGGTTGATACCCAGTCCTCCAGCTCTGGTGCTCAACATGAAGAGGAACTTGGAACTGTTGGGCTCATTGAATGCGTTGATAGAGATCTGAAACCACAAAAAGATGCATGAAAAATTACTTCTTATAGTTTACTGAAAAAAAACAAGGTGGTAAACAATTGACGTAAATCTCTACGTATGACATCTTCCTATACAAGATCCGAGCACCACACCTGTCTCTCCTCGTGCGGCGTCTGCCCATCCAGGCGGCAGTAGGCGTAGTTCCTCCACATGCAGTAGTCCTCCAAGATGTCCAGCACTCTGGTCATCTGACTGAAGATGAGCACGCGAGAACCTGGAAAGGAGGAAATACGACACAATCCGTCAAAGTGATGTCGAAAAAGAGCCGTCCTTTCACAGTTTGAAACAATCTACTATGGGAATGTGCTGTATGCACTACAGATGTGATTCATCTATTGAGTCTGATCTAAGTGATGCAAAAGATTAGACAAACACTCGTGTTGGACTGTGTCGAGTGTATGATAGTGGCAAAAATTAAGAATTATAATATTACATAACAAAGACAGAGGTTAGAGAAGAGTCCACAATATGAATACATCTTTGAACACAGTAGGATTTGACTCCACTAGTATTTTACGGTATTGATACTTTCAAACGGAGTACTACTTTTGACGGGTCAAACCGGCTTTTCTTCTGTTCGCATCTTAATATTCTAGATTTCAAGATTCTGTAATAGATCGTTTGATGAAAACAAACAAAAATCTCCTGAAATAACGGCATGACCATCTACACACCCTGCTGCTTCATCTTGGGGAGCAGCTTTTCCAGCACCACCATCTTGCCGCTGTTCACCGCCAAGTGAAGGTCAGTCGTGTACGGGGGGCCGGGCTCGGCGCCGTCGAAAAGGTACGGATGGTTGCAGCATTTCCTCAGCTGCATGAGAACGTTCAGGAGACGCATCTTGTCCATCTTACCCGCCGAGTTCAGAATGTCTATGTCCTTCATGAGGATCTTTGTGTACCTGATGGTTTGGGACATGAGTTAGTGTTACATAATAGTCTACAACTATGTAATAACAGTATCCAGTTTGATTCAAGCTGAGAAGAACAAAGCGCTACGGGGAGATTAAAGATGGACTCAGGATGCTTACCACTCTCGCTGCATCTTGCTCAGACCGACATACATCTTGATTTCTTTCTTCGGCAGCAGAGTCTTCTCTACGTCGGCTTTAATACGACGGAGCAAGAAAGGACGGAGAACCTAGACCAAAAAAGATGCCAGGTCAAAAGGAGTGCGTTAACCCAAATAAAAATGGAACACATCCTAAAATGTACAGAGAGTTGACATAACGACAAGTCAATACTTACAGTGTGAAGACGTTCGACCAACTTTGTGTCACCCAAACAGTTGTTTGTGTCGAACCAGGAATCAAAGTCCTTTGGGGGAAACATGGCATTAGTACCAGTTTTCTTCTAAATAACCGTCCACAACCACATCAGTGCAACGAGGGATTCCCAATGTCTCTGTGATTCTTACCGTAGCCGAGTTAAAGACATCAGGCAGCAGGAAGTTCAGCAGAGCCCACAGCTCGTGAAGGTTGTTTTGAAGGGGCGTTCCAGTCAGCAACAAACGATTGGTGGTCTTGAATTCTCGCACGATCTCTGAAAGCTATGGCATAAAAAGACATTGCTGTTAGGACATCTTGAAAAACGCTAAGTGGTTCTGACATATGTGAATGTACAGTTGGTTCAGTGGCTGCCTGACCTTTGATTTCTCATTCTTGATTCTGTGAGCTTCGTCAATGACCAGGTACCGCCAGTTGAACTTCTTGAACACTGCCTTCTCAATGATGAGGATCTCGTAGGAGGTGACGCACACGTCCCATTCTCCAGGCAGCAGCACATCTCTGACCAGGGCATTCTAAAATTGATGCAAAACCAGTCAGCCGTATTCAATTGTACACTCAAGTTATTTTCTATTAGTGAAGCTTAAGTTGGCTGAAGCCATCTGTGACAGATTCCCTTCCCATGAAAAGAACTATTGTGCATGTTTTTAATGCATTACAGAGTAAAATATCAAATCATGGCAAGTATTTACACTTTTCAGACAATAATAATAAATATCTAAATAATATTCAGACTCAGCCTACCCTCTCTTCTCTGTCTCCGATCAGGCACACGGCCCGGAGTGAAGGCACCCATCTCTTAAACTCGTTCATCCAGTTGTAGAGGGTGGACTTGGGCACCAGCACCATGTGGGGACCAGGGATGTTTCTGTAGTGCTTCATATAACCCAGAAGGGAAATAGTCTGCAGAGTCTTCCCCAAACCCTAAAAAGCAGCAGAGTGTGTAAGCAAAAGAAAACAACAACATATATATTTGTTATGCTCTTTTGAATGTAGAGGTAAACAGTTTTCACTGAGAAGGTACTGACCATCTCATCAGCAAGGATCCCGTTGATTCCATTCTCATACAAAGAGATGAGCCAGTTCAGTCCACGGACCTGATAGTCTCTCATTTTTCCAGATTTGACATCTAAATGAGAGACGCATTATCGTTACTGCTGTACATCATATACGTTTGCAATTTGCCTTTCTCTCAAGCCAAAATAAAAACAGGCCATTGCTTACAGGAGGGAGAGTTGTCAAATCGAGTGCAGACAGTAGTAGTCTTGGTGCTCTCGCTCAGAAGCTCTTCGTCCTCCTCTTGCTCGGTGCGACGATGTCGGTTGCTGTTAAAGCGCAGAAAAAAAACAATGATTTACCGTCACAATGGGAGTAACCTTCCTAAAATAAAATAAATATGAGCGGACGTGCACTCACTCTCCAGCCGACAGCAGGTTCTGTTTCTCATCGTTCTTCATGCGAGGACGTCCCGGCTTCATCTTCAGAGGGGAGGTGGGGGTCTTCTGTGCGGCTGGTTGGATGAAATGAGCAAACAACTCTGTTTGCTTCAACAGGTATTCGAATCGGTTGGTCCGGTCCGTTTGCTAGAATACACAGAAAGAAAGAAAGTCTTGTTAACTTCTGCAAAAACGGAGTGGTGAGCATTGAGGTAAACGCTATAGTTCAAGGTCCTTACCACTTTCTCCTCATATCCCGGAGCTTTTGTGGATGATGAAGCATCTCGTGCATCGGCGGCCGCCACCTCTGACGATGACTCTTTTGCTGCATCTGAAGATTCAGACTTCACCTGAGCAAAAAAAACAGAACACCAACAGTTTTGTTTACTAGCAATCCTCTGACAGATGAGAAGAACAACTGCCTGCTTTGTTCTGGGATGCTCTCTGGACACCTGAGAGGAAGCAGGAGAGAGACGTCTAATGGAAAATCTCCTTGCTATCATGGACTTCCAACCTCTCCGACATGAAACCACAACACTCGAGGCGACTCCCTCACCTCCGTTCGAAGGAGCATGACCTCTTTTGTCCTCGACACATTTTTAGTTCTCCACATTTTTTTATACTGTCAACAAAGCTATTTGCTAAGACACTTCACCCACCAATCAATTTGAATCACTCAAGGGCAATACTTGTATTTAGTGTATTATGTTCCTTATTTGTCAATATATATTACATGTACTAGTAATCCTAACTATACTGTGTATCACCCTTTGTTGACGATATTCATAGTGTATAATAGGTGCTCATAATGAAGTGTTACTACAATTGAATTATGGGAGTATAACTATGTGACAATAACTGGTACTGTTTCTATACTTCGCTTGCTGCAACACGCAGCAAGTGTGGGATTAACAAAGTGCGTTTCATTTGATCTCATTTGTTAAATGCTGTTCCGCACAGCTTTAAAACATAACTCTTTTTAAAGGACTTTTAACACAGAGTACAGCGGGAGGCACGGTGCGGGCACGCAGCGCTGCAGCGGCATCCCTCGGTTACAAAAGCCGTGGCTGCGCCGTCCTCTCGAAAACAAAGACGAAGCAGGACAGCGCGTTCATCTCACGAGCAACTCGCTAAGTGAAGCCGGACTGGGAGTTAATAGAAAAACACACGCTGCTGCTTTTAATGTCGGGCTGATCTAGCTGTGTGATCGTTTACGAGACATGTTGGCCTTGTTGCTCTAACGTTAGCTCGAGCTGTTGTTGTCGCGAGCTAACGGCTAACGAGTGAGCTAACTGGGTTAGCTCAAACCACTCATGGTAACAACGTGAAAGTTAAAATAGAAGAACTTGACGATCTAGTGGACACAACACGGGTTGTTTCACAGTTTAAGACGTGTGGGTCTATGGGAGACGTACGCAGTGCTGAGAGGAGACAGTAACGTTGAAGTTGCCCGTTTTAAACAGTCTTACCTCGGTTTCTTTAACTTCGGTCTGCTCTTCCCGCTGCTCCATGGAGCTCAGGATTTCGGACATGTTCAATCGAATTCCCCCCTGGATTCGGAAATATTTGTATTCTGTGCCTTAAATGATCGCGTATGCGAGACGTTGACGACTTTACGAACTTCTCTTTGGCAGTAAATGAGAAGTATCCTGTTGTTTATAAGAAAGACACACCGGTTGGTCGCAGGCAGCACGTTCCCGCTAGCAAGCTTTTAGTCGGGTACCCGCGTACATCCAGCGAAAACCCGCTCTGCCCGTACTATCGCGAGACTTCGCCATGCTGCATTCAGTGGCTGTTACAAATTGTATTGTCTCAGTTGATTTCTTTACAGCTTAAAATAAAGCTTGCTCGACCCGGCAGGAACACATAAAAGCCTTTGGGTTAATTAAACCAGACCAGACTTCCAATCTAAATTTAAAATAATAATACAAATAACGTAATTAAATGTCATATTGTTAATTTAGATCCAATGTACAGTAACACTGTTTGTGCGTCAGCTGAAATAATAAGCATGTTTGTTTTTAATACATTCATATACACTTTTTTTTGGCATACATTTTACATATTTTGTTCCTGTCCATACAGTTGTTACAGTATATTGACTCATACCCGAAGGGAGTGGCTCTCTTTTTGTATTTTATTATTACCCAACAACGTTTTTTCTCTCTCAGGACATTTGAATAGTATTATATAATATTTATCAACCTCATCCCGTTCTCCTTTTGGATATTGTCTGGAAACCGGTCATGAAGATAAGTCCAAATGTTTGATTATCAGGTTGATATATGCATCTTTAATGAGGAGGAATATCCCAAATAATCTCATGTTCCCATGTTATCCGAAACCCCATCTATTGGTTATGTTTTACATAAACGCCTACTATTCTGAATACCACGAATGCATGAATCACTAAACAACATGTATTGTTTGTGTACGTTTTGAAATCAACCGATTTTTATTCTGAAGTCAGAAAAAAACATTAATGTTTAAGGGAGAAAGTATCAATCTCACACCGGAACAACAAAAGAAATACTGCAGCCCTTATTTGACATGTGCGACGCAAATCTAATTTGGCCTGGCACCTCAGGTTGACGAGAGCTATTTGATGGCAGCGTGCAAATGGGACAGAAACGGTTCAAAGGGGCCCGTATATCTGAAAGAGAATTGGACAAAAATAGTATACGCGATCCAACAAGTTCAAAAACATATTTTACTGAGAAACACAAATTATTGTATCACTCAAAATTCACCAACGGCGTTACAGGCAACGTTAAGACGAAAATTGCTTCACACGAGGGTCCTACCGACTTCTCTGTCCATAGGAATGACGTCGTTGGAGGGGTAATCAGCTGATTCTGAGCGATCAAATGAACCACAATAATATGGTTTTATCTGTTTAAAGACGGTTAACACCTAGCGACTACTGAAGACATTCGGGTTGGACATTGTTGACATGCTTTATTTGGGTAAGCACAGATCGCAAGGCTTCTGTATCGCGCGAACACGCGACCGTATTTATGCTAAGTCAGAGGAACCGAACGCTACCCAGCTAGCTAACGTTAAGGCCTGTTTGGCTGCTTTGTTCGTTTTCTGTTGTTGTCGTAGAAGGCTTTTTTAGTAACAACTGCTGCTATGTAGTGGCTCCTGTTATTTACCTGTAACTGTTAGAGCCACGTTGTAAGTGGCGGGCACACATAAATTACCGTTAACGTTTCAGCTAGCCGAAGCAAGCTAGCCGCCTGTAGCCACACAAGGAGCACAGATAGCAGGTCGCTGTTCTCCCCAAACGGCGAAAAACATCTGAGGTAAAACATCAGATGTCCAGTTATTGAATGTTCACTCTGTGTAGTATAACGTTAATGATTTTAAGGCAGATAGCGAATGGAGTTTGGACTGAGGACATTAAAATAGAAAGGAAACATACAACATATTGTACGCTACCTATCTGTCAACAAAATAAATAATGATCATGGTTGTATTCGATCAAATAATAACATGGAGACAATATGTTTGCTATATTCGTGGTACAATGTCAAAGTCATTATGAATACGTTGTACATTTTTAGCTGTATTTACTTGGAAGTACGAGCATATGTATTGCTCACTCGTACCTCTTACATGTGTTATTGTGTGGTGGAATGGTGTCCAGCCTATGAAACATTTTACAGTCTTATAGTTATAAAAAACAAACTACGTGTTGTGAAGAAAGACTGGTTACTATATGACACACATCCTTTGTTTTTAAAATATCATGTCATGACATTTTAGCATTTGGTATATTATACAATAATGTTAGAACAAAGTCACTGCCAGACAGTTTTATTTAATAAAAAAAAGTAAATAGGATGTAGGAATTTGTGACAATTTTTTTTGTTTTCAAAAGGGGTTTTATACAAAGCCATTTTTTTAGGGTAAATTGGGTTCATTAAATATATTTGTTTCTCTATATTTTTATATATATATATATATATATATATATATATATATAAAATAAATAAATACGGTGGTAATATTAATGATAAAAATGTAGGATCGGCATAAACAAGCAATATGCTTTTACCTATGCCTTTTTCATTCATATTGTAGACTAGATTGTATATACTTAATTTATTGTATTATTTGTGTGTGGTGGCTGAATAAAAAAAATACTACTTGGAGGTCTGTAAAACTATCTTGTGTGTAAAATTCTTTTGAAAACATTAAAATGGTCTTTTATTTTCTAATTATTTCATAGTTGTAATTAGTTGTTCTAGTATTGAACTTTGGGATAATTTAAAATGTCGTCACATAATAGAAACAACCTTTTTTTTGCAGCAATAGTCACATCTCAGTTAAGGCTACAGGCTCTACATTTGAGCTGAACACATTATTCAGCCGTACACATTGTCTACCTTTTGAATGATTGCAGTCTGCACTCAATGAATGGGGACAATGTGTGGACTCTAGACTGGTAGAAAGGACTCCATGCACTTTTATTTTTAAAGCAACACATCATACTGCCAATCGAATACCCTTGTATGCCGTAACAGTGAGCCTACATCTATAATACAATCATTTTGAAACTGGAGCAGCTAAATAAAATTTAGCTGTAGTTAATTTGACTTTAATCTATCCTTTTCCTACTGTGACATGTGATGAAAAAGGCCTTGGACAGGACTCTTTTGATTAGTAAAGTCATTAAAACAATAGTCCAAACTGGGACATTGCATGAGGTTCGATCATTTATTTGACAGTTATGTCAGTTCAATGCAGAAGTTGTGTGACCTTTTTTACGTGTCAGCTAATCTTTTCTTGTTTGTTTTCTGCAGACTGTCATCATGGACAAGATTTTGGAGGGTCTAGTGAGCTCGGATCACTCTGTTCCTGTGAAGAGGGCCATTGTGAAGAAGGTAGTGGAAGCAGCGGAGAAAGAGGTGACAGAGGAGCAGTGTCAGGCATTGTTTACTCTCACCACCCGCCTCATCTTGCTCGGTGAAGATGCCTTTCAGAGGCAGATCGGCTTCCAGGTTCTGGAAGCCTACGCACGTTACCACCGCCCAGAGTTTGAGCGTTTCTTCAGTAAAGACTTTGTCCTCGGTCTTCTCCAGCAAGGCTATGGCCAGCTGGACCGCAAACACCCAGCCATAATAGACTACATTCACTGCTGCCTGCGGCTGGTTATCAGCTGCCCCTCTGTGCTTGAGATCTTCAGCATTGTTCAGGTGGAGGTTCTAAGGATGGTGTGTGAGCGTCCGGAGCCGGCTCTTTGTGCCCACCTGAGCACTTTGCTGTCAGACTTTGTGCAGTGCATCCCGAGGGAGAAGTCCGGCGTGTTGTTCTGCCAGCAGCTGGTGAGGACCATCAGTTACTTCCACTGCTTTGCCAGCCAAGAAGAGGAGCTGAGGGAGTACGTAGGCCAGGTGACAAAGGTTAGCACACTGCTGCAAAACATCTGGAAGGCTGATCCAGCCACGCTGCTTCCCTCACTGCAGGAAGTGTTTGCTATTATCTCTTCTACAGGTAAGGCTACTTTTGTCTTTCTTTCTTCTAAAACCCCCTATAATACATTGAGCAAAAACAACCATTACTTTTCTGGAGGGTACGATTAGGGATACCTGGAATTAGGTACAGATGTTCTTAAGAAGCTTACATTACACACACATTTTGATTTATTCTTAGAGTTCTAAATGTATCTACCAGTAATACAAAAATAAATAGTATTTGCATTTGGCAACGTGACTTCCAACCATGACTTCTAACTCTCCCTCCATAGATCTTGACAGTAATTTCAGATTGTTGATGTTATATTTTTATTTTAGGCATGTCCTCCTGAGCCAACTTGCGAATGAGCAGCATAAAATAGCAAACATCAGGCAGCAGTTTCAATTATACACGGACACACTGACAGCATGCGTCAGTGAGCGATGTGAGCAGAGCCCCTTTGGGTTTAAAGGTCACCGCCTCATGTTCAGTTGCATTTGTTCAGGTGAGCTGTGCTTCTAAAAAGCTGCTGTCAAAATCCTGTCCCGATAACAACTCGGCAGATTCACCCACTGTGTGAACGTGATACAAATATTACAGGAAATCATCAAAAGAATGCTTTGATGCAGGATATATGTTGTTGATGTACAGCTGGAGAGCGATGGAGGCCAACTTTAGTTCAAGTGTGTTCTGTGTAGCTGGATTATTTACAAATAATTAGGTATTTCTTTACTATCGGCAGATAACTCAAACAAATCTTGGTTTCATTCCAAGTCACAGGAGATGGACAAAACAGGAAAAGCTTATATATAAAGCCTTAGTTAGTGGTGGTGTTCCACTCCATTATATCAAAAGGTAAAACATTTGTAAACATTTGACTGACATTCTTACATCACTACCACTACGACTCTCCACTGATCCCCAAATCAAAGTTGATATTGTGTCCTTTGTACCATTGTGAGTGTGATTCATCTCTTGCAGACCCCTCCTTTGACCCTTCCATTGCTCTGGCCAGCCTGGTGCAGCACATCCCCGTCCAGATGATCACGGTGCTCATCAAGAGTCTCACCACGGACCACAATGTCAAAGATGCAAACATGACTAAAGCCCTCTGCAGGTTAGCGCTCACATTGAAACATCCCGGATCGACGCTGCCCTAACATGACCACCATGTTTGAACATTATCTTTAACTCCATATTCTTGTCTCTTTCCAGGATGATTGACTGGCTTTCTTGGCCTCTGGCTCAGCATGTTGACACCTGGGTCATCGCTCTGCTGAAGGGACTGGCTGCAGTGCAGAAGTTCACGATCCTCATCGACGTCACTCTGCTCAAAATTGAACTGGTTTGTAGTTGGAACTCCTCCTTTTTTGATTTATAGAAGAAGCGAGTCAGAAATTGCATTTTTAAAAGCTACACCGATGTTAAACTGCAGTAATAATTACAACAAGTTACAAGTCTTTTATTGTCAGATGCACAGAATGACACAGGGTCAGACTGGGCACTGAAATTCTTAGGACAAGGCACCACACAACAACTACCATAGCATAACACAGCAAACATAATATAACATAACATAACATGACATACACTCTGTACAAGTACTCTGAACATAATTTATATGTAGTAACATATAATAACCTTACTAAATATGCAAGATAAATATACAATCCAACATGCTAAAACATATACCAACCTCTACATATAACATATAATACACATATAGTAACATATAATAAACTAAACTACAGACAAATGGGAGTAGCAGGTAGTGCAACATTTCTGATACATATGTACTTTTCGTGTAAGTACAAACAGTGATTTGAAAGTGACAGTGTATGTAAGTGACAAGTGCAAAAGTGATTTAAAGCTGGACTGCAGAATTTCTTTTGATTTAGATATATTACACAGGGCTAGTATGAATGTATTAATGACATAACAATGTTTTATTTATGTATTCATCCATAGGTATTCAGTCGCCTGTGGTACCCCATCGTGCGGCAGGGAGCGCTCGCGGTCCTCTCCCACATGCTGCTGAGCTTCCAGCACTCTCCTGAAGCCTTCCATCTGGTACGGGATCTCCTGCCTCCTCACAGCCCATTTCCCTCTCACACGGCCACTTTGTTGGTTTCCTCCTCTTCTTCTTTTCTGGCTTAATTGACATCAAAGCTGCACAGACGACTTTTCCCCGAACTCCGGGCTCGGCAGCACTCTCCCGCTAATGATCCGTGCAGCACTTAAATGTTGAGCAATGGCCCTTGCGTTTGACAAATTCATTAGTATCTAAAAATGTGAATATTCTTGAGAAGAGTCAGCAAATGAGACTGAACCCTCTGTGGGGTTCCTAAATTGCAAATGCCCTCTGGCTAACCATGGTGCATTTCTCTATGATTAATATTGGCAGTATTCCGGCACTAGGTGTCCTGACTGGTTTCCTCTGATCGTTGTCCCTCCCCGTCCCAGGTCGTTCCACACGTGGTGCATCTTGTCCGGTCTTTGAGGACAGATGGTCTTCCCACCAGCAAAGCGTTCTTGCTGCAGTTCACTGAGCTCATACACTGCATGATGTACCAGTACTCCGGCTTCCCTGACCTCTATGACCACATAGTAGAGGCCATCAAGGTAAAAGAGTATGCTTAATATGTTCTTGTGTCTAGATGTATTTAGGAAACGTTGCTCACCAGGTCACTTTAGAAGGTGATTACATTGACATTGCGTACATATTCAAAAGCTTTTAGACTTTATCTAATAATTAAAATGTCTCTTCTTAGGATCTCCCCAAACCCGGAGAAGAGAAGATCAAGCTGGTGTTGAATCAAAGTGCCTGGACGTCCCAGTCCAACTCATTCGCCTCGGGTCCTCTGAGGCAAGTTGGAAAGTCTGAGACCGGCAAGACTGGCCTGGTCAACCTGGGGAACACCTGCTTCCTGAACAGCATCATCCAGACGCTCTTCATGGCCACTGAGTGAGTGGTGGAGGCAAAGACACACACACACTTGTTCATTTTTTTCAATATTTTTATACTGAAACATAATGCATTAATTATGGACAGTCTTAACCTTTTTGATGTTTTTTTTTTTCACAGTTTCCGGCGGCATGTTTTATCATTACATGTAAATGGTCCCAACACGCTAATGAAAAAGCTCCAGCTGCTCTTTGCTTTCCTTGCACACACTCAGGTTAGTGTGGACCTCTGTAATAGATGATACATAATGGATGTTCCAGGGTGTTATGGCAAACAACAGTTGATGACACGACGACTCTGTGGTTTATGTCTGTTTCCTGCAGAGGGCAGCATACGCTCCCAAGAACGTCTTGGAAGCGTCTCGGCCTCCCTGGTTCAATGTCGGCTCACAGCAGGACTGTTCTGAGTACCTCCGATTTCTTCTAGACAGGTACAGTCGCGCTCCACACAGATTAGCTAAATCACAATTGGATTGTGTCAGTTTCAAACACAGGATGACTTTTCCTTTGTTGTTCCCCTTTGCCAAACGAGTGACATGAGGCATAGGGGAACAATAAGGAAAAGTAAATGCATCATTTTTGTGTCCCAATATGGAAAAGATGTATAAAAAAAAGCTATTATTATTAAGAGTGCATAACGCTTTTAGAGTGGCACAAATTCAAATCAATATCGCAGTTTTTTTCTCCTGTAATGTTGAGTGCCCCTTGTCTCCTGATCTCAAGGCTACACGAAGAGGAGAAAACACTCCAGGTCCTGGAGTCGGTTAAGCCGAAGGTCGCTCCCCCCGTTGACACGAGCAGCAAAGACCCAACAGGTCCGACTTCTCCAGAGAACGGCGAGGAGTCGTCTTTGACTCCGGCAGAAATCAAACCTGAGAACGACGGGAGGACTTTGATAGAGAGGGCGTTCGGTGGGAAGCTGATCACGGGCATCCGCTGTATGCAGTGCAACGGCATCTCTGAGAAGGAGGAGCCCTTTACAGACCTCTCTTTGGCTTTCTGTCCTTCTGCCTCTCAGGGCGGCTCTCAGCCGGAGGGGCCCTCTGAGGAGCCCAAGGTGCTCTGTCAGGGATCCGTCAATGGCGGCAGTGAAATTCCCGAGTCGGCCTCGGCCAAAGCTCCAGCGAGCAGTGTTCAGTTTGTGCCAGAGACCAATGAGCCTGCTCTGTCGGTGCCCGACTTGGTGAACTATTTCCTGGCTCCAGAGATCCTGGATGAAGAGAATGCCTATTTCTGTGAGAAGTGTAGCTCCCTCCAGCGGGCAGAGAGGACCATGAAAGTGGTGTCGGCACCCGAGTACTTGATCCTCACCCTGCTGCGATTCTCATACGACGCCAAATGCCACGTCCGGAGGAAGATATTGGACAACGTCACCATCCCGCCACTCATGGGACTTCCGGTTCACGCCCCTTTAATGCCGACACAATGTTCCTCTTGCACCTCTTCTCCTCTCCAGGTGGATTCCCCTGAGAGCAGTGAGAATCTGGCAAAGAAGCTCAAACCGTCTCAAATAGACGAGGAGGAAGAGGAGACGGAGAGAATAGCCGCAGCCGAGCAGATCGATAGCGGAGGCGAGATGTCAGTCCAGTCGGTGCCCTACGTCCTCAGCTCGGTGGTGATGCATTCTGGGATATCGTCGGAGAGCGGCCACTACTATTCTTACGGTCATAACATTAACGGAGCCGACGGAGCGCAGCATCCGGCCGACCACTTTGACCTCAAGGATGATTTAGGGAACGGCCACCCCGAGTGTGGCCTCTCCGCGTGCTCGGCTCTCTCCGTTGCGCCCGAGCAAGGAAACACGCTCCCCAATAGCGGCCAGGAGGCAAAGGATTGGCTGCTGTTCAACGACAGCCGAGTGACATTCACGTCCTTCCAATCGGTGCAGAACATTACAAACCGCTTCCCCAAGGACACGGCGTACGTGCTCATGTACAGGAAGCAGGAGGTATCCGGGCAGAACATCAACGGGGGACTCTTGGCAAACGGAATGAAATTGAGCGTCGAGCCTCCGCTGCAGAAAGAACTACTGGATGCGATAATCAAGGACAACAAGCTGTATTTACAGGTATGTGGGGGTGAACCAAAAAAAAATAAAAAATACTTCTCCCACATACATGCATTGTGTTACCCGGTTAAAATCGCTCCCTATAAATGATACTAATAAATGCTAGCCAAGTGGGAAGTGATTAGCATTAGAGCACATTTTTAATCTGCTGCTCAGAGGTTCACTGGATATTTTTGGGTGAAACCGCTATGCTTATTTTTCATGCTTTAAATGCATTCAACGCATGACATTATTACCACAAACCCCTCCAAGCTATTTCGAAAGTCGAGTAGAGAGGCAAAAATGAAAAGAGACCATACTTTAACAGAAGACGATGAGAGTATTGGATTTTCTTTTTTAACTTGAAGCCAAATCCGAACTGTCCTGTTACAAGACGTGAGGTGTAATTTCACGAGTCATTGAACTGTGTTGTGTCGAGCTGACTTTCTAGTGCACTTGTATAAGCGAGTAAAGTAAATCACCTCTAGAGGGTGCTGTAATAATGCTAAGTGACTACTCTGAATAACTCTCTTAAATTGAATCATCAGTAATAAATTCACTATTTGGCAGACTCGTATATTTTAGTCCCCTTCGCTCGTAAAAAGTGATCTAACGCCGACACGTTTCTCTTCCCTCCATGCTGCCGATAGGAGCAGGAGCTCAATGCTCGGACCCAGGCTCTGCAGGCGCCGTCATCCTCCTGCTCTTTCAGGCCCAACGGTTCGGATGACAATAACCCACCGGGGAGCTGCGGCCCATCTGGTGGAGGTGGAGGGGGCGGGGGCTTCAATACCATTAGTCGACTGGTCTTCTGAAGGAAAGACTTGCTGCAGGAAACCAGACCAGGGGGCACGAAGAGTCCAGAACTGATCATACCATAGATGTGCATATAACCTCATGAAAAGAGCACTGACATGATCTAACTAACACACACACACACACACACACATACACGTACGCGGTGTCTGCGCTGATTCTGAAAATAAGGTTGATTTTTGTTCTTTCTGAAATATTTTGAATACCACTGTTTCGTTCATTATTTGATTGTAATTTATTTATTGAGGTTATTTATTTGTGATCTCAACATTCATTCTTTCATTGAACTTTCACATTTTAAAACTTGAGACGGATAAAAAAAAACGTATTGGTGCGAATGTATTCTCTCCCGCGAATGAAAAAAAAACACAATAATAATCCATTACGTACATTGATAGATATGTGATACTGGTGGAGTCGCGGACATGCTCATGGTATCTGCTTGTTGCAGTGTTTATAATATCACATGCAAGCGTTCAACTTTAAGATAGATAGACATTTTTGATTTGTCATATTTCTGAACATACAGCTTACAACCTTTTGTGCATTTTTCTGATTTGCATGCAGCTTTTCTTCACGAGCTGTTCTCTGATTTGAATGATATCTGGATCTTTTTTGATGTGTGCGTTGCTGTGTTTTACAGGTTTCATATCCCATGCAATAAATGTAAATATGACTATCATCATAGAATACAAAACTGTGTGGAAAATCGAATACTACATTTTGGTAATCTGCACGATAAAGGCATTTTCAACATGAGTGTTTGATGCTGACTGATGGGTTGTGTTTAAACATATTTAAGAGTTAACTGTTTGACAACCTGTTTTAATGTATTCCTCTGAGTTGATCATTCAGGGAGACTTTTGTGTTCATGCTGATTTCATGTGCCTTTTTGATATATTTAAAGCAGATTTTTGAAGAGGAATTTGTCAGGATACACGCCTCAGCTGTATTGTGTTAATATTCATCCTGGCTTCACATGTCCATACAGTAAAAACAACCCTGTATAAGTTGTATATTGTCTTACTTAATAACTAACTTATGTTATTTAAAGTGGCTTTGTTGTAAAAGTGATGGGCAGAAGTTAGGGATTTAACTATAGATGTAATGGCTAACGTGACAATATAAATGTGAAATGAAGAAGATGCAAGACAATTATTACATACTGAATTAAGGTTTGCTAGGCAAAGCAGTAGATGGGTTCTTGAAACCCTGTGTTCATTTTTCGGGGAAATAATTGCCCATTGTACATAATTTATAATACTGTATTGCAGTATGCAGACATTTTCAACCCTATAGGCAGTTTTCTTTAGATCTAGAAAATAACAAAATTATAAAATAGATGCTTCAAACTAAAAAGGGTAAAATTCAGTATGTTATTGATACTACTAACCTCAACAATCCCACTCCAAATTATGCAGTTGTTTGTCTCAGCAACTTTGTTGATTTAAAAACCACTTGTACATTGTTGCACAACTCTTTAAAACAAGCACATTTTTTGCTTTGACTGCAAAATATTGGTTGCATAAATGGAAGTGAGTTGAGACAAAGCAGTGTCTGAAAAAGGAACTGGGAAATCACATGCAATTACTGTTCCCACTGGCAAAGGACCAATGACAGTTATAATGTAGCAACAGCGAAGCATTTACAAAGATGCCATTTATTTCTAATTAGCAATTGATATGGTAAGAACAACTTTGTAGTAGCACAAAATCAAGGCATTTGTGTGTGTGTGCGTGTGTGTGTGTGTGTGGAGGGGGGGGGGCAGAATAAATGTTTCTCAACTACTAATCAACCACAGCATGACACTTCACCATTTATGCTATGATATATCTTCTGTTCAATGTCATATTAGGATTTCATAATCGGTAGAAGATGTTGTATAGGTTTATATACTGACAGTGAGCCCAGCCTTTTCATCTGATGAATGAATGAAATATACTTTATTAATCCCCAAGGGGAAATTTGGTGACAACAGAAGCAGCCCGATAAAACTAAACACAATAAAATATAGTATAAGTATAAGAAAGAAAGAAAGAAAGAAAATGACAGTGCATAAAGTACAGTGTGCAAAGTGAAATATAAAATACAAAATAACATAAAATAAAATATATATGTATATATACACAGCATATACACAACATATATGTAAATGTAAATATAAATAAAGCACTGTAAAATTAAATAAAAAAAGTATATATATATATATATATATATATATATATATATATATATATATATATATATATATATATATATATGGATAATGTGCAAAATGCAAGTGCGTGTATGAGTGCAGTGCAGATCAACGGCTACAATTCACTTGTGCACTGCACACAACAACTAAAGACATATGCACCTGTAACGCACAGCAACAAAGAGACGATACCAAAGACAGCTTCACAGACACATATGCTTAATTAATGAAGCATGGTGCACCAAGAATGCTGTACACAAGCTATTTGTTGTTGTAACACGAGCACTGTCGTGCTAAATATATGGGAGGCTAGTTATGAAGAATTATTCATTAACTGAAATTGGTATATTGTGTCTACATCGTTTAATTTTTCCCTATTTCTTAATCAATACCGCAATGGCTGTTGATGTGCAACGTCATTAATCATGGACTAACAAGAAACATTCTTTGGGGGAAGTGTTTACCATGACAATGGCATTCCAGTATGATTCCTTAGGCACCATTCCAGGGATCTCGTCTTTGCAAGTGAATTAGACTAGTTGTGGTTGCTGAGTCCGGTATAATGATCAGATATAGTAAACCAAATCAATATTCCTACTTGAAAAAAATACACCTGTATCTACCATTGTGGTGTTGGACAGTTGCTGAGAAACTACTTATAATCCAGTT
This sequence comes from Liparis tanakae, assembly GCA_036178185.1. Lineage (NCBI taxonomy): Eukaryota > Metazoa > Chordata > Actinopteri > Perciformes > Liparidae > Liparis > Liparis tanakae. Next base: position 6,880,894 of record CM070110.1, read on the forward strand.
CAAAAAGTAAATGACATGATGACAACTTATATCTCTGTTATAAATTATAGTCTCAACGCATTGCTAACAAAGTAAAAAAAGGACTACATATTTAAACTGATTTAAGATGTATGTACAAAAATGACAATTAATGCCAGAGAAGATATATGCCATTATGTGAGATGAGGTACGTAAATTAGTACCTTGTTCCTTCCTTCATTACATGATTTTATAACGAGTTTTCTTTACGGAATAAACACGCATTATGGATAATGTAGTTTAGGCGTGCAATGATTCCTTGGGACGTTTCGTTTCAGACGGAGATGGGTCCTTTCTTTGTCTTCCCTGCACTTGATCCACTTTCTTTAATTACCCAGAGGTGCATGTTGCTCTATAAATCATGGTTCATCTATCAAACCCCCCTGTTGTCATGTGTTTTGTTTTGGGACAAGAAACAAACGATAGTTGAACTACATGTCCCATGGTTGAATCTTTATAGTTTTCACTACACGCCGCCGCCTCCCCATTTCGTCCTCTAAAGTAAATATGAGAGCAGAGCTACAAAACATGACATCCGGTAGTACCTTTCAAAATAAATCTTCCAACATTGAGGGGCAACGTTGAAGGCATGTATTTGTGCGCTTTTGCTTTCTAAACAAGAATATTGCCGTGAAGGGGATATCATGATTCATACCTGGATATTTATTTGGTCTTTGTTTACTGAGGCTTTTTACCAAATAGCATAACTAGCCATGACTCTGAAAGTTTGAACAGACGCCCATATATAACTGTGGCTACTCACTATAAACAAACACAGACTAAATATACACGTGCAATATGAATTTTAGCCGTTTACATCTGCGCGATATAGCAGTTTAAACTAACTTTCGGGACAAGACAAACATTTATTTTGAAAGAATCTTTGAACATCCGCTATGCCGCCGTTCGGCCCGCGAGCTTGACACCGCCATGTTTTAGAGGAGGGTGAGTTCAGGGAAAGACGGAGCCACACTGTCAATCACAATTAAGGAACCATGGGAGTAAACTGGTGAGGAAGCTCGGCGGAACCACAGTGTTTACGGTGAAGATTGTTTTAATTTGCGCGAAAACGACAACTATGCACCGGCACACTGTGGGACATATACGTCTTGTCTCGCCAACTGGGATTCGCTCCACTTTGACGGGAATTAGCATGAGACGTTACATATAATAACAGAAACTTAGCGACTTTCAGTTGCCTGTGCCTTTTTTTCCTGCCCTCACAGCGTCCCGGTTTGAACAAAATACACAAGTCACCGGTGTTATTTGTTCAAAAGGCGGTGACGCGGAGGTTGATATTAAATCCAAGCCCTGGATATACCTGTGTTTTTGATTCCCGACTCGTGGAAAATCTGGTCTGTGCATTTTAGAGAACTGACTTGTCGGCGAGTCGACTTTCGAAGGAGTGACGGTATTTATCGCTCCCTAAAAACACAAACAATACTTCACTCGAACTTTTTATACACTAACTTCAACGTTTGAGCTTTGTGCCAACGTGTATCTTCTTCTCCCCAGGTACAAGAAGACACTCCCAGAAACAAACGAAGCCAAGCGGCAGTCTTCGCTCCAACTTCAGCGAGAGCAAGAAGGCTGCAGATATGAGCGGGGGAGATGTGGTGTGTTCAGGGTGGCTGAGAAAGTCTCCTCCTGAAAAAAAGTTGAGACGTTACGTAAGTGCACTTTATATCCTATTTGTTACATTGTATTAACAACAACAACAAAGCATTGCACACAAATGTGCCCGCTCTGCCCGGGACACCATTCGCGTGCACGGTTTCGGGCGCAGTGACAGACGTGTGTAGGCCTCGTCTCGGCTGCATTTCAACACATTATGCGTTTTGGCATTTTCTCAACCTGAAAACCGCTTTGTGACTTTTCCAAAAACAGTTTCTGCCGTGGATTCCCTCACAATTAGAGCTGCTTTACCTATTATTACAACGTACTGTCGTTATTGTTTTGCTCAATTTCACTTCACCGGGGAACTGTTGCTGTTGTTTAGGGTCAAACGCGAGGCTCCCCCCCACCCTCTTTATTAACTACTTCACGCTACCGCACAGCGCTTCAATCTAACAGCATTATCTCTGAGAATCTGACTTTCTTTGACCAATAACTAACACAATACCTTCATTACTTTGGGAAGCAGTGCTTGTGACGTCACATTCGGTGCTCCGTGTGTCAAAGGTGGTAGATCAGATATACTCAACTTGCCTGGGGGCCACTTATGCGAAATTACTGACGGCCAGGTTAGTAAACAAACAATATTCATTAGAGGTCCAGTACTTATGCTTTGTTTAAATTATTTATTTTCCAATTTGACTGACTTGACATTAACTTGACACGATGATCGACACAAGGCCTACATGACCGATACGTTTGCTATTGTACTGGATTTAACAACTGCAGCTGAATTTTGGCTGTGAATGCTATGGTTACATTTAAAAAATAGTTTATATAACATTAAACACAGCTGGAACGTCTTACCGTCATGCAATCACTAAAGATATAGCATGAAACCAGATCCTCCCCTGGCACTTAAAAAAAGAAAAGATAAACAAGTTCTATTTGTTTATTTTGATACATTGTATGCACTCCGGCACCTTTTTCACATTATTAGCACAAAAAAATTGCATTGCAAACCAATAAATATTCATCGCAATTTAGAACGTTGTTGATAGGCCACCCGTCACTCTCATACCCGCGGGCCGTAAGTCTGTGGTATATGGTCACAACAAGGATTAAATGATTTACAAATCAACTGTGGAATAGTTCAAATAAGCTCAATCTTCAAAAAAATGTCTAACATTGTTTGTGAAAAGTTGTCAGATGTGAATAATGAAGTTGTTTGTCAGAGCTACTTTAACCATTATGCTTACTGACTGATCACCTCTACCCTTTCACACACATTCAGTGTTACAGACCGCAGTGACATTGATTAAGCCATAATAGTAAGTAATACATAATTACTGGACACAGAACACGTGTCTTTCTTTCACATTAATTTTTCATATCACTGTTTTTGGTGCGATTCTTTCTGCTAATTTTTTAATGCAACCGGGAAGAAATGTTATAGCTGACCAGCGTTAATGCAAAATTCAGTTATCTGTCCCATCAATGTGCTTTCCTTGTAGCTCAGTGGATATCTCTGTTATTGATATTTGAATTACAAAGCCCGCAACTTGAGCGGAGGGATGTTTTCACAGAAACCACAGGTCCAAATGGAGTGTTGTTTCTGAAAGTAGTGAAGCTGAAATATAGCCTTTAAGACAGGGTCTTCACAGGGTTTTCTTGCATTTATAACGGTTTAAAGTCTGAGTTTAGATGAGGAGGAAGTCAAAATCCTAGTTTGTTTTTGTTTCTATGGTTTTTTATTATAGAAACTGTTGTTGGTGAGGAAAGCTGGATTTTTCCTATTCAATTGGCAAACTTTGGTGAAAAGGTATATATATATATATATATGATGTTATGGTTTGTGTCAGGGAAATTAATAATGGGTGTCACATATGATGAACATGTACATTATTTGTTACCTTTATTACCCTTTAAAGCCAAAGTGTATTCACAAATATATACTAAAAGAAAAAAATGGCATGTTTTGGAAATCCCACTAGCGGCCTAGAACTGAAAGAAATCTAAAAATAGTGATTAACAAAAAGACGTGGGTGTTGGGGCCAGTTTTTCCATCCTGTGAAAGGTCATACTGCTTTGTCACACAAGGCTCTATAATCCATGGAAGTGCTGACTCGTCGTTTTATGTTGTATGACACATTGTTCAAACGTTACCTATGCAGCAACTCGCCACCAGCTGTTTGAGTTGATGCACACAAATGATTGAATGTTGTCAATTCTTCTCTAAAACAGAAGTCATGCAGCCGGTAATGAAGCATTGTGGTTTTAGGCTGGAAAGGATCAGTTTGATACCTATAAGGCTGAATCTAGGAACTGCTTTGGTACTTTAAATACATTGCATACATTTTAGAACAAGGGATTCGCTGATCCAACTTTTTCATTCCCGATACCAATACCAGGGCTTTGGGCATCGGCCGATACCGATGTTTAATTAATAAGCTGTACGCCTCACTGTGTGGAAGTGAGTGGGATCATTGTTTTATGTGTAAGGCAGCATCCAACTTGACTTAAACATTTATGAATAAATATTTATGTTCAACGAAATAAAACTAACACGCATAGATATAAATGTACTGAATGGTTAAATACCAGATCCGCCCATTGTCACAGATACCCGATCCAGCTGTTTGAGAGCGATATTACGACAATTGCGTCTCTAATTGGAAGAGAACCAGATGAGCCGAAAGAGAAATCTAATACAACTCTTCAAGAGTGTGTCTCTCTCCGAGAGGAGAAGGTGGGGTTGTCAGACGCAAGTAAAACGTAAAATCTTTTCACCGTCTCGTGTTGAGCTTGGAAGGCGAGCAACATGCCACGTTACGGCTACCCTTTCCTCCACCTCAGCTTTTAGTTAAAACCATATGATTCACAAGCTTCTTGATCCCCCTTTCAGATGTTTGCTCTGCTTGGATTGTCTCCCATCTCTTATTCAGGGTCTGCTCAGAAAGTACATTACAGTTCCTACACACATCAGACAGGTTTAAAATGATGATCAATTACTGCAGACTGTCTCAAAAAAAACATCACGTTGACATCAAATGCCTCAACTAATTACAGAGCCAAAGATTTATGCACTTGTTTCCCGCCAAACTTTTTATCACAGTGATACCGATGAATAAATGGAGAAATTTGATTGCTAAGCAAAATAATCCAGGGTTTGTGCACCTGTTTATATGTTCAACCAGTTTGAACCCCGGTCTCCATGTAATTGTCCATCAGTTGTTTCATCGGATTTAAACAGATGCTCAATGTATCGACATGAAAACCCTTTAGAGAAATAAGAATAGCATAGGACACATGACAATCGTACGTGAACATGCCCCCACCTTCAGCTCTCTTTCATAAATCTCATCTCCAGACTGAGCAGCAGTAAACCAGAAGCCGGGGGCCCCTGCTTACCTGATTTACCACCCGGGGCAAAGTTTGCCCCAGAGGCTCTGCTGCTGATTGGTGGAGCTCAGAGGTGACAGCAGTTCAGCAGACCGGCCATCAGGAGCTTGACACAAGCCAGAACACGTTGCCTCTTTAATTGTTACCAATCAAGTAAATGTGAGGAGGCACTACTCAAAACCTCCCAATTATGGTCACTTTAGCCTGTTATTGACCAATCAATCAATGAAGAGGATCAGTCTTCCATAGGCCCCCTTTCCATCCATTCTGAGTGACATATTGTCTCTGAAACAACTCTAATAAATATTTAATCAATATTAATATTTAATAAATATATAATATTTAAACAAATAATGTATGCAGTATGTGCGATACAGCCTCTGTAATTGGTTAATTAATTGTTGCAGTTCAAATTCTCTGTGAAAAAATAAACACTTCCTGTCCACTAATGTCTCATTCAGGGGCAGCAGGATGGTATCAAACCCAAAATTGTCTTTGTCGTAACTGTATCCGCTGCGGTTTTCCACATCATTGACGGTGCATTTTCCATCTGCTTCTTCTTCTCCTCTTTCATTCCTCTTACCTTTCAATCTGTGAATTTCTGTCGATGTCCATTTGTGAAAACCTCTTCAAAAAACACCTTAGAGCCCGGTATCTTCACGCCGTGCTATCACAGGGACGTGAGGCGTTGCAGGGGTGAAGTTGCAAGTTTGTTTTTAGCATCACTCGGTTAAGAGATAATACACATATTACAGTTCATTACCACATACTAAGATTATATCTATCTATCTATCTATCTATCTATCTATCTATCTATCTATATAAATCCATCTATGTATGTATCTATCTATCTATATAAATCTATGTATGTATCTATGTATGTATCTATCTATCTATCTATATAAATCTATCTATGTATCTATTTATCTATCTATCTATCTATCTATCTATCTATCTATCTGTCTATATATACACACACACACACACACACACACACACACACACACACACACACACACACACACACACACACACACAAACAAACAGTGAGGACTATTGCTTTTGTTTGAACACACAGTTCACTGCATAGTTGTAAGGAAGCCCCAGCTTTAACAATATATTGTGGTTCCCACATGTCCTGGGAAACACGAGGAAGAAAAAATAGTCTCCACGTCTTTTAAGTCGAACTTCCACAGAGGCAAGAGGAACACATTGGTGTATGGAGGGATATCAGCTCGATCGTTCTCTCGTCCCATTGCACATAGCTGTATGGATGGACCATTACAATCCTTGTAGTCCATTGGCATGTACCCACTAGAAACAGATAAGGCTGATGTCGTACTCTTCGTCCAGCCCTTAATAGGGCCTCAGCGCTGGAGTAGAAGGCTGCTGCGTGGACCGGAAGATGGAAAATATTGAACCCTGAAGGTCCTCATCTGATGGCTGTAAAGGGAGATGGAGGGCATACCCCTCTCAGCGGAGGGGGAAACAAATGTACAGCCATAAGGCAGGACATGCGTCCGTCTGACTGGAAGTGACCGTCATTCGCAAAGTGAAGGGAAAGATTGGCGCAACAAATGTGACGGGGAAGCGAAACAAGGAGCTCTAGCTCTTTGATTAAGTAGAGGATTCAATAAAGCTGCTTAGCAAGTGGAACAGAGAACAAACACTGTGACACCCACTTTCTGTTCGCCCCCCTCCCCACATGCTTGAAGAAACAAACAAACAAGCAAGTCGAACAGGATGCAACAGAGGGGCACTTGTGCTGCATTAGCCTCTTAGGCTAGCATTGAAAAATGACTGGACTGTGTCCAGGCTACCACAACGACTGTGCTCCACATTCGCAGCAGACACACTACTGGTCTGTGATCGGCCACCGCTAGAAAATTGATTGCGTGTGCCATTAATTATTTAATGTCCATTACAAACAAATAACCATGAAATATTCATATCCGTGCTACTACAGTAGTTATCCCTACCGGCCCACTTTTGTCCCAGACACAGAGCGTGGTCATTGTGTTGTAGATAGGCGTATCAGTTGCAGCAGAGCCGCATTGCAAACTATAATGTTTTTTTAAAGTTCTGTTCTAAGGACACACACACATGGGGAAACGCTGTTTGATTCTCAAGATATCGGCCGAGATTTTGCCGGAGCACTCTGGGGATGTTTCTTTTTTAGTTGATGAACCAAACTGATGTTTAGGGTTTTTGTTTCAAAACACAACAGAAGGGAAAATGACTGTCTCAGTTTTCTTCTGGATATTTATAGAGGGTAGTAAGTAAGCCTGAAATCATGTTGTTGCATCACAAAGGAAAACACAGCCACAAAAATAGCAGTTTCGAGTATTCTTTTGACACGGTAAATATGCCACCAGGGTTTTCCAGATTCATATTCGCGAGATTATGTTTCAAATGCGTCGGGAACATCCGATCGATCTTAATTCTACGAAGTTGTCCGTATTATATGCGTGTTGTCCATCTTTATGTCACAGCAGTTCAGAGTCGACCATATGTATCTATTTTGGATCGCTCATTGTCTCTCTGTGGTCCTTACAGCATTGTTTTGGAGTCCCACATATCTATGTTTGTGTACGATGCATATGCACAAATACTATGCGTACGCCAATTCTCTCAATATCCGGTATTTATAAAAGAAGCACCTGTAGTGAGAATACGTACTTCAGACCAGGTGAAATAATGAGGGGCGTTAGGTGATAATGAGATACAAGGTGAGAGATGTAGTATTATAGTAAAACAAGGTTGTGGTTTGCCAATTTCCCTGTTTGTGTTGATTTGATATGCCCTTAAAAAGTGCGGTATTTTGTCATTCTTTATGTTTACATTCGTGCCACCCGTTTCCCGTGACTCAGGTGTTCCTACGGCAGTCACTGGCCTCCCGCATATGACTCAAGAGCAAATAAGAAATCCACCATGGGGGTGACTGGCTCAGTAGTAAAGCAGGGCCCTCCTTCAATCGGAAGATCGGCGGTTTGATTCCCGGATCCACTCGTCCATGTTGACGTGTCCTTGGGCTAAACGCTTCAGCCCCAAATTACTGCGAATAATTAGAAAGTCCCTACACTGTAGCCACTCCCATCAGTGTACAGTGTGTGAACGATGACGTGTCGTGTGAACGCGCTATACGAGTACAGTGCATTAACCATCGGGCTGTGAATGGTAAACAAGTGGATTACCTTCTTGGTTGAAATACAATTGCACGCATTCTGGTAGATTCTAACAAAGAGAACAAGCTAAAAAAAAAAGACTCAAGTGTTTTCCTCCTGCAGATTATGCACAATTGTAGCATTTTGTAAACAGATGTGTCTCTTTTCGCCTGCTGCAGCTGTTTACGGCGCCGTGTGCCAAGTGCACCAGCAGCTTGCGGTGAGACTGTAGAGAACTGGTTCTCAGGCAGACTCGGTTTTCCTGTTTGAATCTTGGGAACCGAGTTGTTTCTGTTGGAATATGATTCTGCTGAGTTGTAAAATGATCCTTTTGTGCCGTTTGTCAGCGTGCCAAGTCGACCAGTTTCAAGTGCGGCTATTATTAAATGCAGATGACGGAAACCTCTCGACCATTTCTCAAGGCTAATTGCGCACCTCATGTGTTTTTTCAATTTGGGATTGATCAGGGCGTTTCTTTTTTTTTCATATAATGATGTGACGGATTAAATTTAAAGAGGGTATTTTCTTAAATCAAATATCCCACACACTTGGTTTACATTGTCTCACGTTTCAACTGTTACAGCTAATGACACCAGGCAGTACAAATAGTGTGTGTCATAAGGCGCATGCTTTCTATTTCCAGAGTAGAGTTGTAGTCTGTTCTGGACATGAAACAGGGCTGGTAGGAGAACGCAGATGGCCAAAGATGGTCTACAGTACACTAACCAGACATAAAGGCTGTAGGCATCTCTGTTCCCATCAGATGTGTGTGTGTGTCGTTTGAAGAAGAAAAACACCAAACAGACAGCCAGACACATGTATGATGATATGCATTCCCTGGATTCTTGGAAAGCAGGGGACGCCACTTCAGGGCCACTGGTGTATGACTACACAGATGTATAGAGGTGACACGCAGGCTGTGATGCAGCACAGCGGCAAGCGGCAACCTCGTCGTCATTGTTGTGAAGAGAAAGCAAACGGGATGAGAAGGAGTGCTGCTCAGAGCAACACCATTAGGCAGCCTCCAGTGAGAGCAGCTCTCTGTTCTCTCCCTCTTTATTTCCGTTCCCTGTGCTTCTTGGCAGTCGCCGGCGGCAGGAATGTGAGGTTGCTCTGTGCTCCTCTTCGCCGGTCTTGCTGGGCTGCGAGCGCCCGGTCCTGGGCTGCTGGTCGTTCCACTTTGGTGAGGATGGGTCCACTGCACTGCACTGCACTGCACTGGCTGATTGTTGATTCTGCAGCAGCGGGAGGGAAGAGGAGCCGCTCCCTGGCGCCCCAACAAGGCATGGCCGCCCCTTCCTGTGTGAGGCGCTGATGGCTACCAGATGGCGGTTGAAGAGAGAGTGGAGGAGGAGGAGGAGACCTGTTCTCCCTCCTGATCTCTATTTATCCTTTCCTCTTTTTATATTGTTCTTTTCTCTCCTTGCATCCCCTACTGTTCTCTCTCAAAATCTATATTTCTTCGTCACCCCGTCTTTCTCTTTCTCTTTTGCAGCAACAGCAAATTGTTCTATCACATAAAAGAAAAAGAAAAGGGAGAGTGATATTGATCCCGATGTTGCTGGCATCCAGGCTACATACAAAGTTGTTTCTCTAGGTGGAACATTCCCTCAGACACAAAAAAAGATGACTCACTCATGATCAGTGACTCACTGAATAATCGTATACTTTGAAAGCCTATTTGTGACACATAAACTGTCTTTAAATGTAACATTTTAAGACGCAGCTTAATTGTGGCTGCAGCTGCAGTCCCCACAGACGTCTGCACCCTGTTGAGGTGGAGCTGGGACGTACGCGTGACGCTCGACTCTTCAGCGAGAGGTCCTGAGGACTGAGCTCGGTCGCCAGTGGTCTCTCTGAACGCCTGCTTCTCACCAACAGGAGGCCCTCTAAACTCATGGCACACAGAGGCCACTATCACCTCCTCAGCGGAGTCCCACGGGAACATACATGGTCACAAATGACTTAACACCTGCCTGATGAAATTGGCTCTAATTGCCTTGTTTGGAGGTTGACCTGTTTGTGCTTTTATGCAGCCTATGCAGCTACATTGCAAGATCAGCCCGCAAGAAGACTTGCAGGAAAAGTTTGGTTTAGAGATGGGGAAAAAAGGCAATTATTTGCTACTCTTGCCTCATTAAGCCAGGCTACTAATTAAGCTGGACTTCTGACGAGGGAGACCTGGGATGCACACAACTGATTATCTTCACTGCTGATTTTATTCTCTATTAATCCACTATTTGTTTGATCTCCGTTGGAAGAGTGCAAGAAGATGTTGTTCATTATTCTTTTTTATTTAATTGCTCAATAAGTTTACTATCAGAAGTAAGAAAAACAGGAAATATAGCAATTGCATCTGGAAGCTAAACTAAGCTATAGCCAATAGATTTTAAAATGTTTGCTTGAATTTACTTCAAACAATCAATTGTTCTTGTTGATAGCTGACTGGTTTAATTGAATGCTGGCTTCAGCTCTAAAATGAGATACATCTATAAACTTTGTTGAATTGAACAGCAGTGACACTTGACATCAAAAGTCACATTTGACTTGAAGTTATTAGTGAAGAATTATGAACAAATGTGATGTTTATGTTAAAAAAAACATCCTCTTTGTGGGGTCATCTAGTTTTTAGCTATTTGTTTTGTCAAAAATAAAATGTCCACCATGTCAACACTACTATTTATGAGCCTCAATTGAAGTAGCAGATGCAAGACGCCCAGCATCAAATTATCCCTGAACGTTAATTAGAATTTACAATCATTTTGGAAAGGGTCTTTCCCAGAGAACCGTGGTTGTTTTTCTTGGAGAAGTTGAGTGCTCGAGAATGTTTGACGATTCGTGTGATCAGGTTTGAGGGAAGCGTTTGAAGGTAGAAATATGCGCGACACTATCTGTTCACATTTAACTCCAAAGGTTCACCTGTCATTTCACACACACACACACACACACACACACACACACACACACACACACACACACACACACACACACATGCAGCTGGCACTCTAGTCATGTGGTGCTGTGTGATCTGACCCCAGCCGCTGTGTCTGCAGCCCCTTAATATAGCCCACTGCTGTCATGGAGATTTTTGCCCCTCTTCCCTTGCTCGGTGTGTGTGTGTGTGTGTGTGGGTGTGTTTGTGTGTGTGTGTGTGTGTGTGTGTGTGTGCACGTTTGTCCCGACGTGAGGACCGGCTGAGTTAGACAGGTGTTGGGGCGTCCGCCTGGAGACTACATGTGAAATATGGCTACTGACTTGTGTAATTTCCCAAGTAACTGTGACTCAGACAGGCATTCAATAAAATAAATTTGTTTTTACATAGTAAAATAGTTTTTTTACAAATCAGCTTCATCATTCTCAGAATAAACAAATAGTCAGAGAAAGACAGAGGCTTCTTTGCCTCTTTGGTCCTGTTCTGGCCACCATCCCTGATTACATTAGTTACTACGTTGCTGTCCGATAACGTCGGCATGGCCTCAAGCCAGAGGACGTGGTTAAACTTGCACACGTGCGTGTGTGTGTGTGTGTGTGTGTGTGTGTGTGTGTGTGTGTGTGTGTGTGTGTGTGTGTGTGTACACGCACACTGAAAGATACACAGATGCATCAGACCCCTGCTCTAAGAGAGGATTCGCTTCTAGCCTCATTGGAAGCTGGGAGTGTGGAGGACCTCCTCCCCTTGTACGCCTCCTTTCTTGGCTGTTGTCTAAACTTTCTCTGGCACTCTGCTCTTCTTTTTACACGTCTTGCTTGTGTGTCTATAAAATCCAAACCTGTGGAATACCTCAAACATCTTTTATCTCGGCTCATGCCCATGGATGGCATTTGGATAATCAGATACTAACTTTTTGAAATCCAAGCAGAACTCAAGGTTGGTAATTTGTATGACTTGACAGTCTGGAAATATGATGATACACCAATATTTTTTTTAAGGTTAGCAATACAGTTCATTTTGGTGAATACAATAATTCTAGAAAACGTTAAAGTCGGCAATTACAATTATTTTGTGTTGTAATATCCTGGTGAAGTTTTGCCTAAAACTGTTGGATGTTGCAAAGGGAACTTCCAGCATAATCCTTTTATGATCAGCAGGATTACTCACAGGTGTTCAGTGTAACAGACACGTTTGTAATTTGGGAGATTTAGTGACAATTTAGTTCATGAAATATAGTTTACTACTTCGAACAATTTGCTCTCTCTGCTCAGTAGTGGTGTCAAAATTGGAAAATATCTTGCTCTTGTGTCTTAAATATTTGAACTCGACATGATTATGTCTATGTTCTACGGTGACGATGATTGCTGAACTATCGTGTACACATTTGTCTGGACTGCACTGTTTGAGTGCGTACAGGCAAATAGGGGCTGAAAGGAGAATTGTCAGCGGTCAAGGAGCAGCGTGATCATGTGAACCCAGTCTGCCACGCCGAAGGAATGTGTTGAATTCTAATGATGCTGCTTTGACGAGAGCATGTGACTCAAGAGCAAGAGCTCAGATTGGCGAGGACAGGAGAAGCAAATGCCGATAGGGCTAGGGGAAAAACAACAAAAGAACGAGAGAGAGAGAGAGAGCAGGTATTCGCAAGAAAGAATGCAATGGATGAAAGTGTCAAGGTTGTGGAGGAGCTACGCATGCAACAGTTTGACCTTGTGACAATATTACATTTGAAAAACCAAAGAAACACGAGGTTCTGTGGGAATGTGATACGCTTGTGTTTTGGGGAGAAACGTATCCTGAAGTCATATGAGCCAGTCTTTATCTCCAGTCCAGCTTTGGTTCTCATGGCTGGGGCCGGGCTGCCGTCTGCACTCACACACCATGCAGATTGAATCGGGCGCTGCGTGAACACGGCCAATTAGGTCCGTTGAGTCTGGGACATGTGCAGCAAAGATTCAGATCACATAAAGCAAAGTATTCAGTCGGGGAATAACACTCGAGTTCCTATCAGGGTATTTCTTTATTGGCGCAGTTAAATATACACACAGTCGGATACTTGTTCATTCATGAGCAGCTGCCGTCATTTGACCAAGAAATCAAAAAGACTAGTTATTTTGTCATTTTCATGCATCAGAGTACACAGAAGGATCAGATGACATTCTTTTCAAACTGTTTTTTATAGACTTGGAAAAAGAAAGAGAAATGCTTTTGTTTAAGTTGGACTTTTATGGGTGTTTTTAACAAAATAAACATAAAGTGGATGTCAGGGTTTTAAGCTCAATGTGCATAATAGATGCACAGCCTCCATTCCTCCATGTCCTCAGCTTAATGCGGTTTCCTACTCTATAGGGTAATAGGTATTGATTGGTGACCTGGATTTTACCCTTGCCACCACAAGCCAATGGGAGTGCATGTTCACCATGCTGCAGGAGCAATAACTATCAATGTCAAGAAAGTGAGAGAGATACTTAAGTGATGGAGCGAATGTTGCCCGGCCACAATTTGTCCTTTCGTGATCGTTCTACATTTTTATGATCGTCATGAAGACGCTTTATTGATGCTGATTAGTATTTTATTGCTGTATATTAGCAATCCCTATCATTAGCAGGGTTTATACAATCCTTTTGTTCACCTTATAATAATCGGATGAAAAGTATTAGAATACCTCATGTACAGAACCTGTTGAGGATATACTGGACCATTTGGAAATAAATATCACCTTGTGTGAAGGACGTCATATAAGCACTTATGATGATGATCCTTTGATATTTGAGTCTTGTTGGTCTTTGGTAGAGAATTGTTCAGGTTTACTACAATATTTGCAGTGTCTTAGACCATAGTAATAACATGTATGAGTTTTAAAAATGGACTGATTTCCCTTTTAAGAATTTGTTCAGCAGATTATCGATTATGTCGTCTTTCCTTGCATCATTGAACCTTTTGAAGATGAATATCGCAGCTTTAGATTCATGTTTTGTCCTCTGTAGTTTGTAAACACTTGCTTTTCAGCACCACTGTGTGTTTGCTTCGGTTGCATCCAGACGATTACGCAACGCTCATTTCTTTGTGTGGTTTTTATTTTTTGGACTGTTGCTGTGGTGAAGACTCTTTGGTTTGGGAGTTGTTTTTTTTTTTTTTATATAGGTTATTACTTATTTCATTTAAAAGTAGATAGATCAATAAAACTTCAAACTTTGAAATGTGGTTATTGAGCATTACCGAATTGGTCGAATAACACTGGTTCAGCCTCTGAAAAGGTTTGCAAATCAAACCTTTTGATGGACGCCACATATAGAGCGAGTGTAGGTGAGATGAGTGCGAGCTGTTGGATCAAACCTCCAGGCATGCAGGCACACACACCCACAGAAACCACAGCTAAAGAGAGAGGATAATGCTTTTGAGAAGTGCTGACATCGTTTTTGGTCCGTTTGCGTAATGAATTAGTTTGGGAAATGTTTTGCGGTGTTACCCTGGCTGGCTTAAAAAGAATTCCACACATTCTTCACTAAATGTGAATCACTGTACGGGAATCGCACGAACACGCATGCAGCGCACAAACCTCTGAGGTATGTGTTCACACACCACGCACATTCACTTTCAACTGAAAGTGAAGCAGTATCAACTGAATGTGACATGAGAGAGTGGAGGTGTGTACCGGTTTCTGGGGACTGGTTGGAAGAGGGAGGCGTGTCTTCTTCGACTTAACAAGCCTCGGCATGCTCAACCGCTCGGCTCGTAAAACCGGACACCAAAATCAGTTAATGCAAGTACTCAGAAGAAGCATGCTTCATTTTCTGATCGTGAATAAATAAAGATGGTAAAATAAGATTTGAAGCGGCACAATAATTACTTCATTTATAATTACACATTTTTCCTCCTTCAGGTTTTTCTGTTTTCTTGGATCATTTAAAATGTTCATTGACTGGAAGAACCTAAATAGTACCGTTTCATCTCCTGTTTTGCTGAGTAACCAGATGCTACTTCTTTGAATGCAACACCACTGGCAACAGAGAAGTGCGTATCAGAGTCCATTTCCTTATCTCTTGTGTGCCATCTCAATCCCTTTCCTGGTGGATGGACTCTAGCCAGAGGCAGGGGGTAATTAGATCACGTCTAAGGCAACCTCTCACTGGCCACTTAATGTAATTTGGAATAATTTTCATTGGGGCTGATTGGATTAGACTGCTGCTGCTCACTGCATGGATAACGATTGGGTTAGACACACACCCTGAGTGGACTAACACAATATTAACAAGGTACCTACTACCAAGCTTTTTTAAAATCCTATTAAATTGTAACCAATCAAAACTCCTTGGAATATATAAACCACACTTTCTGTTGCTGGATTGGTGTGTAATGCGTACGAGGAAAATCGATTTGAACACGGCCTCATTAAAGATGTAAATACACCCAATTCCGCACACTCACCCCACAGATGCTCTTCATGACTGGCTGTGGAGAAGTCATCCATCTCACCAGGCAGTGGTTCCCCTACAGGAAGCAGTGGGACCATCATGAGTCTGCGCTCCACCCACAACCTGCTGGAGTGTGAAACCTTCTGCTTCGCTGAGAGCTGAGCCACTGCAGGCTCCTATCGAAAACATTTGATGTGGACATATCTCAGAAGGACCATATTTACAATAATATGGACGGACCTGACTGGTGCATGTGCGGGAGTGAATCAAAAGTTACGACGGGAATTAAAAGTGGAACGGGGCACATTTTAGCGTTTGGGCACGGCTCGTTGAGCAGTGACTGATATTTTTTGGTTCTGCCCCCCTATGCTGGGCAGTCTTGTAGCTGTAGTGGAGAAGTGGTGCGTAATGGGGGTAGCGGTGGGCAGTTGTTGCTGCCAGGGGAGGTGGTGTGTTATTTTCAGTCCATTGTGTCTACTTCCTGCGGGTCAGGGGTTATTGGAGCAGGGTGTTGCAGACTTGACGGAGTAAAGAGGAGGGAAGGGAAGTCAGCAGGGTAGGCAGGAAAGTGGCCAGACTCACTCGACAACAGAGGCTGGTCAGCAGCTCGCTTACCGAGCTTCTATCGCAATGTTTCCCGTTTTTATCCGTGCAAAGCTTGGACTCTTCAGAACCAGGTAAAGAGCCATGAATTGCATTTCGATAACGGGAAAGCTCGTCATCGAGAATTTTCAATCGAACGCTGTTCCCGTCGGGGTTTTCCAAACGTCGTTCACTTGTTTTTGTCAGCTGAAGGTTGGAGACGGACTTCATCGGTTCCTCTTCGGTGTGGAGATGTTTGTTTGGGTCAATAGCTCACTATAAAAATAGTTGGAGAGAAATGCAATCGTAATTGACCCAAATGGTTACAACACAGTATATGACAGACCCTTAGAGTCAATAATAATTAATGTTTTTTTCTCTATTAAATCTATAAAGATCATTGAGAGCCTTGCACATCCAAAGAAACGTCCACCTCCAGTGACATCTCTTGAGTGAAAATGTTGAAATGTTTGCAATAATCTTGAGGCCTCAGCAACCTGAAAGAATGCGCAAAGTTCATTGTGTAATGACTTTGTATTCTCTGCAAGCCTTTGTTCTGCAATCAGGTGACAGTTGTTTTTATGGTTTGTGGCAGACTCAATGCTGTGTTGTTGTGCCAATATATTTGATTGATTATTATAACATTCCCGCATCTGACGATGTGGAGAAGATATTCATTATTTCTTTGAAGACATCCAAAGCCCTTTATCGGTAGAGCCATTTGAGCGACACACAATTAGCTCCACTCTGTTGCACTTTAACTTAAAAATAAAAAAGCTTAAATATATAAAAAGGAGACACTAATTCCTACGTAAAACTACATTTAATTCTACATTTAATTCACATTTTTTACAATAAAAAAATCCCGCAGCCCACCAAACAACCAAAAGACTTACAACATGTCACACTTGAGCATAATACATCATATGCCGACAATGTAAGTCTCTTAATGTGTTGATACTTAATCTGGTCCTGTTTGGATGAACCTAGGGCTGAATAAAGGCCCACATGAAGCTCTTCTTCAACAGCTCTGTCTCTCTCTGTTTTGAGTTGTTATAGCAGCCATGCTTGAACATCTCATCTCACAAAGATTTGTTGTGGAAAATAGGAACAATGTTGAAATGTCTCTGTTTTCCAGAATGGAGAAACAGCAAAGCTCAGCTTTAAACCACGGTCTGGTCTCAGATCAGTTGGTTCCTCCTGCTCGTCCAAACACCTTAGCTGAGCTATAGGGGTCCCTAACTCAGTCAAGGCATCCAGTGGAGGTTGAGGGGGAATAAATAAATAAACTTCTCCTCTATAGTTTTTAAGTGTCTACCTATTGTCTCACACAGCAGTGTTGACATCTCCTTGCGAAAGATAACTTTCACTTTAATGCTTATTGCCACCCACTGCATGGAAGGTATTTAATTAACTGCTCAGCCACTATTTTGCAGACTCAGACGCTCAACAATAGCACATTATTTGCGGCAACAAAATAATATTTTTTGGGAACAATTAAGTGAAATTGGAAATATTTCTCTCACGGCACAGTGGTTGAAAATCACTGCTGTAGACCTTTACAGTGATATCTCTGGCCTGGTCGGTCTTTCCAATTAACACACTTGACAGTATACCTGTGGGTAGCCAGAAATGTTGGCTTCACAAGGTACTCTTTAGTTTAGTAAACAATGACATCAGTAGACGAGCAAATTCTCAAAAATAAGTTATATATGTCTAAAGAAAATATTGGCTTCTCCCTAAAGGGAATGTGCCTTATTACATGTATTTCTAGAAATGATCAGAATGTCACCGATTTTTACCAGATGTTCACAGACGGGCACTAAAGCAAATATCTCATCAATACCGTTGTCCATCTTTGAAATATATAAACGTTTAGTTTCAGTGGAGCTATAGTGATGCTGCAGCATGTACACTGTATGCAGTTGGCTGCTGAGTGTCATTTTACAATAAAAAGCATCATCTCACTGACGAATAATATCACATTTCCTGACCGCTTCCCCGAACACAAGATGTTCTGTTTAAGGTGAGCAACATATCAAATGTGGTTATTGAGATTTCGTAGTACAGATGTGATTTGCTCTCTGCTTTGTCCACTAAAAGCATTTATATAATAACAGTATTGAATCCAATCCTCCGTTTTCTTTTTGGACAACATATGAGACGTGAGCTGTTGCAGCATCAGTGTTGATTGTTAATATAGAAGAGGTTCTAAAGTTAGCTCTGGACCGACCCCCAAACACAACCACAGTGACAAAAGGAGGCAAAAGCGGAAATTGTTTTGCCCAGAGTGTGTGTTGGGAACAGATGACCAGGAAGATAAAAAGTGCGAACAAAGTGGAAACTTCCACTAAGGGATGTTATTTTGCCGTGTGTGTGTTAGTGTTTTTTCTTTCTCCGTTTCTGTGTTGCACAAAGCCCCATGTTTCCTGGAAAACACAGCGAGAGGTATTTTTGAAGAAAAGGGCTAACACTGTGACTGCTGAGCAGTTTCCTTCATTATATGTAACTACTGACGCGTCTATACTCCCTCAGTCATACATGTTGCGCGGTTTTGTTAATGTTTAAACCTGCTCCCTGAGTTAATGCTTTACCCCGTGAGCAGGGTTTAAGTCTGGACCCAACCTGTCTGAAAGCTGCGTGTAGAGGCCGGGGGGGAAGCTGTTTTTCAGGGGACTTATATCTGTTGAAGGTGGAAGATGTGAAATGTTGTTGATGGAATATTGATTGAATCATCCTGGTTTTCTGAAGGGAAAAGAGACCCGCTGCCATCAGCCATCAGTTCCTCGTTTTCCTCACGCTACATCTTCCCCACCTTCTCCCGCTCACTCGCCCTCTCCCTTGGTCCATCCCTCCCTCGGTCTGTGGATACTCTAATGAATGATACAGACTTATTACTTGACCGAGAGTTCCTGTCCCGCCCTCGGAGAACGTGAACAGCAACAACAGCGATTACACATTTGCCTGTCCAGGACACTGGAGTAACAGCGGCACCGTGGTTCTGGGATGTGGGGGGGGGAAAACATAGAATTGGTTGATGAGATACTTTTCCAACGAAGCCACAGAGAATATAATACCTGCTCCTGAAAACCTTGGTAAGCATCTCTATTTCCTCTGCAGATAGTTTCCATCAAAGTTTTGTGAAACTTTCATCACGTTTCAAACCTAAATTATTCCAGAATGTACCTCTGTGTAGGAGTCCTTAAAGTTCCTTAAAATGTGTGGAAGCAATAGTTTTTGTCTCGACACTGACTTGTTATTGGGTCACATGTGAAAAGCACATAAATTGAGAACACCTGTTGGCCTTTGGGACGGTCTTTCATGAGCATGTTGGTCTTTGCGTGCGCTGTTTGCAGAGATAGCAGTATGAGTACCACGCTCTGTGTTCTTTGGACAGTCACCGTAGATTGTTAGGGCTGGGGTCAGATGGCGCCTGACTGGGTGAGAATTTCACAGCTGCAGATGAAAGAGCGCGACTGTGGGATGGTAAGATGTGGGAGAGAGAGCGAGGGATTGTGTTGCCGGAGAAGGGAGAGAACCGGCTTGTTTTGATCATGCTGCTTATGGATCAATACGCTGCTGATGAGCATGCACATAGCTGGTGTTACCCACACACCGAGAGGAGCTGTCTGGAGACACAGCTGCTCAAAGTTACCGCCGAGAAAAGTTTCTTTTACTTGCTGACTTCGAAGCATTCGGTATTATCAGATATTTATATTTATTTATGTCTTTACATTGCATGTCAGTTTGCCAGTTTATTTTATTTTTGTATTCATTTTTGTTAAGCAAGTGTGACTTTTGCATAAAATAACCGCTCCTTTTTTTGGTTTTGTAGCTAACTTGTTTGGCTTTGTATCCTGTCCAGAGGCCAGTGCTGTCTCACATGGCTGCAACAGTGTATTTAATAAGGAAGCCCATCAACTTGCTATCTGGTTATTGAACAATTACATATTATTATTTATAGTTGTTTCATATAGTCACATTTTGTGGAAATACTCACATTGCAAGATTATGGTTTGCAACTTTAGTGTCTAAATGCACAATAACAAGTATTTCCACAAGCTAGCACAAGATTCCAAGCGCAGAAAGAAAAGTAACTGGTTGTTTTGATTTTTTTAATCGTAGGATTATAATCTTGTTAAAACACTAAAAAGCTATTTCGCCCAATGAATGAGCATGATTTATCACATGATGCTGATAGTTATTTCTATATTTGGTCCATGTCGTTCACTCCCATTCTGGCTAGGATTCAAGGAGATCATTCAACTAGATAGATCACAAACTGTTTTACTTTAAATGTACATTTCCCAGCAGTCTACTGGCACAATGTGCAGCCAAAGAACGAGGAAGTCACAGTCGTTCTTAATCATCGATTCTTTAAAATCCTTCGGCACATTTGTGTTCCTTGTCACTCTTCATTTAATCTACTTTTGAGAATCTCTGGTGGCGGTTAATGCAACACTAGCACACGGGTAATTCGGAGCACGTACATACGGCCGAGTGTTATGCAAGGTTAGTCATTTGCATGGATGTCTAGTTTCTTAGGAATTCTGGATGTTGAGCTTTGGTTCTTCTGGAAGAATTGAGACATGAGATTCTCACTGTTGTGTCTCTGACCTGTGTGGGAAGACAGGGCGCCTGCACACAAAGCAACGATGTGATGTTTCAGTTTAACAAAGATTTGTTCTTGTTTTCTCTTGGAGAGGAGAGAAATGAAGAGGTTGACTCTCGCATGGGAGCAGTGCTAAGGGTGGACACGGATGATAATTGATAAGTTCAGAAACAGTTGGGAGTTGCAATATTTTCCCGTGGGTGTTTGTCAGATGGACATGGACGAGTTCAGTGGGACACGCACAGTCACACCTAAGCTGGTGTTGATGTTCGCCTGGGTGGTCCTATCTTTAGCTTGTTCTCACTCTATTTCTCTTTGTTTTGTTCCTCTGCTGTCTTTGGCCTCACTCCTGTTATGAGTGCAAAGAAAAGAGACTTTTATATTTCCTACTAAATGTTTTATTTGGAAAATATTTTTTCAATAGTTTTCATTATGTCCGTTCAGGACTACTTTTACATTAGTTCGCTGTTGCCCCAAGTGCAGTCAAATGTTATTGGGAATATTCAATTGAAATTCAATTAGGAAATGTTTGAATCATTGCTCATTATTATTATTCTACAGGGTTCGTACGGTCATGGAAAACCTGGAAAAGTCATGGCATTTTAAAATGGTCATTTCCAGGCCTGGAAAAGTCATGAAAAAAACTTGAATCATAAAAGTTTTGGAAAAGTCATGGAAATTTGTTAAAATCACATGTTCATTCACGGCGAGTTTGAAATAATTAATATATTTTGTAAAGATAGACGCTCAAAATATAAGCCAGCGTACGCTCTCAATACACTACATTTTCTACAGTTTTCATGTTTATGCCGAGATTTCAGTTTGGTCATGGAAATTTGGTTTAAAATCATGGAAAATTCATGAAAAAGTCATGGAAATCCATTGGTCCAAATGTGTAAGAACCCTGCGTCTAAATATTATAGAATCGTTATTTTAGAATCATTGCCCATGTTTATAGTGTGAAGCCCTCTTGTTGTTGAGTGCTGCTGCTATGGTTAGGGTTAAAACGTAGTTAAAGGTGCTTCTGTTAATGCAGTCTGCAAAGCGTTCATGCATGACTTGGCTTCCTTAGGGCTGCCCGGCAACACCACTTGTTCTTCTGCATCAGAGTGCACACTTTGTTAGAACAACATAATAGAAAGCACATTATTGTCACTGAAATGTTGAAAAAGTTACCATCAAACACGCATGCTGCGAGAGAAGATTGCAAATCAATGCCTCAATATTGGATGGAAATCTGGGTAAAAGCTTTCTTCTTTTTTCCTGCGCTCTGTTAGCCCGTCTTATCTCCTCACTTAAAAGACCTTCAGTCACGGACTAGCTTTCTTTGCAGCATTAGCAGAAGTGTCTCGGCTGCCAGGGGAGAGCTTTGGTGAAGCACATATGACGAGGAAGCTGTCCATGCTGTGGCATGGCTGACCTTTTTTCAATGAGAGTGCAGATAGGAAACCGAATCGTAAAGTCTCTACAGGAAGCAGAGGAAGGATGGAGGATGGAGGATGGAGGATGGAGGATGGAGGATGGAGCCTTCAGATGCAACACTAGAAAGACAAATACAAGGAAAGTGATTTGTCAATAATTCTGAGCTACTTAGCGATGAAAATTAAGAAATTAATATTTTACTGCTGTAATCTGGGGACAGCGGTGCATTAGAACCATTAAGACGTGCAACACGAGTGGTGAGACGAGACGGACTTTAAAGCCCCCATGAAACGCTGCCTTTACTTCCTTAATGTGATGCGTTTCCTCTTGAAGCAGGATGTCGGTTATTGCATAACACAGTGCACGATCGTTCTAAATCAATGTCCTTTAGGCGATCGGACAGTCCAAGTAATCTCTGGATGTTTACATCCACAATAATGGCAGGTCTAAGGGTAGAGGGTTGCCCCTCATTTACACATTTCAATGTTGTTTACTCGGGTTCAACTGGACTTGTTAATAACCTGCGTGAACTCTCACAGTGCTTTTATTCCCCTCAGTCTAAAAGTCACAGCATCTCTCTGGTCTTGCAATTTAATAGTAATGTATATGGTGGCCATAAAAAATAGAAGAGACACATTGTAACAAAAAAAAACTTAAATACAATATTTCACTGTTATTTATTGGGGTGCACTCCCACCTCGTTTTCGTAACGCTTGCGTCTCCCCTTCTGACATAGCAGTGGCAGTTAAGAGGGTCTGGGACAACCTGATTACATAGAACAGGAAGTCAGAGGAGGGAGAGGTCTGGAGCTACAGACCCCTACACACACTGCTGCACATGATAAAGTCAGAAGGCGCAACACAACAACAACAAACAACACGCAGCAATCGCTTACTCACGTCCAGTAACAGAAACAAGACACCGAATGAAAACGGCTCTTATGGATATACAGCTTGCAAGGTAGGGTCACTGTTATACTGCTATTCACTCAAGTTCTTCAAGAGGATTCTGTCACAGATAATCTGTAAACATTTATGGGGATTTTGAACATCTTACAAAAATATATATATATATATATATATATATATATATATATATATATATATATATATATATATATATATATATATATATATCAAGTCAAGCACTGTGGTGCTCCGTCTCATTCTTGTTGATGGCGTGGGGTCAGGGCAAAGTGAGTATTAGTTCATCAACGCTTGTTTAAAGCCCTTTTTTATCAATTTCCATTTCATGTTGGATCCAGTTCCACATTTTCTTTACCTTATTATTATTATTATTATTATTATTATTATTATTATTAAGGAAAAAAGAGAGCATTGTATCTTGAAATTGCCAGTGTTACCAGTTCAATTGTGACTGTTTGGGTTTAGTTTACTTTAACTTTAACTAAACTAACTGTATGGTTGCAAACATAGTACACAATACTTACTGCATGACAGACTGAATGGAGATAATTAAGGATAGAGATGTCAAAACCTTCCCTGATAATCTATAGCCGGTCTAAACTGTCACATTAGGTTTGCGTGCTGGATCCTAATCGTTATTGATGTATAGATGATCGATTGAGAACACCAAGATCCATCCTTTACATGCAATTAGTTCTTGGCTTATATAAATATGGCGGGATCGGTTAAGGTGGTATTTGCCCGACGGTTCTTTAATGTATCCGCTGTGCGTAGAATACTGAGCCTCCCACCTGCTGTGGACCCCACCGCTCAGGCGTGTCCCCTCTCCGACCAGCAGGCGGAGGGCGGGCCGATGACGTCGGCCGATCGGCCTCACTTCGCCAAAGGCCATGCACTCTTACTTGTACGTTAACTGCCCTCTCTGGTGCTCAAGGATGTAAAAATAGCTGTTTAGCAAGAATCCCAGTCATGTCTCGCTAACAAAGACTGATTTATACAAGTTGCGGCACTAAGCATAGAGGAGCTTTTGTTCCCCCCCTCCTCCTCCTGCTCCAGACCTCGTCACCAACACTGCGAGCGCCTAAACCTCTGACGCTCTTGACACTCCTCTCTTAGAACATCCTTTGTTCCGCGTGGTCGCACAGTCCCGATAGTGAGGCTAAGGGAAGCACTGCGGTCGACAAGTTTGCGTATTTGTTTATTGCGCTTGGGTCCGATTGCGGTGTCATGGAAATACTTGGTGGTTGTGTTACTTTTTTCTGCATCATGCAAATGCAGTGATTGAATATCCAGGTGTATTCTTACATCGTTGTACATGGCCTATGCAGTCTCTGAAATTCACTTAAATGCGGCGCCAGATCCCAGCACCTGATGCTTCATTTCTATTTGCTCAGCTCACTCCTCATTCATTCTAATTAGACTGAAGAATACACAAATATTGACACACAGTTGTATGTTTAATTTCCTGCTTGAGAGGGAGAGACGGTGAGCGTAAGCCGGTGCAAGAGTCCCCCCCCCGACTGACCGTAAAAGGCCATTAAATGTTGTCTGTTTGTGATTTCTTGCAGATTAACCAACGACCACATACTAATTTCTCTCGTTATCGCCGACATATTGACCTTCCTTCCCTCGTCGTCGCCCTGTGCTCTATCCTCTCTCTCGCTCATCCCTTCCACTGGGCTTTTCTGAGGAACAAACAGAGAAGCTGTCCTAGTGGGGATGAGTCAGTGCAGCTGGGGTGCAGGTCATTTACCCACAGCCCACTCAGAGGGGACAGATGGCCTGGCCACTCGCATGCTGCTAAGTGCTAACCATGCATCCAGCCTGCGAGCTAAGCTAATGCTAACACATAGCGGGTGAACCGGAAAAAGGCTCCGATAATTCTCTCAAAGCACTGATTTACTGTATAGAGAGATGACTACTTCACCAGGACTTTCATTTAGTGTACAGTTTTGAGTAGCTTGTGATGCTGATTTCACTTGGGAATGCTCACTAATGACACTTGGTGCATCCCGAAGTGAAATTAGCAAAGATACATATAATACAAA
Source organism: Liparis tanakae (assembly GCA_036178185.1). NCBI lineage: Eukaryota > Metazoa > Chordata > Actinopteri > Perciformes > Liparidae > Liparis > Liparis tanakae. The sequence continues at coordinate 6,906,029 of CM070110.1, forward strand.
TTCCCTTGTATTGTGGATACTGAAGTTTTGCAAAAATATGAGTATACTGTATGCATTGTGTACAGAGATATTGTCTTAGTTGTATTTCCTGGTCGTCTTTCTTTAAAGGTTCTTTACATGAAAATCAGAACATTAATTTAGCTTTTTAAATGGACGTACACCTGAGCAGAAGACGAAGGCCACTGCCTCCGTGTGTGGGTTGTAATCCTCGCTCGTCGTTGCTTTGTTGACATCGCCGGGCTGGCCGCATAAACCTTTTAGTGCATGCGAGCGTGCCCCACTGGTCAGCTCATGGCTGCCACTCTGCACGGCGCTCGTATGGCGATTACAGCTGATAACGTTGTCCCGACTGATGTCGTTGTCACGGAAGCGCAGCGCCTAGCCTTGCGCCTACCCCGTGTTAGTGCAAACAACGGCAGCGGTGCCGTTACCACTGTTCACTAGATATGCTCTGATGTTCAAATATGACACCTTTTTAATGCAATTCAATTCAGTTTATTTGTATAACCCATTAGAAATTTGTCTCAGAGTGCTTTACAATCTGTACATATAGACATCCCTGCCCCAAAACCTCACATCGGATCAGGAACAACTCCCAAACAACCCTTCAGGGGGGAAACGGGGAAGAAACCTTCAGGAGAGCAACAGAGGAGGATCCCTCTCCAGGATGGACAGATGTAATAGATGTCATGTGTACAGAAGGAACCATTATACACAAATTAAAACAGAGTAATACCACAATCAATGAATATTAATACACAGAGTGTATGAATAATTGGTAGTAGGCATATTCCACGATTCAGACCTCGACGGTCCATCAGGCAGATGGAGGTGGAGTGGAGGAGTGGGCGGAGTCTCAACAGGGCCATGGCATTTTATTGTCCGTCATCCTTTAAAGTTGTTAGTGAGCCAACGTTTTTGCTTTATATCATGACAACACTAATGTTTATCTTGCTGTTTTAATTTTTTTAGGACCATGTATCTTAACTACATACTGAGACATAATTACTGGCGTTTTAAAAGAAGCATGGGGCCTTAAGTGCCTATGTATTGTGATTCATGCTGTGGCATATTTGCTGTTCACCCCCCTTAGCCACGTGTCTGTGGTTCTATGCTCTTGTTCTGTGTTCTCCTATTGCAAAAAGACAGGAAAGTAGGTTGGAAGAATGGTTGGATGTTGTCTGTGCAGTTGTCTTGAGTGCCCATGCTGCAGCAGCAGCACATATAGCAGAACCATTTCAATCCATAAAGTCATAGGTTACCGAGAGTATCTTGTAAAGTTGCATATGCAGTAAACACAAAAAATCAAAACGTTGCGGTTTCGCAGTGCGATTAAATGTCTGAGCACAGCGCTTATCGATTTAGTGTCCTTTTTTAAATGCCCTACAATAGTCTCTGATCCATTGTGTTCAATGTGCAAAGCGGGCCCATGTTTGCCTGCATTAAAACACTGACTGTCATACATGAGGCCGTTGAGACACTGACTGTCAGGGAAACCTGTCCACGTCCTGGAGACACGCTCTGGTGTAATGTCCCAACTGCTGCTACCGCAGAAATAAGTAACCCACAGGCCTATCCCGGCCCCATTAGAGATATGGAGGATGAGTTTAAGTATGTCGTTTAACAGCCTGTCATGGCAGTACATTCACATTAGCAATTAGTGCTCTCAAAGGCTTTTTAGGCCGATTTAATCCATCTAAACCGTGAAGCACAATTAGCCTTTTAAGCATAGTAAAACTGGAGTTGGTGGAGCTAGAGTGGTGTTGGCAGGATGGTTCAGCAGGAACTAGTTTTATACATTTAGACTAATAGACTAGATCAAACTCTTTGGCTGCACACTTATTTTGTAGCAGCTACGGGCTAATACATCGAGCTCATTTCCAGCGTCTTACAGCATTTAGGAGTCTTGCCAAGTCTTTAATCAACATGTAGTGCTGCCATATTGTCTCATTCGATTCTCTACTTCTCCTGGTATGGATTCTGGCATGGCACGTTACCAAGTAGGACATTTCCAAAGTCTGATGTGTGAATGCTACGGCTCGTTTACTTCTTTATATCTGGCAACAGGGAAACTACGCTGAAATGTTAGCTATGGCGCTGCAATAGATAAGACTTTTCTAAGAATAGCCAGATGGATTTGCAGATAAAGTCTCTATTGATGCCAGCCAGACTCTAAAAGGAATAGTTTAGCACTTGCATCGTCACAACCGCAACAAATGTGGATGTTTTCCGAGCGCCTGTATGCAGGACTATTTCACGGCCGGCTGTAGAGACAATCCAGTTTATTATACAGACATGAGAGCCATACTAACTTCTTATTAAGTGGAGCAAATACATCAATTTCTCCAAAATGCTATATTAGATTGTCTATTTTGCGTATTTTCTCCCTCCTTACGCACTTAACCGACGTCTGTCTTCATCTTTGCCTTTGTCATGCTCCAGTGTTGTTAGGTCAGAAGGCCTCTGACGGCAGCGTGACTCCACTCAGTTGGCATCTCCCCGCAACCCTCCCACCCTTCCTTCGCCTGTCATCTTCTTAGTCAGACCCTCAATGCCCTCTCTGTCTGGCCCCATGGGCTGTAGGTCCTGGGTGGGCGAATGGAGGGTGTCTTCCTGTGTTTCGCCCTATCAGAAGACACTGGGACGCTTGGAGAAAGGGGATAGGGGGAGATGCAGAGGGGTTGGTGGGGACAGCTGCCATGCTAGGGGAGCCCCCACCATCCCAGTCCAACATCGTCCCATGCCGTCCCATTCCCAAGCCTGGGGAGCGTGAACGCCAGACAAGTTGAAGTGGGCTCTGGGATTGTTGAGTGAGCTGAATGGTTCCCAATCAGTTCCTGGATTAAGGAAGACTAGAATGGATGTGTATCTCTCCTTCAGTCATTAAGTACTTGACCCTGACTCGGACTACTTGGGATTTAGCCAATAATTCGACACTGGCCGCAATGGAATACACAACAAAAAGCAGGACTAGATGCCTCATGTTCTTCATGAGCCTTGACAGGAGGTATGTAGTAATGGTGGACAACTGCTCAGTATTTGGCAGAGGACATCTGGTGACACGGTTCCACTGCTTCTCTGTGGCATCGAGATCAAAGTACTGTAGTGTGGTTTAGGTTACGTCATGTTGGTATTCAGAGTGTTTACACACACACACACACACACAAACACACACACACACACACACACACACACACACAGATGCGTCGACTTCCTATGTAATTACGATCTTATTGTCAAATTACTCTGTTGCCATTTTGGTTGATTGCAAAATAAGACCCTTAAGGTACTTGGTATTGGTGCAGTCGATGTGTTTCTTTCACCCCATTTATTGTCTGGCATTCTGGGTCAAATTGACTAAATCGAATCAAGGGAAACGAGGGAAACATTTTCTTTCTGCAGAAACCTGATTTATTGACCACACAAGCAGTTTCCCAACAAGTCTGGCACAAGGCTGCACTCGCATGACACATTTTCATCGTAAAAGAAAATCATAGGGATGAATTGCAAAGAGGTTACTCGTAGTGTTGCATCCTTGCATCTTATATTTGTAAACCCAAAGTGCAACTATAAGTGAAAGAAACGCTCTGATTGCAGACACAGTCGCACATTAGGGAAAACAACCCCGATGTGTTGTCTCACTACAAGTGCCCGTTCTCCCACTGCGCTCTCAGCCCAAATGCTTTTAATAAAAAAGAAAAACAACACTTCTGGCTGCAGTGCATATCACTAACGCACTTAAAATCTGCCCGCATTGGTTAAAATATATGGTGGACGCTAGAGGAGAAATCAGATTACTGACCAGCTGCACCCAAATGTGGATTTTACAGTAACAGAGTTATTGCGCTGCATGCAAATGTGTTTGACTTCCTGCCGTAACCTGATTTGTTCCACTTTGCTGTTGTCTGTCGTGCATATAAATGAAGTCACTGTCCGTATGCATGTCAAGTTTCTGGGATATCTTTTCGTCCGTGTATCATTATATAGGGTTTTACTTGTATGCATGTGTCTGGTGCTGGATGGGTGGTACAAAATCAACTGGTGCATAATTGTGCACGAGCAGAGCCGTGTGAAAGTCCACAGATGGAGGAGAGATGCTCAGGCGAGCACACAGCATGTCAACTGTCTGTGACCATGCTAATTCATAAACGATGGCTGCAGATTCTCTTCAGGGGATGCTCTTCTTTGAATCAGAGGCCGCTGATTGCAACTGTGACTTACCTTAAGCGCCGTGTACGTGGGAATTTACTATTTCATTTGGATCTTAGATTTCTTTTGGGAGGTTTCCATAGTCCCTATTCTTTTTCACTCTAACTTATTCTCCATTATTTTGAGTTGAATGCATTTCGACTGCCTTGCCCCAAGGAGTGAGCGGCTGTTGACACGTCCTCTTTAGTGTTACCTTTTTTATTATTTCCTTGTTCCATGTATTTTGGCCCAATGCAGCTTTTATACATCTTATTCGCGGCAGTTCATTTCACTTTGTATCTTTCATCTTCCTTTTTGTCGTGCTACATTAATTTCTCCTTTGTTGTACGGGATGAAATGTTTTGATCTTTTTCATATGATAATCTACCTAATGTAGCCCCTTTTTATAGTTTCAGTATTATCAACTGCTGTTTTTAACAGCTGTTTAATTTGTAGTTTTGCAGAAACGGCAGCCACCTGTGTGACGTATCTTTGTCAAGTCCATGTCAAAGAACAGACCAAGCTACACATTTAGAAATTCTTCTCAGATATCATCATTTAAATATTGATGGTGTCTTGTGTTTTTGGTCCAACACAAAACAAACATAAATGCGAGTGTTCAGATGTTTTTTTTTTTATCTCTGTGAGTAACTGGTTGGTCTCTCAGGAATTTGACAAAGAGCTCCTCCTCGATGACGGCAGAGCAGTTTGATTAAACAGGTCTCACTTGCCTCACTTGTCCTCGGCGTGCACAACGTACCCAGTTGTGTCAACTTCTCACCCTGGGCGGGCCGGGCCTCCTCGCTGTAACCCAAGCTCCCGGTCCTCCTGTTCCCCACAGGGTAACTTGACCCCAGATTGCTTTGTCATGGGCCAGAGAGAGAGAGGTTCCCTCTCCACGCCCACCGCCTTTGTGCGACCAACCCAACACGGACATATCGGTGTTGTTTTAGCACATTCGCTTTAGCTTTTACCTTTATTTTAGGCCTTTAAGAAAGCCTGCCTCAAAGAATGTATTTAATAGATGTAAAGCCTCATTTGGACCATGTGGGTGTGTTTGTGATTATATAATGCTGTCCTTTTGAACTACAGTGTCTGAAACATGTGCTGCACGTGTGTGTGCAGTATGTCAGTGTGGGACGTGAGGAGTTTTTGTGTGTGTGTGTCCATGTCATTCCATGTTTTCCTCCATGTGCTTCCTGTATGTCTGCGTGCCCGCTAGGGGCTTTTCAGATCTACAAGTTGTTTTGTCATCCTGTTTGTGCAGGGAAAGGCCTGATGCTCATCATGCTGTCTCAGTCAGGGGCTTGGCCCACTAACAAAGAACACCCTGTGGCTGGAGAGGCAGCGAAGAGATGAGAAAGAAACGCACGTCCACAGCATTGTTAATACGCTCAAAATAATACCCCAACACAATAACAAAACGGCTTCAGTTTGCATTCCTCACACCGCTTCCTGATCGGTCTGATCTCTGTGCTGCTTGCTTGTGTACTTGTTCTGTCATTTACTCACATTATTCAAACGGGACTGGGAAAGGCTCCTGGTAATCAGCAACAAAGGGGAGTGAATTATGTTTTAATCACTCTCTTATCTTGTGATAAAATCCAGCAATTGCTCCGACAAGTTTAGCGAGTATTTTTTGCGGAGAGCTTATTTTGAGCCACAAAACATTCGGCCCAACTCCGATGACTTAGCAAAATCAAGAGTTCATGACCCTCTTGAGTCTGCATTTAAATGAATGACTGCTGGATATGTTTTCTAAATATAACTACAAACACCATGAGGTGGAAAGTACAATCGAGAAAGAGATCAGTGTGGCGTCGTATTTACTTTTGACGGTCTGAATAGGAATAGGCCTCTCACTCTCACTGACCTATATCTTTGAAACAACACTTGATATGACTGCTATGTGTGATATGTAAACAAGTTCTGAAGCTTGTTTTCGTCTGACGCAAGTAAAATAGCTACACTGCAGTATTGCAGTTGGACGTTTTTATATATGAGTAATAAATAACCGATGTATTCAATTGCTGCAGATACAAAGAAGGGATGCAGGTGGTGTCTCATTGTCTATCTCTTTAATGCACTTCAGGATACAGATTTAATTATTGAACTGTTCTTTTATGTATGGACACAAAAGGAAGTCATACATCTCAGCTGACTGCATCTTTTTTTTTGTCTGTCTGCCTTTTTTTTTGCTTTGTGGTCAATTTTTTCTCACAGACTACACATCCCATTTGAAAGAACATACCCCACAGCCCGTTCCTCTTTTGGTTATTCACCCCAATCATGGTGCCCGGACAAACTGTGTGGCTTTTTGTTCTGGTCATCCCAGACGCATATTTCTGGTTCGCGAGCCTCTTTCCCTCTTGGCCTCGAGTATCCTCCGGTTGGGGCAGTGCAGCTGGTGGAGAATGCACACAGAGACACCGGCTCTGCTACGACACGTCGGCGAAACTGGAAAAATAAAGCATTTGGCCAGCGGTCGAGCAAGAATGGAGCAGTCATTGTGAGAACACACATATAACCTTTGGCCTCCTTTCTCTGCAGGCATGGAAGAAGCGGTGGTTTGTTCTTCGCAGTGGCCGTCTGACAGGCGACCCAGACGTGTTGGAGTACTACAAGAATGACCACGCCAAGAAGCCCATCCGCGTGATTGATCTCAACTTGTGCGAGCAGGTATGGTTCCTCTCTACAGCCAGCCTGCAATCTCTAAACCCACGCTCCACATATCTGAATCTAGGGTTCATTCTTAATGTGAGCATGACGTCAGGCGGTTTTACTACACATAGGGAGGCGATGTCTTCGCCAAGGGGTCGGGTGAATTTGTAAACCACATTTTCCTTTCACGTCACTCCAAATTATTGAAAATCTGTAATTGATTAAACATGCTTTAGTGAATATCTATATGTGCCTGTATTTATTATCACACCATCATTTTCATTATTGCAAAGTAGGTTTTCAGGTGTATGGAATTTGCTTTGGTGTGTTCGACATTTACATTTACAGCCCCCTGGACTATTCCGCTTTAAGAGCTCTCCAGTAGTGCCTGCTGTCGACTAGAGATGAACACATCAATCAGCCGCCGGTTGAAACCAATCAGTTTTCAGCAGTTTGGCCATGACCAGTGGCCACCGGTCAGCCTTATATTTCATAACGCTCACAATTTGTCCGAACTGCAAGTATACAATATGCTTCGAAAAACAATCGCACAAATATTTGGAAGAAACTAACTTAATTGGAGGTTTTCACAGCAATATAAAATATATATTTGAGAAGGGATTATGATCTGTTTAACTTCCCACCACTAGCTCCAACAAGCTTATAATACATAAATAAAACTACTAATGTCACTAGTAATCACAGTAAGTATTTAAATAGACCTGTAATCATTTCCTCCCCTAATTTGAATTGTGTGTATTTTTGGAAACAACTGATGTAGATGTCGATAACAACGTAAAAGTTTACACTGAGTTTGGAAGGGCTATTTATTTCAGCTCTACTACTCATCTATTCAAGTAGCTTTCTTAATCATTGGCTGTAAATATGTACTTCATTAATATATTTGTCAATATATTTGTTTGTTGCCGCTTCAGGTGGACGCTGGGCTGACGTTCAACAAGAAGGACCTGGAGCACCGGTTCATATTCGACATCAAGACCATCGACCGCGTCTTCTACCTGGTGGCTGACACCGAAGACGAGATGAATAAGTGGGTTCGCTGCATCTGCGACATCTGTGGATTCAACCCCACCGACGACGGTAAGCATCGGCACTCGATGGTTAACCGCACATCACGGCTGCATTACATCACAGCTGCATTACATCACAGCTGCATTTCATCACTACTCCTTCAACCTGAGGCACGCTGAGACAATAGGGGTTGAAGTTTCGCTTCACCGGGACGGATTTCACTCAACGTTTAAATTCAAGCCACATGCAATCACCCAAATAGCATGCTTTTTAAAAACATTTTAAACAATTTGGTCAGATGAAGTTTGAATTGCTTGAAGTGTTTTTTATAATTTCCTTTTTTTTTCATTTTCGTTTTGGACAGTATCTTAATTTACAAAGTATACATCAGCACAGGTGTAGTAATCAATATATACCATCCAGTCTTTCAAATTAAATAACATTGAACATTTTTGGGAGAGTGTACATACAAACAGAGAAATACATCAGACAAGGGGGAGACTAGGGAGGGAGAGGGACAGAAGTCGGAGAGGTTTCCTAAACTAGAGCAGCATTGCAGGGTCATTTATTTATTATCTCCACAGGACCTGTCCGTCTTGGTTTTGCATATTGCTTGAAGTGTTTAAACACTATTTCTATGAAGAACAGGTCTTGAAAAGAATACATTGAAAGTGGTAAATATGGTTTCATACATCTTGAGTGATGGACAGCCTTGAAAACATGTATTCTGTTATTTCTGGCTCTGAAGCAGACGTCTGTGATGGATGAACCACAATACTTATTTTGTTGTTGACAAATTTTGCGCAAAATTCATAAAATACCAAACAGAATCAGACAGAAACACAATAACTTGCTGTGTAGCAGCTTCCTCATCAGCTATCGGCAATTTTGATTGGTCGCTCTCTCGATGCCACTGTGGTGCCTCTCTCTCTCTCTCTGCCTCTCTCTCTCCCTGGAGGAGCTGGGCGAACGAGCTGAATGTTCCAGAAGGCCTCTCTATGCAGCAGAGCTCTAATGATCCACGTGTTGTGTTAAATCTCACGTTACCCTCGTCCCCAACACGGTATAATCAAATCATTGTGTCCCCGTCGGTCTCACTGCCCCTCTCTTCCCCTCTTCTCTTGTTGTCATTGTCTCTCGTTTACGTTCTCTCGTTCCCCTCCCTGTCCTCGAGCCTAATTGCAAGCGTTGCTATTTGCATCTCAGTCTTCTATCGTCCTTAGACTAAATATGTCAGCATTTGAAAGTGATGAGAACAATTTCACTGTCTTGCATATCTCGCCACGAAGAAGCCTTTTAGGAGAGGAATGCACATTTCAAACCTGGCAACCGAGTCACAGATTACGCTCCTCCAAGGTCGGCCTCGACTATGCCCCCCCCCCCCACCTCGGTTACAGAGCTGGCGTTGCAGGGCAAGCCCGGCAACGCTCCTCCACGCCATCATTGAAACTGGCTGTTGAAACCCTGATGTGCCAACAAACAGTGAGCCCATCGAAGGGGAAACGGGGTCTGAAGACAGAAATCCTTGCAGATATCCCTCCTCGCACTTCTCGTTACTAAAGAATGTCCTTGGCTCCCTCTCTAGCGCTCGCTTTCTTCTCCGATATTAGAGGAGGGACGGTGGAGGAGGTGAAGATAAGCACGAGCAGAGGGGATTTTCCCTTTTTTTCCTGTATGAATCGGCACAAACGGCTTCAACAAACACACATGGGGGGGGGGGGGATGAAGGGATGAAGACGGCAGAGGAGGAAAAAGATGCTCCGTCATTAGAGAAGTTGACTTTATGAAGACGGGAAAGAGGGGACCTTCCTTGTGTAAGAGAAAACCATGTCGGTTATAGAAGAGAGTGGGAGGAGAGCTGTGAAAAAGGAGAAGAAAGGGGAGCGATGCGGAATGAATACGGATATTCTGTTTCACCAAAGCATACGCATCAGCCATCTTGGCTCTGGGTGCAGTGCAACAATCGGCTCGAGCAGAAGGGTTTCAAAAAGACTCTGGTATTTCTGTGATAAAGCAGAGACCTTGAGGAAATGCTGTCTGAGGAGGAGTGTGTGGGATTCTGAAGGCGCTCGCCGTATTCAGGATGCTCACCAACAAATTACGCTTTTAAGTGGGTTTCACGCGTTGGACGTGACGAGAAGGATGGAAATATGAATTCAGGATGATTTTTTTTTAATTTTTTTTTATTGTCGAGTACATTCAAAGCAATGACTGGAGTGTGCTGTAACTTGATATCAGCTGTCAGTGTCTCTGAGGGAATGTTGTCACACCTACGTGTATCACGTCCTTCCCCTGAAGGTGGACGGTGCGCTTCACCTGAAAAGGTTTGAGTTCTCCCCGAAGAAGAAAGGGAGGTTTTCGATTCTTTTGACTTCAGGCTCACCGCTTTGATTTTCGGTGGATCTACTCTAAAGAGATATCTGAGATTTGTCCTTGAGTTGTTGAGTCTACACACATGCGCCGCTCCGGTTTGGATTTTATAGACATGTAAAGTTGATGTAGTGTCAGTGTGGCGACTGGAGACTGTTACATTGGAATCGGGTTGCTAGGAAACAGCTTGGGTCCAAGTTTACTCAGCCGGTTGACATTGGCGAACACCGCGTACTGTTTACTTTCTGCCTAATATCATCAGTCAGCAACATCCCCGTGTGGGCTTCACCGAGCCACAGTCGGGGCAGCGCTCGGCCTCCTGGTAGGACCGAGGGTCCAGATGGAGCCAGAGATCAACAAAGATACAATAATGTGGTTATTATCCAGCATTATGCTTATATTAGGACAAATTCAGTATGAGAATAACAAGAACAATAAAAGAACTGATGGATCCTTCAAACTTCCATCAACCGGAAGCCTTAAATGACATTAATGTGATATTCTAATCAGTGCCATGTGCCGCGCTGATTAATAACCGCAAAGCCACCCAACAATATGCGACAAACAGCCAATCATAGACATCTGCTGAGAGATCTGGATGGCATCTCATTTCCACATCAATTTAATCTCTTGATTACAGTCTTAAGAATAATGCGATTAATTCATTAGTGGCCTTTTTTGTTCAACACGGCATCCCTGAAGGTCCAGGCTTCATTTCCTAAAACGTGTATGAAGTTCTTTTGTTTTTATCGGAGTTCATCCTTAATTCGGTGGCAGTGGCCCACCTCCTCCTAGTCATCTGTGACAAACCTTGTATTTTCTGGTTTGACGTGCTAAAGGAGATAATACGTAAACGGTCGTGAGAGGAATTGACCCCCGCCGCCTTGTCTCGTGTCCTGCAGAGGCGGCGAAAGCTGCTCACCAGTCAGCCATTGGAGGCCTGGTGGTGGACACCGCACCACACCCAGTGCTGGGTAACATCGCCGGTCCTGCAGCAGTGCTGTCCAGTGTGCCTCCTCCGTATCAGCCGGTCAATGTGCGACACCTGGAGTCTCAGTCCAGCTCAGAGGAGCCGCAGGATTACCTGTGGCTCGTCAACTGCGAGAGCAAAAAGCCCGAACCCAACAGGTGAGTTTGTTTGCGTCCACACGTGCTTTTTATACGTCCGAGTGTCCGTATTCACTTTCTTGGAGCGCTACACTGTGACACAAGCTTCTCTCTGTGTATTTTTCCAACCCATTTCTTCTTTTTGTACATTTCATCCGTGCTGCCACTCTCTGTGTGGCGTGTAGCTCAGTGCAGCGTCACTCTCCATCGGAGGGAGACCAGGAGTATTTGCTCCTGGAGGAGTGTGAGAGCAAGACTCTTCCTCTTCAGGCTAGTCTGTGAGTGGCCAGCCATCCAGCTGGAACTGCCTGCTTGTGTGTGGAGTGCTACACGTGTTAAAAAACAACAAGACGGATCAACAGCGACACTCAAAAAGTTCACGGCTGTAGATTTACATGGCGTCTGTAGATTCTAGCTGGAATTGAATCGTCCGATCTTTTTTAGATCAGAGCTGACCGAGATTACTTAACATTTCGTTGCCTGCATGTAGAAAACAGCATTTACCCGACATCTTCTGAGAAAGATGTGAATACAGCTAGAGACGCCGTGCTATGTGTTGTTACTAACCTTGGCTTGCAGACTGAGGGGATTTCTTGGCTTGCCAAAATCAATTGTGGATATTTAATTCTGCGGCGTGTATGTATATTGTTTCCTCAGAGCTCATGCTGAGTGTTCCAAGTCTACCTCCTCAGAGACGGACCTGAACGACAACCTTCCCTCTCACCGCACGCCCACCTCCTCCACCTCCTCGGCGAAACACGCCTCGCACAACGGCTTCTTCCCGCAGCACCCGGCCTCCGCCTCCTCCATCTACGACTCGCCTCCGCCGCGCTGCGCGTCTCTCTCGACCGACGCCGGCCTTTACCACCTCCCTCGCAGCTACTCCCAGGACACCGTGCTGCTGCCCAAGTCGGCGTCCTCCCCGGTGGCCCACCCGGACGGCGGGGACGCCCCCGAGCTCTACGTCTTCAACACGCCGTCGCGGAAGCCCTCGATAGAGTCGCAGATGCGCAACTTTTCCATCAGTTACGATATCCCACCGACACCTGGCGCAAACTGTACTTACCAGGTGCCCCGCACTTTGTCAATGTCGACGGGTGTCGGAGGCTCAGAGGGTGGGGTGGACGCACTCCCCCCGCCCAGACCGCCCAAGCCTTCGCTCAGTTCCACCTCAGGACCCCCCCCTCCCCCGGCTGAGCGCTCCCCTACGGACATCTATTATGTGCCTCGCTCGGCATCAGAGACGGACGGAAACTACTGTGTGCCTACTAGCGCCGGGAATAAGGCTTTACGCAGCAACACCATCGGCACGGTGGACTGCTCACGCCTCCGCAAAGGTTTGTCTTCTTCTTCTTCTTCTTCTTCTTCTTCTTCTTCTTCTTCTTCTTCTTCTTCTTCTTCTTCTTCTTCTTCTTCTTCTTCTTCTTCTTCTTCTTCTTCTTCTTCTTCTTCTTCTTCTTCTTCTTCTTCTTCTTCTTCTTCTTCTTCTTCTTCTTCTTCTTCTTCTTCTTCTTCTTCTTCTTCTTCTTCTTCTTCTTCTTCTTCTTCTTCTTCTTCTTCTTCTTCTTCTTCTTCTTCTTCTTCTTCTTCTTCTTCTTCTTCTTCTTCTTCTTCTTCTTCTTCTTCTTCTTCTTCTTCTTCTTCTTCTTCTTCTTCTTCTTCTTCTTCTTCTTCTTCTTCTTCTTCTTCTTCTTCTTCTTCTTCTTCTTCTGTAGAGGTTCCGATGCATTGGAAAACCACTATGAAAGTAGAAATGATGCTGAATGGTCTTAAAATATTTCATTTAAATGTAATGTTCGAGAGGACACATTGACAAAGCCGCTTTCCTTTTTATAATTTGGACGTTTTACTCATAGATATTTTGGATTAATCTCTTTTACGTCGGGATTTGGTCCCTTTTTCACATTCTTTTGATGGATGATATCCCAGGAGCTCTCTATGTTTTCTTCATACCTACAATCCCTATTTCTGCCTTTGTTCTGTTCACAATACGTTCAAATTCTCAAGTGCATCTCCTCTGTTGCTTCACTGAAACTGAAACTCCAGATATATTTAGTTATTAGCAGAACCCTCTGTGTTGTACATGTACTGTACTATACGGTCACTTATGAGCATTGGTGCTGTCCTCTAAATCTGGCGAAACACTATACATGTGATGCATGTATTATATATTTTAGTAAGAATTTACAAGTCCATGTAACAAAACAGCAATGTTCATGCGCCGTCATAACTTCCACTTCCTATCAAAGAGAATATAATACTAAAATTGGACTTATCAGATACTCTGGAGACAAGAGGTGCATTTTGTAATAAAAGTTCAGTATATTTTGGAAAATAAAGCAAAGCGAATAATAAAAGGTTACATTTATAGCAACAATTTAAAAATGATTCACAACAGCCTTTGTAGAAAAAGCTCCAAATAATTGGAACACAACTTTGTGGAGAAGAGAGAAACTTATGAAGTGAATATGGACAGACGTAATGTATTCTTCCATTCACTCCTCCCTCTTGTGGTGAAAAAATGTCATTACAGAAGTATTGGTGGCAAGATAATTGTCTACAAAACCCCCGGAGCCCCTGAAGTCTCTGGGTGAAACTCTGTTTTCAGCCCATCCCGAGCAAACTGCTGGTGAAGCTGCCAGACCGCCACGCAGGGCGAAGGCCCCGGCCCCGTCAGAGGAGGCGTTGTGCGACTCCACATCGCATGGAGTGGAGGCTGTTGTGAATATTTCACACCGCACCAGACGGGGTGGAGCGATCCATGTCTGCTCTCCATCCCGATGACAAATACAAACAGGCCAGGGTGCAAACACACTGCTAAAGGACCAGTGAATTATTTACACTGTAAACAAGATTTCACCTGACCAATTTGAAACGTTATGTTTTCCGTTACAATACTTCAAAGAAAGGATATATCGCATTGCAATTATCCGCCGTCATGGTCACGGTAGTCTCCCCACCCCACCACCACCACTTGCACTGCTGTGGTTCTTGTAGCCGTAAGTGAAATGCATTAGCGCCTAATGACGATGCAAAAAGCAATAACACTGCGCTGCACAGTGGAGTCATCCCGTACTGTAGAACAAAATAGTCTTTCCAGTGTCATGGAAACGCATACTGGATTTTATTTAGGCTTATATTGTGTGTGTGTGTGTGTGTGTGTGTTGTTGGGATTGTGCTGTAGCATAATTGGGCTTAACGTGAAGTATTTAGCTCTGGTACGGAGAAACATTATATGAATGTATATATTTGGTCATTTTATGTATTTATTTCTTTGCAGATTTTGGATCCCAGGACTGCTACGACATTCCTAGGTCATTCCCCACTGAGAAGAGCTGCTCGTTTGACTTCAATGAAAGCTTCAACAGCTACTTTGTAAGTGTTGTTCCAAGGTTCACTGATTTATTAATTCAATTCAATTCAATTCAATTCAGTTTATTTGTATAGCCCAGTTTCACAAATTACAAATTTGTCTCAAAGTGCTTTATAATCTGTACACATAGACATCCCTGTCCCAAAACCTCACATCGGATCAGGAAAAACTGACGCACAATGTTGTAGAACTGTGAGTTCAAATAGCCTTTGCCTGTTTAAAGATATATTTCCGAGTTCTGATTCTGGCTGCTTTTGGTGTTATGAGGGACGTACCATTTTCAAATGTACACAGAGAAAACAACTTTTCGTTGTTCTACCTACTGCAATTTATAAATATAAATGTAATCTATGTGTATGTAATTGTGAGTCTCTCTGTGTGCAGTTGCAATTGTTGAGACTGATCTGACCCATATCGTGTGGGAGGAATAAGTCCTAATGTGGTGGAGAAAGCCATCAACATGTATGAGTTTTTTGTTTTATTTCACTGCTGCCCAATAGCACACTGAGCAAAGAGACACCAGATGCACTGCAGCCGCTTCTAAAAGCGTCTGAGTGTGTGTACAGATGACTGCTCCGGGTTTTGTCTGAAATGGAAGTTGAATATCATTACTGTTCCCTGATGGCCTGAGTTTAGAGGCACACAGCAGCTATGTTTGTCCTTTGTGAACATGTCCATCTGCCTTTTTCCCCCCCCTCAGAAAAACAAAGGAATGATGCCAGTGGGCAGCCAGTCCACCGAAGAGGTACCAGACCAGAACTACGTACCCATGAGCGCCAACTCGCCGTCGCACCATCACTCGGGCACTTTGTCGGAGCCGATGCACGAACCGAACTATGTGCCCATGACCCCGAGCACCATGGAGTTCTCCTCCCTGGGGAAGCAGGTCCCCCCGCCCGCCCACATGGGCTTCCGCTCCAGCCCCAAGACCCCGCCTCGCAGGCCGATGCTCAGCGACTGCCAGCCCCCGCCCGTGGACCGAAACCTCAAACCTGACCGCAAAGGTGAGAGGACGACGGGTGTGCATGCACGCGTGCTTCGTAAATAGCCTGTCGTTTTCGATCCAGTTCTTGCTGCGGGGGGGTTGATGTGTGCCGGAATGTATTGTTGCTTCAGTGTTCACTAATGCGACAACTGACCGTGCTTTTGTCTCGCACTCGGCTGCTATTCTCAGCGCTGGCTCGCGGTCATCGAGCCATCTGCACGACGTGGAAATCATGTCCAACCATTGTTCATCATACTTCTGTGGACAAATGTGTTTTGCTAATTTAGTCTCCCGTGGTTCGTCTGGTGTGTTAAATACCATCGTCTTCTTCTTCTGCGTCCGTCCTTGACCAACTTATTTCACCTCTTGATGAATGAGTTTAGTGCCTGCTACGTCCTCTTACGTCCGACACACTAAGCTCCTTGTCAAAAGCTCCAGAGGCCCGTAGACGGGTTTTGGAGGGGGCCGGTCCCTGTGCCACGGAGTGACCGGAGCCCGGAGTGGTCACCTCGGTCCCCTTTGTTCCCTTCATCTGAATAGAGCTCTTTGATGGAAGAGCTAATAGCAAGGGGATTTACAATCCAGGCAGATTGAAAGGCTGAGTAATGGGCAGAGAGAGAGAAAGGGAACTGATGAGGATGTCAGGGAGGCGAGGAGTCATCACGGAGGCAAACCAAAGGCAAATGGCGGTCAGAGTCATTGGAGAAAAATAGGACGCGTTCTCCAGGTTTACAGTTCCCCAATGGGGAATCCTTCCGTGCACCACTTTTATGTGACCTCTGAGTCGCTCATCTCCAAATGTGGCATGCTGCATTGTGGGGCTACCATGAAGAAAGGTCATACATTTGTATTTTCTCCAAATCATAACTGGAAATCTAAAGAGCTCCTGAAATTTGGATGTACATTGTCAAATAGAAATACTACATTGTTAATTTGTGATTTGTTTGACTGTAGTCTAGCTCCAGAATGTATAAACTCTAACTGGGGGGGGGGGGTGCAGCTCTTCGACAAAACAGTTTTTCCCATTCCACTCCCGTATTTCATCCAGTCGTTAAGAATGTGTAACTCTTGGTACGTCATTCTGGGGGATGTCAGTATTACTCATATTTAAGCCTGTAGTATTTGAGCTATAATTTCCAGACAGGTATGGCAGTAAAACTTCCCTTTTGTAGTTTTGGCCCTGTCATTTGTAGTTTATCTTGCTGCGTATCATTTCCTTTTATTGGTATTTTCCTTTTTTCTTCGCATCATCTTATTTGAATGTCTTCACCATGTTTTTTTACGTTTATTCGTGAAGAAATGTGTATCTGCTACTATCTTTTGTTTGGTGTACAAACAATCTCAACACATCCTCTTTCTGATGGCATCTTGTTGATGCATTTCAATTTGATGGAAAGCACTTTGCAATTGATCATTTGAAAAGTACTATAATAGTGAGTAGCTATACTATGTAGATATTAATTCTCTAAACTCTTTAAAGTAGAGAGTTTGGGTAAAACATTGTTCAATCAGTACAATATCACTCCATTGACTTTTACCTTGGATATTATTGATTCATTCGTTTACCATGAGCCACACCAGATCCCTCTGTACTGTGGACTAATTGATCTCACTACCTGCCATGTTCATCTTCTTCTTCTCTGATTTGGTTCGTCTTCACCGTATATTGTGAGGGGCTTTTGACATATGTGGTCAAGTCCAGCAAACAGCTTTTACTGTATTAACGCACTGATATGTACAACTGACATTAATCCTCCTACTTTGATTCGTGGTACATTGTTGTGACGAGCGCCGTGATGTGAAAGGAGCTTGTGTGTGTGTGTGTGTGTGTGTGTGTGTGTGTCTTCGTACCATGACATCATTTCTCAGTGTACTCTCAGTGCTTCTACACAGCTCGTCGTGCATGCACAGCTGCGATGTCAGTCTTTGTGTGGGAAGCCGTGGTGCATGGAGTGAGCTGCATGTTGGGCAGTAAGGGTCCGTGGTTGTCATGACGATCATCCTCTTGAAAAATCCGTGCCGCACAAAAGGGTTTGGACGTGTGCGAGGGTGCCGTTTTTGTCTCGTCTTTTGCTTTGCATGCCAGGACAGTTGTTACCGTAGGGCTAAACTGTTGTGATCACCAAAAATCTTATAATAAGCAAAGTCTTTCTCCACCAATCAGGTCAGAGTCCTAAAATAATAAGAGCAAAAGGTGTCGGTTTAGAGCGAACCGACTCTCAAACCGTAGGTGAATTCCCGAGGGGCCGACGCAAGGGTAGGTACTCCTCACTGATCTGCCATTGTGTCTCTGACAACTTTCTATTCCTTGACCTCTCTCAAACTCTTCTTCATCTCGACTCTTTGCATGGCGTGTACTATTGGATTTCTCTTGTTTCTCAGGTATTGGTTCGATAAGAGACTGTGTGCAAAGCAGACTCAATTAAACCGTACCTTTTTAATGTTTGCTGGCTGCGATGAGCTCATCCATCCAGAGCTACCCAAATAGGCTTAAGAATAAAACATGGGTGTCAGAGCTGTTTCACTAATCTGGTTTTATTTTAAATCCCAGCAGGAGGTGACTGAGTGTGCACTTCATACACGGTGGATTGAAGTCACAGCATGCCTCTCAGAATAAACTGTTACTACCACCTTACACTAACTACCTTCTCCCTCTGATGTGAATTTGTACACACAGTCAAACAAATGACTTACTAACAACTCTCTTACACACATTTCTTTTTGTGTTTCTATTTAATAGATCGTCCTTACAAAACACACATTTGGATGTAGCCACCACAACATGATTATTGTCACAAGAACACTTGCATGTCTCTGGAAAGTAGTAGATGGCTCTTCAGGAGGAAATTGATATACTAATAATGATATAATCTAATAAAAGAGACTCCGATGGATGATCTCTTCTGCTCGTGAACATACAGCGTGCGCTAGCACGTTTGTAGTTTACCACATCTTAGTCTAACTCCTTGCACACAACATTGCAAACCATTTTGCTTTGTAGAATTGTTTTCACTTTGTGTTGTTTTTCACCTTTTTTAAAGGAATGGCATTGGTTCTAATTATTTTTCACATGTTTGATGTCCTCACACACAACAATGGTTGTCTTCTTGTTACTAAACTCTCACCACAGTTTGAAGCAGATAAGATCCGCTTGTGATGAGTAGTAGAAATTCTCTGGTTTAATGGGCGGGAAATGCTACATCTACATTCATTATGCAGTCATTTGTAATAAATACAATTTAAAATTATTACAATTAAAAATGATGAACAAACGGGTTGATTTATTTCACATTTCCAACGTGTCAGTCGTAGACCTTTGTCAGTCTTGCATACATGTAGCTAACACATGTTTCTTAAGCGGTGGCTGACTGTGCCGTGTACTTTGCTTCAGGAAGACCAGCTCCACTTGAGATCATACCACTGCCAGAATGGGAGGAGTCCTGCACGCCTGTCCGCTCGCCTGTCACACGGTCGTTCGCTCGGGAGTAAGTATCCAAAATGATCGGCAGCATTTTTCTTGTAGTTCTGCATTTTGCTAACAACAAAGGGAATGTTCACGCCTCTCTGTTACCTCAGGCTTTTTTATTAGTTTTTTCATAAGGACTAAACTTACAGAAACAGTGTGCATTGTCACAAAATCGTTTTATTTCTTTTTTGTCGTAAAAATGTTTTTTTTGTGGTGAACATTCCCTTTTGTAGTGGATACAATTAATTGAATAAGTAGGCACTAACACTTCATGCTTTACTGTAGTCACCTTGTGACCGACGTAGCACTGCTCATCCACGCTGGTCTGGGATCTGCCTCAGAGCTACACTGTGCTGAATGCAGTTTATTGTCCGGTATCGGGTCTGTTCCTGTGCTTTGTGCTGCTGTGGGTTATAGCTGTGGCTGTCATGTCTGTGATGTATTTTGTGTTCGCCAGAGTCTGTACTCGTCTGGAAGTCGGTGTGTAAACATTGTGAATGCTGCTCAGTCTTTCTAGGTTTCCAATGCCAACGAGACCCGCGTCAGTGCATAGTACGGCCTCCAGCACTGACTCCGAAGACTGTGATGAGAATTATGTAGCCATGGTCTCTAATAAGTCCACCAGTGATGAACCAGTATGTAACACACAACTATCCTCTGATCTAAGAAGTTGCATGATTATTGTTTTCTAATCTCAAATCGCAGACGGTCAAAGCTCCAGGAAGAAATTTTGCTAAATGTCTTATTTGATTATTATGGTAACTCTTTGTTGTATAAGAAATGTACAAAGACAGCACTGCAGATGCACTCTAAATACAGAAGAGTATGTTTGATGCAGGGCTGAACACCATGCACCCCAGAATGTTAATCTGTAATTATTGCACAGAAACTATTAGAAGGCTAATGTGCACTCATTAGTGTGGACACATAACTGGTTGCTGCAGATGGACTCCTCGCCACTTCAACTCTTTTCTTTGCAATTTCTTCTCGTTCTGCAGCTCTGCTTTCTTTATTCTCTATTTTGATCTTTGGCTTTTCAGGTATTGTGGGCTTTTAAAAAAAAGAAGAAGCTTTTCTTTCTTCAAATAAGCACCCCTGTTATAGTTCAAAAGATCGATTTTAGTTGCTTTAGTCATTGGCTTAAATGGCATCAGCACTAGATGTATTTGAGGTATTCTGTGATGCCTGCGTAAACAGGCACTACTGGCTTATGTAACCATAATAAAATCTGCCCTACATTGATGGGATGACATTTCTGTCATTGGGGTTTCTTTCTCTTACACTTTGGGTATCAGGTGAATAATCTTCCTGTTTTTCTTGCTGTAACAATTTAACCTTTTCCAACATTTGCTTTTATATTGTCCACTGACTTCCTGATCTTTCATCACTTCTGATAATTTCTTTCTCCCTAGTTCCTCATTTCTTTGGCTTCACCAGGCTCTGGCTTCATTCGTTTTCCTTTTTCCCGCATTTTGTTCTTGACCATCTGCTGTTTCTTTTTTCCTTCGTCACTGCTTCCTTCTCACTCTGTGTAGAGAGGAGTCCTTCTACTGCACTGTCCCCATCACCCCTGTAAAGAGGGAGGTGGAGGACCTTTACATCATAGAGGAGGTGAGCAGGGTTGCCAGGTTAGACGTGCATGGCCTGCTCTGTGAGAATACCAGGGGTAACCAGTTTCAGGTGTTATCATTTGATCAGACACGTTCACAGTGCGTACTTTGCTGTGCTTTCATCCCTCCCCAACACCAGCTACAAACGGTTGCCATGCAGGGATTTTAAGACGTGAACTACCTTATACTTTCATCACAATTATTCTGCACTAGTTTTGTCACCATCTTAGTTCTAATAACACCAATCCAACTTGTAGTTAGAAATTAACCCTATAGGTCATACATTTACCGTAGTATTGTCACAATAACATCATTTGGATTTTTTCAACTAACACTTATCTTAAATTTGAAGTGAACACAAATTCATGTCACGTACCCACCACGACTTTATTCAGTTTAAAAAAGGAAAGCATAATAAACTAAACAATAACGAATCTGAACAATTAGAAAAAAAAATTCAGAATTGAAATTGAAACAATTAGATACTTTGAAAAATCTTTTGTTTTTCATTGGACAACTTTGAATCTACTGGAGTTTGGTCTGATGCCCATTTTGTCTTTGCTGTATCAGCAAAATGATGAATCCACGCTTCAGCGAACACACTTTGTTTGATTGGACTAGTGAGATGAAAAGATGTTCGCTGATTAAACAAATCTATTCTTATAATGGAACGATGATCAACATCATCCAAGTAGTGTTGTTATTCACTGCTCCAAATTTGACAATTAGTATACATGGACAGATTATGTTGTACAGACACCTTTTGGGTTAATTGTGCTCATGTTTTCATCCTTTAACTGTTCCGATCCACAAAGCATCGGACCTGTACGGGCATCATCTGACGTCCTGAAGGGCTCGCAGAACAGGCTTTGTGAAAGTACCAACTTTTTGGGAAATCCAATGAGTCGATCTCTTGCAATCCTAACAAACCAATATTAGTTATTGTGACAATGCTAGAAATGATTGAAGTATGACTTTGCTTCACTGACACTGGCTTAATGTTGGGATTCAGTGAATAAAAGCATCCCTTTCTGGCTAACCTAGAACATGAAGCTCGGTACCCCCATGAATGCGGATGGTGGCAGCAGCCCTATGGTGAAGCCCAAGGGAGACAAACAGGTGGAGTACCTGGATTTGGATCTTGACTCTGGCAAGTCTACCCCACCTAGGAAGGTAGGAATCCATCAGCCCTCACATCCTGAGCCGTGTTTTCACCAGTAACGTTAAAGGAACTTCTACACCGACCTGCGTTGTGTTTTCTTTGTGAAGGTTAAAAGCAACGGAACTGGAATGGCGGTGTCGGACGAGCGTGTTGACTACGTGGTTGTGGACCAGCAACGGACGCAGGCCCTTAAGAGCACGCGAGAAGCCTGGAACGATGGCCGCCAATCCACTGAGACAGACACCCTTACCAAGGGACCCAAGTGACCCAAGTGACCATGTTGTCCCAACCGCCAACCCACCCTCCAAACCCCCAAACTGTTGGGTCTTTTACACGAGTGGAGGCTCTGGTGTGTGCTTTGGGACGTTTCCAGCTCAGCAAGATCCTTAATGTGTAGTGGAGCTTCATAGCCACTGTTTAGTTTACACTGCTGTTAGGCCTAGGACAGCACTGTGTGTACAGTCGTAGGAAGTGGTATGAGCCAAGAATAAGCTGTTTGCCGTATGAAAGCAGGTGGAACGACTGGACTTGTCTTCGGGGTTTAACTTAAGCAGACCCACAAACTTTGAACATTCACTGCCTCCTATATTGGATTAGAGTTTTTCTTTGTTTTTTTGTTCTGTGCACCTTTCAATGGCTGGTGGGCGGATCCACAGTTAACATTTCCTTAAATTATCATGCTGTTTGATGTTTTGGAGTATAAATTGAATCACTTGATAACATGATCACAATACTTTATCAATGCAACACTCTACTACTTAGCTGGTTAACAGAGTTGATTTTTGTTTGAATGGAGTGAAGTTTCCGCGGGAACTGGTCACAGGTCAGTTTTATAATGTTTCACCAACTAGGTGTGAATGGCTAAAACTTACCCTGGACTGTGTCTATGGCAAACTTCAAACTTGATCTCCAAGATAATCTAGTACGACAGAATTTCATGGTTTTATTACTTTTTTGTTCTTTTTTTTCTTTCAATGTAAAGGCAGTTGAACTTGTTCATTTTTACATGTAACCAATTGCTCAAATTAAGCTTTGGATTCACTCAAGGTTTAATCCACTGAACATGATTTGATTTCCATTTACTTTGTACGTGGAGATGCTTCAATCTGTTATAATGGAAGTGCAAAGACTGTACAAAAGTGTTATGTATATAAACAGGAAAAGTGTCCTTTATTTGTATGGAATATCCAGCGTGTTTTGAGTCGAGGGTATGTGGATTCTGCAGGGTAGAATCCTGTGCCTGTCTTAGGTGGTATCAGGACTTGTGATAAATGAATGAATTACTGTGAGTTTTTAAAAGAAAGTGACAGGTTTTCTATAAGTTATGCAAAGATATCAAACTTAGGCTAGAGAGAGAAAATCAGGTACTTATACTACAACTTACCATTTCTAATTTATTTCTCAAGTTATTTCATCAGGTGGATGTCTTGTCCACTTTTAGCTCAGTATTCCTGATTAATTTGCTAAAGTCTGTTTAAAATGCTTAGTTTGACAAGCGCCGGTCAATTAGTTTCACACGTTCATTGATATTCCTCATTTTTCTCTCATCTTAGGTTTAATTTATTTCAAATTGGTCTCGCATACAGTTTGGGGAAATTGACTGTCTCATGTAGTCAACTTGATACATCTTTTATAGGCCGTGAAAAAGTCTTTGTCTGCATAAATCTGTGCTTTACTAACCTGTGAACTCTTGACTGGAAGTCCCAAGCATGTGCTACCACAAGATAAAATAATTGCTGTACATATTTTGCCATCAATTAGAATAACATGTATCATTTGAAAAATGTGCCTACTAAGTCATCTTCATTCTACTTCACTCTTTCCTTATTGCAGTTTTTTTGTGATACGGACTGCAAAGCTGATGATGCTTTATCTTTTTTAATGAATCTCGACAGAAAATGTAAATTTTTAAAGTGGACTAAATAAAATCCAACCTCTTATGCATGTGTTGTCTTTCTTCAGTATGATTTGCATGATCATAACACAAATGAAATGGAAAAGAGAAGGTGAAGAACTTCCTGTCATGTGCTTGGTGAGCGGTCTTTTATTTTGGTTTTCATTTCTGCCTTTTCAATCGCATTCATATTTCAAAATTGGAAATACCTTTCCACAAGCTCAGACCTTGATGTTTAACAATTTAAAAGTTTTATTGAAAAGTTGTATAGTTTATCATGAAAATTGCCTCGACATCCTGAAAAATTATAGCCAGCAACTATGAACATATCAGCATTCCCGTGTGTTCAATTGGCTAACAAGAAAACCGAACATATCTTTGTTTTTGTGCGTTTCCCTAAAATATAAAATATGTAATTCGTCTTTAAATTAAGTTACGTTTTTTACATCTTAAACCAAATAAAGGTGGCGTGGGCGTGATCCATAATCTGTTTTGCACAAAGCAAGCTTTATATTTAGATATGATATGCAATTCTAAATTGATGGCAACTTCGATGGATATATTTTAGGTAGATTTAGTCATGCTATAATATCTGCACATTTTAGACACGTTGTCATAGAGTGCAATGCGTCACTTCCGGTTGGCATTTTTGTTTAGTGCGAAGAAAAGAGGTCAAGTCCGAAAATGTAATTAAACTCTTTATAGTTAGCTATAAGGCAGCAAGGAGATTATTTGTGTGCTCTTCTTGCACAGAAGATTCAGGAAATGTCTTCCCAACAAAGGTAAATGGAGTCAACACTTATCTCATAATCTAAGTTAATATAATAATACTTTTTTGAGATGCCTTATTTAGCTTAGGTTAGTTAAGCTAACTCTAATTGACGCAGATGTAAGTCTCCACTGAAAAACACGAGACATATTCTCAGTCTCGTTAGGTTTGGTTGTAAAATGTATCGGGTATAACGTTAACTGACCTAGCTCGTTAACGTTAATTAACATCGTTCAAAGTTAGGTTAACTAACTAGTTAAAAGGTAGGTGACGCAGCGAGATGGACACCCCACTAATTCTTTGACCGTGAAATTGGTCGTCAGTGGTTTAGAGAAAATCATGTCACCTCAAAGATAAACTTTATTTTTCAAATGACTTATTCATTTATAATTAAATAAAAAGAAAACAATAGCCTTAGCGCTAATTACATATTGTGTTATTGAATGACGTTTTCTTTCGGGGACGTTAGAGACCCACACGTTGTGCCAAGTCTCACCACATGAGAGATGATCTCGCGATACTGCGTTTGGAAAGTGTGCGGTCGTTAATTGACTTCGGACACAGCATCAACTGTATCTAGAAAGTTGTGTCTATGGTCAACTTGGCAGATGTCATGTTGGAAGTGTTGGTCCAATGTACATAGCCACTGCTCTAGTGTCAAAGTAACTTTTTGAACCACTGGTTTTCATCCCAGATGTACTACATCTGCTTAAAATAAGATATATATATATATTCACCCACCCCTGTCTTCACTATTCTTAGTTTCTGCTCCGGTTCTCGCTATAGAACTGAATGCAGCTCATTGTTTTGGGAGAGATGCCCTCAAACTAAGACGCCTTTTGCTACATTATCCAAAGGACAGCAGAGCAATGAACAGCATGGGCCACCTTGCACAGAAAGTGAAATCAGTCATCTCCAATGTGTTAGCTTGACTTAGGCGACCACTAGATGGCGCTGTTGTTTGATGAACTGTCTGGCTCTCCTTCGCCTATATGCTTTCCCTTTGCGCACACCCCTTTCAGTGCAGTCACTTCTCCTGACGTCCTTCTGTCTGAGGCTCTGCAGTGTTGTGGCAGTCTATATTTCATTTCCAATGCATGCATGAGCTTCACAGGACAAGGTGTTGCTCTCCTGGGTTACTGCACCACAAAGACCCTTACAATCCACAATTAGCGTTTGCTCAGTTGTCCATATGTGGCTATTTTCAATAGAAAATAAAGGGTATCTTAGTTAATTTACTAGTGTTTGGTGAGTATACAGTAATAAATACCATGGTCACTAGGAGGATCGTAACACATTTTTTTCAAGGAGCCACCACAAGGATTAATTGGGGTCAGATTTTTGACATGTATTTTGATGTACTAACCAATGCCCCAAAAATAAGCTAATGATGCATCCTAAAGGATATATTAATATATTACATTAAAGTACTACATTTCTGCACACATTAAAAAAATCTGTGTGTGGCAGTCCTTCAGTTAAAAGATTTTTTTTTTCACACTAAATGTCATATTGTCATTCGAAGCAAAGGTTCTCTTTAGATATGGTTATATGTGTTAAGTTATAAATAGGGGTGGAGCAGCAACTTTATAAAAAAAAATAGATCACTAAAAAATCCTCTCTTGAACATGGAAAAGTTCAAAGACCCTCACAGGTGTGCTTGAGCATGCATGCATCATTTTATTTTAGCGTTGTTATCTGTACGAGGTCGCTCCCATTTTTACTTTGATTTTGGTGATGTATGTCAACTGACTGAAATATCTCAGCCAGCTAATTACCATACGTCGTATGGGCCTCTAGTTTAATCAAACGCAACATATTGGCTGGCTGGCTTCACAGTGCCATTTAATCCCATACATTTGTTGTACTTTACATCATGGGTTAGCCTTTACGAGTTTACGCCATCCAACATAAGTCTGTCTTTCATTGCACTAGCTAAACGTAACCGTTTTAATTTCTTTCTGAACGACCTTATTAAAGCTCATATTGGGATAAGATGACACTGGCTGGTAAATGTATCGATATTGTGATGTGAGATCAGACATCGTCTTAGATTGTGGATATAGTTATATTGTCACATGTAATAAGAGTCGTCTTTTCCTGGTTCTAAATGCAGCATTACAGTAAAGTGATGTACTATTCTGAATTAACCAGACGGCTCTAGCTTCTCTATACATTTGCCTTTATCCGATTAGTCATTATATTCCCAATATGATGATTATTTATCAAAATATCTTTGTGAAAGCACCAACAGCCCCGCCATATTGCAGCTTTTGATATGAAGGTATTTGGCCAAAAATATTGTGATTTTAGATTTTCCTCCAAATCGCCCAGCCCTAGGATTATGTTTGTTACCATGACAATCAGCAGATTTGTAAACTGTTGCCATCAGGTGGCTTCATCCTTTTGTTGAGATGGAAGGTTTTCATGCTGCTGTCGGATACGGCTGATGGGATAACAGGTTCTCCCATCCGTCATATCACATGGCAGGTTTGACTTTCTTTTTTTAATTTGCGACTTCTTCGCTGCTCATGAGAGTTGCTGGTTTGCACATTAATGTGTGAGAACTAGATTACTGGTAATTTCATCATCGATCGTTATGCCAACGCTCTTTTTTGAGAATACTTTTGTTTTGACCTTCCTTGTCTGTGAACATATTCCCAAAGCTGCTTTTAATAAGTTTTAGGGTTTCTTCGCGATCATGAACTGCGCTTTCAGCCCTCTTTTTCTCAACGGCATGTTTTTTTTTAAAGATTTCTTTTTATTAACAACATTTTCTTTACAGGATATTTATGGTGAAAAAGCTAGCATTTACAGTTTGTTATACGGAAAGTCTTATTTTACAAAAAGGGATTACACAAATGTATAACCTTATAGAAACACCACACAAGGATGTTTTTTTAACATCATAAGATGAAAACAAGGAGAAAACCAAACAAGACAAAACAAAACCCCTTGTATGGCTCTCACTTTCCTTTCATTTATATATCTACACAATGTTTATACAGTTTACATACACCCATCCTCAACAGCATGTTTGATAAACAATGAAGAAGAAAACCACACGTCCAAATCCAAAGGGAGGTTATTCTTCTGATCACTAATTTGTAATGGGCCTATTTGAAAGAAAGTATAATCCCGCATATAATCGGTTCAGCCTTTCTATTTAGATCCTGTTGAGCGTAAACACTTTACAACACGGGCAACATTTGATCCCTCGTTAGGTTAAAAGCGGTACGGTGTTGCGAGCGAAGCATCTTGATCCCTGTCTTTCTGCCACGAAGAGGCGACGTTTGAAGTTAAAGCACACCTTGTTTACATACGTGCCTCTACCTACACAGCCGCAGCTGTGTCGTCGTGCGGCCTGGGGAGCCTCTCTGCAGTATCTTTGGCAGCGTGTGAGTAATGGAGCCGGGAGAGAGTCTCTTAACACCACCGACGGAATAATTACGAGGCGGGCTGCGCGGCTGTTGGTGCGCGGCAGAGAGCCTGCGAGCCGTTTTGGGCCACGGCCCGGACCTCTGCCTGGACTCTGTGCCGTCCTGTGGGGCCGCTCACCGAGCAACACACGTTCAGGGGCCACCGTGGTGTGCTTTGGCCTAAATGTGCATGAGAACTACAACGAAGCTGAACCAAATTTCCAAACCAATTCGAAAAAAACGGGTTTCGGTGACGTTCCAAATACTGTGCGGATGGTGATCTGAACACACACTTGCAATGTGCTCTCGTCAACACAAGCCGGCAAACACCTTGCCTGGCTTCGTTAGTGTGAGGGAAAAGTCAGCACAACGGACTTCAGTAAATTATGCAGATGTGTGTCATATTAATGGGGAACACACAAAAAATTAACATTCCTCAAGAGACATGTTCGCCTTTAGTGGGCATCTTTGAGCTGGCAGAGCGGCTCATTGATGGGGACGAGGCAGCTGCACTCGAGCTGCACCAACTAGAGTGTAGCCGATACCATTATCAATATTTGAGAGTTTAAAAAATGTGATAATGATTGATTGTTAAAGTAAAAGGTGATGCGTACTTGCAACATGACAGTTTTTAAATGACCGTAAACATCTTTGAGATATCTGCACTGCAATTTCGTCTCACTTTTTGGCTGACAAACATTTATTTATGGGTGAAACACCGACAGTCCAAAGCCCATTAAGGTACTAGTTGTACATTTGTGGATAAACATTTTATTTTTTCATTATTAAAAAAAGGTGGGACAAGAAAATTCTGAGCATATTTGATGATAGGGGGATACGCGTTTTTATATAATTATTAGAATGATGCGTGTTTTTCATCAAGGTTGTTTTCTTAAGTCAGTGGAATATGATGTGGCTTCTTTGTGCCTCCTGCAATGTGAACATTTCAGGAGGCCATATTAAGACTTTTTAATACAATTTCTATTGATTGTGCAGCGCTAGTTTAGGGTCATGCTGTCCAATATATTGGCCTGTTAGCAGCTGGTGTGTATTTTCATTACCTCAACCCCCGCAGGGCTAGACCATGTAACTGTTGTCCTGGAGAAATGATATTTTCCAATATTTCATTTAATCTTATTGGGAGGTTCTTTGTGCAGGTCGTATTTCATTTGGCGGATGTTACACAACTTAGTGGACTTCTCTTTTGATTCTGTCAAAATTTCAGTTTGACTATTGTACTATTGAACTGCGTTTTTTGGATGTACTTCTGATCAAATGCGTCTCGTAACAGTGCTTCCTGGTAGCCCTGTATGAAGCCGTCTTTCGTTGCGTTTACCGCATCTGTTGCACCCCCATATCCTCCAATTCTGGCAGCCAGTCCGTCATTCTCTGAAGCCTCAACCCGCCCAGTCAACATCTCCTCTCACTGGCATCTATCTGTGCACTTTTCTTGCTCTCACTACCTCTCCAGCTTTTCCTCCTTCCTCTTTTTCAAACCTCTAATCACATTAAGGCAGAGCCAATGCCGGACTGAATCTAAAACAACTCCCAACCAAGCATCAGGGCTCAGGGAGTCCACATACACCATTTTATTTTGTACTGTGGCCAGACAAAATCAATTGCTTCTCCTTGTACGAGCTCTTAAGTTGTAAATACAACAATGTGCTCTTGACACTTACTTTCCCAAAGCACAACTGCAAAAACCGGTCAAGGTCGACAGACGTTATGAAGAGACACCTGTGGTTTTACCGAATCAAGTGTAGGAAACGATAGATATTTTCGTGCACATGGTTCTATATGAAACTTGTTAAAGCGACACTATGTAACTTTTCCCCTGTAGCGCCCCCTTCAGGTATTTAACGTTTACTTCAGTGTCGTGAATCTCTGGCTCTCGAGCCATATATGGCTCTTCCGACTCGTGAGTTCACAGCTGATCGGCAGCGCGCCTCGTTCAGACCCGGCCCGGTGTTCTCCACAGCAGCATGTCACTCTGTCTCTACGCGTCACGTAGCGGAGCAAATAAAAAGTCACCTGCGAGCGTGGACTGGCACTATAAGACGTTGGATAATCACTGCCAGAAAGCAAGTTGAAGTACTTCCGCCGGTCCAAACCGGAAGTACCGGGCCGGTCCCAACATCTTACATTCAGCTGTTTTCTGGCCACAGACCCCCGATGGCGGAGGAGCAAATCAACATATTAAAAGTCATTGTAGCGGCACCATTTTTTTCAAGCTGTTATTTTAAGGTGGAACATTTACATAGTGGGGCTTTAAAGTAGAGGGCTGTTTACATCTGCACACATATTTAATACTCAGTTTCCCCTCCTTGGATTTTAATTGACATAAAGAAAAAAAAGAGGGTTTTCTATAGTTCTGTTTTCTGTCTATTCCTAGATCAAAGCAGCTCCTCTCCCCTGGCGGGTCCCTACCCCTCAGCGATGACTTGGCCCCACCTGCCTGCGCTTGCCCCGTCTTTGACATTATACTGTGGATCCCACTTCCTGGCAGCAGCCCAGAGGAGAAACAAGTGAGCGATTTCCAAACCCCCTCCCTTGCCTTCTCACTCTCACCAAAGCTGGCACTAATCACATTTTGCGAGGACACGAGGCTGGAGTTTCTGTGTGCGACTGCAATGTCGTCAGCTGAGATTCGTAGCAGTGAAACCATGACTGCATTGAGATAAAGTGGTAATTGTATTTAGAAAGCATCATTCTATGGAGACTTGTAATTCAGCCGATGATTTGCGTCATTTTTCCCGCTCCACAGTTTCACTGCATTTATTGCACATTTGCACAGGTCCATTAACTAAACTGATGATTATTATATTACCTTGGATATAATAAATGCACAACTCTATTGAATCAGATTCTACATTTATACTATGTAACGAGTTTCTATTAATGTTGAATAGCTTAAAGAATTTGCCCGAAGATAATTCAAAGTTGATCCCTGCTGCTAATGCCCCATTATGCTTAGGCTAACATCAATCGTTCCATGCACAAGAGGACAACACGTTTCCCCAACAGTTAAGTGATTTATGAATGGGATTAGTCAGTCAGCATTGTAGATTATCTGCTTCTTAAAGATGACGCGGAGATCTCCCCTCTAGATGAGAAGTTGATGTGCGTGCAGTCTTAATTGCTGGAAGGAGACATCAGTTGTGCATACTAAGATATCAATCATTGATTTTACAGCTGCCTTCGGATGGCATTGCATTTTGTGCCTCCTGTGCACACTTTAGGAGTCCCTTGACTCAAATAGAGATTGGCTCCTTGAGTCTGCTCTTGGATGTATCTGGATATGTTTCTGCCTCTGTCTTCACTTTTTGTTTTGTGGTATGTCAGCTTTTCATCGGTGGAGCTGGTTGTCTACACAGCAGCTCGGCGCTCGGCAGGCTGACGGCGTCAGCGAGGCTCGTGTCAAACTATTGTCAGGAAAAAATCTCAAATCTTGGATGTGTGTATATATATATATATATATGTGTGTGTGTGTATATGTTATTGAAAAGCCTTGTGTCGGAGACTTGTTGGAAACTTAACTTCAACATTGTGAAGGAAACACATATTCCAATTTCAATCTTGATGTGAATCATCCATAAATGTCATAAATGCTTGACAGACTTTGAATTAGGTTTCTCATTGTGGTCTACACCAGAATTTCTTTTTTTTCAGAAAGCAATTCTCTACGACAGAAAAAACGTCAAATGTACAACTTTATTTTTTTCTTGGGACAGAGTTAGAAAAGGGGGGCTACACTTTTGCAGTCCAGGTGAACAGCTGATTGTGTGGCAAGCTGAAACGTCGTATTCGTGTCACATGACCTGTTTTCAGTTTGTTTCTCCCGAGAAAAGCTAGCTCTCAAATATATAACGCAACTCTTTCAGCTCTTTGTTCCTGATACAGAACTGGCAGACGGGGAAGAACAGGAATAATTCTGTTGCTTTAATTTACTTAATTGGCGTTTTGTCTTCCAAATAATCCAGCCACGTAACTACCTAATTATGTTAAATCGCACACTTTAGGATCCACTTTCCCTCAGGGAGGGAGAGGGAGAGGGAGAGAGAGAGAGGGAGAGAGATGGGGAGAGAGGGAGAGAGGGGGAGAGAGAGGGAGAGAGAGGGAGAGAGGACATTTTGAAGATGTAAGTGAATATTACTTTGAGTTTAATGTCTGTTAATCCAGATTGTTTTATTTATTTAAATGTAGTGCTTTGATTTAGATGTTCATTTATACAGTTAGCCAGTGTGTAGGAGAGTCAAAGATTGTTCACTTACGTTGATTGTGATTATCTTTTTCCCAGCTCCAAATTATGATTATGATTAGTATGATTATTATGATTATTATATTGGCCTTTAAAAATCCATTTTCAGTCGACCTCTACTGAGCATGCTGCTTAAGGTGTGTTAAGCCTCGCCTTGAAACCACTCATCTGGTAAAAGGATGTCTATAATGACTTTTGAAGCTGTATTATGCTGCAACTTCCAACCTCTTCCAGGTGCGTCTTATTGATCATTGATGCTGTGATTAGGTCACGGCACGTTGCAACACACGCCAGCGACTGTTGGAGAAAGCAGACACCTCATCAGACACGAGTTGCCGGAAGTGTTGTTACCGGAGAGCCGGAGAGGGCCACTTGACATGAAGCACAGCTCCGTTGGGCCGCTCTGTGTTTTCCCAGTGAAAACATCTCTCCGTCTGTGTAATAGGTCGTGTCAAAAGTGTACAGAGAATCAGCAATTCAGTCTCGACGCGGTCGCATCGGCCATCGAAGGGGCTCCGATAAGCTCGGAGAGCCCCTTGAAGCGGTGAGCGGGTTCGATGCATCGTGATAGGTTGACAGTCGTCGTCGTCGTCTTCTCATTTGGTTTCCGTTGTCGAGACTTATCTGCGCACGCTCTTCTTCCTCAGTGCCATATTTGATGCGTACACATAAGTGATGAAGGCATTACTGACTTTTTATTAGTTTTCCTCGGCTTGAAATCTTAATCTAAGTAATATGCTGTCTTATTGAATCGTTCCACTATTAACAGTTTCTTGAAATAATTGTAGGATAATTATCCGCCATTTTGTTCACAGCTGAGCTGCCAGGACATTTCGGGGAACTTAAATTTCTGCTATATCTTTTGAACCGCGTAACTTAGTTCTATCTGACATGGCTCTAACCGATATAATATGAAATATTAGTTTGAGAAAATTACATAATTCCCTTTCTAATGTCTATTTTATTCTGCTGTGAAAAACTTCAAACGGCTGCATTTATTCAAGTTTCTCGCCCAAAAATGACATTCTACAAGAATAAATGTGATGTGCTTCTCACTGTAATTACTCTGAGCAGCTTGCACGGAAATGTATTACACTTTAATTAATGTCTGATTCAAATAGGTTGTTTCAGACGTTTTCAAGATTGTTCCTCCACGGCTTTTTTTTGACTTAATTAACTTTTATTTCCTCTTCATTCACCGACACATGGTGTTTGTGTGGATGTGTGCGTGTGTGTGTGTGTGTATACACGGCACACGTGTTTAACTGCAACAGGCAAAAAATAACGGTAATATGATAGTGATCGACTGGCCGTGGCAAATCAACTGCAAACCGCCCTTTGCGATCGACAGCTGATCAATAGGTGCATCTCTCGGCTCTACCGGTCTGCACAGTATTGTCAAAAGTCATACCCAAGGGCAAATTTCATACTGGGGTTCTTTCTACAATTTGTTTATGTTCCACCCCTACCACAAAATGCAAAAGCAGAATATCCCAGGTCAAAATGATTGACACTACTTTGTCTTGCTTTGGACTGCATCAATGGTCATGCATGAAGTGGACACGCATACAGAGCAGTATTGATTGTTTCTAAACAGTTGTGTGCCCATTCTATTTAAGCTGTATGGAATTGCTTCTTCTTTACTGGACTTTGTCCATCAGATTTTTTTCTTCCCACTATTTTCCAATACAGATTAAGCACAGACCATCCATTTGGAGATTAGTTCCACTCATCACTAACACACACACGAGAGAAAAAAAGCCCTCGTATAACAAATGCGTTTGACCTCCTCCTGTGCACTTTATTACATTTTGTGTTCAGAGTGCAGTTCAGAACAGGGTTAGATCAGATATTAGAGCTCATTGTCACGAAATGTGGTCAGGGCCGATTAGTCAGAACGAAGATAAACTGTCTTTGAACTGTGTACAGATCTGGTTGCATGTAATAAATGGGCTGTGACCCTGAACCTTATCTTTAATCTCTATGCCGGCTGGATATGGCCCCACGTTGACACAAAAAATAAATAAATATGTACCCAAATGCTGCCTCTCAAAAATGTCAGTGTTGATGTCTTGAAAAGAAAACTAGTATGTGAAGATATTTTGTTGTTGACATGTCAGTGTCATTAGTGCAAGTGGGAATAATAATAAAACCAAGGATGGCCAAATTCCATTTATCTGCTTACTTGAATAAGTGGAGCTATTGTTGATGTTATTAATAACAACTGGTTGGAAAAGGCCTATTGATACTCCGTATGAGCCACTGCCAGGAGTTTACATGTTTAGGTCTCAGGATTGGGAACCAAAGTTTATTTGAAACCATTTTTTTAATTGATTTTAGGCAACTGTTTGGATGATTTAATCGTTTCAGTATTCTTTTACAGCAACGATGCCTTTGTTCTTTATTCTTATTTTTTGTGCCTGATTATTTTCAGCTTTTTGAATTTATTTGATTGTTGAATAAGTGTTATTTCACTTATACCACTTAGTTATTTCAAGTTAGTTCAAGATCTCACCTTTTGGTTCGTGGATTTTATGAGTATTTCTCTGTTAATGAATGATTAATGAATGAAGAAGGTAATTGGCATATTAATTAATTATGGTGAAACTCCTTCTTGGCATCTTTAACCAAGAGAGAGCGGGATTCTATTATTAACAACCAATTAAGAGCATCAGAAGGACGTTAGGAAAACGCTCCTTGCAGTGAGGAAGCCAGAGGAGCAGCCTCCCCCCAGGTCCTAGTGCCCGAGGATTATGGCTTTTTTTCTCAATGTTGACTATTTTTAGAACATGCCGTGCGGGCGACTCACCTGGTCCCCGCGGGCGACCAGGTGCCCGCGGGGACCGTGTTGGCGACCCCTGGACTAAAACCATCACGCATGCTTCTCACAGTTGTGGGCGACTGTTGTTCAGTGGCGAGCAGGGTCGTTAACAAACTCATATCCAACAATGAAAGGCAGTATTAAAACACTCTAACACGCAACTTAAATGCTCTCAACCACTGTGATTCAAGAACAGCAGAAATGCTTCAATGCCTCTGGAATTGAAAGGCTATACAAAGCTTAAGATCACGTGTTTCAACTTGTTAACAAGTGGGCAATTAATGCATTCAGCGAGTGATTGCAGCAGATATTTAATTCCTGCATATGTATTTACAATCATGTCAAAGAAAAGCATCAAACAATGTCAAAGGATTTATCAGTAATTCTCATAGTTCCTGTTTAATTACATTTCCGATACATACAATAATTGGCCTTTTCTTTTTTTTAAACAACAATTCGCTCACAGAAACATCTGTGTAGACATTTGGGCAATTAACTGCTGAATGTATGTTTGTAATTGCAAGATTACAATATTATTGGTTATCGTGTCAACCGACAAACACAATAGGTTGTAGTTATCAGCCCTGAGAAACCACATCAGTGTTCTTTTATTGCAATTATGTGCAAAATATGTGTATGTCCATGTTGCATTTCACATGGTACCTCATCTCAGACACATCTCGCATTTATACGAGAGTATCTGTGCGTGAGTGCAAACCTATTTACATGAACATTTCATCCAGGCTTCTATCTAATATCCACTTCTTTCACGTCAGCAGAATAAGAGAGAGGGGGTTGAAGGAAACGGCGACATTAGTTTATCGTGTGCAGATAATAACACAGATCACACATAATTAGGTGCATCCTGAAGTTGTAAGCTCCCATAAGAAAAGCAGTTTAACACTCGGCCAAATCGGAAAGCAGAGAAACATCAAAGCAGGACTAAGTGCAGGCACTTTTTCTGCGCTGAGATGCCTTCTTTAGAATTGGAGTCTGTGACCATGACACCGATTTCTTTTTATTTATTTTTATTTTTAGGAGCAGCAGGACTGATGCTCTTTACCTCTAAAGTTTTCCATTTGGTAAATGATGCCGAAGTGTTAAGTTCCCTGTGTTGACACGGGGCTGAAGCTGCAGCCGCACTAATGCAGAGTGGGTAACGCAGCACTTTTGTCCACACGCTCTACTAATAATGTAACAGTCTGTCGGGTTTTAATGAATAATTATGCAGCTTTTCACAAGCGGCTGACCTAATGCGGTTTACATTACTAGTATGGCACAGAGAGGAGTAATAGAAAGGCAAGAATGAAGGCGTAAGCTGGTTTGAGAGACTTGAGCAATTTGAAGCTGGATTCGTCTCCATCCAAATGTTCCTTTAATGGACGTTTATCTACAGTATTCACCTTGGACAAATGACGTTTGTAGTATTTCAGCATAATATAAAAAGCATCAATTAGCATTGAAATGCAGTTTACTCCTTCGTGATGTCCCAGCACAAGGGCATTCATGCGGTTTTTCTTAGTGTTTTTTAATGGATTAATTTGTTCCTACTATTTTTCTGTGAAATCATTCATTAAAAAAACTCTGTTGCAGTTTTTTTTGTATTAAATGTTTTAATAGCATTAATTCAATTGACTTTGTATCGCATGAAGGTGCTTCATGGTCACTTTGATCTTGAAAACAACTTAACACCTGGCATATTATGGGATGCACTACCAACATCATAAAGAACCAAGAACTACATTTGTATAAAGTAAAACACTGAGAGGCAATAGCAGAATAATGGGGGAACTGTGGGATCCTGGCACCCAGTATCGCTATCTGTGCAGCACACATTGTGTCCAAATATCAGTATTTAGGCCAACTATGTTTCTGCAGGTTGAGCAAAATCCTTTTGACATAATGCAACTTGTGTTATAGTGTAATGTGGATCAGAAAGCTTTGCAGTCGGCTCTTATGTTTCCAAGTGCATTAGCTAACTACTCATTTCTCACACATGGGTAACATTAGCTCGCTCGGCTTATCCCATCACGGTTTTAGTTATCAAATGCACCCTTGGTAAAGATTTTGGCTCATATTATTATTCGGTAATGCTGAAATGTGATGTTTGTAGAGAGCCACAGGCGTTTTGTTTGCGTGCGATCGCTTGCCCTTCCTCTTGCACGCCAGCTGGGTTCTCTCAGTGTGACGAGCCACTGGCAGCGAGCAGGCAGCTAGGGGGCGTGGCCTAGCTGTGGACGCGACGGCGCAGAGAGGCGACAGTTTGCGTAACTGCTGAAGAGGTTGGCCTCAGGTTCATGTTGATAATGCAACAACGTCGGTCGTATCAGAACTGGAAAGTATCTCTTCATTGAAAACGAGATCAAAGAGCAACAGTGAAAGTTTGTCTGAAGAGGAAACTCTGAATACAGCATCACAAGTACAGAATAAAACAGCAGTAAAGTCGCAACTCATAATGCGACACAATTCTGTTGACGGTGCTTCACTGCAACCCGTTTGACTTTGCGGGTCAGACATCTGGAAGTCGTTGCAGAGCCGCATGAGCTTAACTCGCAGTGTGGTTTCAAAATGTGTTGGGAAGACATTCTCTCAAATGACCCATTGTGTCTTCTTCAATGTAAAGCCAGGCTTTCCCCCCAGGGCGATACGCTGCCCAGATCCTGGTCCACTTCATCTCCTTTTAAGTTCACTTTGGACATGCTGGTCACAGGCATGCTTCCTTATGTTGGTACGTATCATATATATATTTGTTATGCTCTGCTATAGGTTGTTAGTGCTGTCTGGACCCCGCACTGCCCTCTGGGACATTCCCAGGCATCTTTGAGGCTGCTGGACCAGCCCTGGCTGCTCCATCCATTTCATGCAGCCTCTACAGCTGCCTTCTGCTGAATCTCTTGATGAAGCTCCGGTAAACAAGTCGGCGAGGCTGCACAGAAGCTTTTCCAGAGCCGTTACCGGCTGTGCTCTGCCGCTGCCGTCTCTTCACGTCTGTTCTCCTTTCCGTATGTGTACAGACGAATACGGAGGATGGAGAGGGACGCCATCAGAAGTGGCCAAGGCTTCAAGGGAAGCTTTCCTCTGTGGAAGAGGTAGGATGCAGTGCTGAGAATGATGGGGAAGTAGTTGAGAGGCTGTCTTTTCTGTTCAGGATGCATAACGATGTATTCGTGCATGCATATAAATTAAAACCGGGTGCGCTTTTGAGAGGTGTTTCATAACTCATCAGTCAGTAGTTAAATACTAGAGATGTGAGAGTCAGCAATTTACAATTACAGATGGCTGATCTGTTTTTCTTGCACTGTAAGAAATCAAAAGCTTTGTAAAAGCCACATAATGCATGCACTCTTGTTATTGGGATATTAGTAATTTGTGTCCATTTATCGTATTCTTTTTTTAAAAGTTTGAGTGAGTGAACGTTCAGAAGTTTAACAAAAGAGTGATGTTAAATATTCATTGTATTTACTGATCCTCTTCTGTTTGCCTACTTTAAGCATGTACAGTATATTTGTACACATACACACATCCATATGTGCATAAGGAGGAGTATATCATCCTTGTGAGTGACTATTTAACAGAAACGGTAAGCTTGACAATAGTTTCTTGGCTCATCCCAAACCAAGGCTTTGCATTTGAAGCATATTTGATGAAATCTGCTGTCGATTCAACGCCGGTTCTTCACAAACGGATAATTGTAATTTCTTTTGTCACTTTCAGCCAATATGTTACTTCCAACCTGCTTTCCACTGAACATCCAAAGGCACTCGGGAAGAAAAGAGAGCCATTGTTATTATTTTAATCATTATTACAACACAACACAATACAAATCCCACACACACACACACCCACACACATACGCACACTGTTTACATATTTAGAATGTGAAATTAAGTGAAGCTAGCGTGCAGCTCAGGTTCAGGACACCACTGACATGCTGCATGCTCATCAGTGCAGAGGAGGGAGCATTTGTACAGTCGCACGATTTCGATCCAATTTGGGGCCCCTGCCTTTTAAGTGTAGTGCATCCAAACGGCTGTCTGGCTAAGATGGACTGCTTCTGGATGAGATAAAGCAGACTCAGTGTTCCCCAGTAAGATAGATGTGCTCATTTGCATGTCAGGCTGTCAGTTTCAACACTGCCAGGCCTGCTTCTTCCTTAATTTGGTTTTAGGCCGTCTTTCTTGTTGCATCTTCGGATGTTTGGCTCTCAAGGAGTACTACATAAATTACTGGTGGTTAGGGAATGCCATGACGCTTAATGCATCATTAGCAGTTGGTTAACAGTGGTCCTTATTTTCTTTCCACGCTTTAAATGTGACTGTTGTCACGGGACAAATAGTCCATGCAAACATTACATATTAATTGGGACCAATGACAAGGCGCGTGCAGTTAAACTGAAGGTTCAATCTTAGTGACTAGTTACTGCAGATGACATTTGTTATGCTAATATTTTCTGAATTTAATATACACAGTATGTATAAGGGCTGCAACAACGATTCGATCAAATAGATTATTGGAAGAGTCAGCAACGAATTTCCTTATCGATTCGTTGTGTCGCGGGATTTTTACGCCACTCGATAAGAGAGGTTTGAAAAAGTTGAGCGCAGAGCGGAGCAGCAAAAAAGAGCAGAGCGCAGGCAGAGGAAAGACCGCGATGCTGCGTTGAGAAAGCCGATCAGCGCTGAGATGCTCCGCTCGCCGTCACTGACGTCGGGCCGTTGGTGAATTCTAACTGGCTGCTGCTTCTCTATTAGCGCTGCAAACGGTAGTGATCCTACGGAGGATGTTATGAACCTGAACACAAGGGCGTTAAATGTTCCGATGTTTGTGGCATTTCCACAAGTATAACGTAGAAATAGTGGTTAATTCTCTCCTGGTGGATGGTGGAAATGATAACTGTTTCCACGGAGCAAAGCAACAGAGATAAGCCACGCCCCCTCTCCGACTCAATTAAATCACAAATAGTCTGGCGAGTAAAGCATGTCAGTTCTGTTTTTGAATCAAGGGTTGGAATTTCATATTTTAATTTGTTTTAACTGATTCATCGATTAATCAACAGATAAATTGATTATTAAAATATCGTTAGTTGCAGCCCTAGTATGTATTGATACTTTTAAATTTGAGGTTTATGGATCAATAGCATGAACTTTATTATAATAAAGGCATTTGCAATACACATTTCCTCTGCAGCGACCCCTCTCCCTGCCGGAGGTCACATAGCCCCTATTATATTTACAGTAGGCCTAAACCATTGGATTATATTTATGTGTACATCACTTTAATGTGTGAAACACTGAGTTACGTACAAACAGCAGAAGTTGGCTAACGCATATTATGCCACCAAAATAATACAGAAATAAATGTGCCAAATCATGAATAAAATTTCTAAATACCACAATAAGAATCTAAAGACTTAATGAGACTAACTTCAACATTTGAAAATATATCAAAAGATTTTCAGTTTCTGAATTCTCTTTTAATGCCGCTGTTGTGTTCTTATGTTTTTTTTGTATGTTCCTCTTTTCGACACCACATATATCACAGCATGTTTTAAAGTTGTTGTTTCTTTGTACCTCACAGCCACGCTGAACTCTGTCGCTGCACATCTACAAACACACAGCGAGTGGACACAACTGCAAATGAAGTAATTGCAAATTGATGAAATTCATAGTGTGCGGTCTTTATTGAGATTTTCAGATGTTTTAATTCAAGTGTGTGTGTGTGTGTGTGTGTGTGTGTGTGTGTGTGTGTGTGTGTGTGTGTGTGTGTGTGTGTGTGTGTGTGTGTGTGTGTGTGTGTGTGTGTGTGTGTGTGTGTGTGTGTGTGTGTGTGTGTGTGTGTGTGTGTGTGTGTGCATCCAGTTGGCCTTTTTAGGATGACTGCCTTATGCACACTAGTACAGGCAGTGAATTCTGACTCGTTTATGTGGCACATTATGTTGCTTTTGAAAAAAAATGGACTCACACACCACTGTTGAAACTAAACACATGCTGGTATTAGATGTTCAGCTTAATACAACTTACTGAGCCTATGTAGTTCCCTTTATTAAATAAATATTTAATGCATTATTTTTTATAATTAAATTAATTGTCAGGATGGTAGCCCAAACAAAAAAGAATAATTAAATGAGAACATATACAAGTTTTATTTGTGAATATGATGCTAACAGGATCAATATTTGTTGTACTCTGATTTTAATAACAATAATGATTTTGTTGTCTGTAGTTTAGTAGCAAACTGACTCTATAAACAAGGTAATTTAGAGAACCTTGTTGAATCCAATTTGACTATAAAAATGATCAATCCTGTATAAACAATCTACTCAAAAACCAGTAGCTAAATATTCCATTGTTCTTTCAATGTGTTCAGGTTCTGCAGTAAATGGAGGACTCTGTGTTCTGGAGACAGAGAGAAATATTTATCATGGAATTAGATTCCCCCCATCGCAAACTTGAAAACAGAAGTTGCCACATTAATTTGTCAGAGATGAAATGACAACTGACTTTCAACATCTGTGACAGCCATCTGTGTTTTTCCACCGCTCGCCTTTCTGTGAGTTCTCCGTATGCTTAGGCTCTTCTGAGACGCGTCGTTAGCGTCTTGTGTTGTAAAGGAGACCTAACGATGTCCCCCGAGCTCTCGGCTCTCATTGACAATGACTGACA
Source organism: Liparis tanakae (assembly GCA_036178185.1). Lineage (NCBI taxonomy): Eukaryota > Metazoa > Chordata > Actinopteri > Perciformes > Liparidae > Liparis > Liparis tanakae. Next base: position 6,947,806 of record CM070110.1, read on the forward strand.
GACAGTTTTTGTTGATCACAGACATAAGTCCCATTGGAGAGCGCTGCCTCCTGCTGCTCATGAATACTCATAAGCTGTAATGCAGTAAACCACAACACGGGCTTCCTGATTCAGACACCTCCAGGTGTTTCTTGCAGGAATGGTTAAAAATAGCTTAAGTAGGTGGCAGAGCTGCGCTTTAGGATGTATTTAAATATTGAGTTTCAATTAGTGTCTGTTATTGTCACAAAAAGATCTTTAGAGACCGTATGATGGGTTGCTTGTGTCTGACAACTGTTGGTTTCAAACGATTCAGGGGTCATTTAAGTGAGTCGAGAGAATGTGACGCATATTTGGAGTCATGGTTGATGAAACTATTATTATTATTATAGTTTGCAGCATCATTTGCAAGTAGCGCTACCCCTCCAGGAAGAGATGGGACAGGGGGAAACATTGAGGGATTAGCCTTGTGTTCAAACAGCCGCAAAACCACTCATTATTCATTCTTCCTCCCGTCAATGTGAAGTATTACTGTCTCTTCCAGTCCTGACACGCTCTTACGAAATCCACCACGGATCTTGCGTTTAGCTGCTGTTCCCTTCACAGTGCCGTTAAATCGCTCATTAGTAAGGCTAAGATGTCATGTACTGAAGGACACACGTATTGGCTCTGCAGCTTTACCTGGGCTGTCATATGAATGAAGAATGGGGAGCGGAGATTAGTGCTCCAAGAGAACGCTGCCTCTGACATCAGGGAACTAATGCAGTGAAGAGATTTTTATATTTCTCGGGACACGAGTGAAATGAGTGTATCTGACGGTGATGTCACAGGCATCGAGCTGGATGCCGTTTCCAACTGGCAGACTGTTGATCCCTGCGTAACAAATCAGTGCGAGTCCCTACTGAAAGTTCAGAGGTCAGTCAGCACTATTAGCTTAAGGCTATGGCATTTTTATACTTCATTAATCGGCCTTTTCCTCACAGAGCTATTCTATACGCCACAGTTGAGCTTCAGCCTGCGTTGTTGAGTCGGAGCAGCCAACACCTGCAGGGAGAGCAACAAGTCGGCAGAGGGTTTTGATTGCCGCTCTCGGCTCTCACGCTCTCACCTCAGGGGGGTCGGGAGGTCCTGTGGGCACTACTTGTAAAGTACCAGCATATCAAAATTACAGGTATATTTAAATTATACTTAAGTACAGTGCTTAGACATTCCAACATTGCAAATTTGTTACTAGGCTCAAAGTTCTTCATAGATCTGGCCTCTTCATTTTGCTCCAGATGGATGCATTTAACTTTAAAATTAACAAGATTTACTTACGCGGGTGCATGACCCAGGAGCTCTCGCCTCTCAACATCTTGAAAGGAAACGCTGCTCTGGGTAATTTAATTGTGACACATCCCTGGAAATATTCTCTCAAATATTAGAATGTGTATATGTTAAGTTTGCCAAAGAAATGTCTTACAAGCCTGAAAAAGAAGTCAAAGACGGACTAGCAGTTCTTCAGATATTTAAGTTGTATATTATAATGTTAGTGTTTTATGAATTTGGTTGTAAACATTAAGGTCTGAAAAACATGTGGCATTCTGGATCTGGCTTCTACTAATTTGTCAGCCAGTGCAGGATGTGTCACATTAATATAAACTTGTTTTATACTAATGATACTTCAGCACTACAGCATTAATATTTATAATGTCAACACATACATGGGGATATATTTACATGATTGAAATTCTGTCCGGCACCTCACTATCACCGGATGGATCTGCAATGTCAAACACTTTCATTGGCAGGTTTGTCTTTGAAAATGGGAAGTTTTACACATCGTCCTTTCTCCTACTTCTCCCACTTTTTCCCCTATCCCATTATTTCTCTGTGTGTGTGTGTGTGTATGTGTAGATCCCACTTTTCTCATCCTGTCGTTCTTTGCTATCAGTTTAGAGGAAGAAATAGATTGTCTGCTCGCTCCCGTAATCAATTTGTGTCAGCACACCAGGTTTCTCTCTGGAAGTGCCAATGCATGGAGAACACTTGGTATTCACAAAATGAAATAATGGCCCCCCATAAATTCTGTGGAGAGGCTCTGTCTGTTTCACTTATGTTTAGGGAGATCACCACTAGATAACTGTTGATAGCATCTTCTATAGTAGCACCAATGCTCCTGTGTGACCTCCCTCTTCTTATTCCTCTGTTTCCAACCTGTACGTCTCTAGTGGTCCGTCAACAGTAAACAACTGGCTAACATCTGCAGATAGCACATCACTAAAGATACAATGCGACTATTTCAAGCATATTTTCTTCATATGTGTCATAGTTATTGTTTGAAGTTCTTTGATAATCTGCAATTCTACCTGGGGTTCAGTAAGCGTTTCCTTCCCAGCAGTTAACTACCATCACAACAGCCTCAACACCCCATGACATTTTTCTCTAATTTTTAACAAACTACACATGCTGTTATATTTCTCCGCACACAAATAGCAGTTTCTCTTTCATTTCTCTTTTAAAATCCTAAAGCAGAGAACAGAATCTCGGTAGACACATCGCCATCGCCATGCATTCACTAAGTCATTGAAATTCATGAGCAGAGGGGGAAAAACAAGGCTAATTTTTCAAGAGCAGGTTCACAGGCACTGGGCCATTTGTAAAACCTGTTCAGATGAATACACATGAAATAAATGTTAACCCTGCTGACAGGCTATCAATAAAAGTCTTCACTGTTTGATTTAGAGGCACGGCGAGGGTATGTTCCCAGGGAGGCGGGAACGCTATAAGTGTGCACGAGGAGGAGAAGCTTCATCTTCGGCTAACAAATGTCCTTTGATCTCCTTGACGCCCTCAGTTTGATTTGGACTTCTCTTTATCACGAGTGGTCCAGGCCAGGGGGATTAGCCGGCCAATCCTGGTTGAGTGAAACAAAGCTATACTGGTGACATTTGGATCGATTAAATCCTGAAATGACTTAATAAGATGTACCAGATCTGGCTGGTTGGGAACTAAATCTGATGAGAGTTAAACCAAGTAGCGTGATGGATGGTTATGATAATGAAGTGGCCCTTTTATATGGTGGAGACCTTGATGATGGGTCTTTTTCAGAGCAGACAAGTTTCATTAATACCTTTTGACGATAGCTCCACTTCATTCAAGTGTCATATCATGCATTCGCAACACAAGACAGAAAAAGTGTTTTTAACGGCTTTCATGTTGGCAGTAATACCTTTTTTAAATTTAAATTTAAATTTATATGTTTCTTTTGGTTTTCAGCGAACATTTTGCTGAGGTCTTTTAAAGCTACTTTAGGAATAGTTTGTTTGTTGCTACTTAGTGGCAGCAGAAGCAAACTGTAAATGCCCCATCGTTTCTCATATTATACATGTATTACCTTTATACAGTTGATAGATACAACTTGTTAGCCATCAGATGCTTATTTACTTATTCACTGTCCTTTTTTAGCTGCCAACAACTTCTAAGGGAAATATCTTTAGCTGCTTAATGCTCCACGATGTTCACCAGCTTATCTGGTTTCTTTTTCTGGGGCTATACAGCAGTGCACTTTCTGCAACAGAGTATTCAGCTCCGCTGCCACACGGACAGATACAGGGGAACATTCCTGACAACTTTTATAAGACTTTATAATAAATCACTTCTGGCCAGATCCTCCTCAAATTGAGCAACATCAATAAACCTTTCACCGCTTTATCTGTCTGCCTGTCTGCCTGTCTGCCTGCCTTTCTGCCTGCCTTTCTGTATGTCTGTCTGCCTGTCTGCCTGTCTGCCTGCCTGCCTGCCTGAATGAGAGAGATTAGAGTGGGAAAAAACAATAAAGTTTCCGTATCAAAACTAAAACAATGCGCTAAAAGATATGATAACAGTACTGCTGAGTCTGGTGGGAATCCATGAGTGACATATTTCACATTACACATAATAATCTTCTTCATTGTAAAAGGCAGGGTTGGTAATCTTGTTTAAAGTTTTTGAGATCATTTTTGTAAAAAATATTGTCATTAAATTCTGCGGATAATCATTAAATTAAATTCTTTGACAAAAAATTAGAAAAACAAGCCGCGTCTTCCACAAGCTGTGAGATCTAATAATGGCTTTGATCGTTGTTTGCGGTCTTTGGTGCCTTTTGAGGTGGCTTTCTTGCTAAATTTAGAATTGTTTGGAGTTAGTGCTGCTATCTCCTTGCATTTGAAAAGAGTTGGAAACATTGGGCTCGTTTTTTCAGTTTTTATATTTTTGTAAATCAAACATACTATTGATAGATTCTCAAGATTACCAACAGTAGCTTTTGGAGAAGTATTGATTAGAGTAGTTTATGTAACATTTTTGGGGTGATCGATGAAATAGTCCATTCTTAGATGCATCCCGATTCTCTTTTGAACAATTATGACTGCAGAAACCTCCATAATATTTTTGTTTCCATTTGGATACAATATCTTGTCTTTTACAGACACGGCGATACTCAACCACCAAGCCAAAGCTAAAGTCATAGAGTCACTGAGGAAAGCCGGCATGATGGCAGCAACACGCTATAAGTGGACACATCCTTTACAACAGAATCATGTGTAACCTTAAACCTGCCCTTTATCACTCTAGTTTTACCGTACAGCATACTGCTAGAGGCCCTATAGACTTTTTTTTTGTTGGTTCTCTTTGAAATGTATGGAAATGTAACCCTCCAGTTGACGCATCTCCTCTATTTGTTACTATTATTTAAATATTAAAACATAATGGAAGTAAATTCATGATTTTTTTCCATATTGAGTCATTACATATATGCCGTTTTATGGTAAGAAAAAGTAAATCATGTATATAAAATCTTTTGTGCATCAAAATGAATCGATAATAACCTCATAATCGCGTGTGTCCTGTATATGAATCCTGTAAATTTGCAACATTTTAAGAAGAAATTTGTGTCTAATTGGCCTCAGCTGGGCTGATTAGTAATCAGCCCAGCTGAGGCCAATCTGTGTGTGTGTGCGCATCTGTCCCCGTTAAGGAGCAGTAGGGACTGAGGAGCGAGAGCGGAGAGCAGAGGCACCGTCTGCAATGACGATACGTTATATTACCAAATATCCTTCTTCGTATGCCGATCCCTTGGCGCTTGGGGAAGAAACCGACTGGCGACAGACACAAACCTGTCACAAAATAGTTTCTTGCTTTTTGTATGTATTTTTTCACAATAATATAATTAACATTTAGGGTGGATTTCTAACTTTAGGATTTTTTTTTTGTAACGGTGTGTAATTCTTCAAAAACACCAACGCCTGGAAGCCAAAATAATTAAGCAGAAGAAAATATCCATTGAAAAGAGCCGGTGGTGGTGCCTGCAATCAGCAGGTCTCAAACATTGGCTATTGAGGCACTGTTGATGCTTGGAGCTGTTAGTTTACTAAGCAGGGAAAAAGGCTGATGTTTACCTCCTACCGGCCCAAACACTGCTCTGTGTAACCTGCTGTGTCTACTGCTTCCCCACTGACCTGAAAAAGTGTGCAGAATTGCCCATCTGCTGGTCTGCTGTCGTGCAGCCCAGTATGTGTGATTAGGAGATCAAGGAGCGCGTGTATTTGCTCGCCCCGCCTGCAAGCTGAGGTTGTGTGTATCCTGAGTGTGTGCTGTAGGTCACTGGGAAAATGTCTGATCATTTGCCACGAGGTTCATGAAAGCAAACGTGGAGCATAATGAGTTAAACACAAAATAGATTCCTTTTTAATTAAAATGAAATATACTTAGTGAGACTCATGCTCCAATTTATATTATAATGATCCCTTTTTTACTGTGTTAGTTCAGGGTAAATATCATATAAATACGAGACCAAAACATGTATCTTTAACATTACTGTATATACCCCGAAGCAATAAGCAACGGGGGAGAAATATTGTGCTGTCCTGGATTTCCATACAGAGAGAGGTGGGAGGCGACTAAGAATTTAGTTGGGGGCGGGGGGATGAAGATAAGTTCAAAGCCACGTGGAGTGTGCACAGCAATCCGTTACACTGTCATGGTGGGGGAGGAGATTGCAGGCCCATTCACCATCACCAGGGGAATGTGCCAATTATTAGATAATGTTCAGAGCAAACCGTCATGGATTAAAGCGTTGCTAGTCAGGATGCTCTTCAAATGAAGATGGTTTGATTAGCTTACACTCAGCTTCTCCAACTACCGCATGAAGTTTGAGGTTGATCGGGGGATTTCAGCCCCTCTCCTCGGCTTTGTTTGCAACTCGGAACAGGAAACGCTGAGTGTCCTTTGAGTTTAATACTGCCAACATATTGTATTGAAACTACTGACATTCCCCGGTGTGGGCGGCCCTTCTGGGTAGAGTTTGCATGTTCTTCCCGTCTCAGCGTGGGTTCCCTCCAGGCTTCCTCTCACAGTTCAAAGACATGCAGCTCAGGTTAATTAAACTCTAAAATGTGAGCGGGCATGGTTGTTTGTCTCTATATGTGCCCTGCGATAGACTGATGACCTGTCCAGACCCCGCCTTCACCCAATGTCAGCTGGGACCGGCTACAGCTCCCCGCGACCCAAAATGGAAAAAGGAAATTATTTTCGGATAGAGTGACTACCTGGCCAAACATTGTGTATGTAAAATCCTGGTCTTAGACAATCAGTTAATTAGTCAAACAGCAGAACATTTACATTTTGATAATTCATTACTTGTTTAACATATTTATCAAGAAAAAACAGTAAACATTAGCTGTTGTATGTCATCGTAACTATCAAACACTTTTTGTCAACTCATCACCCTCAAGGGCTCAATGCCACCATGCTTTAATAGATGAATGCATTCAAGTTACTTTGACATTGGGTTCTTAGAGATGACTATAAATAATACACAGCTACCATATATTACTATTTGTATAGTAAATAGTAGTTCTTTTGGGCTATTACATATCTCTATTTCTATCTTTATTATTTTCTCAGTAATTGAGTAGTGCACAAATCCTTAGGAAAGAAAAGTTGGGCTTAAGAAGCAAAATGCTCTCATAAGTTTGTTTTTTAACTGGTCAGATTGTCTCCATATTCTAGCCTTGTGGGCTGTTGTGGGGCGTTCAGGGGCACCGGTGTCACAGAATTGTGACAGATGATCCTGACCATGAGAATTGAGTTTTTATTTCTGAATGAGTTTTCTGCATGGAATCATAATCTTTTAAAAGAGAACCGGGATCCAAGAATCAAAAATGTGTTCCCCCACCCTTAACATTCAGATGGCCTTCATGTGGTCATAGGAACGTCACATGATGTTTTAAATGAACTTGGCTTTTAACCCCAACTAAGCCAGGGGGTGAACCGTATACAATAGATGTGTCAAGAAGACAGCATGTAAAGTATAGAGCTGTAAGATTGGAGTTGGACACAACTTGGTAAATACACTGTAGCCAACAGATGTGTGTGTACCTATGTTTACACAGGGCTGAAACAAATCTGTTGCTTGTTGTTATTCATTGTTTAATCATTTAGTCCATACAATACAACACATATTGACTAATTGGTATGAAAGATCTGTAGCTTTTGTCAAAAATAAACCCTAATCCGTGTGGAAAAGATCTTGTATGCACCCTCTTAATAGGCTGTGATATGAACGGCTTCTCTCCCTTTTGGCTCTCAGAACGACAAAGGGCAAAAGAGACGAGATAGCTAACATCACTGTGGCCCAGATCTCATCTCCTGTAAAGTTAAAGGCCTTTTTTATTTTTCATCATTGCCTCCGATCATCTGACACCTGCATCACGCCCTTACCCTTGTTTTTATCATCTGAGAAATTCACCCAGATGTGATCTTTTTGATAAAATAGGGAGTTTTTGGTAGAATTTGTGTGACTGAGATTGATTCAACTACCTGCTGTGACTGTTCTGTAATAGAAGGATACCTTCTTGTTCAGGTGGTGACAAGCCCGGGAAAAAATGACAGATACATTAGCTTTGCAGGGAACATCATCTTCATCAACTCCCTTTTAAAATGGAGTGATTAACACATCTGTTTGGTGCTTAAGGTGTTTTCATTTTGCCCTGCAGTCAATTAGTCGCCTGAGAGACAGTTTGTAAACAGTGACCATAGTGTCAATATTTTACAATTCTTTAAAAGAAAAAGGTTAAGAATTTTAAGGTACATGTTAAGACAAAAAGCAGTATACTAAATGTCATCTTTAACTACATTTTTATCTTTTATCTTAAATGCTGCAATGTTAAGAGATCGTTGCTTTTTTGCCATCACGGGCATGAGGTATTTACCCTCTGAGCACCGTGACCATCAGTTTCAAAGTTCATGCCAATCGATCCAATAGTTGTTAAGATATTGCACTAAATCATCAGATGTACAGAGTCTGTATAGGCTTCGTTATTTGGGGACCATGAATAATGACGAATGAATAAGTGTTCTTTTCCATCGCTAGAGACATATTTATAGCATGAAATTCTACACTTGAATGTAGATGATCAATTCATCATATCATGGGAACAGTTGCTATAGTGTCTGTTTTGAAGGCTTAATTCTATGCTGCTTTTTGTTTCATTGACAAAAAGAAATAGTTGAAGATTTTCTGTAGAAAAATATTCTTGAAGATGCTCTCGAAATAAATTAAGAAAATGGAAGAAATGCAAAAACATCTTCAATAAAACATAATCTTTGCTTGAGTCCTGAATGTATATCAAGCAAATCCAGGGAGAAAAATATGGAGCAAAGCCCATAACTGCCATCCTAGTATCCGTTAACCCAGCTTAATCAAAAGAAATTAACATATCCTAATGATGTAAATACTACCCTCAACTCCATTTTTATGTAAACATTTGAACACCTTTTGGATCCAATAATTATCTCGGTACAGTAAATGCACAGAGTGAAGCGACAAGAATGAACCACTTGATCTTGATTGCTGTCGCAAGCTTCACTTGAGGGACAAACTCATCAAGCCTCCTGGCTGCGCACCCCCCTTCGAAAAACACAGCGGCAATCATGCTATAGTTTGACGCCCAGTGGCTGGAAGAACCCTGTTTTCCACGTGCTATCGGATGAAGATACTGTACACGGTGTGATCAGCTGTGCTTTAATTAGGCCATGTTTTAACTGGGAAACACTGCGCCACTAAACCAGCCTGTGTGCAAACATGAGGAACTAATGCCGTCAATCGAGCTGACGTCTTATAATGGTTCCCAAGGACGGCCGTGATTCAAGAATAGATACATATTCAGAGCAATGCACTCCAAATCCATAAACCCTGCAATTATCACAACGCACACACAAACACAAACGTTGGGAAAAGAGCCAACAGATCCAGAGTCGCTGCAAATATCAAAACGCGTGCAGGAGGGGTAATGCAGCTGTGGCACTCCAAATGTGCCCAAAAAGAAGAGACAATAGAGACAGAAAAGCATACACTACGCAAAAAGAAAACCCTGGAAAAAAATGAGCTGATATGTTAAAAGGTGTCGCAGGTAGCTTGGGGGAGCAAAGGTATGAAAGAGCTCGACTAGTTCGACTCGGCATCTGAAAGAAAGAAACGCGCAGAGACGTCTCGAGAGCATTAGAAAAAAACTGATTTAAATCACACCTGTGGGGGGAAAATAGAAGAACCTGCAGAGGTGGAAATATCTTTTGTATTTTGGGATGATGGGTGCAACGAGAGCTGTAATTGGGGAAAAAAATAACCATTAAAAGAATGAAAGGGATCCTGGAATACATCATGGCTTGTAATAATGGAAAGGGGGGGGGGGGGGGTTTAAACAAAACTTTAAGGAAATAAGTTAGTTCAAGAAATCTACTTTCTATATGAGGATGATTTGAAATGATCTTCTACATCTATATCAGCGAACAACAACACTATGTTACTATATCCACTATTAATCTGATACAAGTTCCAAGTAGAATCTGAGATAACTGAGTCTGTGATGTAATAAACAACAATACGGCCGTCCCTTTTAATCATGTCATGGACCTAAAACAAATTCAAATGATACTTTTTTAATCAACCTTGTGAATAGGTTATTTCTCATCATTTTCTGTTATTGTTTAATAGAATAGTGAATACAATATTGCTCTAATAAATGCAGTTTTAAATGTGGGGCATAGTCTTTGCGATGATGTGATATTGCACAGAAACGAGGCTTCAAGATGGGAGTGTGAGGCTGGAATTAAAATGTCAGCTCTTTGTCTTTTTAAGGTCATTTCATCACACGTGTGGTGAAGGAATGGAGCAATAAACGCATTTTACTTTATGAATTTGGTTCAAAAGCGAAAGCATTTTGTCCGGTAATGAGCATTTAGAGGAATTATGTGTTTATTGTGCGAATCGAAAGGGGAAGGACTTTTAAAGGGCTGTTGAAGAAGGCGCCTCTATTCTCTAAATGATCTCACCAGTTCTGAAAGGCTTTGTTTGTCTTCCTTCTTTGGGTTGCTTTGCACTGGAGGCAGTTGCTGTCGATTCTGGAATAGCAACTTTTCCCGCTTAATATTTAGCTACTGAATCCGGCTTTGCCTGCAGGGACCTGCACTCGGCCGATATGAATGCCTCCTCTCCGAGAGGAACTGTAAGTGAACAAGGCCTCCCCTCCCGTCCAAGGGTTGGCTTTTCTGAACCTTGAAGTCTCAGACCGAAGAAATTACAATATTCTGAAATATTATTATGGAATTTGTGCTCAATGATGCCCAAAAATACACTGCCTACCGAAACATTTAGTGTTGGATGGGACGACTGATCAACATTTCCAACGTCCGTCCATCCACTAACTAAGCTGATTTACAAAAGATTACTTTTTAAAGACAAACATGCACTTTTTAGATCTGTCTGACCAGTTTTCCTAACACCGTGATTACATGTGTTCTTATTATTATCAATGAAAATAAATAGTTAAAGCATTGGAACGTCTCTAATTGTTCAAACACAACGTATACTGTAAATAAATAAAAACAAGCAAGTAGCACAGACCAAGGTCTGCCAAGGCGGTCTTTGAAAATACTGTAGTTTCACATTATTTTTCAGCTTTTCAATATGATTCATAGCTTGATCACGGCAGCTACTTCATTGTTTATTTAATGCTCCAACAATCTTTAAAATATAGTGCAGTACCACAAGGAGATTGAGCTGTAAAGAGAGAATTATGTATTAACTGTGTGATTGTACAATGTCTTCAATATAGAAGACTGGAGGTCCTTAAAAAACACATTACTGTCTTCTTAAAAACACCCAGTCATGCCACAGGACCAATCAACCGTTTAATAGAGGCAATATTCTGCGCTCTAATTGTTTTAGTTTAATAATTATGTGCAAATGAGCTCACCGACTGAGTCGCCTCACATATTCTCTACTACCTGCAAGATGATTATTTTTTCTTGTGGGTTTATTTTCTTAAATCAAGCAATATACTGAGAGTTGCCTGAGCGCACTTGAACCGTATTACACTTTTATCTTACTGTGCTAAACCTTTAGTTTGCTGTCGGTAGAATAATTCGGCGTTCTATTGGGAGCATACGTTACAACACTTTCACGAGGACTTTCCTTCCTACAACCTCCGTTTCTTCTCCTTCAAGGCTGCTACGAGTACATCTCACGCGTCGTGCCGTGATGATATAAAAGCTAGATTGTATATAAACTTTTAGAATAATTCCAGTGTGCATGCACGCCTAGGAATGTATCATAGCGTATCATTCGTGTTAATACTGGGGCTGAGTCGCGTCTCAAAGAGAGCAGCGGTTTAATAACGCGGATGAGGAACAGAGCCAAACACAACATAATGGAAACCACATCGTCAAGATCTCATTAGCAGCAAAATGAATGATTTGGATTCTAAAATAAGAATGATCTTTTGGCTGAATGATTACAACTCAAAATGGTAAATGACAGAATATTTGTATTAATCTAAGATGTTTATTAAAGACTTGTCAGTCTACTCGGCAGATTCCCCACCTGTGGGACTAATAACAGACACTCTTATCAGTTATTGTTTCTTTGAGAAAGAAAACCTTGAGGAAGGTGTTTTCATCCGGGCTTATGTGTTGAGATATTGTGTCTCGGCTTATTCCCCAGCGTTGTCATTTTGCTGTTGTGCTGGAACTGAGCCATGGACCTGGCGAGCGCCGACCTGTGTGGGCCTTGATGGGCTGTGTTGTTGTTGTCCTGCCGTACGGCGGTGTCAACAAATACATGCAAGGTGGGAGACTGTTCCAGTTTCTACCTGCCATTCGCCTTTGTGTTCTTCTTACACTCATAGTACACGTCGTGTGCGTGCGTGCGTGCGTGCGTGTGTGTGTGTGTGTGTGTGCTCACATGCTCACTGCACTATTATCTGTTCATACTAAATGTTCTGGAGTGTTTATTATATCAGTGTCTGAAACTTCCATTATTTGCTGTTGATGCCACTAGTGGCTTCCTGGTTCTACATCGTACTGTAATGTCTCTGTGACACTTGTGCCCCGGAGCTAGATAACAGCCTCTGAAGAGAATCGCTCTCGCTATGAGATCGCCTTGAAATGGATGACTAAGCCGCCGCATACCTGCGCTGTGATGGAAGCTCATGTGTTACGTTAGCGTGCTATAAAGGTATGCCATTAATAATCTGCCTCTTCACCTGCCGCACATGATTCTTGGAGCTTTTACAGACACACGGAACACACTTGACTCATACTGCACACGAGGCGTGCTAATGTCACGTTAAAAGGCCTCCTGCATTGTGCGTTGGCAGATGTAGAGGTTGTTGTAGTTGCAGCCTCGGTTTTTAATGTACTGAAAATGCAGATCAGAAACTTGTACTGGCCTTTTTTTTTAAATGGGAAAGAAACCTGAACATTAGCTAGCAAATATCCCAAAAAAACGGATGATAAAATATTTGATTTATGCAACAACAACAAAAAACGTGGGCGGAAATTGTGACATTGTGATGTGTAAATAAAGTGAGTTTAAAAGAAATATATATTTTTCAAATTTCAGCTGAACCCCTCTTAGCTCGTCTTTTGCGCTGTTGGCCATATGCTTCAGTGTCTGTTGCCCAAGCTATTCTCCCAAGGGACGCTTGTGTTGATGTGGGCCCTTGAAGTGTGAAAGAACTACAGGCCATCAGAGTCGAACGCTGCCACCCACACAACATCAGTTCGGAGCTGACAATAGCCTTACTGGGGGGAAAAAACTCAAGACAGAGAATTGTAGCATTGGTAACCGACTCTGTGAAAGGAAATGTGGCAATGCAGCATTCTTACAGTATAAAGAATAGTGGGAGGGTGGTAAACATGCAGGTTTCTAGTTAAATACATCTTCACAATTATATGAAAAGAGATGGTTTAGGGATCTTTTTTGCGCTTAATTAATCTTCATGAATAGCAGGACCAACATGCAAGTCTGCTGTTATTAATTTGCCACATAAAAGACCTAAGTCACTAGAAATGTGAGGGACCGCCACATCATGTGTTCAGTTCTCATGTCTGGCATCATGGTGGTTTCTTAGATTGGATCCTGGTAATTGAGGCCTGACCTCGGACTTGTGTTGGGCCTTTTCCAAATCACATTCAGTCTAACTGGGTCTCAATGTATTACCGCATGTCTTTGGGTCTGTTTGTCAATCCGTCTCATACCCCAGTCGGCCGACACTTACTCACTGTCTGTGGCGACCGCACGATTTCTTTGAATCGTGGCAGGAGAAATGTGTTTTGGATGTCGAATAAAGGTTTGTGAACTGTGAAGCGCAGAGGAAAATTACTGGTAGTGCTTCTCTTTTCAACCGTGGCTACACATTATAACTGGTTTTGCATTATGCAGCTGCAAGCATTGATGTTCTGTCTCTATCTAGGATTGTGTGGGTTGACCACATTTTGAATTGGTCTTGAAAATGAGTTTTGTGGATGCAGGATCAGTATTCTTAGTAACTACCATAACATATTTAGATTATATTACTTTGTCTCTCTTTTTTTGGCAATTAAAACAAAAAGAAGCTCCTATGTCTTACTTCCTCACAATGATTCATTAATTTTGTACCCTGAGACAGTTTGAGACGTCCCCCCCGCCCCCCCTCGGGCTCATACGTTAGAGCCCTGGCTCCAGAGGAGTGTGGGAAAGGCAGTTTGTTGCGGTTGACTCCCTACATCCCTATCCCTGTCCTCCCCATGATGCATGGCACCCAATGGGCTTTTACCCTCCTTTTCAACGCACTAGGTGGTCTGCAGCACTGACGTGTCTAACTCGGTGGAAATTACTCTTCAAGGGCTGCAAAAGCCCTTTGAGATTATGTCATTTTCTTTCATGAGACATTCTCCCGTCAGTGTCACAGCCAGTGAGTCGGAGAGCAAAGGCGAGTGAAGGTTTCAAACACAGAGCTGTCGCCTTCAAAGCACAAAGTTGGAGAGTTCTTCAGGGTTCAAAAACTATACTGACCACCCGGACTTGAAAGGAAGCACCAAGATAAGCTGCGTCACGATTATTCCTCCCCCCCCCCCCCCCGTAAATTTATTCAAGGACAAAATCCCAGTATTTATTTTGTTACATTGGTTTTCATCACCAATTGTGATTTTTTTTTTTTTTTTTTTTTTTTTTGTTAATGAAATAAAACGACAGACATCTGAAGAGTTCTATTCTAGTTACTTTTAGATGTTGGAGTCGAAAAGAAGATTGCTTTTACAACAATACGTTCCCGGTTATTGTCTCTCCGCGTGTGTCGCTATCACTTTCTCTCTCCCGTTTGTTTTGATCTATAAACAGACCGACATACATACTGATGTTCTCTAAGCCTGGGGTGGCTAAACTACGCCCTGTGGGCCGACTGAGGCCTGCTGCCTGCTTTTTTAATTGGCCCATGGTGGTTTAGAAAAAGAAAAAACGTACTAGAATATAGCTTGAGCATATTAAAAGGGTACGTACATTGCACATCCTAGTTCAAACACAAAATGTAATTTAGTGGAATTATCTCCGTCTCAACCTCTTGGCACAACAAACTGTATTCTACCATTCCTGCCTGTTGTTGGTTACATCTTAATATTATACTTACAGAATTACAAATATACATCTAACACTTACATCTACTTCATAACCTTTTAGGTGGGCCCTTAGGCCATGAACAGAGAAATTTCCCCCTGTTTTATGTATGAATGTGTTAAGCGGGCTCTTTGGCCTTGTACTGTTTTCATGTTTAAAAGTATAGAATTAATTTAAATTTAAGAGCAGCAGGTGCAGAAATACCTTTTTTTTTAAAGTGAGCACACCAATAAACCCCTGTGATGTCAAGCGTTAAATGTTTAGTACTGTTGTGGAGATCATTTTATAGGTTTGTTTTAAGTAGAAAGTGTGGTTTTCTGATCTAGAAACACAGATTTTCTTGCAGTGTAACTGGTTGCAAACTAAAGCATTTTCTATTGTTTAGCCTGGGACTTTTTTTTCTTCTTGTCTTCTTTTCTGTTTATGGTCCACAATCTAAAAAGTTTAACCACTCCTGATTGAAGCACAGTTTTGAAGTACTCATCCTTGACTTGGATAATTCAATGCATTTATTTTCAACCTGTCAAGACCTCTTTTTTAAGGTCTTGTCTGAAAATTGACCACATTTGTACTCAATCTTGTTTTGGGGACTGGAGATTTAATTTCAAGACCACAACTGCATGAATATCACTCATTTGCCGAGGCATTATCTGATGTATGTATTAACGTCATTACTGTGACAGTTCATATTTTAACATTTCCACATATAAAACCGTAGAAATACCTATTCGTTGATTCGTCAAGACATTTCTAATGGTACACGCATATTCAAAGGCCCTTTATGTGGTAAAAATGGAAACGATAAAAGCAATAATGCGATAAACAAGGCAGAGAAATGAAATAACAGTGAGAAACAAAACTAAAACATACTGAACTAGCATCACACGTTAAAAGCAGATTTCAATAAATTAGTTTTAAAAGTTGTTCTGAAAGAGGCGAGTGACAGAATGTCTGAGGTGCTGAGGGAGAGAGTTCCAGAGGGAGGGGCCGGCAATGGAGAAGGATGTCTTCATACATATGATATTACTCTTTTTTTGTTCTCTGTGGGTATTTCTATGGGAATGTGGATCTTTCAGATCAGTTTGAGGAGTGCTTCAGGTTTGTATTTACGTGTCGTGCAGTTTGGGAGTCAAACCGGTCTTTGTCTCGACTCGGGGTCGACCTGCTTTGTTCTTGGCCTCGAGTCTCGACCCCTCAAACTCTTGGTCGTGTCTGGGTCTTGATACACAACCTGGCCTTGGATTTGTTGGTCTTGCAATAACCCTTTTTTTTTTAACCAAATACAGTGAGCACATACAAGCTATTCAACTGCAATGCATTATTGAAAGAGCTGTTTCTGTTATTTAGCCTTCCCTCCTTGATATAAACGGGTAAACAACATAACAGAAACACCTGTCAGTGTAACGCAATACAACAGCACCGCCAACTACAGCCTCCACATTTCCATAAAATTGAATCCAAAACCTCTCAACTGTTCGGCTTCACAGCAGCCCATTGCTCCAACTAAGGATGGGTTAAATGCAGAGGACACATTCATACACGTCTGTAACTATGTAATACGACAATAAAACACAGTTTCCTTAAATTTTCATTTTCGTTTGCTCTTGTTAGATCTAAAACTGTCAGTCAAGTGTAAATAAACTGTCCTTTTCCTCACCATCCATACTCACATAATTCATCTTCCACTTCTCTAACATTGATACATTGATCCCATCGTTCCCTTTCACAGACTCACACCGACGTCACTCACTCTCTTCACTGCTTACAACCACCACTAGTATCCAGGAATGACTATCTATAAAACAAACAAAAAGTGAATGTCTATACAACTACACGTCACCCAATAAAGTAATGGACGTAGTGCACTGGATGCAAAAAGTACCACAAATATTCCTCAAATGGTACAATTAATCTGATAGCTGCAGACTCCCTGCTAAGGCCCTCGAGGAGCGCCTGGGTGGGGCCCGTCTTTCACGGCTTGTAACTATTGACCATCTGTCGGTGAATTGTTCACACTGCAGTCCCAGTGCACCGCGGGAGTACCAAGCAGCCAGGAGAATGTGAATAGGTACACCACCTGCAGTAGAGTGCTGCAGGGACGCATCGTGTGGTTGGCCGAGCCCGGACGTTAGCATCGTGCTGGTTTCTACAGGGGAAAAAGCCATATTTGCACATTCACAAATGAAGGGCACTTTTATGATAAAAACAAACATGGAATTAACCGTAAATATGATTTTCAGACGTAAAAAGCCAACATGAATATCACAGTCGCATGACGGGAGGACGTTTTGCATTCTCATTTCGCCACTTTGGTAGGATGTCGAAATTTCACGAAGAAGTTTACTGATTTTATATTGAAGATCAATGCAACAACATCTTTTCAGCTTCTATTAACCATTAGCCTTAATTCAGACATCTCACAAAAAAGACAATAAAAAACTCTGTTGACTTTGAGACGAGGAAACCAGAAGTACAGGGCATTATCATAATGTTATTCACTATTACAATAATGTTCTCTCACCTTTTTTGCAAAGAAATCCATAATTGGCGCCTCCGTCTAAAGAGATTTATCTTACTGTGTGACTTGGAGCCGTCTCTTGTGTCGCTGGTTATAAAGAATACATCATTGTCAGATGATATCATTATTACTCAGTCGTTTCCCAGAAACTATGGAGAAGCTGCTCTGACAGTGAGCCCTCCCTTTTGTTACAGCTGCCCTCGGAGCTTTTAAAGCAACGTTGTTTTCTCGGCAGCGTTGCGCCTCAGAAGTGTGTGCAGTGGTGGAATCGTTGGCATCGCTCCCTAATACTCTGTTACCTGGATGGCTGTGAGTGCCACCACGGCATCCAGCCAGCCACGTTCAAGTGAAGCAGCTGGTTGCTTGCAAACAATCAATGAAAAGATGTGGAGAGCCGGACGGCCACGTCACGAAGGAGAGAAATCAGTGAACCTGGAAGTTGTGTCATCCTCTGTGTGAAGCCCATTGATGTTAGGGCACGGTACAATAACTCCTTATTACCGGGCAGCATTCATATCTTCAAGTGCTCTCACAATAATAGAATACTGGTTTTGCAAATGTTGCCAATATTGTTTTCTCATCTGCCGTGGATTGAAGTGTACTTTGTGTGCACACGGCACCGGACATTTCTCTTGCAATATGCATGAGTATTGGTGAAGTATTTAGCATGCTGTGCACATTTTCTTTAGCGGCGAAAGAACGTGTGGGCCGATTCCTAGGCTGCTCTCTTTGTAATTATCAATTAGACTTTATTTCCCAGGAGAACAATAACTCACTCCCACCGTGTGTGGTGGACGAACCTGGTCCAGCTGCTGCGTGTGAACAAAGCATTATCTCAGGATGACACCCACAGCGAGGGGGAAACAAACAGCTCTTGTTTTCTATATCGTTTATGTGCACGTAAAGATCCACACGTATGTTATGTTATGTCTGAGGTGAATTAGATGACATATGATATACGGTTGGCTCTGATATCTCTATAGTTCCTTATCTTTTGTCCCATTATTCATACTTTTCACAAACCAGAGCCCTATTAAGATGACTGAGACCCCTTCCTGCTTTGAATGGGGTCTCTAAGGGACCCTAAACAAAGCTCAGGCGCATCACTTTCTTTTGAGGGAAAAAAGACTCAATACTTCATATCTGTCAACTAGCAACAATGGCTTTCGCTGTTTCAGAGCGTAGTGCACAGGTACTTTTGAAAAATGATACTGCTAAAACGATAAAACAAGCCTTCAGATCCGCAGAGGTACTAGTCTGATTGATATAGTTGAAGTCGGCAAATATTTCATTTGGTGATTCATGATGTTTTTGCAAAAATGTGAGTATTTCTCTTTTGATCCCCCAGCATTTGGCTTCTTCTGACGCCCAATAGGGGAAAAATACACTTTCTTTGGGAAAGGATTTGCTCCACTACTACTGTAAGTCTTTGAGAATCAGAGATTTTTCGTGCTCTGCTGCAAACTTCTGAGCCGAGATGCAACATTCATCTCATCTTTTACCGACACGGCGATACCCAACAACCACGCCAACGCTAACGTCACGGAG
This sequence comes from Liparis tanakae, assembly GCA_036178185.1. Taxonomy (NCBI): domain Eukaryota; kingdom Metazoa; phylum Chordata; class Actinopteri; order Perciformes; family Liparidae; genus Liparis; species Liparis tanakae. Next base: position 6,966,801 of record CM070110.1, read on the forward strand.
TCACTGGGGAAAGCCGGGATGACGGCAGCAACGCGCTAGAAGTGGACACATCCTTTACAGCAGGATCACATTAAACATGCACTTTATCACTGTATGTATAGTTTTACTACATATTCCAGGGTGATTTATTTGAATATAAGTCTATATTGTAGATTTGTAATTACGGGCAGCTTTTTATGTCAAATGACTCAGAACATGCTGAATTACCGTATTTTCCACCCTATAAGACGCACTTAAAAGCCTTTAATTTTCTCAAAAAACAACAGTGCGCCTTTTAATCCGGAGCGGCGTGTATATGGATTAATTCTGGTTGTGCTTACTGACCTCGAAGCGATTTTGTGTGGTACACGGCGCGCTGTCAACTTGTTTTAGTACGACTTCGATGAACTACAAAGCCGCACCGCTTGCAGCATCACGGCTACCGCAGTCAGGAGCGTCGCGGAGTAATCCTGCAAAAAGAAGATCCGGTCAGGGCACGTCACCAACATGGACACGGTATCACTGTTTTTTTTACGTGTTCTAACTGAGCAATTTTGGGTTATTGTGAACACACTACTGTTTGATTTAGCGGTATCAGACTGTTTCTTTTTAACGTGTTCTAACTGAACAATGTTGAGTTATTGTGAACACGTTTAATAAAGTTTGACTGGCTGATTGTTTTGTTCTTATAGTCCGGTGCGCTTTATATATATAAAAAAAGATGGAAAATAGACCATTCATTGACCGTGTGCCTTATAATCCAGTGCGCCCTATAGTACGGAAAATACAGTATGTGTTTTCACCACCAGGATGCTGCTACAGGTCCATTTATTTTATTTTATTTTATTGTTGGTCATCTTTGCAATGCTTGGAAACGTAGCCCTCCAGTTGACACATCGCTTCTGTGTTTCTAATATTTAATTATTAAAAGATAATTTAATTAAATTCAGTTTTTTTAATCACAAATCATTACAAATATGAAGTTAAAAAATGAATAAGTCGTGAAGCAAATAATTTTGATTCATCAGGATAATTCAATAATCCTTGTATAATCGCATGGTAGCCCTCTGAATTGGAATCACATTGTGAGGGGCCCAGAGATTCCCTCCCCTACCAGCAAAAAGTCTTTTTTGTTATGTTGTATACCATGTTATAAATCTGTTTTTAGTGGCTCTGTCCTTTTTTTGTCTTGGCTGGCAAAAAAGTGGTGCTCACTGGAAGCAGCAGCCTCGGCTATGGTCTCATTTGTGTGCATTTCCTCTGTGGTGTCTCATTTAAGCTAAGTTTGACTGGGCGATGTAATTGTCCTGTCACACTCTACATCGTGATTTTGGTTGATTTAAAAAGCGTTTCTCAACCCCAATAGCCAGAGTTTCCTTTTAGGTGTGGAGAAGGACATTTAATTGATATCAGCTGCAGTGCTATTGTAGCTCTCTCCTGGTTCACTGATCAATGTCAATGTATAGCAGAAGTACAGCAAACATGAGAAGTGTGGGATTTGTTTGTGATGTGCCAACATTCCAACTGCAACCTGTTTTTGTATTTTCATTGGCGAGTAAAATGGGACTACGCACTGCAGCATGGAGAGGGACTGGGTGCTGTCTATCTGCATGGAGGCTAATGCCCATGCTGCAGGGACACAGCTGTAGTGCTCTGCCAATTTCTATAGATTTTGATTCAAAATGCATCTGTGTGGGCTACAGTAAGAATATGGGGAGCATATTTGTATACTGTATTCAAATATTTCAACTTATTCATATTTTAATTATATAATATATAATTCAATAATACACCCTGTCAAATAATGCTGCCAATAAGAAAGCATTGTATACTACATAGTACTTACTACATGTATCCCCTGGTATCAGAATAATGTTGCACTGCATGTGCAGAACTGCTAAAGAGCACATATCTATAGGAAGCACATGTCTTCCTACAGGTTTGCCCTTTAATATGAAATATGTGCTGCATTACACTAAGATATAGTTTGTCCAACATTCTTAAATTATTTAATTGGAATTATTATTTACTTATTTTAGAAGAATATGTATCATTTTAATACATTTTCTAGTCGGTCAAATAGTCCATAGATTATTTAATACACATGAGTTGTTAGAGGCAGCCCTAGTGCTTTTTAAATAAATATACCGTTTTTAGAGTCACCTTGCAAAGTGGGGCTGCTCCAACTACAAACTGACTCCCCTAGGTTGTGAATAAAGTATTCCTGCTTCAGCTGTGTGTTGCTCTTTGATCCATGTCGGCTGCACTGTAGTGAATATATTTAAATGGAAATCAAAGTTTGTCGACGGGAAGGAGACAAAGAGGGAGCAGCAGGACACCTCACCTTGATCAGGGGCATCGTCCTGCAGATTATTGCAGCGCCACCACCTCTTTGATGAGGAGGGAACTTGCTGAGCCCCTGTACAACCTGTGTGTAATTGTGTGGTAACTTGTGCGTTTGGTGGGGAATCCTAGGGTACCGTTTGTTGAATGAAAAGGGTACTGGGATTAGAACGGCAGTCAAAGAGAAAAAGCTCCCAGTCATAAAACAATCATTCGAAGCTTTACCAAGCGAGAGACAAAGGTGCGTAATGAAATGCACTTCAGGCTGCGTTAGAGACGAGGGAAGGCATGGATTTGATATCTGCCTGATGAGATATATGGCAGCTGGAAGAAGGAGGAGTGTTACCATTATGTAAACTCCTCTCAGCTAATGTTTACAATTACGGTGGTAGTACATTAGAGATCGGTGGCGGGTTTTGCATATCAAACCACGGCGAGGAGGAACTCTTTGGCTCTGGTGCACCGGGATGTGTTTACTCAGCAAACAACTGTTTAATTGGGAAAATGTGCCAGCTGCTTTAGATGTGTGTGTGTGTGTGTGTGTGTGTGTGTGTGTGTGTGTGTGTGTGTGTGTGTGTGTGTGTGTGTGTGTGTGTGTGTGTGTGTGTGTGTGTGTGTGTGTGTGTGTGTGTGTGTGTGTGTGTGTGTGTGTGTGTGTGTGTGTGTGTGTGTGTGTGTGTGTGTGTGCGCGCGTGTGTGTGTGTATTTACAGTATTCAGTACGAGGCTCCTGAATAATTAAAACCAGCCAAGGGGAAATGAACGGACGTGGCTTGTTACTGAGCTCCATCATGATAAGACCAGCAGCCACACAGCCGGCGTAACAGACCTGTCAGAATTCAGCGCCTGTGACAATTGCCATTCTTCGTCCTGATGCCTAATTGATCCTCATGGAGATTGCCTGCGGAGAGAGAGAGCGTCTCACAAATTGAAGCAACTGGAGAAGTATTGACAAAACGTTGGGGAGACTGAGGATGGAAGTATACAAGCTGTTGAGGGGGGAAGGCTTCCTCGGGGGCAATCTTAATTCTCGATCAATGTTATGTTATGGAACGAATAGGATGCAGCCTGAAGCTTCCGAAACGCCTCATTTCACGAGAAGGTGGAGGTATGTCATCTCTGTCCCACATTATATGGGGATTGAGTAATACACTGTAGGTAAAAAGCACAAAAGGACAGACGCTTTTGAATAGTGCTATTCAGTTACATACCTTAGTATCCTCTGACGCGTATCTCGCTTGAGCCGGAATGGGAGGGTGTGTAAGAAAGAAATTGGGAGAGAAATCCAGTTCAGAAGCGCCTGAAAAGAACCGAAGATGTTACAGTATCTTAGATTTTAAGAACGAGAGACTCTCGAAGGGGCCTCTATTGACTTCTGAAGAAACGACTGCACGCACTTTCCCAAATCCACTGTCCAGTGTAACAAACTTACAGGTGCTTCCTCTCCACTTCCTCTTCCCTTCTGATCTTTTTTCCCTTTAGATCTCCCTGTGGTGGAGGAGTCATTAGGAAGTGGAAAGAGGCACTTTGTCACGGGGGCCACACAGTCCCCTGGCCTTCAGGCCGAGTATGGCTGAGCTGGACCTTCACAATATTGTTCTGACGGGAAAGCAAAGGCAGAACAAAGAATGAAATAAGGTGAAAGGGAGGGAGACGGGGATAGAAAAGTGGAAGGAGAGAAATGGATATCAGTGTCTGGGGACATTGATGATGAGAAAAAAAGCCTGCAAAGGACCTAGAGGGATAGATGTGTGCGGGCCACACTATTATTATTGTGTGGCACGTTTGTGATTTACCTCGGCTATACTTTGTGGAGTTTGTACCCATTATAAAAGTTACTTCCAGATAACCCTTTTATTACAAAAAGTATGATTTAATCTGAACTGTTTCTGGTTAACTGTCAACCGAAAGGATTTTGTGCCTTGCATGCAGAGTGAGCTGCATAGCTGCAACAATAACCAATGCACAAACAGGTTAAATTAATAATGTATGGCCATCTGCAGTGTCTGCACAAATCCGAGATCTGAGTTCACCTGTCTGCGAGAGATGGCAGCCACGAGGTTGTGTGCATTGTCTTGGATGCATACAGCCACTTTCCTAAGAAGTCTCCCACGCTTCAATTATTTTGGTGTGAGGTTGTCAGCTGTGTGTCTACCTGGCGTAACGTGATGCTGTCAGGGAGTACGCCAGTATATTAAAAGCCTGGCGTAACCTTGGCGACTAAAGCCAAGTTCTCGTGTCTTGCTTCCTGCTTAAGGATTAAAGTGAAGTGGAGGTTAGTCAATGTCTACTTATTCACATTCATACTCAGTGTTATCCATTGGAGAAATGTAATTCAAACAAATGTGCTTTACTTAGTGATATAATCAGATAATACAACAGAATATATAAATAATGGATGAAATTCATCTTTGAGAATAACAGCAGTCACATTTTGTCACAATACATATTTATGTTTCTTTTGAGTTGTACCTTGCATTAAAATACGGGTAGGTGAAATCAAGCATTCTGATTAGTTGAGTGAGTTACAAGGTGTACTTTATTCAGACATAATGTCCTCCAGCGTTCCATATCAGTACGCACTCAAAATAACAATAACGGGAGATTTTGTGCGACCGTTAGTTGTCACTTCAAGCTCGACAGTTGCCAAACATGTTTCGGGTGAACTTTGATATTTTGCGGGGAATAACTTTAGATGAGTGGTCTACCGAAGAGGATACTTCAGGTGGACGTCATGCTGCCTGAGACCTATAAAATGTTGCGCGACGAAAAACATACTGTCAGACAAATGAAGTAACTAGACCTAACGACACCCTTGAAGCAGACATTATTGACGATACAGTTCTGCCTCTTGTACCTTATTGCTTAATTATAATACACGTAGATGAAATCAAGTATTGTGATTGGTTGAGAGTGAGTCACGGGGTGTGTTTTATTGAGCCGTAGTGTCCTGTACAAACTGTTGACATTTATCTGAGCGATCCGTTTCAGTTCGCACTCAAAATAACTATAACGGTAGATTCTGCGCGAGCGTTTTAAAGCTTGACAGTTCCCAACAGGTTTCGTGTGAACTTTAAACATCATTGTGTTGCAAGTGTCCCATTGTCATTTTTGATATTTTAATGGCAACTTTTATAAAAGCAATGCAAATGAATGAGATCTAGCTAGGCTAACAAATGTGATGTTCCCAATGCTGCTCGTCTGTTGCTTAGCAACAGACCCACACTATTTGGGGACTATTTGCTCTCAGCTACTGAAATGTGATACACAACGTTTGGCGGCGACAACTATTTTGTGCTGAAAGGCAGCTTACTATTTACTTACTATTCATCATTTCGCCGGCAACCGTATTATAAAAGCAATAAGGTACTTAAGGTAGTACTGTATCGCCATTAATGTTCTGTCCAAGGGTGTTGGACACGTAGCGGAGGGCCGACAAATCCTTAAAATTAGGCTTGCTTTGTATATAGATGGCTAGTGCTTGATTTTTCTTCCAATACTGCTCGGTGAACAGCGAATGCTGAATGCCTGACAGAAACGGCATGAGGTAGAGCAGTAACACGCTCTTCAGCCTCAAAGGAACGCTTCAACAGCACATACAGGCGAATGACTAGCTGCCTCAATATCAGTGCTAGTCGTCAGAGCAATCAAGCACCCAGCTGGACTATCCTTTGGTGCCACCAAGGTAGTTTCAAAAGTAATATGATTTCTTGCCCTCCAGAAACAGACTAGTCCTTCTGTGTGTGTATGACCAGCAGGAATGGAGAGGCGTAAAGACGGGAAGTCCAGGCAGGACAAGGTGTTGTTTTCTTCTGATTGAACACAAAGACATTTCTTCCCCCTGAGGTACAATAGAAAGTATTAGCTCCAAAATCTCTTTGACAAATGCCTTTTCTTTCTTTAATGTTTCAATCTCATTGTTGCTGCTCATAGTTTTATACTGATATAAAGGGTTACAAGAGCAAGAGCAAGATAAAGAGCAATATAGGTGCGTCTTTGACTGTCTTCATTGTCGTTTTCCTAATCTATTTTATTAGTGCACAAGCAAACAACTGACTGGCTTCAGAAAGCCTTCTGCACTACGCTCATACAGACGCACATACACTGATTAACATGCTCCTGGCTTACACAACAAATAAATTGCATGTTCATGCTTCAGGGATATGTAGTTTATTAACACTATAGTGTACAATTAAAGCCAGCCGAACTGACACATTAGAAAATGACAGCTCAATAGCAGGGTGATGTCGTGGTGGATGTGATATGCATGCTGAGAGTGAAATCATGTTGTTCTTTTTAGCGTAATGTTTGACACTTTCGGTCTGCATCCTCCAGGCACACATCCTTGCACATTGCAGTACCGTTTTCTGCAAATTTGTACATGAGATCATTTTGGAATACTAACAAATATGCTTGAACACGATGCCATGAAATTGTTTTTTAGTTTAGTGAGGGCATTTTTGAACTGGGAATTTGAGAGGAGATACTGTAAAAGGGCCCAATTTCAAATATGTTCCAGCATCTTCCAAGATAATCATCCACCCCTTTATGCCTTGCGGTTGGTTGCCTCTGCCAACAAGTCAAGTTGCAGTTTACGTCAAGGTCGTTCCAAACTTTCATCACCTCAAGATACTCTGCTAGACATCTGTGTGGAATTGCCAAAATGTTGATGTGAAAAATGTATTTCTGTTAACAGAAAAGTTTTTGATAAAATCACAGTGACCTTTGACCTTTGGACACCAAACACATATCAGTTCACCCTTGATATCAGGTGGACATTTGCAACAAATTTGAAGAGATTTGCTCAAGGCATTCCTCAAATATGTTTACGAGATTGTAATAGACGTGAGGTCAATGTAACCGTGACCTCTAAAACGGGGAATGGTAAATACACTGTACTTGTATCCCGCTTTTCTATCACTCAGCGCTTGAACACTACTTCGTCATTCACCCGGTCACACCCATTTATACACTGATGACCGGCGGGCTATCAGGCAAGCTGCCACCGGCCCATCATTGTAGGGTTAAGTGCCTTGCCCAAGAGCACATCAAACCAACCATCCTCTGATTGAAGGACGGCCACTGCCACAGTTTCTCCTGAAGGACTTCCGGTGCTCCCACTGGTGCAAAAATCTCATATTGTGATATCCTTACTCACAGAGTCAGCAGGTAAAAAAACACCCGGAAGTAATATCTTTTGATATTAGCAGAGGTTTTAGTTGGGTATTAGCTTTACTATATTGTTCAAGTTTTGCAATAAAGACTCAGTGCAGGTCATTATTGTTTGAGCGGGGCTGATTGACTGCTGGTGAAACGTAGCGGTTTGTATAAGGATCACCTCGTCGTCCCCAGGGTGGTGGAACTCGCTCTCCGTGAAGCAGCTCATTGATCCTGAACTAATATCCAAAACTCAAGCTCCTTCTTCTGTGCCATCGACAGGAGACACTTGTTTTGGAGGTATGCTGGGAGGTAAACCCATGACACGCTAGAGGGGCCATGGAGCATCAGGGATTCCAAGATAGAGGAAAGCTGTTGTGAGAGAAGGGAGCAAGCGGAGCATGTTTCTTTCTTCTCCCGCTTCATTGATTGGAAACTTGTCCGTCCATAGCAGAAATGCTCAGATCAGTCATCTTATTGGGGAGCCTCGAGATTTAAGTTTCATGTACTATAGATCTGAAAAACATGAAGCAATACATTTACTTCAGTTACAGTCTACTTAACTTACTTTTTTTATTTTTATTTTTTTTATTTATTTTGCAGGGACAATGCACACCAATCAACAGTTGGACTGTAAGTGAGCCAGAGTTAGCCAGAGAGGCTAATTTCCATCTGCTGTCCCTGGCCAGATGTTTTTAAGGCAGCCTAAAATAACAAAATCTCAAAATTAAATGGAAATAGAATTCATAGACAAACTGACAACATATAAACAAAACCAATACACAGCAAAAAGAAATGGTACAGCAATAGACCAGTGACATAACGGGCTGCAGCATGAATCAGGCAGAACAAACCCAGCTACAATACAACATACACATAAAAACAAAACAAATGTACATATAGGTGAAACAAGCATCAGGACAGAAAGCACATCAATTCTGCACACAACTCCTACCTGGTCTTCAAGCTATACAACTAAACCAGGGGGGCCCACACATTCTTGGCTTTTAAAATAACCACGTTGAAAAGATCTGCCTACATTATTAATGCTATATATGTGTATACATATGTATGTATATATACATACATACGCACATACACCACTGGTATTAATCGATGACACTGGCTCAGTCACTTTCATCAGTGGTGACTGGGTCGGTACCTCACGTCCGGCCTCCTCCTGCACACAGGGAGCAGAGACACGTCCTCGCAACAGAGAATTTGTGCTTGCTTGCACAACTGCGGTCCTATGAGCAAAGGGGTGAAATGGAAATGCTTCAATGTTTTCTGACACATTGGCAATGATTAATTCATGATTTGAACAAATATGGTAATATAATAATGTTTGTAATAATATTAGTTGGAAACCCTCAAATTGGCCTCACGATGCCCCTGCTGTGTAATGAATGCAAAGCGTGGCTCCTGCAGGTTTCCCTACATTCTCCCACGCGATCATTTTGAGCTGCGTCAGCCAGAGGTTTCATCCCGACCTGATGCCAACCGACTTAGTTATAGTAAGTTAAGCGATGTTTAAATCTACATTTTCTTTAACTAAATGACCGAGGGATTCGATGAGATAGTTTGGCTTGTTTATTTGTATGAAGCAATTTGTGTTATTGTTGGTCCAGTTGTCATTTTGATGTTGTTGTAACCAGTCTGGAGCTTACAAAGTCATGTTAGCGGTTACTGACGTTTGATTTGAGTGCACTAATGTTTTTAATAAGCTTGTGACAAAAGTTTGTTATAGTATTAATGGTATTATTAGTAACTGGGAGACAGTAATAACATAACAATGTTGAGGTACTGTAACGCCCCATTTCTGTTTCTCCTGTGTTCCGTGTCTCCTGTCTCCTCTGCGTCTTAATTGTTTAATTCTCTGCACCTGCCCTCAGCCACTCTTGTCTCGTTACTGTCTGATGTTGTACACCTGTGTTTCACCCCCTATATATTGTGTCAGTCTTTCCCTTGTCTCCTGTCGGATTGTTGTCTCTCGTTCCTGCCCTGTTGCTGGTTCTACCCGCCTGCCTGTCTGGAACCTGGATTTCTGTCTGCCCCTTTTGGACCTTGTTTTTGTGAACCGTTTTTACTCATTAAAGAGTGCTTTTTGTTTTTGGATATTGCGGCCCAGCCTGTCTCTCTACGCCTGAGCCTCACCCCATCACTAAGATGTGTCAGGCACGGGATAACAGGTTTTAGTCAGACTCAATTCTCTGTTCAGCCCTCAGTACTTTTGTAGGCTCTGAATTAATTTTCCCAGTTTAAAGTTTAGTTTCTTCCTCGTGTTTCTGTTTGTACTCTCAGATATTGCCTTTATTTGATGGTTTTCTATTCAGTTTCAGTTATATCAGCCGTGTTAGAGATCTGACGATATTTGGAGGTAGTTTTTCAGTGAACCTGTTAGAAATAATTGGAGACTGGGGAAAGTGACATGGTGCCGTAAGAAAATGCACAATACCTTTCAAATACAAGCGTATTCACCAACAGTCTACAACCCAAAGATATTTACTTTCATGATAGAAGAAAGACACGGAACATTTTGGCATTTGAGAAGTTGGCATACAAGATTTTTGATGATGGTGATCAATGTGGCAATAAGCAGTTGACAAATTGTTTCAGCTTACAAAAGTCTATTTTTAAGGATATGTGCACTGAAGCCATTTCACATCACAGTTGTGGTGTTTGCATACTGGGCTATGCACACGTTGCAAAGTAGTTATAAATCATACTTATATGGCCACCACTGATTTTCTGCGAGCAGAGCGAAAGCTACACTCAAGCAGAATTGCTTTTATTTCGGTGATGTTTTACAAAAGAAAATGACTGAAACATTAATACAGTCGTTTCACTGTCCTACAAAGTAACATTTTGCGTAATATATGTGTAAAATGTAAAACTTTTTAATTTAAATTGTTAATGTTTGATGTTATTGACGGGTTTACCCAGTATGTTATGATAATGTACATTTACTGCCCAGTACTGACGACTGGCCACTCATTGGCCAGTAATTTACTGTAACTGTACACATATATTTTGTACATTGTACAGTTGACGCGGTAATTCTGCAGCTGCTAAATCACAGCAACATAAACTGCAGAGTTCCAGTTAATTACATTAATTATACAGCAGCTTCTAAATCACTGTAATATACTGGCAGAGCTATTGTCAAGTCACAGTTGGAATTCATAGCCACTGATTTACTGTGAATTTACAGTCATAACTTCTAGTGTAAATGTTTTACTGTCAGGTTGGATCACATGCAGCTTGTGTCTTACTTTACACCCGATAAGTGACTACAAATGAATGGACAGATGTCTGGACCAAAGATCTCACACCTAATTATACACTTGTCATTGTCTGCTGCCACATGGTGGGGAACCCAACAGTGCTGACGGTCGCCGTCTTCAGAGAGCTTTTTCTCCATTTTCTGCTTGGATGCGCAGCAGGTATAACCAGGCAATGGTTGAAAGAGGACAAGACAAAGATCAGTGTGTTTTTTTTCCTCTCAATTCCTTCATTTCATTTCTAGTTTGTTCTGGTCTCATTTTGTAAATTCATCCGGGTGACGGCCTCTCGTCCTTGAGATCAGGATGGCTGCGCAAAAAGATATCTTTTCACTTTCCCCATACACATGAAATGCTGCAAAAATCCTAAATGTGATTATCCTCCACAGCCATTCCTGAATGGTCTTCACGGTGCACCGATCTCACCGGCTCCTCGTAACTCGCTCCACAGGTTCACGCTCAGGAAAGCCTGACGTGTAGGCGACCCCAGCACGACTACTGTCTTGGATCTATCTGCCTTTTAGAAAGTAAAGATGAATACGTGGATTGTATAGTCCGATTACCGTTGCTCATGTAATCCCACATGTGCGACACTGACATACATCTTATAAATATAAAATCACATCTCCACTGGTGGAGAGTTCATTCACATTCATTGCAAACCTGATCCGTTTCTTGATCGTCATTTTTATGCAGAAGAAGAAGTCAGCAGAAGAGAGAGAAAACATTGCTGTGAGGAATATCACTGTCTGCAACTGTGGCTCGGTGCATAAGCAGCTATTATTATTTCTTTGGTTGCTTTCACTAACGCAGGATGCTTGCTTTTAAACCATATTCTGTGGGAAGATGTACTTTCTTGTCTGCCCACGGTGGAAAGTTCAGCAATTCCCTTTAGTAAGTTTAGAGTCGACACAATGATAAGAAAACATTTAGGAAGACACCCATGAACCGTTTGTCCTATAGAAGGTTTCTATGTGTTTACCAAAGGCCAGATTCAGGAGTTATACGTTATTCACTGTATCGCAATCCTTGTATTGATTTTTATCGTAGAGCCCATTCCTAGGACGTCTTAATGTTCACAGGTAATTAAATTCAGAAGAAGTATTTTATGCTCCCCAGCATGGTATGTAATCGCTTCCGTACGGAGTGAAAGTAAACATTTCTAACTGTTAATGGTTATAAATGAACTGCAGTTGCCTAAAAGGAGTTGAGGGAAACCACAACAGCCGGCCCAGTTCATGGCTCTTCCGAGGTTTTGCTGAAATACTGAACAGAAATAAGGGGAACACTGTGCGCTTGGTATAAATATGTCCACGGGGAAGACGACATAACATACAAAGCACTTAGTGATCCGACAGGAACAAGTGCAGAGTCGGGGTCTAAAGTGCTTCTAGTCCCACAGTGGGCTGACCCCTCTTCCTCAAGCCTCGGGTACATTCACAACCTATTGATCAGCCAAATGCTGGAGATATTTGGTCATCTGTTGATGGAAATAGAGGAAAAAAACAGGATTTGTGTGTTTTTAACAATACAAACACAAACGGGTAAATAAACAAACAAAATACAACTCATGCCGGGACCTTTTTAAGTGCATTGTGTATCCCTGAAGTGATGTTACCCTTCGGAAAGAAGAAGAAGAACGGAAAGAAGAAAATACAATCGGACTGAGATGGCAGTTCAAGTAGGATCCCTATTGAAGTATTCATGACTTTAAGTACAGACATTATATTGGGAGTAAAGAAAAACAACTTTGTTAAACTAAAAAGCCTTTTGAAGAATCAAAATATGAAGTTCATGACTTGGTGAAGATGACATGATATGTCCTTGAATTAACTAGGTTTATAAGAAGTGTAGCTATAGCAGAATAGAACATGTTTGTAATGGCATAATGATATATATATATATATATATATATATATATATATATATATATATATATATATATATGTATATATATGTGTGTGTTTGTGTGTGTATATGATGGTATCAGTGGCTACCAGATGTTCTCACTGGCGTAAAATGGTCAAATTGTGATTATTTCTGAGACATTTTATCGTCTAATAAAGGTAAAATGGCAATTCTACAAAGTATATAGCCTGAGAGCCTATTGATTTCAAACACATTTACACAAACAAGCAAGACAATTGGGATTTCTAGTAGTTGCTGTTTTTTGACCTCTGGACTGCATCGCTTCTAAAATGTGTTTATTTATTTATATATTTTTTCTTTTCTAAAGGAAATTCAACTCAGTACAGTGTGCTGTTTCTGTGAACACTTAGTTCTTTTTTTCTCCATTTTGGGTAATTGCCATGAACCTCACTGCATCAAAGAGGAAATGGAGGTACAGTGGTGTCGATGTCAGTCAGGCAGCACAGAGCGTGTTCCCCATGTTTCTCTGACACCCTCTGAGGGTTTTAACCCTTTTATGAATGCTGTGTTAGGCATTTTGAAGTTTATATACATATCTCAAACAGAAAAAATAATGTACACTATTTTTCATTTGAGCTATATAGTCGTGGCCGGGGTGTGACTGCTTCCCAGCCAACACAGAACCATCAGTATGCAATGCAGGGTGTACAGCAAAAACTGTGGACGCAAGCCACTTCCTTTATAGATGTCAAGAACTGGCTGCCAAATTGTCCCAATGGTCCACTATTGCCGTGGTGTTGGGCTGCTCACCTAATATCACTGGAACATTTCTTACATGGGGACGATAGATCGTCCAGGGCTGCAGTAAAATTAATAGCGAAGGTGGTCTGTCGCAAACTAATTCAATCTGAGGTGTCAAATGCAGACATTATCTATGAATTACTTTATAATGAATTTAACTTAAATGTTATGAAAACTATATTTACTCCAGTAATATTTTACAGTTTTCTTGAAGGCCTATAGTCCTCTGGCTCACACTGGGCAGCATTGTTGTCCGTAGTGTGGGCTTCACATGTGGTTGGAGAGTGCACTATGCATGCATAGGGTTGTAATCTGATTTAATGTTTATTTATTGTCATGCTGGCAAATTAACTATGAATCGGAGTTTATGAATGCAGTGCATGGCTACTCCAATTAACTTAACTGAGTGCCATGTAACCTCGTATTCCTTTTTTATAGCCAGGTTAGTGTTTTTATTACCTCTACCATTTTGGTAATCCTGGTTGCATGAAAGCCTCTCAGTTGGCGGAGCAGAGCTGCATTGTTCAAATGATAAACTGGTAATAATAATTTGTGTTGAACACAAGTGTTTGAAAGCCCCTGTATATGTGTATATATATATATATATATATATATATATATATTGTGTGTGTGTAAACATATGTGAATATATTGTATGTATGTTTATATGTGTGTGTTTATAATATGTATTAAACACAACACTACATTGTCCCTCTAGTCATGATCTCTATCACTCAGAGTTATGGAATTGCCTTCCGGATCAACCACAGACTCATCCCCATAGACCTGTCTTACATGGTTCACCGCCTCATTTTCAATTGTTCTTTGGACCCCAATAAATCACCCGTGTGTGTGTGTGTGTGGGGGGGGGGGGGGTTGTTGTGTAAGAGCATGTTGTGATCTCTGCCAGCTGTTCACACACAGCACCATGGACATGTAATACTGAGACCTAAGCATGCACACCATGTGACTTGTTGTTTTACATTTTTCATGTTGCTGTGAATTATGTGAGCTTTTTGAAGTCACGTCTCTGCTATATATATATATATATATATATATATATATATATATATATATATATATATATATATATATATATGCATGTATGTATGTATGTATGTATGTATGTATGTACCATCTCTTTGCTCTCAGATCTTCATTCATAAATGACATTTTAAGCCTCTATCATTTCAGCCTTTCCAAGCTTTTGACACTAAATTTTCAGGATCAGGCACATCCGTACTCTTCCTGCGTGCTGTTGACAGGGCTGGCTGTTCTATTTAGATTTTTACTTTTATTTCCGATCTTTTCATTCTGCTCTTATTTCAGATGTTATGCTTGCTTGTCCTATACTCCAATCTTTCATTTCAATACCGTCCATATCTTCGCTGAGCAGCACATCACAGACATTGATCCTGGACAATATCATCAATGTCACGGTCTCCAGGTTGTAGCATTTGTCATTGCAGGAGTATGGATCCGAATCTTTGATCCGAGATGCATTTTAGCTCAAATATTTTGCCCCTGGTTGGCTAAAATCTCTTCCTTCAGGCCACTTCTTTAGAATATGTTCTGAATTTCAACTTTGATTAACGGTCTTGCTGTTTGAGAGACATTCTCAACTTCTTCCACACAGTCAACCCAATCCTTCAGACATTCTCTCAGCTCCACAATTCTCAAGGTGCACATAGCTGGTGGTGTTGTTATTACTACTAAGGATTAATTTATGGGATAAAACATCTCCTGGCCACTGTTAGCCCTTTAACCCTTATTGAAGTTCAGACTCTGTCTCCTCAGTCCTTCAAACAGCCCTGTAGCCTTTTTATCCAAGTTATTCTGTCTAGTAAATTCTCTAATGCAAGTCTATGTACAAATGCTTTTTTTCTTTGTAAAGTTTGATACGGTATGTCAACTGTACTGTCTCCCAGTGATGACGGCTATTGACAGAGTAGAACGAGTGAAGCAATGACTTGCCCTCGCATTTGACGAGTGAGGTTAAAATGATGACCCCCCCGCCAAACACAATTGTTGTCAAGAGGGTAGTGTCAGACGGAATAATGGAATAAAGGAATAATGGAGTGGTAAACAAAGGGCCATTTATTTTGAATAGTAGGAACAATGTTGCAAATCCAGGGAACCTCAATGGTGGTAAGGATTTTAGTTTCCCTACTCTGATTGTTCCTGCCATGGCCGGCTAACATCCCTGGTCAGGTACTAAGAGCATGTGACAACCAGCTAATTGATGTCATCACTAGGCATGGGTATCATTTTTAGATACTGGTGCTAAAACGATACTTTTAAAACGATACCGGTGACTGGACCGATTCTTACATCTTTTTTCATTTTTAAAAAGAAGCACAAAACACCGATTGACAAGTCTTTTTTTTATTGCCAAGGCATATTTCGTTCTTCAAACTGAACAATATATTAACTATTCAAAACTATACTATGACTATAAATAATACAAAGCACTTGGCTTCAAACTACAGCTTTTTAACTTCAAACTATGAATAACAGCAGTTTACAGTATACTTAAATAAACATGAAGAAATACAAAACACACACTCTGTATACAGCTTCAAACTTCAACAATTCTGTTGCAGAAATACTAGTATATTGGCCTTCTCTGGCAACATCTGACACCTCTCCCGATTAATTGCATGTCCTGCAGAGGAGAAAGCCCTCTCAGATGTGTCGATGAGGCCTGTACACACAGGTGTGTGTGTCTGAAAGTGCAGACAATAAGGTGTCTGTCCGGCGTCCTCCACCTCCAGGCTGCAGGCTCTTGTCCTGATGGGATTGAAGGCAGACTTTTGTAGATTTCAATCTCAATCTGGACCTGTTCAGCGATGGAGAGGGCTCTGCTTTTAGTTGTCGTTGAAGAAGCTCTCGGTCCTCATCCTCGAAGAGCTTTTCTCGGGCTGACTGCTTGGCACTAAAAATAAATAAAAGCTAGTGTTTAGACAAACATGCTTCAAAAGAAATGCATTCATTTGAGAGGTTTCGTGATTATTTAATTCAATTCAGTTTATTTTATACAGCCCATTATCACAAATTACAATTTTTTTCTCAGAGGGCTTTACAATTCGTACACCTACAACATCCCTGTCCCAGAACCTCACATCAGATCAGGAAAAACTACCAAAAAAACATTTCACAGGGGAAAAAAAGGAAAGAAACTTTCAGCAGAGCAACAGAGGATGATCCCTTTCCCCGGATGGACAGGTGCAATAGACGCCATGCGTACAGAAGGAATCATTACAGAGTAACAACACAATCAATGAGTATGACAGAGTGTATGAATAGTTGGTAGTCGGCATGGACCACGATCCAGACCTCCATGATCCATCGGGCAGATGGAGGTAGAGAGGAGGAGTGGGCGGGGCATCAGCAGCGCCATGGCATCGGATCTAGCCAGGTCCGATGGAACCTATGAGACGTGATTATGGACTTACATGTTTCTCTGCATTGTCTTCCTCATGATCATCCGAGCCATCTTCCTCATAGTCCTGACGGCCCTTCATTGGAAGCTGTAGACACAACTTTGCACATACAATTAGCAACACATGATGAGCATGCACTGCCAACAGCTGCTTTCTCCAACCTGTCCCAGGCATCAGAAACAACACACACACACACGCGCGCACACGCACAGACATGCACATGCACATGCACACGCACACGCGCACGCGCGCACGCACACACGTCTGCCCTTGAAGCGAGGGTTCATCAAAGTGGCCTCCTGGAGGAGGTTCTGAATGTCTTCATCCTGTAATGAAAACATGACAAACTATTTATTGTCGAACTGTAAACAGATGTGCCCTCTTTCTCTGTAAGCTTAGGCCCCGAATGGAAATGGAAAATACCTGGTATTGTTTGTTCAGCTCTCCCCTGACCTTCTCTTTCACAGTACTGGTAAACAGAGCATTCTCTTCAGCTACCTTGAAATGCAGCTCCAGCTTAGTCAGGATGGAGAGAATGTGGCCACATGTGGGGCCGTCTCACAGGACACAGAGGGTTGAGGTGTACAACAACCGCATGATGTTGACAAACTCCTCTGCTTTCTGGAAGTCGTCATCACCCAGAAGTCTCTGCTTTTGCAAGTACATTTTGACTGTGCAACACATTCTGTACACGTGGTTGTGTTTAAACTCTCGTGCTGTATCACATCAAGAACTAGACACAAAGCTTTCCACTTTGTGAAATAAGAATTGAATAAATATTTGATCATTATATGAATAAGACGTAGGAGATAACCTTCAGCGTGCATCACAGGTTTTGTTGGAGAATCGCACTCACCCTTTTTATTCCTTGATCTTAAATATGTCTGAATGTGACGGGAAATCAAGACAGTCACGTATCTTTTTGTTTAGTCAATATGTTTTCACTTTATCAGAGGTTCTGTTAGGCTGGCTGTTGTAGCCAGAGAGAGATAGGACCCAAATGCCAAATACTAGTGTTGTTACGAGATGTGCCGACGCTTCAAAGCGTGTGTCGAGTAATGGAGGGGGCGTTTCCTCGAAGCGCGTATCGAGGCTTGCTTCATTTAGGGGAGGAGCCAAAAATGATGTACATATGCACATATGTGATAATTTATGTACAGAAATTATTTGGTCATACATTTTAGTAATTCATAGACATTCCCAAGAGCCATAAAAGACACAACAATTCAATGCATCACATTGTGTTTCAGATACAGCTGCCTGTGATTATACACTTGGCCAGTAGGGGGTTTTGTGAGCACATGAACCTTCGAGAAATGAACCCTTTCTCAAACCGATTGGCTCCTTCTTGCTCAAAACGGGTCAAACACAAACTAAACACTACAAACAAACACTGGGGAGTGGGACAAGCACGGTTTAAATACACAGGGAAGGTGCAGGTGATTGGACACAGGGGAACGAGACACAGGTGGACACAATGAGGGCGGGGCTAGCAATCACACAGGTGGAAACAATCAGGAACAGGTCAGCCAATCACAGGGACAAGAAATGCAGGGAAACAGATGACATTAGAGACAGGGACTTCAAAATAAGACACAAAAACAAGACACAAAAACTCCAGATCATGACAGCTGCATTGAAGCTTGTAAAGGCTTGACTCGGAAGCCTTCGAGCTAGATTTCTAAAATGGCGATTTTTTTTTCCCCCCCCAATGTAAGTAGCTAGCAGCACGAACTTCAAAAGTTGCCACGTCTGGCAAGAAAGAAGCCAATGTGGCAACAATGACAGACCGTGTCTTCTGCTGTCCCTCCAAACCACTAGCCCAAAATTATGATTATCAATGTAAACAAAGAACATTATATTGTAGTTATATACTAAAACTATAATGGTTATTTTGTAGCTGTCAACAAGTAGCTTGTGAGTGTACAGGTCGAGTGTAAGGAGGTAGACAGGCAGGCGGCCTTATAGTCCGACGGCAACCACAGAAACAAGACTTTCTCTCTCCGTCAGATCATTTGATTTATTGATTGCTGTTGGGATTTGCTAAGAATTTCAACAATTTTGTATTTAAAATGTTTTTGAAGAACATTAACAACACTCGCTCTCATGTACTCATGTTAATTAGAGAAACATAATTAAACATGGAAACTACAGAGAGTAGATATATTGAGTAATTACACCGATAAATCTTTGTTTATATGGGTGAGTATAACTGTGTAAAAAATATAGATATGTATTAAGTCAATCAAAGATAACAGTAACTATGGCTGTTATCTTTGATTGACTTGATACATACATGTGTCATTAGATTACACCATTTTTAAATAACAAACTCCTTTTTAAATCTCACCAGCTACACTCATGTAAAAAGTCAAAATGTCATCTCAGGTCATAATGCGTCTTCTTCTATAAATCACTCTAATCGAAAGACGACATTCAAAACTCTATTATCATTTGAGAAGACACATTTTGACCAGGAAGCAAAATGTGACATCTCCTATCTTGGCTCGGGAAGGACGAGGAGAGAGGAGGGAATGATACGGTCCCTGGTTGTCCGACTCGGTCTGCTAAATGACATGTAATGTAATGTAATACGACCTAATGCAAATAATGTTGACAACGGTTCCATAATGCTGTGTTACAAAAAGCCCCCAGAGAACCTTTGGGGTTTCATGTGGGGGGGCGTGATGGGGCAACATCAAACTGGTCGTATTGAACAAATGTGCAGGGAAAGTCAGACACCGACTGGGGGAGCTTAGGCGGCAGCATACGTACAGTGCTTCCATAAGACCCTCATTTCACACGTCTGTGGCAAAAAATCCCTCGTTCGGCGGCTGGGACCGTGAGCGGAGTGATTGATAGTCTACTTGAAATATTTTTTTTCAAACAGCCAAAGTTGGCCATCAATCATTGTCTGTCTGAAGGGAAGCCACCGCCTTTACCGAAGACAATATTTCACTCTCCCGCACACACACAAACGCGAACACACACACACTTTTCTCTTAAAACCTAGTATTGTCTGTTGGGGTAAAGACAGCCGTTAAATCACTCAATTGTTGACCGCATATTTTATACGGAGGCACATTTTAAGGTTGGACTAATACAACATATTGCTTGATGTGGACAGAACGAATAAAACTCGACAGTTGCGTGAAAAGGGGAACAGATTCTTTCACACTTAAATGACATGCTTGAAAATGCTGTATTTCTATTGGTACAAAACAGATGAACATAGCAAATAAACATGTTTAGGATTTAGGGCCCGATATATGTGACGACCTCACGATTTTTATGATGTCACTACACTTCCCTATTGATTAAATAACATTCATTTGAGCTACGATGTAACATCCACTAAATCCTTGAGTGAAATTACTCGGAGCGATGTGTGCGTTGTGAAATGAGACCAATACTCGAAGAGAGACAAGAACCTCTGGGGTTAACGACAGTTTAAAGATTGTTTTAATTTAGAAATGCTGCAAAACATTGTCTTCATTAAACTCTGACAGCTTTTAACAACATGCAGCCTTTCAGTCATGACATTGATTTGTGTGTGACGCAACAGACGAGATAACGCCTCGCGGAACAAACACGCCTCGCCTCGCGCTGTGTGTGTGTTTGGTTGTTGACCAAATCATTTGAGTGTGAGAAGACTTATCTTTTCCTCACATGCAGACAGCCCGACATATTTCCATTCTAATTTGCTCCGCACTGGAACCATCTCTGTAAATAAAAGAATAAATATAAAAATGCATTCCCCGCGTTGGAATCAATCTTCTTTAAATACGAGGGAGGATATTTCACGACCCCCCTGTCTGTCTGTTATAGCCTATTAACAGACAATGGGATAATTTCTATGACCGATGCAATTTAGTGCTTCTGCAAGTGTGTGCATGTGCAATATTTAACAATGACTTTTAAATAATTAAAACAGGTAAATGGGAAACTAATGGCTCCTGCAGTTATATGGATTCCATCTTGGGAAGAGAATAACCCCCGACGATATTCATTCTATTGTGTTTTTATTGTTATGTGTGTTCATTACGGGACTGTAATTGTGAAGACATGACATTTAGTCAGAGATTGTATTCATCTTTGATGAAAGCAGGCTTCTTATCAATCCTCTTCTTTCTCTACAACGACTGGCCGTTTCTCTTTGAGATGATCAGACGTGTGTTGGGCTCTTCTACGGTTGGAAATGCCAGCTGCATACCAGGTGCCCTTCATCAATGGGATATTTTCTAAGTGCTGCTTAAGCCGGGTTGCTTTCGGGACCTCTGGCTATCCATGTATGACCCCTATCAGCCTCACACAGGTGCAAGTGCAATATTGACTTGCCCTGATAACATCTCCATTTAATCCACAACCACCTAGTCTGGGAAAGGGGGTTGAGTGAGTGAGAGAGAAAATAGACATTGACACATCTCCCCTATCTTATTTGTATATACTTTTTTTAGATACCGGATCAGCAGTCTCTGAACATGTTTGGGAATTTAGAATAAGTTAGGAGGGACCGGGAATCCAGAAAAGATATGGCGAAGGTGCAGAGCAGATGTGAACACCTGGATGTAGGACATCTTTGGAGAGCTTATGAGGAAGACGTTGAAGCGAAGACATGCTGAAAACCAATTTGGGAACTCAGGAGAGAGAGAGGCGTCATATTATTCATTTTAACTCATCATTTTCTAATTGGAGATTATTGTTCAATAGACACAAATAACCTCTCTTGCTAGTTATTTGTTGCCGATGTTTGCCCCTTTCAGTAATGGCAGAAACCTTTCTGAATAGGGAAAAGACTTGTAGAGAGTAGAGTTTAAATGTCAACTTCCAGAAGTTTTCATTTGGGTTGCCGTAATCTCGAGAGTTGGTGTTTTTGGAAATGTTTCCGATTGTTTCGCTCCGAGTCCGTGCAATTTCTGGCCTTCCCTGCACCTAAATATTATTCGGATACAATAGTGTGATTTGCATCTGATTTCCATAGTGTTGATGTTAGGGGGGGAAATGCATGTCTAAAATGTCAAAGATGAGCTAAGAAAAGCAACCCTATAGTTTAGCTCCTTGTATAAGTGAAGAAACTCAATATATGACAAGGCTGACATTTCCACAGTGACATATTGCCGTGGTACATGGTGTCGATGGATGCCACTTGAGTTGGTTATCTTTACAGCTATAATGCAAGCTGTTCTACATGCGACTGATTTTGGGCCACACGTCATAATGGAGCATATTAAATTAAGCAATAGATCAAATTGAACTTTGTCTTTAGTTGCTTTTTTGATATTGTGGTTTTAATGCGTAGACTATGTGCAGTTGATTCTATTGTTATTCTCTCTATCGACACCTCCATTACTGCAATGGCTGTCAAACTCAAACCATTTTGACGTTGTAAGCAGAGATATGTTGGTTAATTAAGGCCAGTAATTACTCTCTCTGACAGATGAAATTAACCAGTGAAAAGGTGGAAGTTTCTCTGTAACAAAACTCTAGTTTTAAATGGGTTTCAGTTTTGTCATAATCAAACCCAGGTGGCACCATTTGTGATTTCATGATTATAAATCAACAAACTTGCCGTCCATAATTGTATGCATTGTAAACCAGCCCAGAAAATGTTTATTGGGTGATTTGTAGATCAAAATATATCGAGTGGTCTTTTACAAGTGGTCGTTTTTGTGAAAACTTTGAGATTAGAAATATAAAACAATGAAAGGGTTCTTCACAATGATCTCGACTAGTTTCTTGATTCTTGATAAAAGTGGAAATAAAGTAAAGCAGTGTCATTGCGCAGGTATACGGACAGCTCCAGCTCACATGAGAAAACAAATGCTATTTTAGGCGCTGATGATTGCAACACCTATAAATCTGATGTATGCAGATTATGGCCCGGCTGTTTGGTGATACTTGTTCTGACCTTGTGCCTCCACTTCATTTGAATATAAATCCAAACAACTGGCATTATGCAATATAAGGATGAAAAGCTCTGCAGCTGCTGGCATCCCGGCAAAACAGGAAACAATGAAGACATCTATCCCATTCTGCCGTCTATGGAAGTTTTATGAATTATGCATTAAGCATGAGGATTGGGAGGTGGAGAGAGGATGCCAGTTTCAGCTTTAAACAGAGCATTTTTGACATCTGAGTGCACATGGACTGACTGTCAAGCTCTGCTTTGACAAACATGTCCTTCACCTTCCTGTGCTGGTCGGCCTGGCAAAGAGCCAGCCCTCTTAAAGTCAATGTATTGCTATTTGTAGATTTATTTTTTTAACCGCTACCAGTACCTAACATAAACCATGTTTTTTCCTGCCATTTCCCTATATAAATAATACAAAAAATAAATGAATGAATAAACTCTTTCCTGTGCTTCTGTGTAATACCTGTAGCGCATGAATGGATACGTATCTTGGTCGGACATTCTGATCATATCTAATGAGCCATATTGTACATCTGTGCAGTTTTGACCATGGGCGCGAGGAGCCCCGCGGCTTCTCGGATTAGGAATTCGTCTCACTTGCCTGATAATGGCATGCTAATTTTAAGGGCCGTTTTTGAAGAGCCAGCCATTCTTAATGAAGCCCAGGCCGATGCCTTAAAGCCTTCAATTGGAGTTCAATCCCTCAGCACTGAACACATTTGCTTCTTCAATTGAAATTCAGATCACTAATGGTGTGTACGGAACTGCTTAAATGTAGCTAATGACTACAATTTCCAAGTGAACGTATGTCTGGCAGGCTCTATCCTGCGGTAGGGATCGCTATCGTTATCCATACTGCTGCTCGCCGATTATCAGTTTGGCTCTGTATCGATACTCTCATCGGTTCTTTTTCATCACTATATCGTCGCTCCTTAATAGGTTAATAAAAAAAAACATCAATGCGAATGTTTACAACAGCAAAGTAATTATACAAACTAAATAAAACCTCAGTGGAAACCAATCCAAAAATGTCAGTTAAATAGATAATATCTCTTGAGAGAATGTCCTCCCGTCTTCGCTCCTCCTCCCTCAGCTGAAGAGACTCCTGGGGGGGGGGGGGGGGGGGCTTTGTCACAGCCAGCAGATACGTTGACAAGGATCCGCCATATTTTAAGATGCGTGGCAAACCCGGCGAAGCAGTTGGGCGACACGCAGGCAGCTTATGTTTTAGCTTGTTGGGAACAACTCGCCGTTTGGCGAGCTGCTGCGCCGTGCCTGTGTACACATAGTGGCGCTTACAGCAGGTTGAAATATCCCTTTTCTGCGTCGTTATTTGTGCATGCTTGTTGAACAAATGTATTGTATTTACTGTGTGTGTGTGTGTGTGTGTGTGTTTGTGTGTGTGGTTGGAGCAGTATTAAGCAATAGCGAACATTTAGGCTGCATCCATCAAGGATTCTCACAATCACATGCTCGTCTGATTATTTGGACTATAATCAAGTGATTGGTAATTTATGTGAGGAATTAAGTAAGCTAGGTCTGTCTTAAAGACCACTTACGTGATTTTGGCAAGTCAATGTTGAGTCTGTTGTAAGACGACATATTAGCTTTAAAGTGAAACAATAGTAATTTTTCTCCAATTCTCATGAATCAAGGTTTTTGTTAATTATGACATTTGTAATAATTATTTGTGGTTCAGTAAAATAAAGATTTTAGAAGATCATAACCCACATTTTTATTTTGCTTGATACATGACCGATTAATGTAAATGGCTGGACTTTTAATAGTCCTTGGGCAACAATGGAGGCATGTGATGTTGTAGAGCGGGGGTCAGCAACCTTTCCTATCCAAAGAGCCTTTGGCCCTTTTTTCCACCAAATATAATGTGTCTGGAGCCACACAAGCTATTTGATATAAAATCTTATACAGTTGTATATAGAGTAATATTATATATACAGAAACTCTATAAGAAACTATAGAACCAGAATAAAGACAATTGTTGACATTGTATTGCTATTAAAAAATCAGTGATAACAAAATCAAACTCTTATGAAGAGTAGGAATAAAATACACTGGTCAGTTAATCAGACAACTACAGTATGTAGGTCCCCCCCGGAGGAGTCATGAAACGCTCTTTCTGGAAGACTTTAAAAATTACATATTTGATGATTCCTTTTTTCACATACAAAGCATACAGGTAAGCCAGCATTATCGTTTTTACTTTTGTTGAGCACTCAGCTTGTCATCCATGTATCCCAGTAGTTATGGTTGTTAGGGAGCTCTGTATTCCCCACTTGGGCCTGAGGTTCTTTTAAAACGCATGATTAAAGCCTAAAGGCGGCTATTCCCTTCGCCGTCCGCTCTCATCTACTCTTCTGCTATGTGGGCAAGTAATGGTAATAGGACGTCTCCAAAACCACCTACTGCTCACAGCATGCATTGTACGGACTCAATAGTCATCCAGATATCACCTTTGTACATTTATAAACACACATGCTATCTTTGCCTCCAGATATGAAGCCAATTACAGCTGGATTCATAGGTTTGAACATCAAGGAAGAAACAGGAGGTGTGGGGATTTTACATTAAAGCTGCTTTGTACCTTTTTAACAGTTGGGAAATGTCAGTGTGTCTCTTGTGTAAATGTTATGCGTTAATGTTTTTGCCCATGTTAACATTCGTGTCTCTGGTTACGGATAAGTGAGCCGAGAGCTCAGTTGATCTTGAAACGACCTTGCAATAATTTTTGATTATGGCCAGGAAACACACGCAAACATGGCATTCATCATCTCCATATTGACTCTAAAGTAGCGGGACATGTCGACGACAAAAAAAACAGTTATATTGAAAATGGAAGTTAGAAATATTTTCGAGAGCAGCCTCACCCTCCCTTCCAAGTGCTTCATCAATTATGGAGGGAGCTGATGCAGTTGGAGGTACAGCATGCAGTGAAGCAGTAAGAGGAGACAGCTTTCCCACCGTCCCACAACCCGCTGCTCTCATTATCCCAAGCCATGAAGGTTAACAACGGCTAATCAAAAGCACACGCCGTTATTAATCAATAAGGGCGGTCCACTGCGGTCGGCTGTTGTGTTTGTTTTCAGTGTTTATCATTGAGAATCAATTCGATTTGGCGTTAAGAGTGTGAGTGAGTGAGCGGGGGTCGGTCCAATGGACCATTGCATGCCCACTTCCGCATTTCGAGTCAGCCTGCGCTGTCACTTCCGGCACTCGTCACGCCAGCACTCGGTTTCCGACGATCTGATATCACGGAATAAATCACCTCTTGCTCCAGTCTTCTTCCTTTGTGTTTTTAAAACTGAACAATTCAACCATAAAAGCTGTTGTTATATCATCCTCTGCTCTGTGTGTGGTGATAGTAATGGTTATGTTTACATATGTGTGCTAAATGTATATTATTATTATATATGTATGTATGATTTGAAAGAAGAGATTCTGCATACTGGGTGTTACTACTCTGGATGCTTTAAGTATACTTATAATGCGAGTAGACTTTTACTCAACAAAGATTTTGAATGCAGGATTTTTTATATTTTCTCACTATTATTATTTTTGCTTCAAAACTGGTTTGTGGGACACAGGAACAACTTCCTACCCAAGACTAACCAGCAGCTCCCAGTGTTTACAGCAAGGAGATACCAGGCTACGGCTAATTTAACAGCTCTGGTCAAAGGTTAAGTAAAAGGTTAAAGCGATATTGGGTCAGAAAGGTAAGAAGCCAACCGTAAATATTACATGATCTTTTATATTAGCAGAATATTAGGCCAAAATGTGTCAGTGGTCAGATCAGCTGGTGTGGAAATGGTTAGGCTACATTAAGGTGCATAGGCCGTCAGAATGAGTTGGTGGTTTTATTAAGTAATAACTCAGTTATTGAGCCTCCACAATGGGATGTATTTCGATTTTGCCTCCAGTGATAATCTGTCACTTGTCATTTTACATTTTCTGTTTATATTCCATGATTGCACTCTTTTTTTTTTATACGTGTATAAAATCATAATAGTAGTCCGACTTTACTGTCAAAAGTCTACCAGCGAAAGTTGGTCTCCGCAAAAAAATAATTCACGAGGCAAACGCATGTGATCGTGTTATTTTTCTCGAGACCCAGAGTTTTATGCCATGGAAAATCTCTGCATCAACCCACACCCGCTGTGCAAGCACTGCAGTCCTCCGCCTGTTAGGTGGTGCAGTCTGTCGCCTGTGTAAACCTCCTGATCAAAGCTGCAGCAGAATAGAGCTCCACACAGCAGGGTCCGATCCTCGCCCCACAGCTACAGCAAGACCCAACGTTTGAGGAAACAACCTTGGCGTCATGGTGATTCTCCAATAAGTAAACAGATTGTCAGATCGCATGAACACAGATTTAGGAACACACATGCTTTTCGTGCATGTGTGTGTATGTGGATATATGCACATAGTGTTATATGCACCGTTACAGTATTTTAACCAAACACGCTTAAACCTTCTTATTGGCAAATTGAGTTGCTTGAACTCAGTCTCTTGACTTTCCATTGTAAATCTTTGATTATAGATCCTTTGATTGAGCGTAATTACGTCTCGTGCATGTTAGCTCTGTTTAGGGAATCCCAACGCTTCATATTGAATTCACTGTGAGCCAGTCAATTTAATTTAACACAAATAAAGACAGTAGGAAGGGAAAACTCATTAAGGGAAGGTTCTAAATAGGCCT
Source organism: Liparis tanakae (assembly GCA_036178185.1). Taxonomy (NCBI): domain Eukaryota; kingdom Metazoa; phylum Chordata; class Actinopteri; order Perciformes; family Liparidae; genus Liparis; species Liparis tanakae. Next base: position 6,994,295 of record CM070110.1, read on the forward strand.
GATAAATGAGAACGGTGTCGTATATCACAGGAGTACGTCTGTTGTGTTTGCGTCTGACAGCTTCATGAATCAATGTGGCTAATTCAATCAAAGTTAGAGTTATGTCATTACATTGAAATGAGACAATTCCTTTAACAACCTTATTGGAAGCGCCTGAGAGTGGTGAGGATGCTGCTGTTATGAAGAAATAATGGAAAGCAACAACAAGTGCAGGAAGCATGTTTTTTCCTTCTTAATTTATTTCACCTCTCTGAGAAGAATATTTTAAGCAGAATATTCCAGATATTTCTCTTCAAAGTTTTCGACCGTAAGAAAAATATAATCTCACGAACCATTATTCTGAGCAAGTCATAAAAGTGATTGGGCTGTCTCAGTCCTCTCTTTTCAGAAAAGCTTTTAACCCCGGTGATTAGCCTCTGTCGGCTCCCTCAAGTCTCTTTGTGACACCTCTTATGGCTTTTTATCGCCCATTTGTTGCGTTTCATTCCGGATGCTGGGAGAAAAATCATCATTAGCTCCCCGCCTTATCCACTCTTTATTTTACCCTTGTGATGAGCCTTGTCGCCGGGACGTGGCTGATAATGATTGGTGCAGCAGTGTAAGCTTAACGGCTTCTCTTTATCTTTAAAGGCTTTGATTCCTCATTGTTGTTGCTTCGGACACAATTAAGGGGTAAAGGCCTTATGGGTGATAGATTTCTGTGAATGTGTTTTTGTAAGTACACTGTGGAACTGAAGCCCTGATTAAAAATATGACATGTAGTTAATAAAACTCTGTTTTACAGTCTCCATGAGAACTGAGACCCTTCACCTAACTATAAATAATGAAGCTTCTTCAAGTTGTGGTTGATTGTCGACTCGACACACGGAGGTATAATGTTAGGTCTTCTTTGTGGCAGAATAGCGGTTTAAAAGGGTCACAACTTGAAGATAATGCTTAAAAACCATCAGAACAGTCTATTACATGTTTGGATCGGTGACAATCATGTAGTAAAAATTGTGTTTTCAATGTTGTTGAAAGAGGTACATATATTTATGTAATGTAAAATCAGGTTTTAAAAAATATATAAGGGGTACCTTTTGTCAGTCCTTTCACTGTGAACATTTTCGCCATGATGTTGCATAAATGGGACTCTTCGAGGGACATCATATTTTATTTGCAATAATTTTGTTGCTGATAAAATACAGATTTTTCTTCATTTTTAGAAACTTAATTTCATATATGATTTCATATATGATTTTGATTTCATATATGATTTTGCTCCCTCAATTTGTTCCGTCTCAAAGAACAACAAAACATAGCACTTAAATAGTGGTTTGATTAAAGATAAGTATTTGAACAATTTAAAAAAAAATTGGTCGATTGCACTTTACTAAAATAGATTCTTGTAAAATTATGCCTGAAATATAATTCACCATTTATTAGACATTTGTCTTATTCTGTAAAAGTCTTAATCCATCGAACTATGCTTTATAAGGACAATCTGAGATTTGGCTCAAAAATTAAAACCAATAATAAAAATAATTTTGCTTTTTTCTAACAAAAAAGCCCTTGAATGAAACATCAAAGACTTGTTGATGCATTTCCTTAATTTTAAATCAGAATCCCAACTAGTTATTGCCAAGTATGTGATGTTACACATGCAAGGAATTTGGCGAAGTGATAGGTGGATAACAATAAAAATAGAAAATATGAAAATGTACAATCAAATATGGTAAACAAATAACAGTACATTAAAGCCAATGTAATATTAATGTGTCAAGAGTATAGAAAGGGTTGATCCCAGAGGCTGAGACATGCTGCTTCCTTTCAGACAGGAGACAATAATGAATAAATAATGACAATACTAATTATATTCATTCTAATCTTGACAGTGACAGTGACAGGTCACGTCAACACCCCATTTGCACCTTTGGTCTGCTCATTTGCTCTATGTAAGGAACCTGCATCTATTTAAGTACCAAGTGAACATGTGTTAATCTACAATACATTTCTGTCTCAAGCAAAATGAGTAATCTTGGACCAAAATCCCCCACATGTGTTCTCAAGTCACGTCTTGATTAGTAGCAAATGTCAGTAAAGTAAAACAATCCCCTCTCACGTGTTTACTTTATAAAAATCACCGGCTGACTCAGATGTTGAATACATTGGCAATATTGTTGAAAGGAAGGCATCAGCATGTGTACAATTTAGAGAATGTTAATTTCATTTGCATGTAACTTCGACTGATCAAGTTCAAAATAACTTGCGTGGAACTAAATTGCCGAACTGATTATAGCTAGAAAGTGAAGACGGATTAATTGGCAATACACTTGTACTTGACTGGATCTTGTCACGTCCTGACTCGATACCCTTGATCTGTGGATACCGCTGCTCCTGCTTCCACAAAGTGTTCCCGTACTGTACCGTCTGACCAATTACAGCTTCTCAGTTGCGGTTCACAGTTCATCATGTTGTGAAGGACTTGATCGCATCGCTGTCAAATTAAAGCGACGGGAGAGTTTTTTTTTTGCCAGCAGCTGTAGACCTGCAGGTTTCTCTGTCCAACACTTTTGTCGATAGCAAGTTATTATCACATTTACTTTACAAGTATGTCATTAAATGTACTACTAATAACTGGCATTGATTCCTAATAATATTGCTGATATTTGTCTCTTCACCCTCAAACTTTCCCCCAACATATGTATCCAGACGAAGTATTAATATAATTTGCTGTGGCTTTAACCCTCCTCTTACCTTACCACTCAATGTTTAACGTCTCTAAAAAAAGGATTTTACATAGTTTTCTTGGCTAAATATTTAATGACTTTTTCTATTTTTATTTTTTTACTGTGAAGACATAAAATTCACGATATGTTTTCAATGTCCTGAACTCAACTTGATATCCTGTACGTTCAATTTGACCCCAGGCTGTTTTTCACTGTGTAAAACGTATAAGAAATATCAACTTTCTTATTAATTTAAAGGGCGAATTAAAACAAACAAAAAGTACCTGACACTTACATTTTGGAAACAATATTAATTCTAATAATTTTCTGCAGGTTTTAATTGCTGTGGTCAAAAAGGGTAAAAGATGTTAGTAGATGTGAAGATAACAGGAGGGTTAAGAGCTCTCTCCTCAGCATGTCCATGCTCCATAACAGCAGAAACAATCAGCCTTTTAGACTCGATGTGCACCTTCCTCTTTGGTACGCTGGGATAGCCTTATGGTAAACATGCTCACATTTGATCTTTTATTTGGAGAGAATTTAAATTACATAATAATAATAGATTCAAACAGTAGGATGGCAATAGAGAGAGCTGACCTCCCTCAGCCGTTGACTTCCGCTGCACGAGCGTTCTCCCGTTAAGGCTGCGATGAGGTCCGCTGAGCCGCAACTAACCTCCTTCACGGAAGGAGGACCTCGCGCTCTGGTTTTCCGGTGAAACACCGCGGCCGTCCTTCATCAGGCCGGTGTTCTGTCATTTTTTGCTGCCTTGTAAAAATTTGCTACCCGCTGCATAAACCGATAGGTGTGTATCGATTCATGCTACCCTATCTGATAGGATGTTATTGTACTATCAAAATATGCTTTTCTTTCAAAGTTCAATGTTTCACTTTTCACTGTAAAAGTGTTTATCTTCAACACTAAATACCCTAATAATAAACCAGTGCTTTATTATGATAATGTGAACAAACTCATGTTTACAATAATTTGTTGACACAAAAGAAATAGCAACTGCTTATCACTCATTAATTTACATGTCATTACTACATATTATTACTACCTGTACAATATACATGCTGAATGTACTTTTAACTAGGGAAATAATCGGGATTTTGATGATGTCACTCCCCGTTATCAGACGTGCATCGACAGGGTGGCAAAACATTATGGGCGTGTCAAAAGAAATTGGGAAAATCGACTCGGCGCATGCGCAATACCACGAGGTATCGGTTCTTGACAAGTAGCATGAAATGACAGAACACCGGCCGGTCGACTAACAGACAAGCGGGTTTGCAGCTTAGAAAATAAAGCCGACTGCGGTGAAGCGCCCCGCTGTGGCTCGCTCGTGGAAGAAGATCTGAAATGCTGACTGAGTCTGGAAGTTTATCTTCATTGTAGGTACAATTGATTTCGTACGGTGCCCGAGTCCAAACGCCCCCTTTTTCTCTGAGCTCAGCTTTCACATGGTAGGAGTTGCTGACCTCATGAAGGTGAGGGCTGCACAGTAGTAGCCACTGTACTAACTAATATTGTCAAATAAATGTAGTAAAGTCAAACGGTGTGTGATAACGGTGTGTGAAAGCACCCCTCTGTCTCCCAGTTTACGCCTGTGAAGCAATGCCGGTGTGGTACGAGACCTGAAATAATACGGCTGTAGATGTCAACGTGAAGCACCTTTTATGAATGCTGATGCACGGAGATGATCCTGCTGAATAAAGGGTATTCCTGGTGAATCACGTCTTTTACCGAGAGGAAGACTTTATACGTGATCCCGCGAGAGCCGTCACTGGCTTTGATTTCCCCACTGGGCTAATTCACACACTCCTTTTAGGGGGTGAAGATTTGCCAGGTGCTGAGTATGTGATGTCATGGCGGTTGCTCCTGTGGGCTCTGATACTTCAGTCTGTGTATGGTGTGCTGTATCTGTCACTATGTAACACAGCATACGTTAATCAATAAAGACATGTACACGGCTATCTGGACACTATTAGAGGATTACTGAAAGCGGTTCGCGCTCTGTTCTGCATTTCTTTAACGCTATTTAGCGTTATCTTACAGACGATGACAGTTTCATCAGCCGCTCCACAGCTGACCACGAGAGTCGCTCGCTCGTCCGTGCCGAGTAGAGCCGACGCCGCTGATGAAAGATGAAGTGAAATTGGATTTGCGCAGGTTTACAATTGAAATGCTCCTATAGCGCAAGGACAAATAACACTGCAGGTCTGACTGTTTATGATGAAGAGACAGTAAAGGTGAAAAGTCGAGTTTGATATGAAGTTAAATTAAATGTGAGAGAGGCATCATTATACTTATACCTGTAAAGATGGCTTCCATTCACCACCTCACCACATCAGCATCGTCCATTTCCGTACGTAAGTCATTTTGACGGTTTTATTTGCACTAATCTGACATCATTTGATTCCTTGTGCGCGTGTGCCTGCTTTCTGAAGGTTTTTCGTGACTTTCTAATAATTGCCCAACAGATGCATACACAATACTATCTGGAGTAAAACCAATAGATTTGGCCCATGCATGCAGTTGGTTAAGTCATGCCACTGTCTGTAGAAGCAAATTGAAGTTAATGATCTGCCCTCTGCTTCTCCTGGGCTAATTAAAAAGGAGCAGTGGAGGCCTGTGTGGATTTTGCTTTAATTATTTGGTTTGACAGCTCTGGATTAAAACACATTTCAAATGGTTTGACCCCCCCTCCTTCTGAGTAGGGGCATGGCAATTTACCAGAACACCCGGGCTGATTTATCTCTAATAATATTCTGAATACACAGAACTGTGATTGTTTTAATAACACTCACTTGCTGCAGCAGTGTAATTATCACCACTCAGCAGAGCCTGACATGTAGTCATGCATGTTATCAACTGCATTATGTCACCGCCGGGGTCCAAATGCCCTCAGACTTTTTTTCCAGACCTGATATATTGACTATATTAGATAATCTATCTTTGTTTTCAATCTGATCTAAACCCACAAGGATTTAGTTATTCTGATCTGGGCTCTGTTTTTCTGTGATCTTCCTCCCGTGCTGCCTTGCCCATCTCCACGCCTTCTCTCAATCAGTAGAGTTACTCCTTCCCTGCTCCCAGTGTTTTCCCCCCAATCACCTCCCTGCCGGTCCTCCTGCCTCCTGTAATCACTTCATCCCCCTCAGCTGAGCTTCTCCGCTCATCTCTTCACCTCCGCCGCATCCCCTCTTCAGATCACGTCCGTCCACGGCGGATTGTTGTTTGTGTTCCGTCGCTTTGCCTGCGTGAACCGTGAATACAAAGTTGTTCTCTCAAGGATCCCGTCAGCTCTGCTGGTGAGCCAGAGTGCTGGAGGATGCTCGCGGTCACAGCGCTCTGCTACACCGTGCGTGTGGAAGTGATGGGTCATGTATGTGTTACTCATTAATGCGATCACGGTGACGATGACGAGCAGCTTCATTATTCAGCAGACACGACACATGCCCTTTCTTTGTTTGTCGTGTTTCTTTTTTAACCCTCAACTTTTATGACTGTCTTCTTTTTTTTTGCATGCCGTGTTAAGCTGCGTCGTACTGCTGGAGCACCCAGAGTGCTCGTGTCACGAAGGCTTGTACTCATTGCTTCAATCCTCTGAGCCATGCAAATAATCCTGTTCCTGACTGATGTCCCATGCATTTTTTATTCAGAAGCTTGACTGCGTGAGCAACGAGTACAAAGTTCCTCCTCGCCACCGTACTCCCCGTTTCACCTCCCCACACCCTCTACCTTCGCCTCGCGCTCATCCCTCCCCACCAACATGTCCAGCCTCTATCATTGAAATCAATGGAATTGATTCTCCCGGGGGTTAATGGATTTTGCTGCCAAGGTGAGGAAGATGCACTTTAATCATGGCAGATCTTAAATATTTTATCAGGGAGAGCCAAAGATTCAGAGCTGCAGCTGGCAATGTGGAGGAACGAGTGATGGGGGAGTGAGGTTCACTGTGCATCTCAGCACTCTGCTCTAACAATGGGACAATTGTTGCTCACTTCAGGAAAAGGCAGCGAAATGGCATGAGAGAATGGAAGGATGAGAGATGGAATTGAGTTTAGTTACCAGGTAAGAAAGGGGTACTTATATCAGTGTTCACAGTGGCGTAAAGGGAACCTGAGCTTCTGTGGGAAATTTGGTTGAATTACCATAAAACAATGATTGGATGCATGGATACATCCACTTTTCGTCCTATTCTTAGCGGAGTTTGCAGTTTTCCAGACACCTCAAATGAGGCTCAGCAGCAGCGTCTTGGGATGATGGAGCTTGAAACATTTCCAACATATTTAATTCAAAATGTGTTTTTGTTCCGTGGTTATCATAATGACACTTCATTATCCATTTGTGTTGTACTCGGCTTCTGTTTAGTGTCACGCCGAAGAATGCAAGTTTTATTTTTGTTATTTTGTCGAATGCGTTTAGATCGTGAAATCTGGGACTGTACCGACTAGCGTGAGGCTTCATTCATAATGTTGACATTTGAATGAAGAAAAGCCTTTTTCTCTCTCGATTCTATTCATTCTGTTTGAACTTAACGTCAACTGATTTTCAAGGGCCAAAATATTTATGATAATTTAGAGCAGGGGAAAAAAACTAAATTTGATTAAATAATTCAAAGATTTGCCAGAATACATTTTATTTGTAGAGCCTAATGTCACAAAGCACAACTTTGCCTCAGAGGACTTTACGATCTGTTCAGCGTACACCGTCCTCTGTCCTTGGACTCTCGCAAACACTTTTACGGTGGAATAAAGAAGAAACTGAGGCACTGAGGACCGCTTCCTCTGTCAGGATGGGCAGAAGTGCAATATATTTCAGCTGATAGTCAACAGTTAACATAGTCACTCTATATAGTAGTGTTTATATTTTGCAGACGCTGGGTGATGGCCACAGCATGGGATTGGTATGACCCCGGAGCCCAATTTACTCAATGGGAATCATTTATATGCACCTCCTTCATTATTTAATCCGTTAAAATGTTCTTTTCTTGGGCAACAACTGCATTTATGTATGCAGTTCACTGTGCAAGCGGCACCTTAATATAAGTTCACATTTGTGAGTTTTGAGTCTGGACTGCACTGACATTTACGAGCGTTGCCCATGGCTTTTTGCTACGGCTGGACCTGCAATTAAAGATGGACAAGGAATTAATAAGATGTGTTTTGGAATTTCCCAAACCATAAAGAGATAACGTGAAGGCCATGCAGGCTAAAAATTAAAATGGTTTCCTTCCATCGCCTAGAACTCGCCTCAAAATATTAAAAGTAGCCTATTTTGTAACCACAAGCACTGCATGATCTTAGCCCGAGGATATCCTTAGTCCTGGGATAACTTTGCACCTTTTCACACTACGCTGTTATTATCAATAACTCTGGGTTAATCTAAGCCCAGGGCCATACGATGCACACCGCATTTCTAATATAGCCCTGGGTCACAAAAATGTGACACACTGTTAACTTTGAGCATCTTTGGGTATTTCTCCGGCGATAACCCCGCAAACTGGAGGCTCACGCTGCTCAGGAGCGGAGCCGGGAAGCCCGCAGCTAAAGTCAGAGGAAGCCCACTTTGCAACGTGCCAGGGTGGTGCCAGTGGGAAAGCTCTCTTAGCCCCAAGCTAACCGCTCACTTAGCCCGGGGCTAAGTGCAGTGTAAAATGTCCCTCAGAAGAATCCCACAAAATATTCGTGAATTCCACAAATGTACTTAGTTTATGCAAACTGTGCATGAGATCAAATATTATAACGCACGATTAAAAAGACGCACAGTGTCCACTAGCATGGATGATGTGTCAAAGAAACATTTGACAGGGTGGCTGTTGAGATCAGATCTGTGCTTCAACCTTTTCCTGAAGTGTCACAATCACTGCTTGGTAGTATTGTTTCCCAGTGTGAAAATTATATTCAGTTGTACTTAAACAGTTAAATCTGTTTCAATCCTAATTTTTTTTTTATGGAAACATCGCCTCTACTGTTGTACAATTACTACACTGTTACAAACCATGTACAAACTTAAGAAGTGTCCAATTATAAGTGCCATCTTTCATATTGTTATAATATATAATATCACCATATATAATACACACATATGCTGGATATACTTTGTGGGATTGTTGCTCCCTTCCTATGTCAGTTACTTTAAAGTGGCTCTTTCAGGTGTTTAACAAGTGTTTACTAATAATAATAAAAAAAATCTAACTGCACTATTAAAGCCCCTTTATGTCATTTTTCGCTTGGAGTGCCCCCTTCGATTTTTGGAGGTATTTAAAGTTTACTTCAGTGTCGTAAATACCCAGTTACGATAGATGCAGCCTCGCATACACTCGTATTGATGACCAGACAAAGTCAGAAACCAGTGGTGTAGTCCAGGGGCTACGCCGGTATACGGCGTATACCCACTTATTTTTCAGTCAGCATTGCGTATACCCACTTCTCCATCACCCTGGTGCGCATTATTTATAAAACAGGGCGTTTATCCGTTGCTGTATGGCAGGGCTCTTCAATACAATTTTTGCGCGCAGACACATCCGCGCACACGGATGAGCACACTCTCATTAGCACCCTTATACTGTAACTGCGAGTGTTGACTGGCGCTATATGACATTGCATAATCACTGCTAGAAAGCAGGTCGAAGTACATCCGCCCCGGACCGGGCGGCTCCAACATGTTGCATAGTCAAGTATTCTCCCACAGACCCCCGATGGCAGTCATTGTAGCGGCACCATTTTTTTCAAGCTGTTATTTTAAGGTACAATTGTTAGATAGTGTTGCTTTAAATGAACGCTGAATAGAATAATATTTTACAAAGAAAATGAATTCAACATGTTATTCTTAAAGTGTTGAAGATGTTGATTCTCCTCCAATTATTGCCTTAAAAAAACTTAACAAGCTCATGGAGAAATTATGTAAAATGATTCATATCCAGAACCCTGTAACAGAATGAAAACTTATTTTCGTTGTTGTTAATTCAATTCAATTCAATTCAGTTTATTTTGAACAGCCCAATATTACAAATTACAAATTGGCCAGCTACATTTGCTGTAACTTGCCGCGCATAATACAGTTGCAATAATGCACGCTATAAAAGCTTTATAATGTAATATTTGAGAAGCATTACATTACATCACATGTGAGTTAGCTAACGCTTTTATCCAATACGACTTACAATCATGTTATATTCAGACACTATAGAAACAGCTACAAGGAGCAATTCAGGGTTAACTGTGTTGCTCAAGGATACATCGACTAGGGCGGGGATTGAGATGCAACTCACTGACCCACAGTCACAGGGTCTCTCGTCTACAATGTAGAGATGTGTGTGTACTATACATAATACTGTTTCCTCGTTGACAAAACGAAATGCGTTGTTAGTACCTGGGTTGAATCCCCTAAAAGTATGGCACTCCCACCGTGGACGTATACACCCTGAACATGTGAATATTGTGAAGCCACGTAGATGCAGTTCAACATGTGTGGACCTGAGTTAGATGGCAACACGGAGGTAAAACCTGATATAAAGAGATGGTGATTCATTATGTGACTGCATGCATTAGCTCGTGGTAAGTGGCATGAACAGTTTAATGGACAATAAAGCAATTCATAGTAATATGAAAAGCAAAGTCCACCAAACTCATTTTCCTGCTCGGTCTTTGAAACTCTAATGTGCATTTTATTCTCTGCAGACGGTTAACGCTACCTTTTGAGAAAAGCTAAACCAAATGAAAAGAAAACTTTACTTTGACTCTGCCCGTCCTTTGTGAGTGCCCATGCAAGGCAGCGGGGGCCACCTTCTTGGAAAGCAGCCCTTTATATATTTATACTTCAGTTCCAGCGTTTCTCTGATGTCTAGGTGTAAAGAGTAATGGCTCAGTGCTACCCTGAATATGTTAGCAATATCACAGCAGCCCAGACTTCTTCCTCTTTTCTCATCTCTCCTTCCTGCTGGAGACAATAGAAAGTCCTGCATGCTGGTCGGGACACTTCTTGTGGATATGTTCAATTGCTATGGCGATGTATTTTTAGATGCAATCTTTTTTGTGTCTTTTTCTCATTTCATATATTTTTAATTTTCTTAGTTTGATTACTCATCAAGCAGTTTTAAACAATCAATATCAATTTGATTATGTAAGTCTGACACAAATAACATATTTTCTCAATTACAGTTCAATTATGTACCTGCTGGTGCAATTATTTTTTAAATTTTGTTATTTGATGTCGTTAATCCGAGACAAATCCCACAAGGCTGTCATAGGTACTGACGGCATAATTAGATGCAGGCTTGTTAAATCAGATGCTAAAACATGCAGATTGGGGGAGCAGATTTAATAAAAGGTGCAGCGCAAATGCTTATCAGGACATTGCTCAAAGGGTCTCTCACATTAATTATGATGTGTTTTGATTGTGAAATTTCAAAACCAACAACTGGCAGTGCTGGTGATCATTTTCAATGCAGTGAGTCCCAGGAACCCACATGTGTTGAGTTGTGGGGTCCCCAATAAAATGTATGATTTTTGACAAACGGTTGTGTAATTATGGTTATATTTATGTATGTTGAAAATATATCTGAAAAGAATTAATTACAAACCCTGATCTGGAAAGAAAACAAAATACAAATCAAAGCTGATAAGAAAATGAACCGAGTCAGAAATGTGGAGCGTGGAGTGACATGTCTGTTTGTTTGTGTACACACTGGTGCTCTCTCCCCCACGCCATCAAGAGGATCCACAACACTGCTCAGCATCAGCAAACCATCAGCACTATTAGCAATCAAAATGCAATTAATTTGCACAGTATGAGGGATTGTAACACACGGATTTACCCGTTTTATTCTCATGTACACTAGCCGGGGGAAACCTGCAAACCGCTGCAAGCCTGTAATTACCCGTCAGTGGTCGAATTAATCTGGATTGCATTGTGTAATGCTTCTGTGAGCTAGCTGCGGCGAGAGCCATGCCCTACCCCTAAGAATTGGCCGGACAAACAAGGGGAGCACATGGAGCTGTGTGTGCCTGCTGTCAGACAACACAGCCGACACGGTGCCGGATCAGGGCTGCACTCCGCTCAGCTGTCCTCAGCACCGGGCTCATAAGAATGAGAGCTGGCACAACCCAACGTGAATAGGTGCCATGCATTTAAAGACGTCTTCGTATAACGAATACATATAAATGAATGTACGGGAATAGACTGCGTTGAGACTGTGATTCAATTATGTTGTGCTTATTTGTTGATGTTTGGAGAACATCCTGCTGGCCTGGATCACTGTGCCTCAAATGGAGAATGACAGGCATTTGAATGTTTTTCTACCTACTCCTCATCCTCGCCTCCCTCATTGTCCTGCAGGTGGCTTGACCTTTTCAAGTAAAGCTCCTCCCTCTGCTGATCCCCTCTCACAAAGCGCCTACATGTAGCAATGATGCACGTTTGTTTGACACGCAAAGACAAGACTGTCGCTTTCTTAATATGTTTTCGACATTTTGGGATGTATCTGCATTAAAATGTTTCGCTTATGGATGAATCCACTAATATGCTCGGCCTTTTAGCCCCACGCAGCTATTGAAGACATTACGTTGCTTCTTTAAGCTGATGAGCCAGTGATGTTATAATCAAGAGGAGGCGCAGGATATTGGTGAGAGCTGGTGAGAGATGTGTGGCTGACTTAATACTTTACACATTACCCGGTAACAGTGTGTATTTTGTGTAATACAAGATTCATGCTCCGTGGGAGATTTGATAACATTACTCTTAAGATTTAATGCTTTTGAGTCTTGACCCTGAATCCTTTCTCTGGCCAACTGGAATTATAATTTTGATTCATGACATGGAGAGTAAATTGTTTCTAAAGTTTCATATCTTTACTTGAAATTGTTTATATTGTGTGTACGTTTGCATTTGTAAAACGTACACACATAATTCTTTTATTTATTCTTGGCATGGCAGCGAGTGAATTCTCCATCGTCCTGAATCCTGAGTGAAATATTTCAACTATTGTTTGGTACATTCATTGTCGCCAGAGAAGGACATACAGTATGTTTACATGTCCAACGTCATCACAGAATACTGAATAAAAAAAAAACAACATGTCCTCAAATGTGAGGATCTATAATTTTAGATTTACAGTGCAGTTCCCTTAAGAAATCTTAATTGTAGAAGAAGTGCATTCCAGAAGATTGTAAACTCTGGAATGCTCTTTTCTTAAGACCCTATGGATCGCAAAGACTCAACTCAATGTGTCAATCACAGTGATGGTAATCATCAACCTCTCATTGCAAGTAATTAGCTCAGTTACATCAACAAATATCAACAGTAATTATAGGAAACACAAAACTCTTTTGAAAAGCATGTGCGGTAATTCTGTGTCTGAAGCTGGCTGAGTAGTGGGTGATGTTGTTATGTTGTTAACACCAACTCTCCTCAGTAGTGTCACCTTTTTGGATAGACGTGTGAAGTAGGAAGCAAAGAACTCATGACGTGCTGTGTGTGTGTGTGTGTGTGTGTGTGTGTGTGTGTGTGTGTGTGTGTGTGTGTGTGTGTGTTCAATTCAGGCATGGCTTGGTTGGAAGTGTCCCAGCTCTAGAGCCATTACATTTCAAGTTGATATTGAATATTTTATGAGAGTTGTTGCCTCTGCCTGTGACTCATGATGTCTTGAGGGCTACGATATGAGGCAACGCCGCTCACAATTGTTGTCGGGCTTTCTGTGTTCATTGATTGCTGGTTGTTTTTTTTGTTGTCTTTCCGTGTTCATTGATTGCTGGTTGTTTCGTTGTCTTGCGAGTCACAAGGAAGATGGAATAAAAGCTATTCAAGCACGCAGAACACCTGGCCGCGCAGAACGTTGTGTAACGGTAGAAGCTAAGATCAATATTGACTGATGGACGTAATGTTATAGAAGTACAATTGTGATGATAAAGAAGTATCCAGAGAATCAGCCTGAAAAATACTCGTGCTGCTTCAGTGAAACCCGTACGAGGATGTTGGACCGGTGCTCCTGTGGCTTTGGCAGCCATGTAATTCAGAAACATCGTAGGAACACTTAATCCATATCGTTCCTGTACTTCCACCATCGCTGGTCCTCGTGGGGAGACTGAGCGCCCAAAGCCATTTTGTTTCCTCTGAGTCAGATCTCTTCTTTCTTCTTGGTCCGAAAGACTGTTTTAAGTAAGGAATAATCATCCCTGTCCAGCTCCTGCAGCACTCCTCTGAAGGCTCAGTGGGAGCAGTGGGTTTGTAATCAAACTACGACTGGCAAATTAATCTGAATTGGATCTTTTGTTCAGAACATTGACGGTAAAAATAAATACATTAATGAATCACTGACTGCCAGTAAGGACTAGATGAGCTCTTTTAATGTATTCTACTAAACATACGGATTTCTTTGAGACAGAAATGTGGTCTAAAAGTGAAATTGCTCCGAGAGATTTTTCTTTGCAGAGACCTCAAACCTTGTTGCTTTGTGTGGTCGGCGTGTTGGTTGTGGAGGATGCTGGACTTCTATATGTCAGTGCCTGTCCGATCCACCTTACTCAAATAGGAACAAAAAGGTTCCTTCCCCCGAGCGAGCGGGGGGGGAATTCCTTTTACAAGACTGTGGAACAACCGGGATGCCAGCAGTGGTAAAGTAAAAGAGGATGTTGTAACCTAACATGACAACACGTGATGAGAAATCAATAGCCTCGCCTCTTCACATTCTCTGAAAGGAAAGGAGTAAAAAGGGAAGGGCTGGGCGGGGGTGTCAGTTCCTTTTTAATGTGAAGAGGATTCATGTGGACCTTGACAGACATTGATTGTTGGTCCCATTAAACCAGATGACACAGCTGACTGCGGATAATGATGCATGGACAGAAACACTGCAGTGTGTGCGTGTGCGTGTGTGTGTGTGTGTGTGCGTGCACTGTATGGCAAATGCCTCACAGATACCATATTTACACTGTTCTTGTTGTGTCAACCTTGCATGGTCAACTCTCTTTAAAAGGTTGCAGGGTTGCTGTGATTGTTCCACCTGCCCATACAAATAAATCAATTGTATCAATGTAATCTAAGTTGGAAGTGATGGGAGACAAAATCCACAGTGTTAATTTCGTGGAATACATTCGAAAATTAGGCTAAAAGTTATTATTTTTTCCTGTGAAAATCCCTCCTTGTGCTTTTTTATTTTTGCACAGAACGAGGACTGTGGTTTTCGTGCCCCATCATTTCCATTGAAGGCTTTCTTTGTCGCCTGTATGGACAGCAGAGAAAGCTCTTCAAAGGAACACACGTTCATGTCGGTATCGTTTTGTACGATAAAAGCATATGAGCCGAATACAGTGTCTCTTTGTCACTCCTCCACAGTCCAAATATGGTCACTTCGGTTCACTTGTTGCAAAAAGTGAAAATGGTGACAACCCAAACTCAAAGTTACAAAACGTCCACAAACCAATAGGTGACGTCATGACAACGACGTCCACTTCTTACGCTTACTAATACCATCCGTTTACCATAGGTAGCAAGGTATACTATATTCAATTAGATATGTGTTTGTGTTTGTGTGTGTGTGTTTGTGTGTGTGTGAGTGTGTGTGTGGGAGATCTGCAAGATCAAGATAGTTTAATTATTTATCAAGCCGTTACCAGTAGAAACACATGCGCTGCGTACGGCTGCAGTCTGTTTGTTGACAGTCTGCTGGTTTCATTCATTGATTTGTTTCCACAATTAAATCCCAAATCTTTACCTGATATTGTAATACCATTGATCTCTCAGTCGACACCTTTTGCACACCGAAGGTTCAGAGCTGTTGCTCGTGTCCCTCGAGGCGTGCGGTGTTAGTGGCACAATCAAGATAATTCAAAGGAAGAGCACTCAGCAGGCGGAGCCGTCGAGAAGGGGAGTATTTGTATCTTGTTTTTATGTATCTTGTGGCAACCCTACCTTCAGTATGCAGCAGTGTTATCACAAATAAAACATGAATGCAGAATAGATGTTCAAATATTAAAAACATCAACCTGCAAGTCCATGTGATCGCACACACCTAAATCAATACATGCATAGTTTTATGTGCAGGGTTTTAAGACATTGGGTGGTATGAGGCCAGAGAGACCTTCAGTCCGGCTCCATTCTGACCACGGTGTGTATTTACATCACGGGTAGTTTGCCGCTGCAGCATTTACTGCACGGCGAGAGGCAATATACATCTCAGGCTCCACCGTGAATCGAGCTATTGGCTCCCTTTAGTTAATACTGTGAAGGAGTGTATCACAAATTCTAATGGGCCTGAAATGCTATTGGAATGGGTAGATGTGAGGATCTATTCGGCAGGCTTTGGGGCCGAATAGCTAAAAAGGGCACGCTTATTTTATCCTCAATGCACTTGCATTGTTTTCCATCTGTTGTGCAATGTTTATTGATTTTATCCAGCCCCTCTATCAGTCAGGCTTTAATAAGACAACACGTGTCGCTTTTAAAAGAACATATTAGAATGTTAATGTGTGTGTGTGTGAGTGTGTGCGTGTGTGTGTGAGAGAACAAGCATGTGTGTCCCACCACATTTTCATTCAAACGGAACACGACAACATTCATTTTGATGGTTTTAAGGAGTACAAACAAGGAAAAAGGGGCAGTAGAGGGATGAAGGGATAAGGATGGAGAGAGTCTTAGAAAGTTAAGAAGACACCTCCTCGTTCAAAGTGGATTCATTTTATGTCTCATAGCTCCGGCGGGGACCAATTTATCTCCCTTTAGGTTTTTGGCACCAGCCCCTCTCCAGACGCCTGAAGGAAACACACAAGGGCAACGGGGATGTTTGGGCTCGTGGCGTTCCTGAACTGGACCAGAACCGTTTGGATTAGATTGTTTGAGGTTTCTGACGATCTTAAAAAATATCTTTACATTCAACTAGTTGTTTAATAAAGGACTTTATACCAACTGTTGCCCCCAAAACTGTAAATGTAAACAGGTGAACAAAGCCTTATTTGGGGGTTTTATTGAATGTATTCTGTATTCTGAAACCATCTCTTACAACCCATATGAATAATATTAAATTAGAGACCAGCTACTGTCCAAACTTTAGATATCTTAGAAATGTAGGAATTGTATCGTCAATGAGCTAAATTAATATTGCGATTGTGTGATAAGGCGTCACAATGTAAAAGCGAGCTTATAATCTAAATTGTTTATATTCTTGAATGGGTCATGCTCATAATTGAATGGGTCAGTTCTATTCTAGATATGTGCAACGTTTCTCTGCAGCTCATACACAGAGAGCTCATCAAAAGATAACCATTACAGATATGCAAGTTGCATAGAAATACTTGTTCCAACCGCTATTTTAAGATATTATGATCCCCTACTTATCACCTTCTGTTTATCGTGTTCACAGTTCAGAGCGATGCTGCATGTTTCATTTTACATTTTGTCTGCATTTACCTCTTATGAGTCTGAGGTTGCTGCCCTCTTGGTCTTTATTGAGCTTTAGCTCACCACAATGCCTTCGCCATTCAGCAGGGTTTAAATTAACATTGATTTTAGTGAAGCATAATGGCCTTGGTGGCCAAATAACTAACAATAACCTTCACGGTATGAGTGGGTGGAGAGCCGGCGAAGGCAGCAAATAAAGAAACAAAGGAAAAGAGCTGTATTTTGCTCTTCATTATATATAATCGCTGATTTAAATTAAACCAATTTTTGCCAATTTTCCAGCCCAGTTGTTCATTGTGATGCAGATGGAGTTTATCTACATAAGACAAGAAACATAAATTATCTCTGTCACTATCTCATTTTAACCTGTTGATTTAATCCTGTTGGAAAGTTGCCATTTTGCAAGCAAATACATTACACTATATATTTAAAAAAACTGCCACTGTACTGTGAATTCTCCCTCACCTTCTACCCCTCTTCCCCTTAACTTTCAAAATCCCACGGCCGCACGACGCTGGCTTCTCCGCATGGAGCTCAGCAGTCGGACGCGTGTTACTTGTTCTGCCGCTTGAGAAGGAAAGGATGGGTTGGTGGAGAGCCGAGAGGAGGCGAGAGAGGGGGAGGGAGACGGATGTCAGAAATCAGAGGGACCCCTGCTGCCATGTCTGAATGCAGCATTGGCTGCACAGTGAGGGGAGATAAGGAAAGAGAGAGCGCCAGAGTTGTGTGTCTCTGGCTGGGCAGCCTGGTCCGGGTGCCGACTGTCTACTGACAGCCCACCGATTGATGGATAGAGCCGTGTATCGCACAAAGCATCAATTCTGTCCCACTTTCTCCTTCATTCTGAGTCTCACTCGCTCATCACTCCTCCCTCCCTCTCTCTCCCTCTCTCTCTCCCTCCCTCCCTCCCGCTGCCGCTCCAGGTCCCTCGCTGGTTCCTCTCTTCCGTATTAGTTTCCAAAAGGCATCTCTAATGCTGCCAGAAAGCGCACCGTGAGGCAGCGAGGAGCGAGGCGAGCGGATTGCTTATCTGTGTGACGGCTTTTTCCGCTCGGAAAAGGCTGCGCGTGAGCCGGGAAAACTGGACTGGACTGTGGTGTTTCGTGGAGGAGGTGGGAGAGGAGGTGGAAGGGGGAGAAGTAGGGGGCAAGCCGCACAGATGGAGGACGGCACCCAGCAACTGGGACACTGCATGGTTGACATGAAGGAGCTGAACGCCAACCCTGAAGGACTGACCGCTGCCGGTGAGCCGACTGCACTGTGTTGCCCGTCTGTCTCTCAGCCTGTCTCCCCCCATCTCTCTCCTCCGTCTCCCTCATCCAGTTCAACTCTTCGACACCTTGTCTGCTGTTAGAAGTGATTCTTGCTCCTGCTCAGCATCCCATGTTTTCTGTAAAAAGCAGTGTCTCAATGGAGCTTAGTTTTTGCACGTTTCCCCTCTATTTATGTTGCAGTGGTTATCCCTCTTTTAAACACACATAGAGGAGAGAGGGAGAGGGGGAGAGAGAGAGATTTAAACGCACGACGATCAATAATCACTGAATGACTGACTTCAGTGGAACGTCTTTGTGTCGGAGAGCTGATGTCTCAGGGTCACATCGTTGCAGTTTTTACAAAAGAACGTTTCATATGCATGTCCTTCAAATAAAGTGGAAATTCTAAGCTTTTTTTCTCTAAACAAAATGACTCTCTTCTGTTGATACTGGTACTGGAGTACTCGCAATTATTCGAAGCAATGACGTGATGACTCAATTGCCACATTTCTCCTCAAATTCTTGATTTTAAAACTTTGCAGCTGCCTTTCTACAGGTTTCCAGTGAAGCCTGAGGTTCTCGTAGTGTGGTGGAATTAAAAAACGTTTTTCTTGAAATCTGGTCAATCATGTCAGAAGGGGCACCGTTAAGTTTGATTTAATGGCTCTGCAGAGTTTGAAGTGTGGGAAACACCGTTTGAATCCTCACGTCTGATTGTTGTGTGTCTGCGTGTGTGTGTCTGCGTGTGTGTCTGCGTATGTCTGTGTGTGTGCAAGTGCGTGCGCACTTTGTTTTTTCACCTTTTTAGTTTCCTCTCTTCGTGGCATTCATGCGCTCTCCTGCCTGGTCGTGGCGTCACTAATGAGCTCGGGCAGAGCCGCACGAGACGTCTCGGTGCCCGGCGCGACGGGGGGGGCGCTAAAGAGATTAGCCGTATCAGCGACGCCACCAAGCCCGCTTCCCAAGTTTAATACCGCCGCTCCCTACGAGGACAGGCAGCGCACGCAGCGCCGCTGAGCATCTGCATCGGCATGCGAGCTCGACACCATCATCCTCCCCATGGGGATAAGTAAATGGAGGCGCACAAAGAAGAATGAAAGGGCAATTCACAATGCCTTGTCTCCTTTGCCTCTAACCACATGGATTCAAGCTGAACCAGCTTATATCCACAGTTACTGACATGCTAACACACACACACACACACACACACACACACACACCCTAAACAAGTGCATACTGATGCATCCCCACATACATCTGCATAAGCATTGTCATGTGTCACACAGCCACACACACACATGCTTGCTCTCCTCCAGTTACGACCTGAAAAAAAATTCCCCCAGTCACAGTTTGGGGATGACGTCTGCCATTGGCTCGGCCGTTAGGACTTCCGCCTTTCAATCAGAGGCTCGGCGGTTCGATTCCCCGGCTCCATCAGCCCTGTGTCGATGTGTCCTTGAGGAAGACGCTGGCCACCTGACTGGCTCCCCGCAGCCGTGTTTACAGCATATGACTGTAAGTCACTTTGGATAATAGCGTCGGCTAAATTAAAAGTAATGTAATGTAGAGCCAGGTGTGGGAGTGGAGCGGTAAACGACAAACACCTCGCTGTACTTCTGTTTTGTTTTCCTCGAGCATCCTGGGAGACAAAACCCCCGTCTCCCCTGATGTAATTGCGAAGCAGCCAATTACCATGTTTGGAACAAAAGACGAGTTGACAACCCCGCATTAGCAGTCGCAAGGTGAAATAGCTTATCTCCTCCTTCTTGACAGGTGCTGTTCAGTAGTTATTAAGGTGGGACTGAATTGGCATTTAACTCCCCAGCATAAGGTGTACAATTTGTACCTATTAACTATTCATAACCAAATTCTCTCCAAAGCTGCGATGTAATTGATTGCGTTTTTTTTTTCCCGTGGCGCGACGTTTGACATCGGGAGGCAAAGTGTCTCACTCCGTGCCCTTGTTAACCCAACGCGCTACATCTGCCATCGACGCGACAGTCAAGACCTCCTCAGCGCACCCAAATGATTCACAACACTTCATTAAACGCTGGCAACAAAACCATCTGTCCCCTCTCCATCTCCCAGGGCAGTAATGTGACGATAACTCACTCTCCCATTCAGCACCACTTGTCCTAATAGGATGCCTGTTTGTGCAAACATCAATCGTGTTAGCGGTACGTGAGCGTGGCTAATGAATCATCAGAAAGGATGTGCAGGTGTTGTTTCAGGCAATTTGAATTATAGGACGGAGGAGCGCGGCGGCGGGTTTGATTGGACGATGGCAGTCAGAAAAAAGAAGGACGCCAGTTAGGTTTTTTTGGACCGGCTTACTGAGCGATGGACAGTTATATCTCAGAAATGTAAAGTCCCATGGAGGGCCACGCAAGTGAATTATTAATATCATCTCTAAATCCCGAGTAAATGATGTTGAAAATATAAAAAGGATTTGTTGATAGACATCGGCCCTTATATGTAATATCTATTCATGAAGAGGATAAGCAGGAGTGATTAAGACTGTGTGCCATACCCTCTGCGAGGGGGTTTATCAAAGCTCTTTTTTGGAAATTGCCTGATTTTTCTGAGCTGAGCTGGAAGCACATGACGGGGGCCGGAGCGGCGGCGGGCTGTATTTGGAGCTTTTCCGCAATTTCTGTTTTAGTGGAGTCAGGAATAAGGAGAAATCTCATGCATGTGCGTGCACTCCCCCACATTCCCTCCTCAGAGTGTCTGCTGGAAGCGAGCGAGTGGTTATCACACTGCACAGTGGGGGGAGGAAGGAAGCAGGGCAATGAGAAGGGACGAGGGTTAAATAATCTGCAAGACAAACAATTCCACTTCCTGTCCGTTAATTAACGTTGTCTTTTCCCGGAGAAATCACCTCGTCCACACGCATCCGGGAAAGAAAAGAAATGAGTCTCTCCTCCCCCTTCAGCTTGGCTTTTCCCCACTGATACCACCTGCAGACGGGGGTGATGGATTGGAGGTACAGTGAGGCTGTGCTGTTATTTCTAGAGCCAGATGAAACTGCAGTATAGTGGGCACCTCATTTGCTTCGGGCCCCTGTGGGAGTTCCATCTGCATGTGTCGCCCGCCTGCCTGCCACCTCGCTGAGCTTATTACCATACTCATATAATGCCAGCGGATATCGATTTGAAATACTTGTTCCACTTCTCTTCACACACTTATCCAGGCGTTGGAGCTGGATCACCGGTGAGCTCTTGTGTGCTAAAATGTGCTTTCCCCTGTGCCACGGGTAATTATTGTAATTAGACTTTGTGCTGGTCAGCCGGATTCTCGCCGTGAGGTCGTGACATGTGGTGAGCGTGCTGCTCAAAGACATGGGTGGTGTCACCGTGTACAGGGTTCGCACGGTCATGGAAAACCTGGAAAAGTCATGGAATTTCAAAATGGTCATTTCCAGGCCTGGAAAAGTCATGGAAAAAAAACTTAAATCATAAAAGTTTTGGAAAAGTCATGGAAATTTGTTATAATCACGTGTTCAATTATGCCGAGTTTGAAATAATTAATGTTTTTTAAAGAAAGACGCTCAAAATATAAGCCGGCCTACGCTCTCAATACACTACATTTTCTGAAATGTTCATGTTTATACCGAGATTTCAGTTTGGTCATGGAAATTTGGTTAAAAGTCATGGAAAAATCATGGAAAAATCATGGAAAAGTCATGGAAAAGTCATGGAAATCCATTGGTCAAAATGTGTAAGAACCCTGCGTGTACATAACAGGTGACCTGTTTGTGGATGCATAATCTGCCCCCTGACTTTTATGTGGATATTGAGTTGTACAACAGTTTCCTGGTTCCTTTCACGTCTTGATCCCCACAGCTGTAACCTGTGCAGTTTGTCTCATAATCAATGCGTCTGGTGCGATCTCCTTCTTCAAGTACTTGACACACGAAATCCAAACGGCCTTTAACTCCAACACTTGTGCCGCGCCACTATCAAGCACATCTAGTGCAGAGTGTTCCCGTCGTGATCGGTATCCCGAACCCGCATCGGGCTCAGACTCAGCTTCACTCCTTTTCTGCATTCAATTAAATCTGCAAAAGTATTTTTTCCACTGCTTTCCTACCACCAGCACCTGATAAGTCGGTGTCGAGCACAGATGGAGTTCTCCGAAGTAACGGCGCCGTTCAAGTGACGGTCCCCGAGGATGCCACCAGAGACGAGGCCTAACAGCTGGCTCTGTCTCAGCCCACCTCGCTAAAGGACTCTACTGCCGCCTCAGAACATCCAGGCTTATTAAAGTTTCATCAACACTCGCGAGGAAGCCGTGGCGCTGATAACACGAGGAGACATGACCCCCGAGGAACGGGTTGAAGATGAAAGTAATGGGGAAAACAGATAGCTTTATTTACGTACATAATTGGCCCGTGTGTTTGTGTTTGTGGGCGTGTGCGTGTGTATAAACTTGCCTTTATACACTCCATTAATTAGAAGGTTAGTCTACTTGTATCCATAACAGATATTGCGCTACGTTTGCATAAGCCTGGTTATTTAATTGTAACCTATCCTGACAGCAGCTGACGAGCAACACTTTCTGACACTTTCGAAAACACCATCAAATTGGGATTTAACTTACAATTTTGTCAACACATTAGGAGCGACTGAGGCTCGGGGAAGAGCGGGTCATTTTCGAAGGTGCTTTGAGTGGTTGGAAGACTGGGAAGACACAATATAAATGTCAATTTACCAATTACCTATTTGCTGAATTTAGATATGCACTGCAAGTTGCTCGTGTTTATTATGAAGAGCCCTGCATTTGGGCTTTCTCCTGCTGTGTAGACGTTTGACTTTCAGGAGGACAAGCGGTAATGCTAATAATAAATTAGCAATCCCTGTATTACATATTAAAAAATATATATATTACAAAGAGTTTGATTGTAGTCCAGAATTTGAAACAACTTGTGGACACGGTGGAAAAAGAATTGAAACGTCTGAACATTTGGTTTTAAAAGCACCATCTTTCAATTTACGCAAGACCAAACTCCAAAACTCTAATTTTCCCAAATCCTTTAACTAATTCACAAAGCAACTTATGATTAATGATCTTAAAATGGAAAATGTCTGAAATCCTAATTGAGAGTGATACTAGAAAATGTAAATGTAATTTAATAGTATGAATATGTAAGTCAGTCGGTTCCAAATCTGTATAAATTAAACTGGTAATTCCAAGAAGAAGCTCTGAATACTGTATTAAAATGTTTTAACCATGTCCAAAACCAACTGAAACCAGATTCTCTGCTTTTTAAAATAAATATATAATATTAAACCCATAACATCTTTCATGCAGTAAATCTGAGATGGTGTACAGGAGCACCTTTGACCTTTCACTGACAGTGGAGGAAAGTAACTTCCTCCCCCTGTGAGGGTTGTCAGAATCGTATTCATTAGCATAACTGTGGTTCAGGAGGAAGTTCATGCGAATACAAAACTTAATTTCTTTGCGAATGCACCATCCCAGGAGACCAACTGTTAAACAAACGCTAATTATACAGACGTGGCGGGTCATAGTTTGGGGCTACTATTTAAGGACAGGCAGGTTTTGTGTCTTCCCAACTTTAAATCTAGCCTTCCACTGCTTCTGACCTTAATATTGCATCATGTTATGTGCGTCTGTTGTTTCGTCAGATGGACGTCGACGTGTTCTCTGCAAAGACCTTGAAGTGTGATGAAAGGCTTTACAAATATATTGACCCGCCTTAACAGAAAAGCTGCCAAGAAAGGGTGGTGACTGAAGTAATTATAGAGGAAAGTCAATCATTTTTAGTCAAGGCTCCTCATTATATTAAATGACTATTACCTAAGATAGTGCGACTCCCATACATCAGTGAGCTTGGAGTGGCCATGGCCCATTAGGGGGGTTGATGAGCGCTAGAGAGGCCAATTGTGTCCCAGCACCCCAGGAAGAGGAGAGTGGCATTTAGAGGGGTAGGGGCCCGCCATGTGTTGCACCCTCCTGCAGGTGTTTTGTCTGTTAGGTGTTTGCATGGTTGTGTGTGTGTGTGTGTGTGTGTGTGTGTGTGTGTGTGTGTCTCACACTGGGAGAGTGATGAATGTGAGACGGAGTCGGTGACAGATGATAGAAGCAGCCAGTCGTCTGCGCATCATTACGGCACAAGCCCTCGAGGACAATGGGCCCTTTGAGGCTCTCGCTCTGTGTTTGTATAATAAAACGTGAACAGTTTATCACTTTGACTCGTTTGGATCCCGTTACGTTGGAATAGCATCGCAGAAGAGCTGCTTTTGTGCCGATTGTGATTTGGTCGGCACAGAGCGGCCACATAAAAGGATCAGATTCTAGGCCATTAGTCTACTTTAAAGTGTCTATGGAGGTTAGCCCTTTGCATTTAAAATAGAGGAAGACGTCTTCAGTGCTCGAAGAACTTGTGGATTCATCAAAAAGTAAATTATAAGAAAAAGTATTCGTCAACAATTTAGATGATGAGGAAAGAAAACATGCTAATCATTGAGGTTAAGATTTTACTGCTATAAAAAGCAAATAGAAAAGTATTTTTTGTTAATTGAATTTCTTCGGGTTTAAGCTAAATTATTTTATTGATCAATCATAGAATTTATGAATAATATAATCAATAGTTGTAGCCACACACGTTTCAATCATCAAACTGCAATAGGCACTATTCTGATTTACTTACGAGTGTATTTACTTGTGTTATTACATTGTCCTAATGCTTACTTTTATCTCCTCTCTCTCTCTCTCTCTCTCTCTCTCTCTCTCTCTCTCTCTCTCTCTCTCAGGTGTTTTCCTAACACCCAAGCTGCCTCAGGTGGAGTTCAGCCTTGGTGAGTCCCGTGTTCATATTCTCTGATCCAAGGGTCATTTTTGAGAATATCCCACTCTTTCTTGGCATCCTCGGAAGCAGAAACACGGACAGCTGGCCGATCGGGCTCCTTGGCTGAAACATATCAGATTGTTATGTTCTGAAAACACACACCAACAGACAGACACATGCTGACAGTGACGCTAATGCATAAGGCAGGCCGAATTAGTGGCATATCTGTCGACATCCGTAATCTTTTCTCAATGTTGACACGTGTACACACACCCCGAGTGTGGTTCAACGGGACAACGCACAAAGAGGCATCGGGAAAATATGACTCAGAGCGACGAGAGGATCCTCTTGAACTTTTGGTGGAGATGGCCTCATTCATTTTTCATGCCACCGAGATGTTGGAATTCTATTTCTAGACATTTCAGCGTGGCTCAGGTAAAGTTTCCTAAAGTGAAAAACAGGATTATTATTCCTGTGGTCTCTGAGCAAAGAGATTGACAGCATGAAAGACTGGTGGCTTGGCTCCTTAGTTTCTGTCTTTTTTTTTTGGGGGGGGGGGGGGGCGGCTTCCCGCTGTTGCATATACACAACAATCAAAGAATAACCAGATTTATAGCCGGGAAGGTGGCGACATCTTAATAGCATTAGGAGAGATAATCATTGCACACGTGTGTCCTTCTTAGGCCACATTTACACATAGCCGGTATTTACAGAAACAAATATTTTTGCCCCTCCGTTTAAAAAAATAACGTCGTACACACAAGGTCAATTTAAAAAAAGTTTCTGTCCGCATACGTCCCATAGGACGCTCGCATGACGTGAAGCATTTTTAGACGCGCACTGTGACGTTTGACAACCTAAAACTCAGTTTGACCTCGTTCACACACAAACACAAAAACTGAGTTTTCAGAAATCTCCGCTTTGGCCGGAGTTTTTAGAAATGATCGTTTTCCGTGATAAAACCTCAATTATTGGGTAAATGAAATGCCAAAACGCATGAAAATATACGCGTTTTCCCAAGGTGTAAACGAGGTCTTGGTGTCACTTGACGACCTCGGCGTGTCCTCTGAGCGTGACAGCCGAGTGCAATGTGTTTAAGCTGCATGTTAAAAAGCTCACGAACACTCCTGATGGTCCCGTTGCCGTCACGTGGCGGGTACAATTACAGCGAGTCGTAAAGAAATGGAATTAGAGTTCATTTATATGGAGACTGTGGGGCTCAATAGGAGAATCATTATTTTGAGAACACGCATACATTCTCAAGTGCACACAAATGGGTCGTTATGTGCACACACAGTCGATACCGGCACATTCTGCAAAGACTCACACAACGCCTTCGCTCACTTTGGTTGCTACATTTTGATTCTATTTTGATTTCCAATCAAGTGATACTGTAGGTTTAGCTTTTGCTCTTTATTAGAAAATTAAATTTGACTGTAAAATATCCATCATGGTAGTAAATACAGCTGACAGCTGGCACAGAGAATAACCATATGCATCTTTAATAGCCCTGGTTGAATGTGTGATCAATGTACAGTACATGGGTGGCTTTTTTTTCTATCATATGTGCATATTCGATGTATTGATCTTGATAATAAATGATGGTGATTTACTTTTCTGCTCTGGAAGGAGGCTACATGTTTAAACACTCAACATTTTTAGATGTGCTCATTCTTTTCCAAGAGAAATGAAACGGTGCTATGGTGGTACGAATGGCAACCAAGCATTCCTCCTATTGTGAATCCTAATCCGCGAGCGACTGTGAGGGCTCAGCAGCTGCGACTCAGCCAGCTACTTAACCGTAGAAACTACAGATCGAAGTCAAAAGCAACCTTGAATTATGAACAATTTTAGACCCAAAGAGAGTCTCAGTGTGGGTAAAATGAAGCATGTAATGTACTGAGAAAATAAACACCCAACACACATTAGTGAATCAGAACCGGAATCAAAGTCAATACTGATTATTGACGCACTATGAAGGAAGACCATTCAGTGCTTCATATTTAAGCAACTTAAAATAAATTAAACTTTGATGTGCACTCCGAGCCAATGCAGTGATTTGAGAAGAGGTGTAATGTACTATCCTTCCTTTTTTTAGTCGCTGCTAAAACTACAAACTCTAACTCTCTGTGCATGTGGCCGTGCGTTTGAGTGTATAGCATTGGTGTGCCCAAATCCACAATTAACTTTACAGCTAATTAACATCTCAATTACATCACTCTCCTCAAATATTGTATGTTAGGGAATAAGGCTGCTTTGAAAATAGAAAGCTCGCTCAAGAGCTACAGAAAACCCCAGCTACATTCAAAGTCTGAGTAGAACTCATTATACTATCTATGTATAGCAAATAGTGTTTTGCTGCTTTATCAGTCATTCTCTGAATATTGATATTATTACTTAAAAAAGACAAGGTCTATGCTATACAGTTGCATTCTGGGAAATGTAGGATCCAGCATTTCTGGAGCCTGACCCACAGACCAAAAAACCCAATGTCGACATGATTCGGGTTTTCACTCTCTCGAGTGTCCCCCAATTATTTTGAAGTGTGAGAGTAAATCATGAGAGTGCCTCCATAAAACAAACACATTCATAAACACACACACACTCATTCTGTCAGCAGAGCATTCGGTGGTCTTTGCTGCGGCCAATTCAATATCTCAAAGTCATCGATTGAAGCTTAAGAATGTGACCAGTTTTTAAAAAGCAAACCATATAAAGCCTCTTACATGGAGTACAAACACAGGCGGAGGAACACGTTCTCTTTGAAGCTGCACAGGTACAGCGCAGAAGACAGAGGGCACCTTCTTGTCCGACTCATCACATGCCGGAGTGTCATAAACAATCTAATGGGATAATCGCATGCACCCACATTGTAAGCTGTAAACAAACAAGCTCCCCGGATAAACGTTTATCTCCCGTATGTTATTGTTAGTTATGATGCCACCCAAGGGTTTTAAAACTGACTCTTTTGCTTTAGTGGAATTATTCAGTTCCCATTTCAACCCTTGGATGAGAAGAAATATTGATGATACTAAGAGTTAATAATTCATCTTGTTGTGAATCCCAAGTGCTGCTTTGCTTCAAAAACATTTCTGGGGGGAGACAAGTCCCTCTTTGGCTACCTCATCATTTCAACACTAAATGATATGCAGCAATACTGGGAAATAAAGAGACTCAATATAAAGCAAAAAGAGTATACTACAGGTGTTAATAGTGTATTACTCATACACATGCACTATGTCACACCAGACTCACAGACAAGGACTTCTCCCACACTCGTTTCTACTATTAAGTTTTGGGTTCTTTTATCAGAGTGTCAGTGTGAATGACGTGACATGTTGAATATCTACGATTAACCACGGTAAAAGTAAAAGCTGACTTTTCCCCCTCGATACAGATTTCTGCAGACCTCTTTCGTTATTTCTCTTGGTCTTGGTTCTTTTCACTTTTAAAAGGATTTCTTTTCCAAAGGGAATTTATAATACTCTTCAATGGTGTTTGTGCTGAAGTGGGGTTTTAAAATGCACTGTCAATATTAAAATAAACGATTATATGCATACATGTTGGATTCACATCCAAAAGTAACAGATGCAAATTTGCTGAGTCACCTTCACAAAAACACCTATTATACACAATTCATTTAAAAAAGAAAAGACCCCATTCACATATGGAACAACTAAATTACTAGCATTATATTAAAAACAATCATATTCTTGTCACTATCTTCTAAATGTCCATGAGCGATGAGCAGCACTGTGCAGCAGGTGAAGCACATAATGTATTTATTACAACACAAGAGCCCCTTTTCTCTTTTTCTGTTGACCAAACAAACAGGTGTGCAAATGGCGGCACATGCAAATAATAATATAATTTCAAATGAAATGAAAAATAATAATAAATGATTATCCTGATGAATAAGCGTCTGCTCGAGATGAGCATATATTCCTGTCTCCTGTGTCCTGTCCCCCCTCCTCTCCTCAGATCAGATTATATTTTATTTTCACAATGGGTGGGTGGGGGCAATGCATTAAATTTTATTAAAAACATTTTCATCTTGAATCAATGCAAAGAGTCTCAATCAATAAATATATATATATAAAAGTAATAGTAATTGAATTCTCCTTATTAATTTAATTATTATTTTAATTGCTTATTTATTTTTTAATTTTAGGATCGGTCTCAGTATATTTAATAGTTTAGTCGCTTGACTCAAATTGTGAGTCATGTCTTTTTTTTTGACGGAATTTTCAAGCATATAATTCTCTTAGAAGTGACCAACAATCTGCAAATGTCACTTTACCCTACACTCTATCCATTATTTGAATCTCTCCCCCTTTAATAGGCCGTACTCCTCTTTCTTCCTCCATGGCACTCCCTCATTATCTGCCCTCTCACTCAGGCTTTCTTCCTCAAACTCAAAATGCCTCTCTCAGGGACTCCCTTGTCCTTTCCCTCTGTCGCCCTATTTATTTCCCTTTCCTGCCAGCCCTCTGCCCCCACCCAGCATCATAATAGCTCTAACCTTAGAGGGTCAGTCAAAGTGTCACATCCCCGTAGGAGAGCCGGTCTGGTGATGCATGGTTGGGCACCCAGTCCCATTTCAATCACCAGTCTGGCTGTGGTTAACTGCAGCAGGGTGGAGAACATCCGTCAAGCCAATCAAATATACGTCCCCTGAGGTGACTGATGGGGACAGGCAGCAGCTTATCTGCAGTATCTCATCTCGGGTCTTGTGTGTAAAATAAAAGGAAGGAAGTTTAATGACGGAATCATGTCAAGAAAAGTGGGCCTGTGTCGATGTAATGGAGAGAAATGGAGAGCCACACAATGCTATGATGTGAAGATATGATCAGACTGAGTGAAAGAAGGGAAAAAAAAGATCAAGGTCTTTGGAAACCTTTGTCGCCTTTGTCGTGTTTCTGTTGGTGTGCATCATCGCTAACGGCACATACGTCCGCTGGATGCGTGCAGGTACGCGCCAATGTGGGTCTGACAATGTCGCACCTTCAGTGTTGCCACCACAACAGTCGCATCACAGCCACTCAGAGACTTTTTACACCAACATCAGATCCCATTAACATTTTGGTGATTTCGTCTCCTCTGCTTCGGCCTTTCTCCTGCATAAGCAAATGTGAGAGCTCCTTTTAATGTGAGTCCAAAAGACCTGGTGCCGGGATTTTGAGGAGAGAAAGGGAATGTGGAATCAGAATAGCCCCGACCAGATAATCCATGCACAAGCTCTCCTGAACCGTAAGACGTTCTACAACTCTTGCTTGTGTCAGAAGTTGCTGTTCCACGTGTGTGATGTTTGTTCCTCCAGTCGGTCTTTGATGCACAGCAGACCCTGAACTGCGTCGACGATACCTGATTTCAACCCTATCTGGTCATCTCTGATTTGGGTTGAATTAATAACAATTTAGTTTGGCTTTCCCACTGCTATCAAAAGATGAATTTCAAGCTGCGGTGCGTTTTATTTGTAATTGTATTGAAGATTAAAGGTTGTCTAGTCTCTAGACACAGACTGCATTCAAATGCAGAATGGGATGGGAGGCGTGTTTGGTATCGGTACACAGTCCGGAGAGTTAAGTTGGTGGAATATCCTGATTATAGTCAGACGATGATTCCGATTTGTATTGATTTTTAAAGGAGCTTGCAAACTTGATTCCGTTTAAAACAATCTGGGCGTCTCAACTGCAACTGCAGTCTCGCGACCTCAATTTACAAACGGGACTGCACGGAAAAGGACGTCTTGGCCCGGATATCGTCCGGCTACACATATAACCCAGAAATATAGCCCCTCCCCCCCCCCCCCCCCAATCCGAGGCTTATCCGCCATCAGACGGATAGCTGATGGGTTCAGAGATTGACAGCTGACTTGATCGAGTCTGCCATGATAGAAATAAAACTGAATGTTGCTGCAAAACATACCGTATTGCCCACATCTGCCCAGCTGCCTGCGGGCCACTATTCTCCCTTTTCTTCTTTTTTAGGGAACATATGTTCAAGTATTTCTCCATCCGCGTTATGACATATGAGATATATATATATATATATATATATATATATATATATATATATATATATATATATATATATATATAGATATATATATATATATAATTTAATGTTTTTATTATTAAAAAATGTTATTTATTTATTAAATTATTTATTATGTAATTGTATTATTTATTATATATACATATATATATATATATTATAATTGTTTTAATATTTTATTATATATATATATATACATACATACATACACATGTCAACCTCCTCTATGTTTCGTTTATTCTCTTTCATTACTCCTCCACTGGTTTTGTCACACAAGAAGGAGATACATTTTCTTAATCCTGGTTCTCAGGACTCTGAGTGGTTTTAAATCTTGCACGGTGCAGTCACGCTGCTTTATCGCCGGGGCATCCAAGGTAAAATCAGACAGATGAGACGGCCACTATCTAAATCACCAAGCGTACAGAAAACCTCGATGCCAGATCTAATGGATTATAATCCTTACACTATGATAAACTGAAGTACTTTTGCTATAAAAAGAATATTATATGGGCAATAAATCCATAAAATATAAAAATCTACAATACCTCAACTTTATTCTGGGTCGCAAATTAGTTTTTGTATCAGTAGCAGAACAGCATTAGTAATCCATGCTTCTAGGTCTGCCTTGGAATGGCTGCATGCTCTGAAGTCCATTTAAATCAAGTTATTCCCTTTATGATTCACTCTCTGCTCCCCTGCTGTTACTCCCAGACTCTTTTACCAATCCTCAGATAAAACTGACTCAACCCGAGAATGTAGAGACAGTTGTTAATGGCTTGAATAAAGCACTTTTCAATTTAGTATCACAAAATGAGATGTTTTATTTTGATTATTCTTAAGTAGTCTCATTACCAGACAGTCCCCGGAGGATTGGAATTAGAATGTGCTTAAGCCGAAAGCAGTTGTCCCACGGTTTGAACGCAATAGACGGGATTCTTTTTGCCCGTATCAATCAGACTTTCTTTTGAGACTCCTCCTCGTTCAGATCCTGACCAATTAAAAAGAAATCAACTCAATAGAGTCATTCAGTCTCTGAGGTCACTTTTAAATCCACTGATGCCCTCCAGACGCTCCGCTAACTACATCTAAATCTCCAAACACACTTTCACACAGCTATCAATATGTTTTATGAATGACTATACAAACATTATCTTTAATTGAATCCGTTTGCATATTTAACAGTGTGTCAGCCAACCTTCAACCAAATAGTTCTCTGTTTTTGACTGCTGTGTTCAGTTTCACATAAATGTGTTTGAAGAGGAAGAGTAAAGTCTCCAGGAAGCGTTGGTTTCCTATAAAGGAATCGTGGGATGCAAAGTCCTTCCTGTCCTTGGAAGCCAGCAGAGCCGAGGGACACGCTGCTAGTTATTTGGAAATTAAAGCCCTAATAAAACTGATCGCTCTCTTCCAGGGGGAATTCAACTGCCATTGAAATCAACTGCTACGGCAAAAATGTTGCGTATCAATGTGTAATATAAATTTATTGTATTTCATCACAATGTTATTGTGTGTTGAGGATGGGCCTCAGAGATGTGAGAACAGCACATTTATGTTTCCTTAACGCTTCGACATGCGACATCCGATCTGACTGGAGTTATTTATAAATCCTCTACCTTCGCCGCTCTTTTGTTTATCCAACTTGTTTCTTTCTTATTTGTTGTCACATCCTCCCCACTCAGTGTCGTGATTTGTACGACTTCGCCCCTCTCATCTTGATTTTCTTCCTCTTCTCCCCCCCCCCCCCCCCCCTCCATGGTCTCCCCCTCTCTGTAGCCTGTAATGATCTGGCGGCCTCAGGCAGTGACAGGAAGCCCAATGCTTTGGTCCAGGTGGCTGTCATAGATCCCCGCAAGCGGCACCTAGTCTCTCACTCCTGCACAGAGATAGTGGAGGTAAGGCCGGACACACACACACACACACACACACACACACCTGTACAGATACACACATGCACCATCCTCTCCGCCTCTCTCCGACCTTTGATGTTTGTTTTTGCTGTGTCACCGGGTCCTGCTCGGCGTTCCTCCCGACACCGTCTGCCCTGCTTTTTCTCAAGCTTTTCTCCCGTTCTGACTCATCGAACTGGAACAGACAATGGGCTTTCACTTTCTATTTCCTGTGACAGTACAGATATCTGAAAGAGTTGAAGTGTGGCTCTCAATCAGTGTCATCCCTCGGTGTGTACAGTGTGTGTTTGTGTGTGTCATAGTGTGGGGGTTCCAGACAGTGAGAGTGCTTTGTGGGCTATATCCTTCTTTAAATGCTTCTTTTATTACCCCCAGTCTGACAGTGCTGTTGCCGGGGCAACCGTCACACAAGTGCTTTTTTGTGCGGCAACAGCTGTCCCCTGCCCCACTATGGAACACACACACACACACACATATATGGTTACGCACACACAGTTTCTTCTTCTCTTCCTACGAGGACAAAGTTTCCTGCCGCATTTTATTTTCCTGCTAATTCAGTGAAGCTAAATATGTAGAACCGTCTCTTTCAAAGACTGCGTTTCCCCTCATTCCTGTCAGAGGAACAGCAGTGTGTGTGTGTTTGTGTGTCTGTGTGTGTTGGAGCATGTGTGTGTAGGAACACAGGATGTGGTAGGATACTGTATGCTGGCTCAGCCAGCTCTCCACACACTCTGAGTGCCGCTCGAGTTTTGATTTCATGGCTGTTGAGGATTCTGAGTAGGATCGGAGGATATGGACTGCTTTCGTCTTCACAGAAAACGGGTATGTGCGCAGTTTGTGTGATTCTACAAGTCTGTTTTAAAGTTTTGCAGCCTCATAGGAAACGTTTATAAGAGTCAAAGGGTTTTCTCTGCCATATAATCATTTTGTTATTCTGGATAGCGCAATATAAATGAAAATACCTGCCGTGAGTCGTACACTGGTATATATTACATGCCACGGAGAAATTGGATCAATCCGAGTAATATGAGAGTTGTTTTGACCCAGAAGCGCCGCATGGAAAATATTCAATCTGACTTTGAAAGCCACCTTGAATGAAGTGTAAGTGTGTCGTTTAGCGGAACAGAGGTTACTTGTCCGGACAGTGGGAACCAGCAGGGTTTCATACTAATACATCTTGTGAAAAGCACAGCAGCAGATGTTCATTAACTTACGTGGCCGAAGGTGGACCTGTGTGTATGTGTGTGTGTGTGTGAGTGTGTGTGCACGTGCGTGTGTGTGTGTGTGTGTGTGCGTGCTTGTGTGCTGGGGAGCCCCACTGGGTGAATAATGCATCTGAAAACGGCTCAACTGCCATTTGTTTTCTCCCGGTTGTCACATTCCCGGGATGCCGGCTCTGACCAGCTGCCGCTGGCTTTGCCGGACACTGATTGGAGGTTTGGTTTCAAGGAAGCTTCAGAAAGTTAGAGGCGTATAAGTGTATCAGGAACCCACCGGGTATGATATAAGGGCTTAATTTAGAAGATAAATGACGGAACAAGCCCTCTTTACTCAAACCATGAATCACTAGACAGGGGTCAGGTAAAAAGAAGAGGATAGCGTTTAATCACATTGGATCTGGAATGTACTGCTCTTTAGTTAAATGACCTCTCCAGGTGTTATTTATTGAAAAGGGCAGTTATACAGGCAGAGAATGCACTGCCTCTAAATTTATCCTAAATTACTAACTGCCACTGTAATAAAACATAAAACACTCTTATGTCATGTGTTAGAAGTAGTGTGATCCGACAAAATAACGGTATATTTAAAGCTGATTATAATTAGTAATATTGATTAAATTGCTGTTATTATTATTACAAGAACAGTCAAGTTAATTCCTTCACTAATTTCCTAAATAGAGCGCTGTTGACATTAGCATATAGTTTGTACTCCGTCATGTTGATTCACTGTATGGTTTGAAACTGGATCTCGGTGCCATATTTTCACAGACCCTTTTTATCTCCACGCGGCCGAGTGAACGTCTCAATGTAAGCACTGCATCTTGATCGACTGTTACTAAAACAGAACGGACCAGTGACAGCCAAAGAGGAAAATCTAAAGCCCTCTAAATCTCTTTAAAGTGAAACGGGGAACTTCTTCGACAAATTGTATTTGACGCTCGGGGACACAAAACCGCTATCGAGCATTTCCCAGGAACAATCCCATTCTTAAAACTTGGGTCCGGGGGGGGGGGGGGTAGTGCTGGAGGGGATTTTACATCACGCAAAGCCAAGGGATAAACCCCGCCTTTGATGTCATGCTAGTCAAGCGAAGAACCCCCCTGCCTAAAACAAGTTCAGAAAGTCTAGTCCGTCTGTGTGTGTGTGTGTGTGTGTGTGTGTGTGTGTGTGTGTGTGTGTGTGTGTGTGTGTGTGTCCAATCACACACACACAGACACAGCCTCTAATGGCCTAAATTGGCCATTCCACTGAGGTTTGCAACCCAAACAAAAAGACAAGCGAGGGGCAGCTGTTTCCCAGAGCATATGGTGACCACTCGTATGACAGACCGGCTTACTTCTCGGCGTGGATGCAGACAAGCGTCCCACTTTAGCTCATCTCAGCCCATCAGTAGCCCTAAGAAGATTCAGCCGCAGCTGAGGCTGCCAACCATGCTGGTAAGTCTGAATGAGGCCTATTGAGTGTGCCAGTGAGGCAAGTGTAAGGGCTTGTGTCTGTGTGTGTGTGTGTGTGTGTGTGTGTGTGTGTGTGTGTGTGTGTGTGTGTGTGTCTATACCTGCACATTCTTGAGTATAATGGCTCTGTCTGTCTTTTTGTTAGTGTACAGGGCTTGTATATATCCAGCTTTGCACTAAGCTCAAAGCGGTGCATTGGTTCCACTGTCTGTTCCCGCGGCTCTGAATCGGGCTGTGTGTTTTAGGATGTCGGCGTACACAACCCACAAAGCTTCACGGCTCGTCGGGAAAAATGGCACCGGGCACCAAGACTTGTATTACCTTGTCCACAGAGGCTGAAACAAGAAGCGATAGACTTGTTTTATTACCCCCCCTGCATCGGCCCACGGGCGATTTCTGAAGGATCAGGAGGGTTAGCGGTGCGGTGAGCTGGTGTGTCTGCATATTCCCTCTGTGCGTGTGTGTCTGTGTGTGCAGTTGGACACATAATTCTGCCTTTGTGTGAATTGTATCAGGCACACAGCTGTTTTTAGCGCGCTTCACGCATTGGCGCCCAATCCTTCCGACATTCCTCATCGTAGCAAAGGATTGGAGGCTTGTTGGTTTCCCACCTGAGCTGCATCGCAGGTGTTAAACAAAATTCTCCAGCCAAAATACTTTCTTTTCAACCGGCCATAAAACATAGTAGAAACTAGAATGGGCACTCGGTAGAGCGCATACCTTCGCATATCACAAGAATTATGAACATGTTGGCATTAGTTGCATGCCAATTGGATAAAAATTGACTGTGCTATAGTAAAAATAAGATTTTGACCTTTCCTTGACCTTTGATCCGATCGATCCCAAAATCTAATCAAATGGTCCCCGGATAATAACCAATCATCCCACCAAATTTCATGCGATTCAAGAAGATTTTGACCTTTTTTATGACCTTGACCTTTGACCCGATCAATCCCAAAATCTAATCAAATAGTCCCCGGATAATAATCAATCATCACGCATACAAATACGCGGCGATCAAAACATTTTCAATGTGAAGGTAAAAAGAGCACAAACAAACAAGCAGCTCCTATTGGTCGAGTACCTACCATTCTATTGCCATTGCTATCCGTACAAATAGAATTTTTCCACCCCCCCTAATGTTCTTTTTTACTGAACTTCCACCGTGATCTGGATTTCTTTCCCTTCAGTTGCTCTGACGATGTTCCGCCTCTTTGGAGCTGGAGAGAAATCCCCCTCTGTGGTGCTGGTGGTCCTGGTAATCCAGCCGGGTAGCGAGCTACATAATGTAAGCGTAACTGCCGTGACAATGGTCAGGGAGGAATTAGGATTCAAGTATATACAGTAGGTTGCATGCCATTACCAGTGGGCAGAGTCGGAAACAAAACGCGGGCAATGTGTTGGAGGGATTAGGGTTTGTAGTAAAGTAGCGCTCTTTATTTTATCCGCTTATGTAGATTTTTAGACTTGGCAGGTGTTCATGTTGGACACTGGCTGCAATTATGCAGACTATCCATTAGTTTAGCATTTGTTTTATTCATCCAACAAACTGATGCCATGTTTAAGCCTTCTGATTGAATAATCTGTTCATGTGCAGACAAGACTCGCATCTGCACACTGAACTCACAGTCACGGGGGGAGGGGTTTGCATTTATAAACATTTAAGAATAAAATCAGATGGGTTTCAAAACAGTGTCTATATAATTACATTTGTTGTTTTGAGAATAGTTAAATATAACTCGGTTCCATCTAATATTGAAGTAATGAGCAATAAGTCAGTCAACTTTTCCCGTGTTATCAACTTTGAGATAAATAACGTTTAAATTAGGGATGCATCAATACCATACTAAGTACACATACTTCATCTGGGTAATTGCCAATGCTGGCAAGTATCAAAGTAAGTAATTCATAATAATAACATTACAGTTCTGACGATATATATTTTTTATTTTCATCAGATGTTCCCCTCTTTCTGACCGTAACAAATTAAATATACGACATGATGCTGTTGCTGACATTTTAACATTCAACATTAAGTTTTCCTGATAGAGTTTGTATTAGGGATGTTAATAGTGTACCATGCTATAAGTTAAACAGTTGAAAAATAAATGAAAGCTGTGCGGCTTATCGGGCTTAACTGACAGGAAAGTGAATGTTTTACGAGTACCGGTACATAAGCATAGCGTTGTCAGGTGCAACACTCATTTTAAAATCACACATTGTACAAATGAAGCAAATTTAGCTAAGAAGTAACAATGCATTAACAAAATAAGTTATCAACATTCAAATTTTACACTGCAAAAATGTAAATCTAAGTAAAATGAAATATCTCAAATTAAGGCAATCTATGCTTGTTTTTTGACTGATAAGATATTTTAAGGCAGTTTTAATGTTGGAGCATTTTACTTTCTTTAAGAAATCTTGGCAAGTCAAATTTTCCTGTTGGCAGATAATTTGGCTTATTTCAAGTAATATTCCCTCATTTTATTCCTTTTTTTCCTTGTTTTTTTAGGCTGAATTTTTGCAGTGTAGTTGTGTTAAAAGTCGTATCTGACCAAAAGCAGTGAAACACAGTAGATGACACACGAGCGAGAACATTACACTTGTGAGTGTGCCTCCATGTGTCCCTGACCACAGTATTTATGATGGGTTTCAGCCTTAATGGCCAACCTTTGTTTCTTTACAGTGTTTGTTTGGTTAAGTGAAGGGTGTGATCATACATTCATACGTCTGCCAGTCTGTCTCTGTCGGCCCAGTGCTGCTGCCCAGTCCGTCCCCAGTCCGTCCCACAGGGCTGCATTCTAGAGACGCCCATCAGAGGAAGAGGAAGCCCCCAGTGTAAACACAAAGTGCTTTGAATCGGTTCAAGTAGACAACACCAAATTACTACACAAACCTCGAGACTTCCCAGAAAAGCCCCACAAGTCGTGGTGCGATACAATCAACTTATATTAAGATGTATTGCAGGTTTTAAAGAATGACATTACTTTTGACTGAGAGACTGGAAAAGCTCCGCTAGTTCCACTTGAGTGTTTTTCAAATAAAAAAGATAATTTGACACGTTTCCTCACAACAATTATCTCCTGTGTCTCAATAACATTGTTGAAACGAGGCATATGACATGACACATGATACATGAATTGTACCTTTTTGTCAAAATGTTTGTAACAACACCTAGAAGGATTCTCGTGGAGGAACCGGCTTCATTTCATGATGCTTTCTTCTCCTGTTTGACAAAAACATTGCTTCCAACAAGTGAAACAGTTGCCATGCAGGTCCTCCCTCTGCTAGCATTGCATTGTTTTTTGAGAAGTGTTTACCTTTTAAAGTTAAATACCAGTAACAACCGTGTAAAGACGTGTTTACAATGCAGGGAAAGCAAGGTCTGTGGAGGCCATGGCGGAACAAGCCATGCGGTTCAAAAGCCACGCACGTTAACGCTGCTGAGCTTGTGAGCGTTTATTTGCTCGTGCCAAACAGCCTTCTGGTATGTTTGAAGACCCACCGCTGGCCGCTGGGAACACTGGTTTAAAGCCATTGCCAGGCTGTCACTGGGCCAATTCACCCAAACACGGTCTCGGCTGGGACATTGTCGTTATGTCAGAGCTCCAGGTAAACCCACCAGGGTGAGCTCTATCTTCTCCTTTTGGTTGTGCCCAAGAGCGGCATCTGGGCAGGAGGAAGAGGAAGAGGAGGAGGAGGAGGAGGAGGAGGAGGAGGAGGAGGAGGTCTCTCTCCTTTTATCCCTTCGGCTTCCTGCTTTTTTTTTGCAGTGCAAATGTGCACATGAGTACACACCACCACACACACACACACACACACACAAACACACACACACACACTCATACACACACACACACACACACACACACACATGTCTCACCCTGTTTCTGTGTTGTCCCTCTCTCTGACAGGCGAACAAAGACCCGCTGTTTCTGACGGGGCTGACCTTCCCTTCAGAGTATCCTGCTAGCCCGGAGACACTGGTCAAGCTAACTGTGTATGATGCAAAGGACAAGAGCCAGGAATCCGTGAGTAAACAGTTGTTGTGTGTTTGTTGGACGTTTGCGTTTTGGACATCGCGCGCGAGTGTGGGTGTGTGATGACGACAATGAGCGTGTTCAAAGCCCGCCGTGAAGCCGTCGTCACACGTGTTTTGTCTGTGCAGCGCGGAGCTTCAGACGTGACGGAGAACCAACATGAAAGGCTGTTCGAGTTCTGCAGCAGAATCTCATCATGTTTATATTTGTCCTACACATCTGAGGCGTAAGAAGTCGTTTGTTGATTTACAAGCAGGCAGCAAATGAGAGTACTCGCTTACTAATCATCCCTTTGAGGCCGTCTGAGACAATGACCTTCGCCTGGAGTCTGGGAGGGAAAGGGTCTGCAGCCCTCCATGAGCAACTGAGCGCGGCAGCCCGTCATTCTCGCCGGTCCCGTGGGGAAAGCAGCCGGCACATTAGTGGGAGTGGGGAAGAGAGCCAGACACAGAATCCCAAATGGGCTCGGCCCACTGATTCTGACATTTAAAACAGACTTTGTAACAGCCTCTCAAGTGTGGGTGTGTGCATGGTCCTAATCAAGCACCCCACTCAGCCGTGGGTGCCAAAATCCTGATTTGGCATAACGTATT
Organism: Liparis tanakae; assembly: GCA_036178185.1. NCBI lineage: Eukaryota > Metazoa > Chordata > Actinopteri > Perciformes > Liparidae > Liparis > Liparis tanakae. The sequence continues at coordinate 7,034,738 of CM070110.1, forward strand.
ATGAAACACTCATGAGCTTTACGATGGGTAACGACACCATCATCGCAGTGGCTAGTATTTGCAAATATACCCATTAAGGCCTCTGCTTCTGTGCCGGCACAAGTGGCACTTCTGGCTTAAGTGATTCTTTTTCACTTAGAGTAGGACGTTTTTTTTGTAGCTTGAATGTTGAAACCTACTCAAACGGTCTGACTATCTTCATTTTGCTTTAATCTCCAGATATCCCACCGAGATTGACTAACATAGAAAGGGAGTCTTCTGTTTTATCACTGTGCACATATTCTGTGTGGAATCATTAAGACGCCTCATCAAACATCTGGGGACTTTTGTTCTTCTTCTTGAAGTAACTCCAAACAGCATTTACTCTACATGTGAATAAATAGAAGCTCTTAATTACTGAGGTAAAATATACATTGTGGTTTATGTAGTTGTAGCCTGCACAGCTTTTAAATAACTTCCAAGCGATTTATGACTCTGGAGAGGTACTCTCCTCTGAAATGTTTGGTGTGCAGTATTTTTGGATTTAGGTCAACGTATATTTGCAACTCCTGTGTACAGTATTTTCTACTACGGGACAATACTGGCTACAGGTAATAAAAGGACAGAGGGGAGCTGACACAAGACAGACTCCACCTGTTGGTAATATATCCGTCACACTCGTAATAGTTCCCCCTGCTGCTGCTTCTTCATCAGATTGTGTCGCACTTCACCAGGATAGAGTTGTTTTCCAATTGTGTTTCTGAGCATGTTCCCCGAGTTTACTTGAATGCAGTTTTAAAACATTTCAGGACGTTTTAGGTTTTCCACAAATTTGTACCTGCACATTGAAAATGCGGAAGGTAATGTTTTGATCGCCGTGTATTTGTATGCGTGCGTGTGTGTTACTCGCATAAGTAAAAAAGTTTTAAACCGAATCGCATGCAATTTGGTGGGATGATTGGTTATTATCCGGGGACCATTTGATTCGATTTTGGGATCGATCGAGTCAAAGGTCAAGGTCATGACAAGGTCAAAATCATCTTTTTACAATAGCGCGGTCAATTTCTATCCAATCGGCATGCAACTAATGCCAACATGTTCATAATTCATTGCCCAATCTTGTGATATGCGAAGGTATGCGCTCTACCGAGTGCCCGTTCTAGTTTAAAATGTATTGATAACACGCATATTCTTGCAGCTTGACAAACCCAGACGTTGAACATATTTTGTATTTTCTCCAGTAGGCCACTTTGCCTGTACTTGCATTTTTCCGGCACAGCGTTACCTTTACGAGTTTCACTGTATCGTCATCATTTGCATCTTTGAATTCAACCTTTAAACTTAATCCCAGATGGAATTTCCTTGAAATGGAAAAACAATGTTTTATTCTAAGGTGTGAATTGAATATTCATGTTGAACAACACCCGTGTGAGCTCAACACTGTATAAACTCTCCATTCATCCCCCAACTCCTCCCGCTGGGTATTTCTTCTCTTTCCTTGTGTTGTGTTGTGTTGTGCAGTCCGTTGCCACCAGAGGTTTTGTGTGTGTGTGGCCGGGCAAGCTAATACCTGCGTGTGAAGATATTTCACTAGTGCCTGGTAAAATATTTACCACCTATGTTTTATGAACAGCTATATTTAAAAAAAAAAAGCCAGTTTACTTAGGCTGGCGGACACAGTAATGCACTGGCTACTGGATAGAATATTTTATTAACTTCTGGAGAACTTTGGTTTTGAATATCTCTGTCATGCTGTCCCTCACTCTGGCTCTCTTGACAGGAGCTCCTGAGAAAGATTCACAGTCTGTCAGGGATATCACTGATGCTCTAAGAGCTTAAGGCTCGACCAACAGCCTCACAAGACTGGCCAACCGTCGAGCAAATCACTCATCGCTCATCTCCACAGTTTAGAACGACAAGTTGCACCAAAAAAATCTCATTAAATAGCTGGATCATTAGCCATTTAAAAAATTAGGTCTCCTCTCACTTTCTTTTCGCGGACATCGCGTAGTGGCCTGATTGTGTGTCTATATATATATATATATATATATATATATATATATGTGTTCTTTCTTAGGCATCGGTGCTCCTCTCATGCTCTGGTTGGCTTTTAGATTTTGGGGCTCCGCTCAACTGGGCACAGTGTGTTTGTCTGGATCTCATTAGAGTCTTTAAGTGACACAGGCATGACCCTGAACATGAGCTGGCACAATGCGTCAGCCTCCGGACGCTTAAGTGACAGATCGGCAGTCACTCAGCCAAGGCGCAGTCATTTGATTCAGCTTTTTAAAAGAGAGCGAGAGAGAGAGAGAGCGCGAGAGAGAGAGAGAGAGAGAGCATGGGGGCAATTTGCTGGGTTTGTGTATAAGTGTATATGTGTTTTACAAATCAGCTGTCAAAAAGTTTTCCATTCCACTTTCAGCTCCAGTAGCAGATGTTGCGCCACGAGCTGATTCACTGCAAATGAAAGCAGATATCACATATGGCATCCGTTGAAAATTTAATAAAACCTTCTTCTTTTTTTTTGGTGCAAATTGTCATTTTGTGCGATATGCCATGTATATTCACCACACACATTTTGAAGTGGAAATAAGAAGGGTAGAAATTGTCACGGTGAGGGGGAGGTAACTGATGGAGCTGGGTTTATAGATGACTGCTTTCACATTTGTCGAGGACCAGAGACTTTCATAGGAGGATGATTTCCTTCTGCCTTGGGCTTCCCATTTAGATATTCTAAGATGACACTGGGCTGCATGGTCATGAATATTTGAGAACATGCACAGGGCTGGGGGAACGATAAGTGTGGGAGTGGAGGTGTGAGGAGGAGTATGACTGGGTTGGATATCTCTCAGGTGTAAGTGATGCCCCCTTCAAGCTCTAGTTGTCAAAAGATGACAGGCTAGCCTTACTTTGTCTCTGATGTCTTACCTTGCACTTTGAACGCCTCCCAGAGGCAACACATTCTCTTCCACTTGCATTCTGATAATTGAATCAAGAAGTATTCAGTCTGGGGCTGAAAAGGAGGTGTACTTCACATAATTCTATCATAAGCTCCGCCAAATCTTTGAGCATTATTACTTAAAGACGATTCAAAGTATAACTAATTTGCAAAACATCTTGTGTCGACATTGTTTAAATGAAGAATTAGAGAAAACCATCTCCGGCTCACGCTAGAAAGCACACATTTTAATTACATTTTTAAAAACGGCCTGAGAAAAGCCTTTATTTTTCTCCAGTATGTTTTTTCCAACGAGTTTATAAAACAGCATTAGTGGTCAGACAAACCATTTATGGCTGTTGGATTAAATCTCAGTAGCCAGTCTCGGTTATCTTCAAAATCCATCATCGGTCAGGGCAAGGCTCGTCTGAGAGGGATGATGAATTGAAAGCTTTGAGTTGAGAGCATATGAAATGGGCCAATAAAAGATCTGTTTGTGTTTGGTGCGTCAGGTTTGAGCTTGTTTCCCTCAGTGAGGAGACTCGGAGACACCTTGTTGATGAGAGACCTGTGGGTTGTGGTCAGTAAAAACCTATTACTGCGTCTTCTTGTGGTAAAAGAAGGTTCGGGCTGCTGCCTCTGGAAGAGCTCCTCTCTCCGATCGCAGCTTCATTTAATCTGCCTTTGAAATCCGGAATGAAGCTGTAATTCAGTTTTCACTTTGCATTGTTATTACTGGCCGTGGAGACGGATTTTGATTGGTTTCTGTGATGCTCACCGTAGTGTGACAAACAGAAGACCTCATCTGAGTAAAACAGGAAAATGGTCCATGTCCGGTCATTTCCATGAAGCCGCCATTAAATGTATTCAATCAAATAAAACACAGGCAGAAGGGATTTTACTGTGTTACTATAATGGACATTTCATCCTCTGGCCGCCACAAGCAGCCTGCATAGACACACACACACACACACACACACAAGCGCGGACACACAAACACACACCATCTGCACTAAAGGGACGGAGCAAGATGTCTTCTATTCAGAAGGCAATGGAGAAAGTACAGATCAAAGTTTCATCTCAAACAGCCGACCCCCGCCCCCACACACACACACACACGCACACACACGCACCCACACACACACACACACACACACACACACACACAGGCACTCTCACACAATCAAAATTGGACAGAGGTTGTATGAGAGATGGTTTCAAAGCACCAGTGGGATGAGGAATGTCTTTTCTCCTTTCACAACAGGTCAGAGGTGTTTTTTGAAACTTTCCCTGATGTGTCAATGCATGTCTTGTTAAAATGAAATCGGACAAGTTGACCTTCCACACATTAAGGATGACTATCATCATCGTCATCGTCATCATCATTGACGCACTAATCTGACAGTTAAAACAACCTTGCTTTTGAATGCATTTTATACAACGTGTCTTCAACTTTACATAAGAAATATTTTTATTACCATTCTACAATTTATCATTTTGACAATGCCCTTGCAGAAGCCATCCATCAATATTCGTACCACCAATTTTCTTGCGAGTCTAAAGAGGAAATTGCTTGAGAAAGATATAGCTTTCAAAAGCAGTCTAATCAAATAGGTGATTTAATATTGTCTCGTTCAGTTGGATATCTGTTGGCTTTGGATTGAGCATACGTATTTTCTCAAAACAACGCGTGTGCAGATATGAAGGGAGGCGGCGCTGCTCTGAGTCACTCCATAACATACGTACAACATGTCAATGTCGTGGTTGTTGCAGAGCCCCTCAATCGGTTGTCGGCGTGTTCCAGAACTATTAGACGAGCGGATATTAGCTACATCTCAGGAGGTCGTCTGAGCAGTCACTGTATCGTGGTGAATTGTCGCTCCAATTATGAACTGCTGAAGTATGAAGAATCCCAGCCTCAGTTAATCCTGCCCTGTCAATAATCATGATGTGTAAAAGGTGGTGACTTGACATATTTTTGGCGTAGCCGCTTGCTTTTAGCTGGATGAGTGTCGGTGTAGTGGGAATTTGCTGTAAGTGCACGCGTTTACTGCCAGAAATAAGGGTGTGGGGGGCGAGGGGGGGGGGGGGTTGGATGCAGACAGCAGGATAGGGCTAGAGGGTACACACACACACAAAAACACACACACACACACACACAAAAACAGAGAAACACACTTTCACAAGAAGCAATCTTAGAGATATCCAAGAAAGGTCTTGGTAGTGATTGGGTGGACAGCCGAGCAGCGATAACCTACGAGAGTAGGAGGCCTCAGATAAGGACCGTCTCTCGTCTGATGGCCACTCTGCTTCCCTCACCAGCACTGTGGCAAGGTCAGCCAATGTCACGAGGGCTGAGAAGTACCGCTGTCCAAGCGGCCGATACCAGAATTAGTCAAACCAGTAACGGAAGCTGGGAGTCTAGCCATGCAGAACATGTCTAATGGTTTAACGAGCAGCAAAGAAACATCTCCCCTCTACTTTAGTGTCAGGTCTACTGCTGTAATGGATGCATGCCGGGCTAATGAATGCATATTTTCTTGTCCAATTAGTATTATGTCAACACGGTATATTTAAATGTGACAAGGACAATCAATACACAAGTAGGTCCTGCCTTATTTGTTTGATTTCTTTCCCCAGATAAATACAAATGTATTCACCGCCTCCTCTCGGATGATGCCACTGCCTTTGTAATGTCAGAGCGGTGTTGTTCCTATTGATTTTTGTAGAACAAATATTCGACACCTCACTTGCATCGGAATGTTTTGTAAAAATTAACATTGAACGTGGACAGCATTGACATTTTTTTTACCATTTTTTTATTCATGGTGTTTACTGAAAGTAGTGCTCTACTCGAGGAGCGTCTTGCTTACAGTTTCACAATAACACGCTTTCACTCTCTCAAACCGTCCAGTACAACCACAGTAAATGGTAAACAAACCGTACTTATGTCGTCCTTTCTTACTTTAACCAACGTCCTTTTCAATTTGCCTCTCGTCCATCAGGAGCCTCTCGGGTTTCACTGTCTAGCTAAAGGGGATCAAACCACCGACCCTCAGATAGAGGGATGACCCTCCTGACCTTTCTAGCCACAGCTGTATAAGCCTGATAGTCGTCCACGAAGACGCTCCTTTGGTGCTGTTGAGATTTAATGATTTGGGGTTAAGGGTCGGCCCATAGAGCACCACATTGTTGAAAATGAGGAAGAGGAGAAGCGCTGCTTTTTAACCTTTCCTTCAGATTCCGTTTGCTGGGTTCAGAGATTAAATCAGCCGCCTCCCATAGACTAACAATAGAAGCTGCATGGCAGGCTGAGACGAGGTGGGGCGGTGCAATAATTCTGGAAATAAGTGAATCTGATTTAGCTTCAAGTTAAAGACGTTTGACGTCCCAATAATGACGACGGCAAGCGAGCCGCACGGATGGGGACACATCATAACAGTAAAAAGGTGAGGTGTGTGTGTGTGTGTGTGTGTGTGTGTGTGTGTGTGTGTGTGTGTGTGTGTGTGTGTGTGTGTGTGTGTGTGTGTGTGTGTGTGTGTGTGTGTGTGTGTGTGTGTGTGTGTGTGTGTGTGTGTGTGTGTGTGGTGGTGCAAAGTACCGTACCCTCAGTGATTATGATATATTGGACACAGAAGTTCTGCATTTGCCACGCTCACATTCTGTCTATTCCAAACGGCCGTAAACTATGCTCATTTATGTGCATTTAATTTCCCATTCCTCCCATGCAGGCAACACCGAGTGCATTTGATGGATTGCACAATTACACTTCCGTGAACTTCCAGTGGCGCTTCCATCTCGAGGAGGTGCCTCTCTTTTATCTGCATAAACACGCATCAGGTGCCACACAGTGTCTTTTGAAATCCTTCTCATAGATTACTCTTCATTTCAACCTGCATCTCTAAATGGAAATGCGTTTGCTTTGAAAAGCCCTGCAATTTATTCACTTTATTACTGAGCCTCTAATTTAGTTTTTAACACTACGCCCATTACTGTCGCCGACGGCGTCGGAGTGACATGTCCCATTACAAGCAACAGTGGGAGGATAAAACATCAGGCGAGAAAGGAGAGTGCAACCTTCTGTGATAATTAGTGAAGCGTTCTCTTTGGCACGAGTAAAAACACCTCTGGGGGAGAATTTTGCGTTAAGTGCGCGAGCTGGAAAACGTATGGGCAATAGGCCGATATTAGAGAGGCCAAGTCTGTTGTTTGTGAGCCTGCAAATCAAGCTCATCAGCAAAGACACCACGGCAGCTTTTAATATTATGGATTCAGAATAAATGCTTTATGGCTAGCCTCCAAAAGCTGAATGGGATTTGCTTTTCATGAGACAGACACATTTGACATAGTAAGAAATTAAAGTGCTTCTTCCACATGGGGTACTGTGCAGAGCGAGATAGCGCTCAAAGCTTAGGAAGCACGTCTCTGTCTGCCTCTTATTATTAAAAAGAAAATGCTGTTAACTTGAGCACACTTGTAAAAAAGTGTTGGAGCCAGACACGACAATTAATTGAGAGTAAATGGTCCCTGACCCCGGAGAATAGAAAGTTTAAACAATCCGAGTCATTTTTATTGACGAGTGTGTACTCGCACCACCGTGTGGGGTTAACACTTCACGTGTCTCGCGCGGCATCTGAAGAACCCCGGTGGACCGGCTGTTAGCGGCGGAGCGACGCCATGGAAAACAAAAGCCGGAGCTCCTGAAGTGCTTTTATCGCAGAAATGACACTTCTCATGGCTGACGATACTTCAAACTACCGTATTTACTGTTGGAAGGCGCCGCGTAATGACCTTCTCTTCCCACATTGTCGTGTTGAAAACAACAACGATGTGGGAAAACAATAAAGTTTGAAAACTTCAATAAAGTGGCTCTTTGCGCCAGTGAATATGTACAGTGGTTGGAAATTAAGTGCACTCTATGTTTTGTTGTGAGGGTGAAAGCAGTCATTCGTTAAAACAGTTGCTGGAATAGTACAAGCTCATTAAAAGCAACCAGCTACATCTAAGCAGGAGGGCTAATTACTTATTAAAACTGATGAGCAGATGTCTGGTGCTGTTGCCATGAGGAGACGCCCATTCTTCCCAGGTTGAAGCCACAAGTGAAGTACACCAATAAATTGTTTATTTTTAATAAAGAGTTACAAGGAAGCCTGCCTGCAAACACGGCTGGATTTAGTGGCAAGTAATTAAATGAGTCTTTTAATAAGTATTTACAGGCATCCGTCTAGTAATACTGTAGAAATTCAATTTAAAGGTGATTTAGAAAAGGTTAGATAGAGAATGGGGACGACGCCTCCATCAGTAAGTCACACAGTGACCACAAAACAAAAGTACAGCCGATATTCACAGTACAAATACACAATCAACATTCTGGGGGCTCTGTTAAGTCGCTTGCCAAGAGTTGGATGAGGAGATCTCAATTTCATTATGAAGCAGGAACCAGCAGCAGTTTAGCTTCGCTCAGCACACAGACTGGAAACGGAAGGAAACGACCTTTAGCTCCATCCAAGGTAGATAAACTGGCTGTATGTATTCTTTGTGTATTATTTGAGTATGAAAACCAAAGTGTAAAACCAACACGTTGCATTTTTCATGATAATAAGCCGGGCAGGCTGTCGCCAGCTTCAGATGTATCGTACAGATACAAGAGGGATATACGTCTGGTGATCTCACTCTGAAGGAATGCGAATCAGTGTCGTTGCAAAAATATCAAACTTGTTCATTAAAGACATAACTCGACCATAACTTGGTATTGATTTTCAGTAGAATAAATGTAACATTCCCTTTAAAGCCCCATTATGTAGTTTTTCCCTTGTAGCGCCCCCTTCAGGTATTTAACGTTTACTTCAGTGTCGTAAATACCCAGTTACGATAGATCAGGTGTCGTGAACCTCTGGCTCTGAGTGTGTACAGACTGTAAAGCACTCTGAGACAAATTTGTAATTTGTGAAACTGGGCTATACAAATAAACTGAATTGAAAATTGAATATATGGCTCTTCCGGTGACGGCATATGGCTCTTTTGAGTTTGAGTTAAAACATAATCTCCCCCCGCCCCCCTGTAATTTTCTCTATCCTCCAGATGACAGCAGCAGTAATGTCAGGTCCCTTTCTTAAAGAGGTCTTTGTTCTTTTATTAAACTAAACGTGTTATTGATCGTCTCCACAGCAGCATGTCTCTCTGTCTCTACGCGTCACGTAGAGGAGCAAATAAAAAGTCACCTGTGAGCGTGGCCTGGCATTATGTGACGTTGCGTAATCACTGCCAGAAAGCAGGTCCAAGTGCGACCAGGCGGCTCAAAAATCTCACATAGTCGGGTTTTTAGCCCCCAGACCCCCGATGGCAGTGGGGGAGGCGCAAATCAACATATTAAGTCATTGTAGCGGCACAATTCTTTTCAAGCTGTTATGTTAAGGTAGGAATTCTTACATAGTGTCGCTTTATTAAGTCAGCATTCAATCAGGATGCAATTAATTGAAAAAGAAAACAAAAAAATTGTGAACAAATAAACTATTGAATAAGGAGGGAACGGAAACAGCTTGAGCTTGTTCTTCTTCTTCTTTTTCTCAAGGCCATCCGATTGAAAAGGTTTTGGACATCTGCTAAACCCTTTGTGACTCCCAGTGTGTTCTATCCGCATGCAGCTGACATGCATATAAATGGATCAAGCAGCAGGTAACCACTTGATGCTGGAGTGCACATTCCCAGGAAACCTCCTCTCAGTCGTAACCTCTCCCAAACCCTTCCCTGGATAATCCTACTTCAATCTCCTCAAGGTGGAATTTGTCTGGATCAATTTCATAATGCATTATTCATTTGAGAATTTAATCAAATAACTCTTCCACCAATCAGCCCAACCCATACCTCTCTAAAACCTCCCTCGCCTCTCCGTCACATCGCCGATTGTTAGTGTCACCTGCAATAGCAGATTATCAGCCAAATGAATTACTGGGTCACAGGTGATTTAGACGCTTGGCTGACTGTAATCTCCTTTTCTCTGGCAAAAGTAGCTTACTGTAAATTAGTTCTTTTTTTTTTTTTGGAGACAGGAAAAGAGAAAAAGTGCTTGAGGAAAATCCCCTTTCTGCCTGGCTTCCCGCGGGTTTCTGCAGCGTAATGGTTTCCTCTGAGAGGCACTGGTGGAAAGTGCTGATGCCTGGTGTGTGTGTGTGTGTGTGTGTGTGTGTGTGTGTGTGTGTGTGTGTGTGTGTGTGCGTGTGCGTGCAGCTATTTTCCATGGCTAACCGAGCCACTGATGGGCTTGCCAGCCGGGCCAAGGGCTTGTTCAGTGTTCAAGTTAGTGTGTGTCTGCACATGTAGGCCTGTGGGCCGACGGCATTCATAATCCCCTTTGCGGATGCCAGCGGACTGTATAGTCATGCTGCAATTAAAACCCTAAAGTTGGTCAATTGAAAGAGTTATGATCCAGTACTTTCTGGCAGTAATGCTCCCTATCTGTCCGGACATCGCTATGTGCAAACATGAAATAGTGCCTCTGCTTGCGCAGCAGTCTGCCTCCCAGCTTTCATGATGAAGTGTTCTTGTTGCTGCTTTGTTGTTCTGTTGGTGCAGATGGAATTATATGATAATCAGAAATCAGACAACATTGTTTACCCCTCCCGCCCCCCTTAAACATCTCAAAGAGGCATTTTTTTTCCTCCCAGGAAATACAAATGTGTTTGTGTGGATCTTATCTCTTTTTTCTTTTTTTTATAAAAGAACTGTATGTGCTATTTATTCATGAGTGTACACAACAAAACCACTGAATATGTTCATCTGCTATCACCGCCACCAAGGACACATTCGTCTTTCACGTAAGCACATGTATTTAGTTCAAAAGACAATTGTGTTGTTGTTGTTTTACATCAACTGGTAAATATGTAGTTTAGGCCACTAATAAGGCGGTGTTATGCCGAGGAACAGAAATGTCTCGCGGCTGTAACACCTCACCCACTGTTTCCTGCATCGTGTTGTTTACCAAGTCAAGGTGGTGCAAGCAGTCTGAAACTGCGGCATCTGTTCTGTACGGACGTAGCCGTGCGCTGTCCCACGGGAAAGCAAGGTGCAGCAGGAGAGCTGCTTCACAAACTCTCACACAGCGGGAGAGTGTGGCTGCCACAGCTTTTAAACTGCGGTCTGAGGCTCACCTCCCCACACCGTGAGTGACGCGTGTGTCGGCCTACCGTCGCAGTCTTCATCTCTGTGCTGTAACGACATCAAAGTCAACATGCGACTTTCACATAACGCCAGGGAACAGTTAATCACACAGAAGAATCGCTATTTCCTATTATTACAATGTCGTGTCTATCTTTAGAGAAGACAGTTGGAGTCGGTCTGGTGGGGGGAGAAATTGTCCTCCCACATAGAGCTTTGACCCCCATCTGCTCCAACAGAATGTGTCGCATTCAAATACTCACTGCGGCGTTTGAGTCTCGCGCGCCGAGGGATAAGTGCTCCCCGGTTCACTTTGTGTATCCTCAGGGCGGAGCTGGGCGCGTGTGTCGGCAGGTATGTGCAGCAGGGACGCGGCGCACCTCGGGTTTGGGACTGATTGAGGAGCTCACCCTCTCGATATTATGGGGCATCAATCCCTGTCTGTCTGCCCGTCGAGGCTGTTAACCACCTCTGGGCTGCACCATTGATCTCCGTAATTGTCTTCCGCTCTTCAAAGGGAACTAAGAGTTGGTTTGATCCGAGCTGTTTACTTTCACAGCCCCTGTACTCCTGCTCTCTGAAGAAGAGAGCTATCAAACACTCCAGGCATGAGCTAGGATAGCATATTATAGTACTGTGTGTGTGTGTGTGTGTGTGTGTGTGTGTGTGTGTGTGTGTGTGTGGGAAGAAAGCAAAGTACAGAGAGCGAGCGTGAGAGAGAGACCCAGCATAGCCTGTAGCCGTACAGGCCTGGGGGTGAGCTAGCAGCTTCTTGCTGTTACATAAGAGCAGGGAATTGCAAACTGCACATTCCAATCTATCCGCGGGTGTGTGTGAGGGAGCTCACCCCCACAACCCTGCGTTGTCTGCCGTGACCAACATTACAGGCTTCATGCAGCTATTGTTTGTGTGAGAAATGTTTTTTTTTTATCAACTGGGATAACAGAGATGCCGTGACACCCAGGATGTGGAGCTCGGTAACGTGGTTGTGGCTGATAAAGACGGTCTTAAGCCGAGCCGCGGAGTCAGAGGAGGGGAAGCTGCTCACCACATCCTCCGCCAGGTCGAGCTGATGGCAGCTGGCAATAAGTAGCTGATAACACACGCTCGCATATTGTAGAGGCGTGATCACATGGGTCGCTCTCGTCTGCGTCTGTTAAAACGCAACTCCATCCAAACGGCTTCAAGTGCGCTGCGCTGCGTTTTATAGATGGTGTTCAAGTCCAAAGAGGGGGTTTGAATGGGCCTGTGCGGCCTCTGGACCTGCAAAGTCATGTTTACATCCTCAACGTGAAGGAGCCTTGATTATTTTGATCAGCTGGTCTGAAGTGAGGTTAGCCATTAAAGGTTAGGGACCAAAGCCCAGAGTGTGTAGCGAGGCATCGGCACCGTGCTTCCAGCGTATCAAGGGCAGGCTGCATTTGCCACGTTAAGTTATTTTTCTCCTACCTGCAGCTGTGTGTGTGAGATAAATAGACGCGGACGTGGACATCTGATTTTCTACGTAACGTTACTCGAGCACATTCTCATCATCCTCGGTGCTTCTGTCTGAAAACCTTGGTTCCCTGATAGTTGGCCAGGCTCTGAAAGGACGCGGCCAGATCATGATTCAATAAGCAGGAGCAGGAAAAGAGGTGGTGGGGGGGGGGCTAATAGAGTGGTAGGAAGGGCTTTTTGTTTTAGGGCAAGCATTGACAAGCAGAAGAATGCACGTGGGAGCAGGTATGAACACTGAGCCTGTGTTGCAGTGTTATTCTAGCCTCTCTTCCTATGCAGGAGAATCAAAGATACTTGGTAACCTCAAGCTGTGGGTAAAGAGGAATATTCACTTTTTCAGGGCACTGCATGTCTCTCTAGATATCTCTGTGCGTACAATAACGGAAAGAGAAGGAATCCTAAAAGGAGTTTTCTCCGTCGCTCAGCACTCAGCTTTCTGTGAGTATTTACGTCTCAGTTCAGCCTTTTTTTTTGTCCTATCCAGTCAGCTGCAAAATTATCTCTTTTTTTTTTTTAGCACAGAAGATATGTCACTTTAAATGTGTCTGAGGAACAGGAGATGACGCATTATAGAGGATATGTTGTAAAGCGAAACAATCATATTTAATGACAGACAGCTGCATCTATGATAAAAAGACTGTTTGTATAGATTGACGTGTTCCATACAAAGCGCTGCACTATTGCTTGTCTTTCACACATGTATTCAGACAGCAATCGTTGTGTGTCTTGCTCCAGGGCACTCATTCAGTTCAGTGTTTAGAGGACGTGGGATTTTGTTGAATTGTTGGTTCACCAGAGTTTTGCCCGTATCTGATTTGAAAAGCAACATCCGCAGTCTCAGAAAATGTCCTGTTTGGTTATAATGCAGATTTTCCCAGAAATATCACACCTGAGAGACTGATAAAGGAATTCCATGGAAGATATCCAGCCCCTAAAAGTATGGAGACTTGATATTCAGTGCAACATTACGATATTATTGGCTGGGATAGTGATTGATTTTGTTTGTCATTGTAGCTCATATTTCAGGACAGCGAGCTGTATTCCTCCAACAGTTGACTAATTAAACTATCAAATGAATTAAGTATTGACAAAACTGCACCATTGTGGCTCTAATTTCAACATCACTCCAATATTAGAATATGGATTCTGTTCTTCCTTTATGATGCAAAGCAATGCATCCCTTATTGTCATTCTTCACAGTTCACTACATCTTTTTTCCAGATATGGATTTTTCTTAAACCATGTGTTTTCATGGAAATTTACACTCGCTTGACTCCAAAGACCGATAAGAATTATCCCTGAATTATGTGAACACAGAAGTTAAGTCATGGAAAGCTACACCAATTAATAGCCCACGTCCACGGTTTTACCCTCAGTAAGCTTTCCAGACTTTAAAAAGATTAATGTTTAGCTTTCTTTATATCAAACCAGACCCAGAAGGCATTCATATCTCCTGCTTCAGTTTCATGTTTGCACTCGTCCTGCTTTTTTCTTTTTTTTTGCAGTAGGTACGTTTGTGTCCTTTGATACATTTCAGAAGTTATTCATAAAGCAGAAACAGAAATAGTACTAACGATTTAATAAGGCATGTAATGGCACCGACAACACCACAAGAACACATCAAAGTATTTTGGGTCGAAACACAAATCCGTATTCTTAGACTCCGATAAGTCAGCCTCTCGTTACACGGATGGTGAGTAACTTCACAACAAGTGCACAGCATCAGGAGCCTGCTCCACTTCCCCTTCACAGGTCAGACGAGAACAATTAGAAATCCCCGAGTAACCCAGATACAACAGAACAATGACTCGGAGCTCCGTCTGAGGAGCTGTTGTTGTATATCAGTTACTGCGAGCTATTGTAGCGAGTTTCCTTTGAGTGAAACGCTCAGGGGGGATTTGAGTTCCCTCTGGTGAACTGTTATTTTGCGTGTACGTCTTTTATTGTGAAATGTAAGAGCAGAAAGAAGCGGATCCGACGTGCGCCGCCTTTGTAAGCGGTAGAAAGGAGTAATAAAGCTTTCCCTCTGGGTTTTTTTTTTACTTTGGAGGCAACGTGTTGCGGTACACGTAGTGATTATTGAATGTGTCCACTCAACTTGATTGGTTGATGCATTTTATTCGCAATGCGAAAACAGAAAAGAAAAAAAATCCCCTCTTTGCCAGGTAATGTTCACGCTGTGTGTGTGAGTACTCGATTAAAACAACAGATCGGAATAATTCATACTGTCTCATATAATGAAGCCAATGCGTGCAAACCTTTTGAGAGAGTCAATATCGGTGCCGTCTAGTCGGCTCTTTCATGCCATCTGTCATCATGCGTTGAAGAAATAGATGAAGGGGGGAAAAGCGTGTGAGCTCAGGTCAGTCTGCAGACTTTGTCTCGGTCAGATCGAGAGCAGGGGAATGAGTTCAAGGTGGAGAACCACGGAACCAACAAGTCAGGGGAGAACGAGAGGACAATGTGGAGGGTGGACAGCTGGGAATGAGAACATCAGCTCGTCCTGGGAAAACACAGCCGCCTGCTTTTGTCTGTGCCTGTCTGCTTTTTGGGGGGAGGGGGTTGGTTCAGATCCCTTGTCGCCGCCTGTGCAAAAAGCTCAGCTGCCAGTAGCATTTGTTCTATGATCTTTACTATAAAGTATCCGCCACCTACAGATTCAACTACGGCGTTTGAATGATGTGAGAGACCAGCTGTTAAGTGCTGGTAGAGATATGCTAGAAGGTATGAATTAAGACGTACTCAGGCTCTCCTCTTTGCAGCCGGGAGCCGCGGCCATTGTCCCTGCTGCCGGGAGCCGGGGCTTCCTGCGGCGACTACACGACCAATCCCCGCTCGCCTCGGTGTGCTTTTCAGGAACTCGCCGTCTGAAGGCTCTAAAATCCTTCTGACGTGACATTTTGAACTTCAAAGTCGGGCATTAAATAAATGTCACATCCGTGGGTGTGCTTGCGTCATTATTTTTGAACGCGCTTTGATGTAGGATTGTCTGTGTTTGTTATTCAACCTTTTATTTTCGACAGTAGAATGCATCCAAAAAAAAGCAACAGAACAGAGTTTAGTAGAAAAGCTGAGCAACAAGCAACTCAAATGGATTTGGCAACATCACTGTTACGTTGCCAGAGTGATCGTTTAGACCGAGAAGCCTTTGAGTTATCTCCTGGAGTTCCCGCGTTATCTTCCACTTGGCACCCAGGTCATCTATCGTCACGGTAACGGAGAGCGCTTTAAACAGTGTTTCCACCCACACTCCCTGATTCCACACCCTTTATTAGCTGAGGTTGACGACTCATCGCCATGACTTCCAGCAATCAGGGGTTTTTGTTCACAAATGTGAGCTTCTGGGTGCACGTGTGCGCTTTAGTGTTAAGTGTTAAGTGTGTGCGTTTCTCATTGTGTTTGCTTGTGTACCCGTCCGGGGTGATAGGGGCCGGTGTTGGAGCGTGTGCTTTGTTTTGCCAGAATAACTCATCCGCCTGTGTCGGCATGGGTAAATGAAAAGCTGCTTAATCCGAGGTTCGAGCCCAGATAGTTAAAACCTCAGCTCGGTGTCGGCTGTGTGGGTTTGTCTCAATGTCTCAAAATGGATGGGTTTCTCTCTATCTCCCCCTCTCTCTCTCTCTCTCTCTCTCTCTCTCTCTCGCTCGCAGCTGCATGTATCAAAATGAGTAGAGCATTTCAACAAGCCTCTTGTGTGATCCTCCAGTCCGTGTGTGTTTTGAAGTGTTTATCCGCTTTGTAGGCGCACTGCTGTACCTTGCACCATGTGGTCGGAATCCATGTTAATTCAAGTAGCCGCACCAAGTGCTTCTTTTCCTGTTGGCTATCTGAGTCACAGGCTGCAACCGACGTGTGACACACAACTCTGTCTCTCTCTCTCTCTCTGTCTCCTTATATTCTCCTGTCTCTCCCTTCCTTTTTCTGTGTTGCTATCTTGGTTCTAGACCCATTAATTGTCTGTCTTCCTTCCTTTCTGTCTGCCTCTTCCTCTTTCTGTGTTGTTCCACCTCTTCATCTCGACTGCTTGTATTTCTCGACTCCCCCTCCTCTCTTGGCTCCCCCCTCCTCCCCCTCTCTCTCTCTCTCTCTGGCTGGTCTCACTTTCTGTCAAGCCAGCCACAGCAGCAACAGTGGTTACGCCAGTAGCTCAATGTAGCCAGTTCTCAGTCATAGCAGAGGCTGCAGTGTGTGGGTCCAACTTTGTGTGTGTGTGTGTGTGTGTGTGTGTGTGTGTGTGTGTGTGTGTGTGTGTGAGTGTTCAGAGTGTATGCGTCTGCCTGCTGCTCTCTGAAGAGTGAATACAACACGTGGAGTTGCTCTAACTGACGATCGGAGGAAGCGATGTAGGAAGAAGCGTCCTGAAGCTCATTAAGAGGAAGAACCAACAAATAACATCTCTTCTCCTCCCTCGCACCTTTTTATTTTTGTTTTCTCTCTCTTTCCGTCGGCCTCATCTCCGTAGCTCTTCTCTCTGTTGTATACCGCCTGCAACACAACCGTAAGTGGAGTTCCTTGTCTGAGTGTACGTCTGTTGCTATTCTATTCTCTATGTGTGTGTGTGTGTGTGTGTGTGTGTGTGTGTGTGTGTGTGTGTGTGTGTGTGTGTGTGTGTGTGTGTGTGATTTCACTCCATGTCAATTTGAACTTACTGCAGGCAGCATTTGTGCCTGAGTGCACACATTTGCATGTAAGTATAAATGGCGTGTCACGACATCGCCAATGACTTAATTAGGCCAATTTGTAAAGCTCTAATTGTAGCGATGGAGCGATGTGTTCATGTCGGCGCCGCTGCCCACCGCCGCGGTACGAACCTGTTCACGTTCACAAATATTTGCCAGACGCGTGTCATCCGGCGAGGGCCCAAACCGTCCCCGCTGCCATGTGTATTATTACATTACATTACATGACATGTCATTTAGCAGACGCTTTTATCCAAAGCGACTTACAATAAGTGCATTTCAACCTAGAGTACAAACTAACAACAACAAGAATACAGAAAGTAACATTTCCTCAACATAGTCAAACTACAAAAGTACCACAATAAGAGATATTCAAGTGCCACTGAAGTGCAAGTCTGTGTTTTAATCCAGATATAGTCGAATAAAGTGTCACATGTCGGCGTAGCATGTGGATGAACGTCCTCTCCTCCAGGTGTTCTGTGCAGTCTGCGAGGGCGAGGGACGGACGGCGAGTGAGGGAGTGATTGAGCGAGGGTTAGTGTGTGTGTCTCCGTGAGTGTGTGTCCCTCCGTCACCCGGGGCACGGAGGAAATCAATAGCTGCACCTCTTCAGTGGGACCGTTTACCTCTGGCGAGTGATGGACGGACGCCGGGGCCGTCGCAGGTCTCCTGACAAGTGGCGGGGATCGCCGGCGGACGCACCGTGTCAGCGCGGCGTGCTCCCGCTCGAGCGTCTTCCCTTTTTTTGTTGTGATTGATCCTTCATGCGCGCTCCAGCACTTTTCTGTTTGGTTAGCTCGCTGTGTTTATGTGTGAGCTCGTGTAGAATTTCTCGCCGTTTTTTTTTTATTAAAGCGTGTTAAGGAGATCATAGATCAAACGTTCCTCTCGGCCAGTACGAGCAGTCATATGAATGAGAAGAGCGGGCCAGGAAAAAAAGAAGAGAGAGAGCATGTTAGAAAGGAACAGAGCGGGACCGTCGTAATCAATCCTCCATGATCCTGGAGGAGCATCATTTGTCTTCTTTCCTCACTCCACTCCTCCTCTTGCCCCAATCTTTCTCTCGTTCTCTGTGGTACAGCCACTTTGATCTTGCGTAAGAGGACGGTCTCCGGAGCTTCATTACTTTTAAAGCTTTCAACGTGAGGGGCCATAAAAAGATGCTAAGGAATGGATTTCTGAGACCATTTACCAGACGGTCCGTACCGGCTTGCGAGTAACGACTCTATCTTGAGATGCGATGCTCCTCCGCGGTGCGTAATGGCCTCTTGTGCCGGTTGCCCTGGGTTATCGGGGTAAACTAGGATTGCCATTGCTGAGGATTATGACGTCAAGCGTTGCCTACTGGGGACTGAATGCTTTGTTTATTCAATAAAGCAGACATGGCAGTCTGCTGCGTTAACCGAAAACCGAACATGATGCTTGGGGCCGTGTATTTCTTCGTGGAAAATATCTGCCGTTTTTAAACCTTTCACTGGATTTTAATATTCTATATCGTGGCATGTGTGTTTGTGTGTGTGAAGGTTCTGTTGACTGACCTGGTGTTCCGGTCTCTTCCTCTTTCTGAGTACGCGTGTTTGCCTTCTCGTGAGGGGGCCGGGGAGGCAGCGCTCCGCTTTAAGCATATGGGGGGTTATGGGTAGCAGGAAAAGGCTCAAGGAGGAAATGATTGAGAGAAAAGGTCAGTAGACAGGATGCCCTTTTTTATCTGATACAGGAGGAGAAGAAAAAACGGGAGAGAGAGAGCGGTGCAGTGGGAGGAGATTAGAGGTGAAAGTGAAGCTAAACAATGGAAGAAAGGACCGAAGAAATGTGGAATAAAAAGAGCACTAAGTCAAAACAGCCTTGGATGTATCAATCTATAAGTTGAAAGTGGAATGGCAACTATCTCAACTAATTGCCTCTTTTTAAATGACAGTCAACTGAATATCTTTGGGTTTGTACTAATAGAATAAAGATTTCAAGACGCAGTGTTGCACTCTGGAAAGGACATTTCTGTTATTTTCAGATAGTTTATTGACAAAACGTTGGATCATTACCGAGAGGAAATGGTCTACAGATTATCCTATAATGAAAAATGATTGCTACTCGCAGCACCAGTCAGGACTCTCGGGCCCGATACTGATCCGGCATATCCAACTTGTGCTTCTTTGTGTGTGTGGAGGGAGTAGAAGGGTCCGGCGTTTTCGTACAATACCTGAACCACCTCGACTCTCAACACATTTGCGTTATTTTCAACAGCAGCGAGATCGTGTTTTTACCTCCGGAGGCGAGGTGTGGCCATCTGATGCAAAAGACGGGGAAAGACGCACATCGGCGTCTCCCTCAAGGTCACTTCACTGTTTTTGCAGAACTGTCACCGGCCGTATTGTAAACACTGACAAATACAACCAAAAGATACTGTATACTATGATGGGTTTTACTCCGTATGATGAAACCTTTGTACCTGTTGTTAATTACCAATTCTGCTTCGTACCATCTTGAGCCCTCCCTTCCTGCAGTAGAAGCTAGTGTGTTAATGGTGTATTGCAAGTGTGTGTGTGTGTGTGTGTGTGTGTGTGTGTGTGTGTTTTGGATGTGCATACATCTGGGCATTGCAGTGCATGTGTATGTGTGTGTGTGTGTGTGTGAGATCATCTCTCTTCTTTACTGATGGGCTCGTCCCCTACCTCTATCTCCGTGACCCAGTTCTGGTGTGCTGACACCCTCTGTTCACATCGTGCCTGCAGCAAACACATGTTGTCAGAGCAGTGAGGAAGAGGGGAAAGAGGGTGAATGGAAGATGGTAAAGGAGAGCATGTATATATATATATATATATATATATATATATATATATATATATATATATATGGTATCCCACATGTTTGCTTCGAGATCACAGTTCTCAGCTGTTTATAGCAACTCTATGATACCATTAAGAAAATAATTATCCAGCAGTTTATTTTGTATTGTTTTATCTTTTAACTGTTTACGTAGCCTAATGTTAACCGCTGGTTTTCTTCTGTATTCTCTCTGGTTCTACAGAGCAGCTTCCTGGGCAGTGCCACGTTTTCAGTCGGCAATCTGCTGCGGGCGAAAGATGAACGGCTGACCTTGAGTCTCAGGTGAGTGTGTGTGTGTGTGTGTGTGTGTGTCTGTCATACTCATGTTCAGCGCCCTCTGTGATCCTCCAGGCAAAGTCAAATTCAGACTCCAGAGTCCAAAGATGATGCTTCTTCACACAATAACTGACAGACCAACTTAAAAATCAAATTAAGATAGAGTTGGGAGAAGAAACCTGACCGCAGATGTCGCAGCGGCAGTTTTCCGGAGTGATGCAGCCGCTTGTTTGTATCAGAGATGTCGTGTCGGCGCGGGGGAACACGGCACTGTGATCTGATTTCGTAAATGGGGGTGGGAATAAGTGCAATTTTACAGACGGAGTAAAATGAATGCTAGGATTACATGTGTGTTGTTTAAAAACATTTTAATCATAAATCAAGAATTCATTTTTTCCCCTCATAATCGGTCTGCTTGTGCATGCTCTGTACAAAAGTAATTGGCTTGGATGTGCCCTCTGCTTTAAGTCAATCGAGCTCCAGTATGAAAGCCAAAAGCAAAGATACTCAGAGCTTTATTTTGTTACGCTCTGACGACACCTTCACTACCGACTTTAAAAACACAACACTGACAATATAGTTAGTCATTTTGCCTCAAAGGAGATGAGCTGTTTGCCTTTTGGAGGACGCATTGATACAAGCCGATAAGCCGTGTTCCTGTACATGATTAATGTTGTGTCCTTCTTATGAAGTGCCCGACGTGATTTCTAATACTTATGATTTGTGCCTCTAAATAAAATGTTGACCGAGGCTTGACAAGCGTGAAATGGTATGTGCTGGTAGAGGTTTAGTTATTTTACAGTCCTGTTTTTGGAGGAGGGGCCTGACTGAAATGATGCCAAGTGCAATTCATTCATTGGTTAAAGTTGTTTCATTTGCTTCTGAGAATTAGGAAATAGCTCTGACCTGTGTGAACGGACTGAGTTCACTGTAGATTGAGCTAATATCGTAGGTTTCAGCAGGAACGTGGTCGTTGGAGCGTGAGAGGCATCACTGTGGGTATAATGACCCCTCACACATTCAATTTCACTTCATATCACATCTTACTGATAGATACATGTATCCTTCAGTGTTTTTTGTGCTTGTGAGTTAAAGCTTTAGCGCGAGCACCTTTTCACCTGTAAAAGATATAAACCGACTCAAACCTCAAACAGGAGGACTGGACGGCGTGCTGCTGACACTCGTGGTCAGTTGTGAAGGGCGCCGCATTGGCAGCTGTTGGAATGCCCGAGAGGCCAGTATGTGGCAGGTGGCAGGATTCAGGAAAATCCGTCTTGCCTTTTTCCCGATATTAAGCATCACGATGCTGAGTCCCTTCAACCTCGACCACGTCGACCTGGCAACTGGAGAAGTGATCATCATCCGTTAACAGGAAGAACTGGCAGAACAGAGCGTCTCTAGTTTTCAACAATATCTTCTTTATCACCATTTTAGCTTTCATGTATATTCTTTTGTCTGTAAAAACCCTGCAGTAAACCCGACTGCTGTCAGGTGCACATATCGCCCTGGATACTGATTTCAGTTTCAGTTTCAAGATTTGTGATTTCAGTTTCCAGCCGTTTCACGCCATTGAAAATTATTACGTTACATGTCATTTAGCGGACACTTTTACTTCAAAGCGACTCGCAATACGTGCATTCAACCGTGAGGCCAAACTCAGAACGACAAGAATCAAGAAAGTAACATTTCTTCCAGGTTACAGCGGTCCAGACTTTGCTGACCTCGTGCTGGAGCTGTCTGCAGCCACGGCTGCCACCGCATTGGAAATGCGTCACCGCCTTGATTGATTTACTTAAGGCTGATTCGTGAAGCAGTTTCACTGAACAACACTGCATTCTTACATATATTTAGTTATCTGGTATGTTTGCATAGAGACTGTAGAAATAAATGGTCTCTATATCTCCCTACACCGGGAACATATTCCCCTTTCGCAATCTTCTCTTGTGCCACTTTCTTTTTGTTGTGCTTTTCATTTCCTGGAGGTGATCCCATGTCACCAGGTATAATTGTATCTTGCATGATTGACTATATGAGCTGCAGTAAGAAAAGGAATAACAGCGCCCCACTGCACCCCTGTGTGTTTGCTCGCACACTTTCATGCCGGTGTTGGTCTCGGTGTTGAACACCAGAGACATGTCATCTACTCCCTTGTCGTCACACTTGTGTTTCTGCCTCATTTGGTTGTTCGGTCGTGTTTTGGTTATTCCCGGGGATAACAGGAAGTCCTCCCATGATACTTGGAATCCTGCCACGATGCTTTTTTTCTAACGGGAAAACTAAAAAATGTTTAGATGTCAACCGTTTGCTTTAGTATTCAGAGGTTGCTGTGATTACTACTGTGGCACGTACTAAAGGCTTCATGCTCAACAAAAGTATTTCAGACTCTCAAACGAGGTCTGAGGATGAACCGGAAGAGTTGCAAAATTATTAAGAGGAGAGGAAAGCGGAGGGGAAAAAAACATTTTCCTGTCACTCAAATCATATTGATTTTTTCAAGCCTTGCGGCAATATATATATTTTTTTCTTTCTGAATAAATGGTTAATTTGACCTCTTCAGGCCTCCGAATTATTCAACTAAAACAAGTAGTTTTTTCAGCAAAGTAAATACATAATAAAAGCACTATGTAGAACCGCTTAATGACGATACATTATTCTAGCTATCAGTTATTCAAATTATTAAAAAAATTGTCCATTTCCATTAACCAAACCGCTGACCCTATTCAGGGTCAGAGGGGCGCGGGAGCCCATCCTAGCTGTCATTGGGCGACACAGGATTCACCCACTTCACACAGACAACCATTCACGCTCACAGTTGGTCTCCAATTAACCCGAGCTGCATGTATTTGGGTTGTGGGAGGTAGTCGGAGAACCCGGAGGGAACCCACGCTGCGACGGGTAGAACATGCAACCTCCACACAGATCAAACCCTGGCCCCTCTTGTACCGTATTTAAAATCATATCGAGAAAACCAAAGTTATTGAGGAGTTGCCGACCGGGTTTGGTGGTGTTGCAGCTCCAACGTGTTCACACTGCACAGCGATGGAGGCTTTAGACAGACTGACACACGGAGGAAACCTTTTCTCATTTGATATGCTCTTTGCTTGTTGTGGCATCCGCTGAGAAAACCTTTCAAAGACGAGCCGCCTTTCTTGAGCGCGTACGGTTCACTCTGGGCTGTCTGACCTGTGGACGAAATTAGTTCCGCTAGCCAAGCTTGGACTGGATTGCAATTCTTTCGGCCCGTTATGAAACAGATGCTTTATTTGACAACAGTGCTCTAATCCCCACCCGGGCAGTTGTTGCAGAAAGTCAGTTAATTTGAGTTTACTTGGCTCAGCAGAGGGAATAAGGGACAGCTTTTTATCTCCACGGGGCAGGGATTGATTCCCGTCTGTAAAAGTCAAAAACCAATATGACTTTGACCAACTTCTCTTCATACACTCTAGATTAACATTGGTGCTGGGCATATGTAGAGAGGAAATTGGTATTTGACCAGCGCCAGTGTGTGTATGTGACTTTTGCTTTCACTTGGACCCTTTGGTAAAGTTCATTTTGCGACCTCAAAGCTCATTCTTTTTCCAGACAAATTCTCTCTGCATTGCAGCTCCTCTCTCAGGTCTTGCGCTCGCTTTCCTGTGTAACTGGTTAGGATGTTAGTCACGGATTGTTTTTGTTTCTCGTAAGGCACCACCGGTTTGATTTGGGTCATTTCTTTTTTTGGGGGGTGCCCAACAATGTCCCTTTGAATGTGCAGGAGTGTGGGATACGTGGACTCGGTCCTTGTGAAGACGTGTCTTTCAGAGGCAGCAGGAGCCCTTGAAGAGAGGATGAGGGAATCTTAGCTTCCTGCAGCTCTCACACAACCCAAAAGAACACTCGGATGCTCCCACTCAATAGCATTCAAACAAAAGCAGCGCCGACACACCTGCCAACAAATATACACACACACACACGTACACACACACGCATACAAAGTTGCAACAGAAAAAAAGGTCTGGATTGAGAATTGAGTAGTTTCTTTGAAGTCTTGACCTTTATATAAATCAAAGAGCAGGAAACTGATTTAAAGTGAATTCTGTGGATATTTGTTTGGTCAGCACACAAAGTCAGTTCAAGGTTGCCTCATGATACTTCATATGTAAAGGCTGCAGTCTCTTTAAATATCTTAGTTAAGATGGGAATGTCATCAGTTATTTTTTTACCCAAAATCCTTTTTTTTTCAACCTAACAAAGTAGTTTTGTTGCCTGAATCTAACAGAGTTTGTTCTTGTCGAGTTTATTTAAAATAGACTGTATGCATGTATGGAGCAGAAATGTAAATGTGTTGCTGGTTTTGTAGGAAAATACACAAAAAGGAGGATGAAAGGAGGATGAAAGGATGAAAAGTAATTTCATAAGATACTGCTGAATGAGGATATGTTGAGCAGTAAAGTTGCACAAAAACAAAAACAATGAGCTGAAAGATGCAACAATGCTCTCAAGAGCTAAGAGAAACTGATACTGTTGTGATAATCTTTCCTCGGATTTCATTAAAAAAAAAAAAAAACATGCTGCTCTAACCAGAGTCCTATATTGTTTTCATCTCTTTGTATCTGTTATACAATGAAGCCTCTTCCACACCAGAGATGCCGTCTCGCACTGCAGCGTGGTATCTGCTCGGAGCGCGTAGTCGATCTCTCTGGTTGTGTTATATGGACACGCACATTATTCACAGCTTCTGTACATGAGAAGTGCTCCCACATCGGAGCCGAGAATACGTCAGAAGTGTTTATGGACAATGCAATAACTAATCACCATCATAATTGGGTTCTTAATTGTCTGCTGGTTGCAAATACAGATGCACACAGTACATTTAGTGCAGGGTTAGTATCTAAGTGTTACAGCTGATGATAGCAATGTCACAAGTGATTTAAAGGATCTGCTGTTTCTTTGGTTTATTTATTCACCGACATTTGTTCTTCATTGTGTTGCATTTTATTTCAATCTCAAGCGAGAAATAATTTAACATACATTTGCAACTTCCATCCCGCCTCTCCGTAAGCTCTGAATATCCTGATAAAAGTTGTATCTGCTTCTACCTCCGGTGTGGAGTTTGGCTTGCTTTGCACGCGCGCACATTTCTAATTCTAGCACGGTTAAAATGGGGACTATCGGGACGAGCAACACGACCGCGGCGCTCCAGGAGCTGGAAGGATGTCAGCGCCGCAGAGGTCTCTCAATAATGCATGCTATGTATACACATGGGAGGAAAGATTATTATCTCCAAAAAGCGAGGTGAGCCTCCGTCACCCGACCACAAAAGAATATAATGATGTCTAAATGGGACAATAGGTCATGTGAAAATGTGCATTCAATGTACAGAAGTGTATTTAATGGCAGAAAAGTCTTAGCATGGGTGTGCCAAATTACTGACACACTTTCCCATTTTCATATTTCTATTTCCGCCCTGCTGAGAGCGTTGCGTTCCGTCTCTTGCCCTCTCAGTCTCACGCTGTAGTTCCTCTTTTGCTCTTCTTGTTATCTCTAAAACGTCATACACTCAGTAGGAGAGGCAGTCTATGACCCAGTTCTACTGCACAGTTGGAGATTTGATTTTGATAGGAATTTATATGCGTGTGAGAGCGTGTTGGCGTGTGTGTGTGTGTGTGTGTGTGTCAGAGGTTTACCATAGCTAGGCTGCATTATCTCAGACCAGTGCCTCCGCTGTCTGGCTTCATGGCTTATTCATCCATTCCCATTGGATAGAGTTTCTCTCTGCTGTCCCACCAGAAACCGTTTAGCCCGCTATCATGATAATAACGTTTTACCACGCCGGAGAACCCTCGCTATATCGCCCTGTCCCAATCCTCGCACTTACTCCGAGAAAGCCACCTCTCCCTTACACTGTATCCGCCGGGACAGATTTGTATCTTCACCTGACCTGAAAAAACATCTCATACAGTTATACTGAAGAAAAGAATGTGTGTGTGTGTGTGTGTGCTTGTATTAATCACATTGTGGGGACATTAATCTTTTCACACGGTCACATGGGGACTTTCCCTCCCTTTTGGGGATAAAGATCTGGTCCCCACATGGTAAGATGTTTTTTTGTGGGTGAGGTTTGGCATGTGGTGGTTATGGTTTCAAAAGTCTAAAAAACAGCCATTTGTGTGCATTAGCTCTGGGAGTCCTTCGGGGCACTTCTAAATTAATGATCTCCATATTGCACGCGGCATGACACAAAAATGCCAGACAGTAATTAAATAACTTTTGTGTGCATATGACTGCGTGCGTGCCAAATTTATGGCGGTCTTGCTAATTACACTACTCTGTGGAGTGACTCTTCTTCCCTCCCTCGTGACAGTCACACACTCGCACATATGTCACCCGCTTTCACTGCATAGTCATTAGCTGCTCAATTTAAAGCCGAGGAATATTTAGTCTGTAAAAATGTAAATAAGGAGGGTCATTATTAAACATATACTGTATGAACATCTTTATTTATGTTGTCTCCATTTGATCCATGGAGCCGTGATTACAGGAACATATGCACTGAAGCACGAGGACAGCCTAAAGGACACTTTAGGACACTTAAGGACACTTAAGGACACTTAAGGACACAGCATTTTAGTGTACGGCTGGTGGGAAAGGTTGTGTGTGTGTGTGTGTGTGTGTGTGTGTATGTGTGCAAGACACACACACAAAGATAACCATGCACACAAATCACAAGCACACAGAGTTGCTTTGCATGCAGTATATATGGTAATACTAGCACACACAAGTGCACACGCCACGTATGCATGTATAAGAATGGGAAAAGGCACTCGGGCGGGGTGAAATAAATGCAGATATGGCCTCCTCATTTTTTCTCCATCAATACTACAAATGCTTCTTTTTCTGCCCATTTCTTCTGCATAATCTGTAAGATCCCCGGGGTGTCGGGGCTCACAGGCAGAATAACTCGGCCAACGCTGCCCCGGGATATCAAAATGCAACTCTTGAGAGGAGAATGGGGGGAAAATTAATATTACATTGACTGACTGCCCTAATTAAATGCCATGATTAATTCCAATTCCAATAAATGCCAAGCAGAGTATAGAGTTGTTAACCTAATGTCCCTTTTTAAACAAGGTAAGCTGTATCAGGCCGGGCCGATCCGTCATGTGGGGCTTCCTAGAGCTCTCTTTGCAACATAACACATATAGGTCGAAGGGATGGGGAAATGAGATGTGTTGGGAGATGGGGGAGAGAGATTTAATAAATCTGTCCCGACATGGGGCTGAGGCATGCTAGGGGCACAGCTCATGCCAAGTCCTTGTCTAAAGGATGAGAGGATGGTAATGAGGATGAAATAGAGGGGGAAGAGCCTAGGTGTATAAAATCATGTCTTACAGGTTTATTTCTTCTTTTTTTTCTTATGCCATCCTCTCTTTTTGCTCTGAGATTAAAATGTTGTGTGCCATCATTCAAGCGCCCAGCTGAGACGATGTAACAGCGAGAAATGCAATCCTTCCCTTTTGCTCTATTTCAAATATGTGCACCAGAGAAGGTAAGGTCAAGCACAATATCCTGCCTGGCGTGCAGGATATGTGCAATGCCGTGTCCATTTGTTGGCATATAATGGCTTTAAAGATTCAAATATTTGTATTCCTTGATACAATCTATGAATAAATACAAGCCTGAAGGATTCAAATGATTGTAAATGGTGCCGCTTCTATATATACAAACAAATATTTAGGGGGTTTTGATTGTTAATCTTTATGGTAATATCAGAAATAAAAAATAAACATTTTGACGACTGTCTGCACAGAACACTTGAACATACACACGCTCTCATCGAGTGACGATGACCTCATCTGGTAGTCTTCAATGCATCTAATCTCTAAAGTTTAGATCTGCAGATCCTTTTATTCATGTCCCTTCTCACTGGGGTTGGATGCAATATTGCAGCCTACCAATGATGTGACAAGTTCTCAGACGCGTAAGGATGATAAATATGAACATAAGGTAACATCGATGTTTACCAGGTGGGCAAGCACGCATGCGGAAAAGGATATTTTTAAAATGTGCATGTATGATAAACCTGTCGTCTTAAGCTTTACCGGAGAAACAAGCTTTCTAGGCCCATTTTGGCTTTATTTCACAACAACATTGTTCCATTTTGTTTTGTGTGACGTCACTAAACGGGTCAATGTGCAAAAAGAAAAGAGAAAGCGACGTCAGTCCGAACACTGACCTAATCAGACAGTTGTGTATATGATAAGTCATTATATTATATTGAGCATTTAAAAAAAAGGATATGTTCCTAATCCCACAAAGTGTGCAGTATAATTATCCCAGCACAACCTCTACTCAATACATGCGTGTGCAGAACTGCATCAAGGCTGAAGATCACAGACCAGTGTATCCACAAAGAGACGCGTCATTGAGATGGTGTTGCTGTCTCTGTTTTGGTGTGTGATGGCACTGACCTTGGGAAGTCTCTCGAGTCACCAGCTCATCGCTGTGTGTCAAACATCTCAACAAACAAGAATAATTCTGGACTATTGGACTGGTGTTTGCCCATTCATGCAGGCTGAATATTAACTGTGACATGAGTCCCGCCTTACCATAACAAGAAGTCAATGTTGACCCATAATGTTGACGCTGTTTGGAGTAAACTAGGAGTTGGGCTGCAGTGCGGGGATCTGCTGCTTTACCTTTCATGTTGTTCACCTGCATTTACACAAATAGTGCCACAGGTTCTGTTCTCTCACAGTGTGAGAGCAAAGGAAGTTAGGCTATGTGCATCAATTTGTTGTTTTGGGACATTGGCATGCATTAAACACACACACACACACACTCCACAGCGGCTGCTCGTAGTGTGAACATTAAAAAAGCCTTGATGGTTTTGTAATGAAGGCTGACTTTCTTTGCAAAGAGACTCATTCTTTATTTTAGGACAAGGTCATATCTGTATCGCGTTGCCACAGTAAGTATACCGCAACAAGAAAGATGGAGAGAGATAACAATTCAACGGTAAAATATAAATATATATCCTCACTGAAGTTTTGGCTTCTTTCTATTTCTCTTGTTGTGTCCAGGAAAGGAGGAAGCACCAACGTTATGTTGTTGTTATTGTTACGCTGCAGTGTACATACAATCCTCTATTTGCATAAAACGTTTTTGTTGTTTAGGAAGACGTATATTAACGATGCAGAACAGTATTGCCGTGTGTTTTTAACACCCTGAGAGGGAGCTGCATGCTAATGCACCTTGGCTATAGCAATGACTTCTCTGTGCTGCCTGCATTTTGAAATGCTTGTTTCCATAGCAGGGCTGACCTTTCCTATAGTTTTTTAAGGCGGCTTACACTCCCTTAAGCTGAGAACACACGGCCGTGCTTCATGTTTTGGTTATCGCCAAAAACAAGTGTCAAGCTGCGTATTTGTACACTCGTGTTTTTACTTCCCCTCTGCATTAGCTTAAAATGATGAACACACACCACTTAACTTCTCACCTTACGAGCCAATCTCCAGAGCTACGGCTCGCCGGGGGATACCTTCTTTGCCATTGTCCCTGTAATGACGGCATTGTGGGTCGTGTAGTTTGGGATATTGCTCGACCTTATGAAACGGTCTCTCTTCATTCATTAATGCACACGAGAGATGGCAACA
The DNA here is from genome assembly GCA_036178185.1 of Liparis tanakae. NCBI lineage: Eukaryota > Metazoa > Chordata > Actinopteri > Perciformes > Liparidae > Liparis > Liparis tanakae. The sequence goes on from CM070110.1 coordinate 7,064,719, forward strand.
GCAAGGGGGGGGGGAGGAGAGTTGCTGCCAAGAAGAGCTAAGGGACCCATGATGTACAAGCAGCGAACATCTTTTTAGGGGCTGGAAATAGTACTGTGGCCATAAGGGTCGAGCCCAGCCTTGTGTTTGGGCCTTTAGGGAGGCTTAGCCCGAGACTCAACTCGCTGATCTCCAATCGCACAATGCACATATTTAGTTTTGAGTTAATTCTCATGTTTGTGTCAGACTGTAAAAATAGTAATTTAAAAAATATATATGTTTTAAATTGCTTTACTCACATTTGAGGAATGGCAAAAGTGTCCTGAATACAATACGTCAACATTTTAATCTGGTGACTGGTTTCCTTTCAGTTGGTAACAAAGCTCCTGTAGTTGAGCCCAAGAACATGCAGATAGACGGATGAACATCTGGCTGATCCCGACCAGCTGACTGCAATGTCTTAAGACGGCCGCCGTGCAGAGGATGATCTATTTGTTTTGTATGAACTGCACAGCAGAGTCTTCCAGCGTTGATTTAGTTCATGAATAGGAATCACTGTCAAAATCGGAGATCACAAATGTGAGCCACCCGCACTCGCAAATCAAACAACCGCGTGTGTAATTCACTTTGAGAGCTCTTACGTCACTCCGCGAGCAAAAGTCACGGTACCAGGCACCATTGTATCTCTACTTCTAATGGGTTACAGTCCTCGTCTTTGGATATCACACCCGAAAGCCATTTCACGGTCTTCTGATGTCGTGTCGAAAGAGTAATTACTATTACAAGAATATGATAAACTATGTTACACTTACTAAATAAATAGATTTTAGAAATTATATATATATATATATATAGGTAAGGTCTATATATATATATATATATATATAGACCGTACCGTACCTCCTTGTGGTCAGACATGCCTCATACTGCCCCCCCCCCCCCCCTTCTGTAATTATTGGCCGATCGTAACATAGCTTTGTACCGCCTCCTAGCAATTTTAGTCCAATCGTTTTTAGAGACACAATGGTCAGTCATACTGCCCACTTCCTGTAAAAAGAAGAAAAAGTCCTCGCGAGTGAGCAGTTTAAGAATTCGCGAGCGACCTTTGCTCGCGCGACAGGGACTTTTGCTCGCGGAGTGATGTAAATGTTCTCGTCAAAGTAAATTACACGCGCAGCTGTTTGATTTGCACGGGCGAGTGGCTCTCATTTGCGATCTTTCTTTTTGACAGTGAGTTGCCTTCATACTAGTCGTGAAGTGGTGGCATTTTCTATGCACGTATACACGATTTCCCACATGTGAAGCTCTTTACCACTAGGATCTATCTGTCAGCCATTGGGCATGGACACGTGTGTGGTAGTGTCACCAACACGCAGCTGCAGCAGCTAATTGCTTGTTCTGAGGAAGCAGATAACCTGGCCTTGGCACATCTATTAACAACTTCCATGATACGTTACTTTAGTCAGTCGGTCTTTCTTTCTCGGATGCTCTGTTGAGAACAGTTTTCCACAGTCATGCAGCCTCTTCCTCTCATTCTGCTCATTCTCTTTTCTCTCTCTCACTGACTAGAAAAAAGAAGAAAGAAACATAGATTACATTTTTCCAACATACGTATCTTTTATTCCTGATGGCCTGAAAGGATCAATGTACATAAAGAAAGGGGGAAACTAGTAAGTCAGTCTTGCGTCGCTAAGCAACTCCACAAATCCTACAACATATGTGCCTGTCCTAAAACTGAAATGGACATACTGTATGTCAGAACATTCACATGGCAAAAAAACTGAGAAAAGACAACATTTAAATAACAGGTCATTAGTTAATGATGACTTTAAACTCTGCAGAGAGAGATATACTGTAGATGAGGGAGAACAAGAAAAACTCCAGCCGAGGCTTTTCTCTTTACTGAAGCCGGGATAAAACAATATTCTCACTTACTCTATCATTTTTCTTTTTGCTCGCTGCTGTAAACAAGAGTTCATTCTTGACCTTGGAAATAATAGTTTGACAAACAATCACAACTCTTTTTCCAGAGCTTTCAATTGAGAGTTTGCTCAGTTTTCCTGGCGTATAGACTTCATCCATGGCCTTTCTCGGTTTCTAGTTCCTGTTGGCTTCAAAGTAGACCATGAAAGCTCATTTTTGACCTTGGAAATAGTTTAACATATTAGTGATTAAGAGTGATAATGAAAACAGTATGATATAAGGTTTCCTTAAAAAGTGGATATTGTGGAGTTATGAAAATTCTATCTGAGAATGTGTTTGTTCTCTTTATTTCATTTAAGTGCACTTTAGGATGCTCGGTAACTTGGTAGGCTGATTTGCTCCGCTGACATTTGGCTTAAACCAAAGCTGCAGAGCCAAGAAATCAAAGGCACGATCATCGTCGGACTTTATCCTGCATTCCTGCTCTCGGGGCACGCGGCGTCACACTATAGCAACAACAGCTCTGGCTTTGCTGGGGCTGACACACAATCCCTCTTCCTCTCCAACACACCGACACATGCACATGGTGTTGTTTGCATGCAGCATCCTATTCAATCCCCAGCTGAAAGTCGCATGGGAACACAGGCGAAGGCTTGTTAATGCTTCCTCCACTGAGGTATTCCTCGAGGCTCGGTTCTGTTCGGTCCCCAAGGTACCTGAGCATAGATCATCCTGACACAGGACTGTTGCAGCCTTCCAGGAAACAGTCACATAACATCCACACGCCACATCTCATGTCTTTCCGCTAAATATGGTGAATACAGCTTCGAGGAGCTGGTGTGTGGATTGTGTTAGTCTCACCGTTTCCTTGTTTCCAGTCTTTATGCTAACCACGAGAAGAGTGCTGTCAATCTTCGCAATTCTCTTGTATGCCGAGTCCACAATACACGGTCCAAGCCCTAATTGTTCAACCTGTCGATAATTTTTCGAGCTCCCAAACAAAAGCAAAATCAGATCAGAGGCAAATCGAAAGCTGCTCGGCACTCTGACCAAAGGGGTTCTTGCACCTGGAGGAAACGGGTACATGTAATAGGAAAGACGTGTGTGAACCACGGTGGCTATACAGTGAACACGTGTTCCAACGACCACGTCACCTTTTTTCCCCTTTTTTTCCCCCTGAAGGGTTATTTGGGAGTTGTTCCCAGTCCGATGTGAGGTTTTGGGGCAGGGGTGTCTATGTGTAGAGATTGTAAAGCACTCCGAGACAAATTTGTAATTTGTGAAACTGGGCTATACAAATAAACTGAATTGAATTGAATCACCAAGCAATGCTGCAAATAAATTCAGCGGACTATTGGAATAAACAAAATCCTGAGAATCCTGTCTTGCACATAGCATCAGGTTATTTCCACGGTCAGTCATGACGTGTAAAAACCACAAACGTTGACCTATTCTTTCAACGTATCCTCATCAATCTTAAACTAAGAAAAATTAAAAAGCAAATTGAACACATAACGTGTTGAAACACTAATGTTCCTCCGGTCCTCCAGTAAGCGTACGCTCGCTAGGCGTTCTAGATGCTGTTGCCTGACTTCTTATTCGAGAGCAATTACAGAACAAAACCTCCAGTTTGACGGAGATGAAAGGAGACTTTTCCTTCTCGACTCTTTTACAGTTTGTTGAAAAAAATAATTATGGAGCCCGGGTGACTCCCTGTGGCAGCATCGCCGCGCTCCGCTCCTGACTCATTACCCTTCAAACCGACTGTGTGATCACAATGTGTGTGAGAACACTTTTTATTTATATTCTTCTCCCATTTTTTTGCAATGCAGTGCGCAAGCTTAACTTGACCCCCCGACCCCTTAAGTGTTGACGGTGTGGCGTTCATTGAGTGAGCGGCAGATGAAGGTCATCCTACAGTCGGCTCTGTGTCACTGCACCGCCCGTCCTCCACAACTCCAACGCTGTCCCCACCCGCGCTCATTCAATTGTTATTGATCGGCACTTAGCTTTTAAATGACTTCACGCTGCCGTCTTCCTCGTGAGAAGAATACACACGCAACTGGAGGCGATGGAGTTGAGGACGTGAAGACCTGTTGGGCTTTCTTGTCTTTACTTTGACACTAAAGTGGAATAAAAACGTTGCATTGAATTGTGCTCCTGCGATAAGAACTGCTGCTGTATGTAAACACTCTTGAATCTCTGGCCCATTCTTTAACTCAGCGTGGCAGAAATGTTGTTGTTGTCGTCATTTTCAATCCAAACCTCAGCTTCAACAAACATGTAAATCAATGGCTTAGTCCTGCTTTCATCATCTCATAAACATCTCAAAGACGAGAAATGTTTTCTTCTGAAACCATTATCCACGCCTCACAACGAGCAGATTAGTCTACTGTAACTCCTTGCTCTCTGGCAGCAGCATAAAGAAACCTCTCTCTCTGATGTTACATTCAGTTTATTTTATGTAGCCCAATATCACAATATACAAATTTGCTTCATTTGTGTTTTATGACATTTTCGTTTGTTTGAATTTTACGTGTTTTTGGCATTTAGCTCATATCATTCTTTTTGTATTCTATGCGTCTATTTTTATTGTAAAGCACTTGTGTTTAGAACGGTGTTATATGAATACAGTTTATATTTATTAATACCATTATGTAGCTCAGAGTATTGGAAGCAGACAAGGGATAATATGTCTGTGTTTAAAGTGTGAGATGGGGAATTAGGAGACCGAAATGACACTTCTCCTTGTGATTGATACTTAGTGCTCAGCCGTATCCAGTTCTTACAGCATAGCTGGCCTTAATCCAATTTCTTATCATTTGGCACGGAGATAATGGCCAATACCACGTGTCACATAGGAAGTGTGTGTGTGTGTGTGTGTGTGTGTGTGTGTGTGTGTGTGTGTGTGTGTGTGTGTGTGTGTGTGTGTGTGTGTGTGTGTGTGTGTGTGTGTGTGTGTGTGTGTGTGTGTGTGTGTGTGTGTGTGTGTGTGTGTGTGTGTGCGCGTGCGTGCGTGTGTGTGTGTGTGTGTGCGTGTGTGCGTGCGTGTGTGTAATATGAGGGCAGTAGCCCCTGTTGCTAGTCCCTTCTCTATAATACTGATATCCTGGGAGATTTTAAATAAATAGAATAACTCATTGTTGAGAAGTTGCAACAGAACATTAAAACAAAGATTAGTGTAGATAGAATCCCAGTGTTTCTAGTAAAGTCAGAAATGATATACAAGAATCCAAATATCTCTACTGAGTGGCTTTGAGGGGATTACAGATTACAGGAATAAGGATCTCAGTGGCGAGTATGAATTCTAGGGAAACATTCCTGATAAACTCTAATGAGCTTTAAGTTTGCATGAGCGCCACCTTGCCAGCCTCATTAGCCCCATCCAGTCCCAGTTTAGCCACGCTCCGCGACAGGAAATGAAGCTCATCTTTTCTGAAGCTTGAGTTCTGATTGGTCCCTGGAGGCCGATGTAAACACCAGAGGCGGTGGAGGTGAGGTTTCCCGACCTATATTCTTCACCACATCCCAACACTTTTTTTAGTTCACCTTTCCCGTCATGGACGATGATAATAATAGGCTCAACTAAACAAGACATCGGCAATCGTTGATACGTTTTTATTTTTTTATTCTCGAACATCAAGATTTGCCATGCGGTAACTTCTGCTCACAGTTGTAATGGAAGGATGCAATATGTTTCCTCATGTGTATGCTGCAATATCCATTTATATTCATATTTGTGAAGATCACTCTGCCATAGCAGCTGGTATATTAATGTAGACCGAGGGATTTTCTCATTGAGTTTTCTTTGTTCTTGTCCTCCATCAACTTTCCAGAAAAAAAAACCTTCATCCAGCCTGGATTGATGGGATTGGAGAAAAAGAAGATAGCATCCTTTCTGTATAGTTTTTCCACCTTGCTTCTTCTGTGAAAACAGCTTATCCCAGACTGTTTCTGACACTGGTTAAGGGCTAACATAAAAGTAAATGTCGTATGAAGACACTTTTCGTCATGCGAGAATACAGATATATGTGTGATGGGACAAATAGGATGCGTTAAAACTCGCAAATCATCTGCAAGTCTGCATCCTGGCCCGACATAGCTCATATTCTGATTATTGCAGATGTATTGCAGCAGGAACGAAAATATTATTCACTCTACATAGCATAAATATGCATGTTGTTTTCTGGATAAATCAGCTATTTTTTACTTGAAACGTTTGATTCTTGCTCAACCATTTTGTGCAGGTTCTGAGCCTGCCACTGTCAATACAATTCACTTCCGTACCATAAACTTTAGTACATTATATATATACCCTGGCAGATTCTTTGGGAATATATTTCAAGTGGTCCAGACAAGCCAGAGAGTGTGCGCTCACTGTAAGCTTCCCTGGTGATTCTGGCCAGCTCTACGTAAACAAGGCCTCCACTGAAGTTCTGCTGAGTCACTCCTCGTTCGGAGTCATTCATCCCTAACATCAAATCAGGATTGTCACCATCACTTCTAAGGCTGGCATTCCTCATTATTAAATATGTCCTCAGTGAAAACTAGCCAGCGCTATATTTAGCCCACCCGTCCAGCTTCATGTCAGGAATCCCATCTCCACTTCCACTGCTACACTTCAAGGCTGCAGCGGGCATGTTGCCTGTGTGAGAGCCTGACAGTTCTCTCTGACCACTCCCATTGCACAGGCAACGTACAGTTTTAAGGACTGCTGAAGCTAATCATCTCTGGGCAAAAGCCAGTGCAAACAGCAACATTGTACTTTGATGAGGTGTCATTGTATACTTTTTGTTTCCTACAGTGAAAATAAAATGGTCCTTGTGAGGCGAAAAGCCAACGCTGTTTTGTGGCTGTCGGGTGTTTCCCTCTGTGAGACTTCCTACAGAGAAAACTGCCTGACGGCCACAAAGGTATTGCTGCTTTGAAGTTTTCTTGATGAACTTTTCCCACCCACAGACTGTTAAATGCCTACCTTTGAAAAGGTATTACACTTGTCCTTCATTAGGTGTCATTGTGTTAGTATTCTCTTCTTTAGGCTCACAAGGCAGCACAATGAAGGCATTAGCTCGGTCACTTTTACTCTTCTAATTAGTGAAGTCCTCTACTCAGCTCCCCGAGGTGTGCTCTGTTTAAGCAAAAACAGAGCTTACTGAATTTCATCTATTGCATCCTACAACATAACTGCTAATTTCTCCAAGAAAAAAGACCACAAAGAATAACCTTCACCATCTTCTATTTAATGTAGAAAATGCTAATACTGGTTATTGTGAGACCGTGGATAACACTGGCCCTCAGGTTTCTGCCTCGTCGCAACACACACTTATGTCCAGTTCAACCAACAGGCTGGAAGTGTATTCAATCATAAAGATGTCATTTTTTACTGTGTGTTTAGGTGTAGATAGTACTTGTAAATCTGAAATTCACTATAATCCCAACTGCCAATTTTTAGCCAAAATGTGCAGACGTTTTCCTCAAGGGCCTCGTGGATATCTGTTTCTCGTTGAAATGAATAATGCACTCTTCCTCATTGTAAGAGTTGACAGGTTGTTTGTCTACACTGGAATATAAACCGTAATATAGACAAACCTCATAAAATGTTGAGTATCTCCTCAATTGTGTGTCTATTGTTATATTTTAAATAGCCAGTGTATTTTCATTCCAAGGACACAATTATTTTGACATAAATTCAAAACTAATTTGAAATGTAAAATTTTTCTAACTAAATCGTGTCATGTTTGGGGAAATCCTCCTTTAAGCCAGGCTTTTAAAATAAAATAATAATTGATAAATAATATATATTTTGAACTGTGCCAAATTATTAGCAGCCATTTCAAGCACATTGTTTTGTGTCACTTTAACAAAGCTGTCTGATTAACTGTTGTCATAAACGAGCTCCTGAGCCAATTAGATGAACAGAAAAGAAAAAGGATCACTCGCAGGCAGAGTACAATCTGCAGATGTGTTTCCCTGCCAAGTCGTGTGTGTGTGTGTGTGTGTGTGTGTGTGTGTGGGGGGGGGCTAGATAGGCTGCTGTTTCATCCACAGCTCTCACCAGAACCTTTAGAGTTACTTCAGAGTCAGTTTGAATAAGACTGTAGTTTGCAAAATAACAAAGTTTGTGTCACTGCAGGTTAGTCATTCTGCCAGGAAGTTAACGTCTCTGCCCTTTTCTTTAAGTTTGGCCTCAAATCAAAATAATTACAACATATATCTCAAAGGCATAGATCACTTTTCATAAGGCAATTCTAACAAAGTCTCCTCTGTCTGTTTCAATGAAGAGTTTCATTAGTGGATGGAGGCAGAGCTATTTAAAGAGTAGGAAGGTCACTTTAACCCCAAAGGTGTGCATAGGGATGACTCTCGCTGAATGTGACGCATGTTAATCTCCATTTCCTCGATTATGTGTGGGCCACTGCGAGCACAAACTGTTTGTTCAAAGTCAGGGTGACTTTCTTTTACCGCGCTCAAGTCCTCTGTTGCCCAGAGAAACAGAGATGATGAGGAAAAGAGGGAAACAGAAAGATGAGCAGAGGAGTAAACATTGAGACAGCTGTCTGGCAAGGGACAATGATCACATTTATAAACCACGCAATGTTATTTTCTCTGCTCGGGGACTCCTGTTAAGACATTAAGCGCTAACTGAAGCTCCCAGCGTCCCACTGCAGAGACACTTGTCCCCCCTTCTCCCTCCTCGGAAACCCAATCCCCCTTTTGTGTATTCCCTCACATTCCTCCCTGCCTCTCAGCTCAGCATCTCCTCTTCCCTGTCCTCTTTTCCCTTATATTTTCTCCCTCGCGTCCAACCAAGATGGATCGGCCTCGAAAGCATTCTTTCTGCTTCCATCACCTTCCTTGTGTTTTCTCCTCCTCAGTGAGGGGGTGTGTCATCCTTCCCCACAGTCTCTCCAGACCACTGGCACATAATTCATTGTGCAATTCACTTTCAGCTGGAGTGGAACTGAGCACGTTAGAGATGGGTCTGATAAGGTGATCAGACTTGCTTGTGCGATGCCCGGGGATCATTATTCTTCATTTGAGAGCATCTGTCTTGCTGTCAATAGTATAGATTTTCTATCAGCTCCTTAATTATGGCTCCATGATTAGGAACGTTATTGGTCAGGCTTCCCTGATATGAAAACTCTAGTACCAATTCTGTATCTGTCAGGGCACACAGCTTTGGTTATTAGACGGTCATTTGAACAGTTATAGTATATATTCCTTCCTCCCCCTTTCGGCGTACAGCTGGAGCCGGATCAGCGTTATTCAGAAGACGAAATCGCCGCCGCACAAGCATCCGTGTCCGGATTCCAGCTGTATAACTTCTCAACCTGTTCCGGGCTCAAAATAAGCTTATTAGGTTGGGAGAGTTTGAAGGCCCAACATGGAGATGAATATGATTCAGGATTTGTAGCAGCTGGAGGAAAACATCCTTTTGCAGAATAGACGTTTTGCTCGACAGATTAAAGGACGAGGCGGACGCAACGTAAATCTTTTTCTCCCTTCCTGGCTGCCTCTAGGACGTCTGATGGCGTGTGCGCGGGAGGAACAGTGGTGGTGAATCGTCTGAAGATGGGGGAGATGGAAGAGGTCGACGTCGACCACATCACCAGCGAGATACCGTCACACAAGGTAAATTAGCAGAGTGATGACACAAAGCAGGCGTCTCCAGGCCCCAGAGGCCCGGTGCTAATGCCGGATTAGACTGGCACTGCTCAAGTCCTCCAATGAGATTAAATAGACTTCAGTAAACCCTAATGGGGATTTAGAGGATGTGTGTGTGTGTGTGTGTGCGTGTAATGTCTGTGACTACGTTATTTTTCTCTTTCTGTCATATATGGAATAGATTAAAGAGAGACTGATCAAATTAGCATCCTGACACTCACACCCTATGTGTGTGGGATTGGCCCGTCCTGCAGCCTTCCTTCATCTGACCAAGTGGTAGATGCTTCCTGAAAGCGGATTTCGTGCCGTCTCCAGCTCCCGTCTCCAGACTAATCTCACACAATACACACCGATTATTGAAGTGGCTTGCGTATCGGGGGAGAGAAAGCGGGCGAAAGAGTATTCAACGACAAAAGAACGAAGATTGTGTCATCCGAATGGGCTGCCGCTACACCAGAAATGAAGTTGTATGTACTCTGATTTCACTTAATTTCTAATGTAGTCTGGTATTAAAAGGTAAAGAAGGAGCTTTTATCATGTTTCTGATATGGAAAGGCGAACATTCAGATTGTCTCTCACCACTGCACAGCTCTGGAAGACAGCACAGATACTTGTAGTGCTTGCATGCTTTTGATTTGTTGTTTTGTGTGTATGTTTGTGTGTGTGTGTGTGTGTGTGTGTGTGCGTGTGTGCGTGTGTGTGTGTGTGTGTGTGTATCTGTGTATGAATCACTGTCTTATATAATGGACCACAGGCTTCTACATGGCCGACTGGCCTTTGGTTCTGCCAACCCCTGTTGCTGGTGCAAGGCGGCTCCCTGCTAGGCTCCAGAGTGCCACTGACAATCTGCCCACGTCACCTTGATGAATGTGTTGCCTAGTGCCTGCGTGTGTGTGTGTGTGTGTGTGTGTTGTCACAGCACATTTCCACTTGTGTATTGTTACTTGTAGAAGATGAGGGCAAGAAAGAGGAAAGGGATATGACGAACATTAGGGAGGGCTCACTTGAGGGGACGGTCTTCTTCAGTTACCTTAGTTGTGTGGATGTCTTACTGCCTGTATGTACTGTGTGTGTGTTTGTGTGGGGGATGGGTCTGTGTGTGTGTGTGTGTGTGTGTGTGTGTGTGTGTGTGTGTGTGTGTCAGGTTTGGAGGCACTTGTTTGATCGTTTCCTGTCATTGCTTGATTGTTGCCACTGTCATGAATATCCCTCTGACCACACAAAATCAGCTGAAACAAGAAAGAGGCTCCACCTTTGATCGGGTCTCTTTACATATTTTAGTCATCAAAGCCGCATTGAACACACGCTGCCTACAATTACATTAGGACCCATTTTCACAGCTGTGGCTCATTATTGTTTCTGTCTGTTGTTTTCAACGGACACACTTCATTTTCGAGCGTGTGCATGTGTGTGTGTGCGTGTGTGTGTGTGTGTGTGTGTGTGAGCATGGGTGTTGGGTTGGGTGTCTATTTTATTGAGGATCAGTTTCTAAGCTGGAAGAGGTGATGGATTGTTCCTAGCAGTCATTAACGCCCTTTCCTGGGGACAGGTTGGGCTGTCTGGCTGTGTTAAATGGTTCATCAGACAAGGGCAGAGCTATCACACAGCCAGCACAAAATACAATTGTTAGTTGTCACTATTGCTTTGATGAGGAATCCCAGACTTAATCCATCAAGATACTTTGAAGGTGCTCAGTTTCAAAGTCCTCCCAGAGGTTGTGTGACCTCCGGTTCAGCCGAGTTAACGCCGCTGTGGAAGCCCTTTAAAACCTGCATTCTCTCTACTATCCAGCAGGGGCGATTCCACTGAAGTCTATGAGAAAAGGACGCCATCTCTCACTTGATTTATTACCTCAGTAAATGTTGTAAAAATGAGTTCATGGCCTCAATTGCCAGTTTCAAGTCTCCTTCAATACAACATGATGTGCATTATGGAAATAATGAAAATAGACTATATATAAGAGTTTGCTTTAGGGCAGGTTTATTGTGATTGACAGGTTTCTGCTGCTACCAGAGCCGTATACACCTCTATGTCACTCCTCTATGTCCAACCACATGCAGTCTATGGTTGTACATTTAAGTTGTATGTGTAGCAGAGGGAAAAGATAGAAGGGTATAGTTTTACACTATTTTTCATACAAAGATCAAAGGTAAAGGTCACTGTGATCATTTTTGGCCATTACTTAATAACTAAAATACTAATTATGAAAATTAAAATAGGATAAACTAATGAAGTGATTACATTTTGGATGGACGTGGATGTAAACTGCAAGATGATTGGTGGGTGGAGGCATACAAGCGTACAATCTAATTCCTAGATGGATCATTAACTTTGGAGGAAGCTGAATATTTTCCCTCTGACTCGCAGATGTAGCTTCAGTCTTTGAGCACAATATCATGTAATTAGCCGTTTAATGCACGCTCGAGATTCTACAAGATTCACAAAGTCAAGCAGAAACTAAGAATTAACTTTTGCTTGGGTTTTGGAAAACTGCCCTTGTTTGAAATGCCACAAAAGTAAAATATAACATTTCAATAATCAATATATATATATATATATATATATATATATATATATATATATATATATATATATATATATATATATATATATATAGTAAGAGGAAGGATTTTCTGCTTTATCTTATAGTTTTTCCTCCGCTAAGTTTACTGAAAGCACCACTTTAGAGATATCAGTATGTTGCCCCGTGACACATTGTACATGAAACATTTAAACGGTGCGGTTCTCCATCCGTATCTGATCAGGTCTGGTCAATCTAGAGCAGAGGAAACTGTTATTGTTTTTATGATTTGGTAACCTGAGGTTATTCTTGACAAGCAGCATATTGGCCATGTCGCTTTGATGAATGTGTTGCTCTCGGTGTCGTATGTCAATGCACAGTCATTTGAAATGTACTAACGGAGGATGAAACTAAACTAACTATTTGATAACAACTGAAATGTGGATGGCGACCCATTAAGTTTCCTTCAGCTGTCACTGGCTGGAACATCACAGATTGCAGAAGTGCAGCATACTTCAGAATCTTTATTCAAAAGTGAGCAGCGCAACAGCAGCCGTTTGCTGTGTGACACCATAGGTCTATTATTAACACGTAGTGTTTGTAATGTGCATACAGCACAGATTGTTTCATTGGAATGAAATTGCTTTATTGTTGTGATGCAAACAAAAGCCAAGAAAAAAAAGAAAAAATTACACGGGTAAACCATCCATGCATCATATCTGGAGTTACTTTTCAAATTAAGTTGTTATGTTGTAATGTGTGCATGTTTAAATGATAAGTTAAATGGGTTTGGTCTCCATTGTACATCATAAGTAGAGCCCTCTTATTGTATCAATCTTCCCTCCTGTTCTTTTCCCTTCCAGTGTCCCTTGGTGTGTGAGTCTGCGTCCCACGCCTGCATCGACCGGCAAAATAACCCGCTGACCGGTCCAGGTATGATTTACATCCTGAATACTTGTAATTTCACAAATCGTTGCTGAATAATGTGGCAGTCAAGGAAAAGAAAAGAAAGAAACCTATTATTTAATATCCTTTTCTTTCTTTTCTTTTCTTTTTGCACAAAAGGTAAACACTTACTGTAAAAGCCTCAAAAGGAGCTTTGAAATAATTCACCTAGCTGTTATTGAAATGTATCATTGCGCTAGTTAGCGTCTTAAAAGTCCTTTAATGTTGATATGGGCCCGGGACCCCCACCTGACGTGGACAATAATCCCGCCCCCACACCTCAAGCTTGTGTTACGGTAACACACACTACATTGCACACTGCTCATTACACATGCACTTCTGCACTCCTGCTCTGTTTTTTGGTTTGTATGTAGTACTTATTGTGATTGTGTAGTATTTATTGTGATTGTGTAGTACCTATTGTGTTTTTATGTTAACTGTATGCACCTATACACCAGAACAAATTCCAGGTAGGTGTAAACCTACTTGGCAATAAATACCATTCTGATTCTGATATGTATCAAAGTGACATTTTACATAATAAAATCTCTGTGATATCATATTTGATTAAATATTATAAATAACGGACTATTTTTTGACAGTAAGAATTAATAATGGGAGACCACGAGGTAAACCCTCTTGGTTCTTTGTAGTCTAAATAAACACCGGCTCAGGATGCCATCTTCTTGAGATTAACACAGAAAGATATCGAGAAATATTGTTGAGCAAAAATGAAAGAAGTGGAGACAGAAAAGGTCACAAAGTCCTTCTGTGTTGAAGCTCCACAGCCCCTCTTCAGAGAACACTTTTACCACATGTCACCCCCTGCATTCATTGGTTCAACACATACATTTTCTCTCTTATCCAAATTCCCAGCAGCTCCTTGAGCTTCCCAGCAGCCCCACGCCTGTTGTCATGGTGTCATTGTCACTTACTGTTTCTACGGAGATTAGCAAGAGAGCTGAAGCCATGTTTGTAGGTGCACATCTGCAGCCCGTCAAAACAATATCCTCCCTGCAGACCTCCGCCAGATTAAGTAATGCAATTTCATCCTCCACTTTGATTACCTTTACAAGTGTGCATGCAGAGAGAGGAAAGCCCACACACATCATGTCTCACAAAGTCATTTTCTTAAGAGGTGTCGGAAAGGAAAACAGAAGCACCTGATTGGTGGTCAGATTAGTGCGGTGGCAGGGAGGAGTTTAGGGGTTAATCTGCTGCTCTGAAATCAGCAACTGTCGCTCTTCCGATTAAGGTTGTGCCTCCACCCTCTTCTCTCAAAGTGGTCCTTGCTCCCCATTTATTTTTGTGATCCATTTCACTTTCTCTAATCCCCATACCAACAATGTCTGAATATCCCATTTCATTTAGTTGCAGTCGTGAATCCTTTCCGGGGTTATTCTGGGCTTAACCTTAATCATCATTCATTTCAACATCAACAGCATAGATAAATAATAATAAGCCTCTCTATCTGTGTGGATACATGTATTTACCTGTATCAACACAATAGTCGTATCTATATTTTAATTAGCCTTTAAAACAATATCTTCAAAATATTTCATAGATATTTTGATGCTTAAAATGTATTTAATATCAAACAAAGATATGCGCAACAACAATGACAGAAACACCGTTGGTGAAGAAGGTCAGAAGTGTCTTAAGATGTTCTCTGTTGTGCTATTATATTGTTTTTAATTCATACTGTCCTCATCATGGTTATTGTATGTGGCCATGATGATACAGTAATCTATGTATTAATGTGTTGTCCTCTCTGTGGACGTCAGGAGGATTATCGTCTGCCAAGGCATCAGCTCGTTGAAATCCTGTTAATAAACAACAACGAATCTCTGGTCGGACTCCAGCCGTATGGCTGTTCATACCCTTCACTCTCTCCCCCATTTCCAATCAGCTTCCACACTGTCAACACCAATGCAACAACAACAAAAACCTTTTTGCACTTTGCATTGAAATGTTAGACCAAAATGAACCGGCGCTTTTAAAACACAATTGAAGTAGGTGTTAAAACCTGTGAGCACACTTCTTGACATTGCATCATATAATGAAATCCTCCTGCAACATAAGAACTCTCTCTGTAGTGTGCGTTCTTGAACCGATCTGCATTGAAGAGCATTGCTGAAATGAAATACTCAAGGTTAAATGACAGAACGCCACCAGAAGTGACGACTTGGTCGATGACTTTGGAAAAAGGACAGCGTGAGGCCGGACCAGGGTACGGTTCAGGGTTCAGGGTTCAGGGTTTGGTGTTTGGCAGGGGGAGCGTCCTCTGTGCTGTCAGCATGAGTAGAAGTGTGGCTCCCTGGTGCCATGCATGACTGCCTCGAGCGAGATAGTAGAAGTTTTACCCCGGGTGCTTCAGCTCCGACTTATTGAGTGACTTCCTTTATGGCTGCAGCCCTGGAAACGGAAAGGAGTGGTGCACACTGTTCAAGGCAGACGGCTTTCTTGCCCTTCGCTGCCAGCATGCCGATAAGAGCATTAGAGCTGTTTTTCGTTTCCAGCCTTCGATTGATGCTATTAGCCACTCTGTGCAAAAAAAAAAAAGACGGTGCTGAATCTGAATAGGTTTTAATGGAAGTGCTGGCGTTATTACCAAACAAAGTTCCAGAGTGAGTCAACTCTCTGAGACCGACTGTTGTTCAATAAACAAGCAATTCAAATGAAAGAAAAACACTCAGTCAGTATTCTAGTCTGCTGCGCGGCCACTGAAGTAGAAAAGGAGAACGAAAAAGTGCCTTGGAAGGTGATAAACAGCTTATCTTTGACAGACACAGTTATTGATCATTGAATTGAATTGTCATAATGCGTCATATCTCATGTGACTCTTGAAGAGTGTCTGTCTGCAGCGCTCTTGAGGTTGCCAGCTGTCAAAGTTGCTTAGATCTTAGAATTTCAAAAGTTTAAATGATGATGATGAGACGATGAATATGTGTTGTATGTTCTGCTGTGTCAGATGGTTCAATATCTCTGTCTTCCTTCCCTTTTGTCTCCTTCTGCCAGTGTTTAAGAACCCAATATGCAAGGTGTACAGATTTCAAACGGTGGACAGCAAGTGGATGCTTGTGCGAGAACAAATGGAGGAGTGCACGTTGTCCTTCAGCATCCCCAAGCAGCTGCTCTCGCTGTACATCCATGAGGACATGAGCAGGTAAGTCACCCCGAGCTCACACTGTTGATCCAGTTGATGTCACTGCCAGCTTTCTCGTTGCATCAGAAACCCCATTGTCTTGTTTGCATCCACTAGCAAGCCAATGGAGAACAATCAAAAGTTCTAAAGTAAAACTCCAACCAGGTGTAGTTTGTCGCTCGTCGTTCCCGACCCAGTTGATCCAAAGCGGTTGCTTAAAAGTTCCGCTTTGGAGTGCAGTGAATTATCCAGATCTATTCAACATTTCAAAACGAGGCTGCTATGCACCTTGTATCCAGAACACGGCAAACATTGTTGCTCTCAAACAAACACTCATGCTTCTCCTGGTCCTCCCATGAAGCATTGCAAGAAGGCTCTCAGAACATCCTGCCACAGGTGCTGAATAGGACCAAAAACATTTACGTTTTACACCTGAAGATTTCAGTCCTGGTTAATTCTGTAAATATTACAAGTCCCTTCATTATGGGGGCAGCAAACACTCCTATATTTGACTTTGTGTGAGACATACATGTCAGCAGCACAGCCAAACAGACTCATAGTCATGCCCTAGTCTGACTGTATGCTCTGCAAAGGGTAAGTAGTCTTACAACAGCTGCAGGTCCAAATACAGATGTTTACCTTGATGGGGAGCCTGCAACCCTTTATCCTTTATTAATATAATATAAAACCGCTACATTATCAAAAAGATTATTGTTTTGGGGGATTTTTACTTAAAAATATATAAAACAACTTGTGAATAAATGTGTTTGAAATTCAAGAACATAACGGCAATGGAAGTCCAGTCCAGTGGACGGTCACTGAGTGTACTGTGTGACAAGGACAGGTGGGCGATGTTTCACCAGCCGTAATAAGATCCCGTGGTTCCGTCCTTCAGGCTCCACCAGTGTTTGTCAAGGCAGATCATTCCTCAACTAGCCTGTTGTCCCTGGCAACCCCTTCTCATGTATAACACACAAAGGCGTCCGTCCAGACACACACACGCACACACACAGCTTCAGATGATTTATCTATACACCGTTTTAAAGAAACTAAGGATTAAGAGGCAAAGTCTTTCGATGGACGGCAATATCACCATGAATATGAGTAATAATAATGCGGCTGAATTGTACAAGGAATTACACGTATGAGATTTGTTAATGCAAAAGATCGTTTTTACACACATCTCTCCTCTAGAGGCGTAACAAAAATGCAATCAGAGACGTTGACGAATCGTTCGTGGGAGAATAGCTTGATTTGTAATCATAGTGTGCGGCTAACGGATCTGGCTGAGTTCAAGGACACAATCATATGCTACAACATACACGCACGTGTGTTTAAACACTCCAGCACACACGTGCACATAGAAATAATCACACAGACATGTTTGACCGATTGACTACACAAGCTTTGTTCTCAGTTTAGCTGTCTGGCAGACAGAGTGGTCACATTCCTGGACCCTGGTTCCCACTTTCTCAGTATCTCCTACCATAATAATAATAATAATAATAATAATAATAATAATACATTTGATTTATATAGCGCTTTTCCAGGTGCTCAAAGACACATAATTAAAATAAATAAATAAATAAAAGCTATGAATTATAAATTACGATAAAACAAACGATAAAAGCAAATAAGAACATACAGAGCACACAATCACACATTAAAAGCAACCATACTTTCTCTTTCATAAAGAAGATGATCTGCTCTAAAAACTGATCATTTAAGTCACGAATAAATTCAGAGGACAGTTATAGAATATGTATTAAATCTGTTATCTGTACAATGCAGCTCATGAGCACCCAGCAGGCTTCAAACCATGACTACCTTATAGAATGTTTGTTCATTAATAGGCATGTGTACCGTATCTACAGCTTGGTCGCTTAAGCACCTCTCCTATAATCCTCTTTAAATGTTGTCTTTCTCCACGGTGCCTCTCATTTAGCCAATTCTGTCAGACAGCCTTACACTGGTGCTCGCTCTCTGTGTTTTTTAATGATTGCGTTACTGCTGCAAAGTTGTGAGTGCAGTGGCGGATGGTGGGTGGATTAGTTTAGATTAGTTTGCTTCACCACTCTGTGATAATCTTGGATATTCCTTCCTTATGCTTGGTGGCTTTGATGTCTTCAGTCATGTATTAATCTAACAGAGATTTTTACCTCCAGTGATGATGCGGAGACTCCTTGTGTTTGTGTGTGTGTGTGTGTGTGTGTGTGTGTGTAGTTGTCAAGATAATGAATGTGTGTATAGGAAAGTATCAGTGTGTGGGTGTCGATTTAACCCCATTCATTAAGAGCTGTCTGGTTTCTGATTAATGGAAAAAGAATCATGCGCCCTTCTTTTCCTGTTAATAAATAAGCACTGTGATAGTGTATCAAGATCATATGGGTGACGTATTTCCAATTGTTCTGTTCATTCATCAGTATTAATGACATCAGTGCTTGTTGGATGGGTCCGTTTTTAGTCTGGGCTTTTTCCAGAACGAGCTGCCGTGTTGGTAAAGACGTGTTTTCTTTCAATACTTTCAAGCATGTTTTATTAACGCCACACGTAAAGCCTTCCGCGAATAAATTAAATTGGCACTATAATACACCTGGAAATGCAGTTGACTAAATGACAGGAAATACATTCTATTCAGATATCTGTCACTATCCCTCTTATGTTTTAATACCTGCATAACTAATAAATGACTAAACGCTGTCAGCGACAGTATGTCTTTCATATCAATTAACCCAAAACATTAACAAATAAACCATGAACAAACTTACTAAATATCAACTGTAAACACCAGGTACAAAAATAGGGTTAATTCTGACCACAGTATACAGGATTAGAGTATAACAGTATCTTAATAATTATAAATTAAACAAAATATATTGCCCAGTGAGTGTACAGTATGCATGCATTTAACATGTCGGGTCATTTGAACCTTGTGAAAAATATGAATTATGAATTTAATTTAACTAATGATTTTAAACTACTAATTAGATCCTACCGTACAATATTCAATATCACATACACAATTAGTTTTCCCACTCGGACCTTTAAACCAAGAAAATTAAATATCAGATATTTTCTTACTTATAAAATGTTTACTGGAGTACCATTTCAAATGTTTGGTGTTCGATGAACCACAAAAAACCCGAGTGAGGCTTTGACATTTTTGTGCATATAGTTAATCAGTCTCCAGTCCATCGCGCCTTTCCCCAATCACACCTTCACTCTTTCCAGACAATACGCCACTGATTAAGGAGGCAATACCGTATCTCTCTACCCACTGCCTTATCACCCTCATTTAGCAAGCAGATATGTTTCTCTATTATTTTATTCATTATCTATCATTTAAGCTGAGATCGTCCACCATGACCTTCCCTCCAGACTTTCCCACAAAAAAATAACAGATCTCTCAGGAGACAATAGTCCACGTTGACACTGATCCACGATTAGCAGTGTCTGACCCGTATAGTTAGAGGTTCAGATAATCTTGAATAGTTGCAATCTCTTCAACAGAATGGTACAGATCTAGTGCCATGTAATGTTTGCCACATCCTGAGAACATCCACCCTTGATTGGTTCAAATTGCCAAGTTACGGTATTAGGGGTCACTTCAAAGTGAACTGGGTATGCTGGATACAATGGCCCAATCCCAATACACACCTAGCCCTTCCTCACTAGCTCTAGCCCTGCGTCCCACTTTGGCCCAGTATACTCTCCACTAGCTGGGAATTCTACGTCAATGCTATTGCCCTGTAACATGTATCAGTCAAAGACGTATTATGATGTTTGTTTGTTTCATTATAGAAGAATAGAATAGAATGCAAATATACTTTATTAATCCCCAAGGGGAAATTTGTCGACACAGTAGCACCAATAAACTAAACACACAAGAATAACATATAAATATAAGAAAGAAAGAAACAGTGAGTGTGCATAAAGTATACAAAGTGAAATATAAAATACAAAATAACATAATAATAAAAAAACATATGCAAATACAGCAGTGTAAAATTAAATTAAATATAGACAGTGTGCAAAATGCAAGTGTGTGTATGTGCATTATCTTAATAGTTAGTGTTTCCCTTTTTTAAGAACTGCTGCTTTTTTACCCACGTTGTGTTCACGGCCACTCTTAATTCCAAACATTTTAATATAATTTCTGAGACATGTAAACAAAACAGCTTTTGAATAAAGATATTCATTCATTGCTCTCTGTTTAATAAGTTCCTCTATAATAAAAAAATGTATGGTTTCAAGCACTATTTCTACGCCAAACGTGAAACATGTGCGTCCTTTGAATAACTAAAGTTACACACTGAGCTGTTGCCTGTGGTACTGTGAACTTCCTGTGCTCCAGGTGATCTGAAACCGACTTTCTCTTTGAGAAAGCCTCCTGTCATATCTTCCAATGCCATGAGCACAACTTACTTCCAGCCACCTGCGGGAGCGTGTTGGCAGAGCGGCCCAGTACGTCGCGCCTCACTGCCTAGAGGTTGTTTCCAGCTGCTGGTTTTTGCAGAGCTAGACAGAAGCAAGGGAGAAGGATAATGTCTGTGTCTGTCTAATGTCCTCTCTGTGATCTACCTTTTCCAGTTACCTCTCGTGGTATCAACCTATGCATATCATTACTGGCTTTTTAAAGCATATATTGATCTCTATATTTAGGAGTAAAAGAGAAAACTGATGTTTTTTGTTTATTCTTGACCTAGATACATGCTAAGCAAGATATTTACTAGTTATAAGTCGGTACTCTCCGGTTGCCAACTATGGAGACGCTGTTCCTGAATTCCCGTAAACCTATTTTGGCATTCTGTTGTGCACAGCAGGCAGGGCTGCGGCAGCAGCAAATAACGGAGTAGCTCTCTGGTAAACGGTGTGACAGCAAACATGCAGCAAAAGAGTGAGCAGAGCACTGACGGCTTAAGTAGAGCGCCATGATTAAAAGGGTGCGGTTGATATATGATGCAGTGGGAGACTGTGCCAGGTGAGAGAAGCGGAGGACTCGAGTTAGGCTGCCTGCACCTACTCGCAGGCATCGCTTTGAGCCTGTCGGCCGAGATAACCATCTGGTACCAGCAGTGTTTCCAAAAGTGACATCTATTAACTTTTTGCGTGTTGAATTTGAAATTATAACCGTGACTTGTCTTTTTTCAGAAACAATATATTTGGATAATTTGCAGGCCTCGCTGTTTTTATTGGAACTACATTCTACCGCAGACATTCTTGAAGCTATGGTTATAGATCCCACGAGAGATATATGATTATGCATGGTGTGTTTGTTGTGTTGTACTTAGTCTGAAACCCACTCCTGAAACATGTGGGTTTGATGCATTCATGATACATATGACCTTGACTCCCTCTGCCTCTCTCTCTCTCTTAGTGGGGCAAATGAAAGCATTTTTTAATAAGAATCGTGCAAATTATGATAAAAGCATGACATTTGTCTTTCTCCAGAGGTATTTGATCAAATCTGCCCCATTGGCCATTAAAAAAAATCAACAATTGGATCTCCAAAAAATAGTTTTCTGCATAAAACTGTTTGTATTTCCCCTATTTGAATGATCTTGGTCTCTATTATTATGTTTCTAAGTAATCTGGAGCTAAACTTGGGACCAAAATGTTGCTACATTTTCAACATTTTGATGATAAATAAATAAAAAAATGTAATTCAGATGTGAGGGTGAAGAAAGTTCCAGAGTTACCAGAAGCATTCACCAATGTCCTCCTAGCTTACATACAACATAATCCCAACCCTCCACCAGCAGCATACAATTCCCTCCCAGCACCAGAGTCAATCCAGTCACACTTCAAACAAGAATTGTATCTGATTGTAACATGTTTACCTCACTGAAGATGTGGATAATGCTGATGCAGAACATAGTCAGCCCATCATGGAGAGCAGAACAGGGGCCATCCATTTGAAGTGTGCATGTCAGCACTGATGCCACTAATGCGAGACCAGGCTCACTCAGTTGCAACCATCAAGCATGTCCTATAGCAGGGGTCAGGAACCTTTTTGACTGGGAGAGCCATAAAAGACAAATATTTCAAAATATATTTAATTGAGTCATATGGTATTTTTAACGTATAATTTTAATGCTGCGGGGGGGGGGGGGGGTGCAGGTGACTTTTCATTTGCTCCGCCGCGATGCGCGCACACACGCCGGAGCTCTGCGGCGAGCGAGACGCCGAGCGGAGACGCGACATGTAGAGAAAGAGTGGAGACGATCAATAACGGACGTTTAGTTTAATAAAAGACGTAGAAGAAAGGATCTGACATTACTTCTGTTGTAATCTGGCGCGATAGAGAAAGTTACAGGGGGGCGGGCGGATATATATATATATTTTTTTTTTTTTAAACTCAAACTCAAAAGAGCCATATGCGGTCACCGGAAGAGCCATAGGTTCCCGACCCCTGTCCTATAGGGAAGGTTTGTGATACAGTGGCTATCCCTAACCGAGAGCAGACACCTGTTGTTACTGCTGATCAACCGCTGTATGCTCCGGCTAAACTAATCCAACGGCAGGGGCCTGGTTATGGAGAGGACCAGTTGGTAGTAATGTTTGGTGGACTTCACGTTGAGATGGCCCCACTGAGTTCTTTGGGAACTCTTCTACAGGACAGCAGTTGAACCAGTGACCTTGTGGAAGCAGGAGGGGAATTAGCAAGACGCAAATAACTGGAGGAGTTTGCTTTGATCATAATTTTCACGATTATTCTACTATCTGCCCCTCTCTCTCTCTCTTTGGCACTATTTGTATGATGCTCTGCTGTGTATTGAAGTACTTCAAAGTCATCTCAAAATAACTTACTTACCTGGAGGAGACCAGGAAATAGTCTGGAGAGGCTATCGGCGCTTTGTTGTAGTAGTTGAACTATACAACAAAAGAAATGACTGCTACATTATGCATTCAAGCAATTATGCCTGGTCGGAACAATAAGTTGAACCAATGAGCACATGCAGCCTTTCATTTTAAGATATACTTTATACAAAATGCATGAGGTATAATCACTGAAAATTGGGCTCGTTATCATGAAAGCAATGCATATGACCATGTATTTGTTGTTCTGAATACAATGTTGAACCTCCTTCAACCTCTAATTTCTATAATATCTATACAATTTACTTTTCAATGGGTGCTGGAGGGCAGGTTTCTGAATGATATCTGTCCATCTGATGTCGTCTTTCAGATGCAAATAATGAGCCAGTGAAAGAAGCTGTACTTCCTACGAGGCAATCAGCCCCCTCCCCACACACACACACACACACACACACACACACGCACACACACGCGCACAGCCACTGCTTATTCCTAAAGAAGGAGAACACATGATATTGGCCTCAGGCTACAGACCTAAGTGGATGAAGGACAGTCAACCCATCGGTCCAGTGACACCAGTAAAGACTGACTGGGTTTATTTTATACAAAATGGTTAAAGAATGGCAGGAGCAAGGGAGGGAATTTGATAGCGCATAAGTGGATAAGTAGGCAGCAGCTACGAGCCTCAGGTCCAGAGACGTGTTTATCCGGCTCAGCACCGGGTGCTGCGGGCAGTGTGTACACACACACTGTGTACTGTGTGTGTTTGTCTGGGCCAGTATGTGTAAGCCTGTGTCTGCGATTTACCATAATTGTTAATACACAATACTTGTTTTTCTCTTAAATGAGATAGTGTTATGTATATGATCAAGGTTTTAAACAGAAGTGTAGCGAAGCAGAAGGAGCCAAACTGTGTGGACGTTTTTTGTTTGATTTTCATTAAAACCACAAATGTCTTCATTGATCTGTGTTTATTTGTAGGGTGCAAAACCTGAGAGAGCTGGGGGAGCTTTCTCCTCACTGGGACAACTTAAGGAAAGAGGTGATGACACGCTACGGAGGAATCGTCAGCTCCTTCCAGGAGACGTTGGCAGAACTGGACAAGATCACTGGTATGACTGCTCTCCAACATGTGTCCTTGATTTCATTGCTTTATTGACCCACCTTCGTTCAAGTATGTTTATGGTTTATATGGACATATTTTCTTTTCTCCTCTATCATGATTTGTCGTTGGATGCGTAATGAAATGTGTTTTTATCCCTCCAAAGTTATGCAATGCCACATTGTGCATCCTCGTTTACTGTGAAAAAGGAGAAGTAGAGCAACTAACTGATGTTTGCAGGTGGCACTGCATGCACTATTCTCAACAAACACTTCAGTAAAATCGTAATTATTTATATAAACAGGGGAAAGTTGTCTCTTACTATTATGTGTGGTCCCTAAATATAGCTGCATTTGGAGAAATTAAAGGAGTGGGGTTTTAATGCCTGTAATGTTGCCTGACCTTTCCTTAGATTCTGGGTGATTTGTGTCTATGAAAAACTCAGTCACAGGTGGACTTACCTACTTGTTGTCAAAGAGTTTCCATAGCAACCGAGGTTTCATCGGGGGCAAGTGAAATGTATGCGCCCATGTGCCCCTCTGTGCTTTAAGGTAAATGTTTGCAGTGCACATAAAAACGGCTGCAAATCTGTGCCATGTGCAAACACAACACAAGTCTTGCATCTCATTTACAAATATTCTGTGTTCTACTTAGAATGCAAATAATGTTTTACATAATAAAATTAATTCACACAGTTAGCTCTGTGAGCACAGAAAGTAATTAGGCTGCCTCTAACACTTACCAAGGAGACATTGGACATGTGATCATGCCACAGGATGTGTTTTAAATTGTATACTGAAAGAGAAATGTATCGGACGTATTTGCTTTGTTTAGTTTAATTACTTAAAATCAGGATGAGATACTTACTGCATATGAACATATACTAAACTACACTGTGTATACAGTCTGAGATTTGTGGCCGTACATGCTTTAACTGTACATGTAATCAAACCTCACCTATTAGTGGGCGTGGTTTCAGAGTCTTCAGCGTTTCAGAGCAGAGAATGCTTTATTTCTCCACAATTTTGAAACCTAATTTCATGTACCTGACCATTTTTGGGCAGATATTTTAAATCGAGCTTGTTGGTCAATAACACAAACTCAGAACCCCTGTTTAGTTTTGCTTTGCCCAGCCTTTAAATTATTACGGATTTACAATTAACATTGGATTTTGTTCTTTTCCTCTCCATAAGCTCTCCCTGTGCATTTTTTAGTCTCCTATGATTATAGGACCACCAACGGATAAGTGTAACTCTGGTTTACTCTCATCCCCATAATGAGATATTTGTCACTGCTTCATTTGCTTCGCCCAGCCGATAAGAGGCGATGGGGGCTAAGCCTCTGCCCGAGCTCTGAGGGAGCCGAGGGCGAGGCGGACGGATAATGTGCGATTGGTCTTTATTGTTTCTGACAACTCCCTTGTGTGGCCCAGATGCTGCAATACATAAATTCACACCCGTCACATTTACTGCCGTAATTCTGTCCTGCATTAACTTAACAGGAAAGCAGACATTGCTAAACAAGTTTGGTGGGCAAGCTGTTGCCAATTAATTATTGATAAGTAAGATCATTAGAAAATGCCAAAGGTACACATAAAAAGAAGGTGTGGTATGGAGGTGGTTTGAGTGTGAAGACCAGTGGGAGAGCAGAGACAGGGGAGTGATGGGAAATTAATAAATATTCTCGCAATTTGCCAATACTACATGAATCAATACTTTTAGCATCAGGATTTTACTTTCATGTTTTGTGGCAATGCCACTTTCTTTAAATAATAATTAAAAAAATTGAAGGGAGAATATCAGATATAGAGAACTCACACTCTGTGAAGTTTATATGTTCTACATTTTTTATTATGTTAGCAAAATAGTTGGGTATCGCAGGTTTGTATGTGTCTTTGAGGGTTTATGTCCTTAAATATGATTATATATGCAGTTATATTATGTTGAGACTGTTTTGAATGTGCACATAATTCAAGGTCTGATGGATATTCATGTTCTTTGTTTTGTAAGAATACAAATGAAATTGGAGAAACTGCAGGCAGGAGGAAGAGAAACAGTCAGCTGTGAGGAGGCAGTAGACTTCTCATGTTTGGGTTCCATTTGCTACATTTTTAATGACGAGCTGACCTCAGCAAACACTTTTGATGCTCTAATAACTCTATTCCATCCATAAATGAATCATCCCTACTTTCATTGTTTACCAGCCGGAGAATTAAAGGCATAATCCCATTAGCGTGGTGTTTGTTGAACCTCCACTGCTGCCGGCACTTCTCCGCACAAACATTTGAGTCGTGACTGTTAAACTCCTTTTATGGGACAACTTCACCTTAAGGCCCATAACTATGTATTGTAGATTTAGGTTCATACCTTATGGGCTTTAATATATGTATTAGAACAGTAGTCTGTTCTGTTGGTTGCCTCAAGGTAAAGATGTTAAGTTGTGGAG
This sequence comes from Liparis tanakae, assembly GCA_036178185.1. Taxonomy (NCBI): domain Eukaryota; kingdom Metazoa; phylum Chordata; class Actinopteri; order Perciformes; family Liparidae; genus Liparis; species Liparis tanakae. Next base: position 7,091,263 of record CM070110.1, read on the forward strand.
TACACAGAGTTTCTGTTTTGCAGGTTACGACAGGCACCATACAAATAGAAATAACAAAATAAATCCCCTGCAAGTACTGACCAAAATGTTAAGACATTAATTGGATCCAAGTTAATAAGAAAAAAGAACAGTCAAACGTGACACAAATGTGCACTCGTCTCCGGCGGATTCCACTGCTCACACAGCGTGTGTCCAACCTCCTCCATGTCTACCACATATCTAACTGTGGATTGATTTAAAAAAGCCTGCTGTGCTCTCAGCGCCACCGGACCACGAGGATGAAACCCTTAACATGTTACCGACCTACATCGATCTGACAGACCTCACTCACGAGATGGTGTTCCTGTAGTTTGTGATCTCGTTTGTTTCTTTTTCTCAGCTTGTTCTCAGGCTCACGGTCAGACATTAACAAAAGCGTTGGCTATAGGATTGCTCATCTCCTGAAGGATTCAAAGAGGACAGAAACGTAGCTAAGAGCCAAGAAATGACAGGAAAGATTAAAAGAAGAGATATGTGTTGGAACAGATGTTGGTCAGTATTGCCGGCATCCAGCCCTTCTGTCACATCGCCAGCCCACCTGGGCAAACAGATGGGGATCAGATACGGCTAATTCATCTAACCTACAACGGTCACCAGCTCCATTAGCCCAGTCCCGAGAGCTCTCCAGCAGACAGGGAGAGTCCGCTGAGCAGGGACGACAGCCGAGTCATTGACTTGGATGTTAGCCTTTGGAAAGGGCGCCTCCTGTAGCACAGGAATGGGCTGGTGTACACTGAGGAACGCAGTTCCCTTTGGTCTGGGTGAAGACATGTGCACAGGTAGGCCGAGAGATTATCTTTGCCTCAGTGTTGGCCTGTTCACCAAAATATCTCAGCGACTATTGGATGGATTGTAAAATGTTGTACAATGTACAGGCATTCATGTTTTCCAGAAGATGAAGCCTACATGGCTTTGGGGATCTTCTGACTTGTATTCTTGATATTCACTTAAAACTAATTATATTTGATGGATTTCCTTGAAATTTGCTTTAGATATTGAAGATTGATTCTAATTACTCTGATGATCCACAATTTTATTTTTCGCCATCATCTGGTCAAATTCCTGCAAAAACTGATGCCATTCCCCTCAGTCTCAGCTGGACTTGTATGCGTGAGCATGCTCAACATGCATGTCTTTTATTCATTCAAGTGTACGAGGGTATTGGAATTATTATGTGGTTCATTCAGACAGTAAAACAATGTGTTAAATACAATCAAAATATGCAAAATTATTATAAAAAATAAAGAATAAATAGAATTGCCAGATAAGGAATATGTACTTATTTAGTAACATGCTCAGTGAAGCGTGTTTTGTCTGGTTTATTGTTCTTGACTGGATATTTCTACATGTGGAGCTTATGTTTTGCTCTTGACTTTATTTAAACAGACGTATTGGTTATAAATGGCATCTGTTTACATTTGCACTTGGGTAAGTAACAGCAAATCTGTTACCACCTTAGGAAGAAGGCATGATGGATTTTCAGTGCAAGGGAATAATAAGTAACATCGCTGTCAGCTCATATATCCATTTTTGAAAGGCAACACATTTCAGCTTCAGTGGGATATACGGTGATGGAGGTGCAGTGGATTTGTTTTCATGTTTGGCCAACCTACCTAATGATGTTAAAAATCTGTGGCAGGTAACAGATTTTCCCTTCTAAATTCTGTGTAAACATAAACCTTCTGGAGCACTGAAGCATTGATTGGTGCATTCTGGTCTGTTGCCTCGATAGTAATAATGACCGGGACTGAAACGAGTGTGTAGGACAAGTGTGGATACGAGGACTTTGTCCTCATGCTGCAATTAATATACACCGAGGGGCAGTAGCCAGGAACACACTCCGTTTGACGTCAATATTTAGAAATAGTGGCAGGATTTGAGTAATTTACTCGCCCTTTTGGTGTTTTTATAAATAAGAAAATAATCATTGTTGACAAGATATACAGTGTATGATTACATATATGATAATATATCTTAATCTACAGTAGTAATAATGGGTCTATTCTGCTATAATGCTAATATATAAATACATAGATAGATAGATGGATAGATGGATAGATAGATAGAAGACTACATAACATCTGCATAGCTGTTAACAATGAGGGAGACTGAACGAGAGGTACAAGCACATCAGATATTTACCTGCACTTCCATTTAACTAATTAGCAATATTTGTTACAATTTGGAATAACGACTCACATCAACGTGTTCAACATGCCTTCAATGTGCTCTGATATTTACGATGAAGTTACTTTTCCGCACATGAGCTGGAAAACACTTAACGTGCACTTAGCTGGTTTTGTAACTTGAGCTTTATTCCTTAGATAGAAACGTCTTAAGACATTTTAACTGAAATCCCTCTGCTAGCAAACGTCACAACTATTCTAAGTTGCTTCTGTGTCGTCTTCTTCTTATTGTTCTTGAAATATTTGCCTCATATCATACAGGCTTGTCAACCCTATTTACGTCTACTCAAGCTTAAATGTAAGCCACTAACAAAGAGTATCGTTTGTCAGAACATTTTAATTGGACATTCTGAGCAATCTAGCGGCTGCAACATAACATCCTCTGATTAAAATATTACACTTCTCATTAGAGGATGTTATAAGCGGTTGATTCAAACAAGCTACTTTTGAGATGCTTGTTGCTCTCTAATTGATACATTCTCTGTCTGATATACAGATAATATGTGTGTTAAATGATCTTTCATGGGCTTTAATAGTGGAATGGTTTGGTGGGTTAACTTAATTGTATTCACATGCCAGTGCCAAAACAAGAATCATTTGTAGTTAACAACATTTGTTTGTGTTAAAATGATGCTTTCTTTGGGAGAATGGCTGGGTAAATTGGGCTTTCCTAATTTGAAATATTGGCATGAGCTGCAACCATTCACTCAATTGTATCTGGTGCTTTGTATTTCCCTTTGTCACTCAGTTATATCTCAAGAGATTCAATTACACAATTTTTTTTTTTTTTTTTTAATTTGAACATCAATCTAAATTATGATCTAATGTTTGCTTATCTGTTGATGCGCCTCATTTCATAAGCACATCAACAAGCTGATAAAGAGAACAGCAATATAAATTAGTCATGTTGGAAAGATCGTAGCAGACGGTGAGGTGTAAAGTGTAAGGGATGTTTATCTTTTAAACATCCACCATCGCAGTTATACTTCATGACAATGTGACATTTAATTGTGTACTTTTCTTTTAGGTCGTTCATTCAAGCCAAGCTGCTGCAAAGCCCAGAAAACTCTGGAGTTCATCCCAATAAACCTGCACACCCAGAGGATGAGAGTGACGTGCCCCCGAAAAACAGGTATAATTACACTGCCGCTTTAGACTTATGTTGGACCTTTGACTACACCTGAGTCCAATATTCACACTCCTCCTGTCCTGTTTTTGGTGTCCGTCAACTTCTGTCAGTGAAATATTTTGCTTTTATGCTGCTAAATGCACTGAGAGCACTGAACCAAAAAGACAAATGTGGCTGAAACTGACTCCATAAAACCAAAAGGAAGCTGCAGATTCAGGTGATAATTCTCTGTACGTGTATCACTACAAGCGACCCCTTTCTCATCGTCATACTATTTCCCATTGTCATTTCAAAAAATAGTGTAAAGCCGCTTCGAAATGTAATTTGTACAAACCTGCTCAAAAGAAACTTGGCTCAGTCGCCGTTTGTCCTGGAACTTCCAAGCAGGAAAAGCAGGTAATGGAGAAACTTTTTCTTGAAGCCGCTCTGGTTGTGTTGTGTTTCTATGCCTGTGACTTCTCCACCTGTCAGAGATGCTCAGAGGACTCAGACAGGCCAGTTCTAGTTCATCGTCCAGGTTGAAAGGTGAGAATTAACTTGGCCTGAGAAAGATAGACTAAACACTAATTAGGCCCTTAGTGTTTTTCCACAGAGAAATACTGGGTTTTCTCCTCCGCCGCTGCTCTCTAGTTATTGCCCTGAATATGTCTCTGTGTATTACAGCGACTAACTGATGCCTCACTTCCTGTGAGTGGGCTCCTTTTCGATGATTGATGCAGAAGTTGAAGACAGACTAACAGTGATCCAAACTGTGCTTCTTTCAGTGAAGACATCAGGGACACAAAATAAGAAAAATCAAGTAATCAGACAACTCGAAAACTCAGGGCAGAAAAAGAGGGAAATCAAGATAAAACGATTGATCGATAGACTCAATTTGTGACTCAATTTGCTCCGTTACTCAATTCCAGGCAGTGGCGCTTTAGCTGATATGTATGTTAACCCTTTGTTTAAACTTCAGTAAGACCTGGAGTACCATCACCTTCACAATGTTAATGAAGAAATGTGGGGGGAAACCATGATAAATAGATCATAAAAACAAAACCTTGCTTAATAAAAAGAAGACATGTTTCACACAAATTTAGTAAATCTTTATTAAAAAAATTCAATGAATACACTTTCATTTTAAAGCTGTCTCTTCCCTTTATTCTCACCTTAAACATGTTGCTCAACAACTTACATACAACTCAAACAAATTGTTTCATAAAAAGGAGACGTCACTTGACATGCAGTGTACAGAAAATCATTGCAATGTGAGTTTGACATACACCCTGTGCTGCCGTCATTCCTCATATGGGAAGAGTTTCTTTTTAACGATGACTTCATATTCAGGTCATTTATCATTGACTGTATTTTTTCCATATCCCTATTTCTTATCCATATTCTACATCAATACGCTGGATCAGTATTTTATAACTGATTCCCGTTCATCTAATTAGATGAAGCTTATCTTTTACCAGTAAGAACGTAGCAGCACACGGCAGCATCTAGGTGGAATAGTGGTTGAGATGCATTGCCTTTTTCTCTGCCTAAGTTTCCTGTCTCTAACTGTCATCTAACCAATAATTGTAAAAAACAATGAAACCATCTTTGTAACTCATCTGGGTCAAAAAAGATCCTTTGTCATTGTTAAACAGGTTTGTGGAATGGGTTAAGTGTGAGTTATAACCACTCATCCTGACTGCCGCAATCAATTTCCTCTTTTCGAGAGCTACTGTCCTTTTAGTACTTAAACAGCTTATTCTGTTCTTGATATATTGTGTATTGCAAAATGGATGGTGTGAGAGCGAGACCAGGCAAATCGAGCACAAATTGGTAATTGTGCTTGATGTTCCGAAACCCATCGTTGTAGTATAGTACACTTCTGCTGTGGGAGAACCAATTAAGGGAACTTGGACATCCCAAAACTCTAGGGGCCAAATGCGTGGTGGAAAAGGAGCCTCGAGGCCTGCCACAAGGATAATGAATGGAAGATGCAGCGGGGAGTAGCAAAGCCCCCGTATCAAACCACTATTGGTCCATTGTGGTGTTGTTAGGGGACGGGAGGCTGTTGGCCACACTGCCATCCGCTTCTCGGAGGCAACACTTGGAGCTGTGTTGTGTCATTAATTTCTACTTTCAACGATTTTTCAAGCACTGTTTTCCTGCAGTCGGAGATGTGCACTGTTGCTTTCCCAGAGGTGTTCATTAACTGACCTGGCACTAAACCACACCAACATATTCAACAACATAAACCCCAGTCCACCCACTCTCCCTCCTCCCTTTTTTCAGTTTTAATTGTCATCTCACCCATTACTCATTCAAAACAAGGGCTGTTGTGAGCACCCCTGTGCCCGCCTAGCCGTCTGTGAAGTGTTTATTTACTTGTGACGGCAGTGTGCAAATTGGAATGAAGTGCTGTGACATTCATCGTCCTTCTGGTTCAACGTGGGATCAACGAGTAACACCTCGCATGAGCCCCACCAACGAATGTTGACTTTTCCATTTGAACTAAAGCCCTGAAGCCGCTGTGTGGTATACTCAAGAATACTGAATCAATATTTATGCAGGTATTACTAATTTACTACTGTTGATATAACTTGGGATGTCGATTTAGTAGTCGGATAGAATACCACATAAAAAAAAATAAACTAAAACAATAAATCCTGTATTCTCCAAAACGTACTCATACTGTTTTTGAAGATGTATTCATAATTCCTGATAATTTGCCTCGAGTGGCGAGTCAAAACCTACATGTTTTTTTTATTTGTATTTATTTCATAATGTATCTTCGTGGATCTCATTCTTCTTGATCCTCAAGTGAGAATGTTCCAAGATGCTGTATAATACATCTTGTTATTTAAATTCCATCCAATCTATTTTCTGTCTTCCAGATGCATTCTACGACGTTGTCACTGTCGGCGCCCCTGCGGCCCACTTCCAGGGGTTCAAGTGTGGTGGTCTGCAGCGTCTCCTGAGCAGATATGAAGCAGAGAAAAAGAGGTAGGAGGAAGAAAAACAGCTGGCAGACCTGTACACCAACGGTGTTTAGAGGGGGCACGGAAGATTTAATACGGGACACATGCTGAGGGGGAAACAAGCTTTTATTGGCAAAATAATCTAAGTTGTGCATAATTGATAGTGGCAGACACATTTGTTGGCCCTGGCCTTTGGGCTTGTTCTTCACAGCCCCCTACAGTTTCTCACAACCACGACATGCTGGATTTAGATTTTAACACTGCCTCCGACAGCTCAATTTGACTGGGGGCCACAGGCGTGATTGAAAAGGCTTGTCGATTCCGAAGTTCCTCTGTAGTGTTTCTTTTCGCTGTCAGGCATTGTGTTTCCTCCTCCCTGAAGTTGTGTGTTAACTTGCCTCACATTTTGCTGCACGTTTTGTCACAACTTCCCAGCTGCCAGCTGGAGCTGGTTTTTAAAAAGCACTTCAATTTAAAACAGAATGATCAGTCCAGATGTTTAGAAGTTTTTTATGCAATGAATGTGGACATTTCTCATCTGAGGTAATGTCTGGAGCTAATATTGTTACCACACAGAGTTAGTGATGTGTCGAGTGCAATTGAACAGCAATCCATAAGCATTGACTGCCAGAAATTAGTCTACAATAACCACTGCAATAATCAATCATTAATACCAACATATTTCACAAGAAGTGAGTTTTTAATCTTAAAAATCAGAAGTGAAGTCTGACTGATATACTGGCTTTGCTCAGACCTGTAGAGACCTTGTGTTGGTCTCATTGGGAGTCTCTCAGATTGATGTGAGATTGGGTTCAGACTGCGGCTGTGTTGATTGATTGATGCGGAAAATGTGTTTAGTGTGTTTCTTTTACTGTGTGAAACCACTCGCTCCACAAACACTCATGGTTGTGTTGCATCGTTACAAAGCGCACAAACACAAACTGAAAGTTTACCCCGGGAGACCGAATCCAGAGGACTTTCTCAAACCTGCGCTCGGCTGTATCCTGTACATTTAGCTGCTTTTGCCATTTCGATGCAGGGCGGAGGTATATGTCACCGGAGTTCAGTATGTGGTCACTTGAGTGATGCCAGAAGAAATGAAGGGTGATTTTTCTTAAAGCTCCCCATAGAGTGCAAAGTCATTATAGACCATGCCAGATCCAATTAGTTACAGTTTGCAGCTCAAGAAAGAGGGGAAGAGAGGCCAGATGGAGAGCTGTGGGTATGAAATGTATAAGTTGATGGGGAAATAGTTGGAAGCCTGTGCTGATGATAAAAAAATAAAGAAAGGACTTCTTTACACTGAAGTGCACAAGTGGATCCGCTTGTATCTGAACTATGATAAGGTTATTATATTTTCGAAAAATCCACTGAAGTGAAATCATTTTCTTTGAACGAGAGATTAGACTTCAGAAATAATTCTCCAGGGAGACAGAGCTTTTTGTTTAATATTTGACTTAGCTAATGACTCACTGTAGCTTAAATTTTCCAATTTTACGGCTGGCTAACTGACTGCGTCCTACGCTGAGCCTTATCCATGTTTGACCTGGAATGCAGTCATTTGTCAGCCATCGCCAGAAATAGGAATAAACCTGACGAGTTTGTAGTGTTTGCATAGGCCATTGTAATGAAGGATCATGTTTACTTTAAATGGGGAACATTTCATATTTAATGGTTTAATTAGCTTTTACTATGCATGCACTAAATATATTAAGCGTTGATGGATTTTTTTGTTTTCACTTGTTAAGTACTATAGTCTTATCTCAAGTCTAGTTGAGTCACTTAATTGTGTGGAAAGTCGGCCTAGTGTGTGTGTGTGTGTGTGTGTGTGTGTGTGTGTGTGTGTGTGTGTGTGTGTGTGTGTGTGTGTGTGTGTGTGTGTGTGTGTGTGTGTGTGTGTGTGTGTGTGTGTGTGTGTGTGTGTGTGTGTGGGGACATGCAGAAGCTCATTATACTCCTCCCTGTGTGTCAGCTCGCCTATCTCAAGCAGCCTTTTGTAATCACATTTGATTAAAAAGGGAACAATCGGCAAGATGTGAGACTTGGCTATTCAATGGGATATTAATTCATCAAAGAAGATGGAAAAGGATTGAGGGACGAACAGAAGAAAAAAAGAAAAACCTGAGCACAGAGGTGTTACCAGCAGGGCAATAAAAGAGCTATATGTCTTTGTTCCCTGGACACTAGAAGAGGGGAAGGGGGTTATTTTGAGATCCATTAGAAACCTGCATTGGCCAAGCTTGGCAATGACCAGAGTTTGCAATGTAGTGTGTTTCTCAGGATGGGCCGGGAAAGAGTTTAATCAATAACTACGTTTAGCATTCCTCCAGAAACCTTACACATGTACACAGATGTCGAGAGCATTTATCTATCATTAATGCATGCAGTCCCACTTAAATGGCAGTTTCAAAAGCCACTGGATTTTTATCCTTTTTTAATTGAACCCTCTAGACCTAGCCGTGGATTTGCTGAGGTGGCGTAATCTATCATTAACAGCCTCTTTTAAATTATTCAGATAATCTGCATAACGATGCAACACACTTTTTTTTGCGGGGGAGACGTTTCAATTCAGTTTATTTTATATAGCCCAACATCACATATTTGCCTCAAAGGGCTTTATAATCTGTACACATACAACATCCCTGTCCCAGGATCTCACATTGGATCAGGAAAAACTCCCAAGAAAAAGAAAAAAAACGTTCATAGGGAAAAAAGGAAAGAAACCTTCAGCAGAGCAACAGAGGAGTATCCCTCTCCCTGGATGGACAGAAGCAATAGATGTCATGTGTAACTCAGAATGAAGCATTACAGAGTTACAGGAACACATTCGATGAGTATGACAGAGTGTATAAATAGTTTATAGTCGGCATGGACCACAATCCAGACCTCCAAGATCCATCAGGCAGATGGAGGTAGAGAGGAGGAGTGGGCGGGGCACATCAGCAGGGCCATGCCATCGTCTGATGGACCCTAGGAGACATGAAGTCACAAGGACTCCTAGTGACTCCTACTAGCTCTCTAGTGGGGCAATATGGTACTGCAAGCTCCTTGAGATATGATGGAGCATCACCAATCAAGGCTTTGTAGGTTAGGAGATGAATTTTAAATGTGATTCTTGATTTTACAGGGAGCCAGTGCAGAGCAGAATACAGGAGTGATGTGATCTCTTTTCTTAGTGTTAGTGAGTACACAAGCTGCAGCATTCTGGATCAACTGGAGGGACCTAAGAGACTTATTAGAGCAGCCTGATAATAAGGAGTTGCAGTAATTCAGTCAAGAAGTAACAAACGCGTTAATTAGTTTTCTGCATATTTTTTTTCCGACAAGATGTGCCTGATTTTTGACATGTTACGTAGATGAAAAAATACAGTCCTTGAGATTTGCTTCACATGGGAGTTAAAGGACAAGTCCAGATCAAAGATAACGCCAAGATTCTTTACGGTGGTGTTGGATGCTAGAGTAATGCCATCTACAGAAATCACATCACCAGATAATTGATCTCTGAGGTGCCCGAGTAAGGGTTAGAGATCGGTCTGTAGTTAGCCAACACCTCTGGATCCAGAGGGGCTTCTTCAGGAGAGGTTTAATTACAGCTTATTTGAAGGAATGTGGTGCATGGGGTCCAAGAGACAGGTAGATGGGTTAGAAGTAGAAATCGTTGAAGACCGTTGGGCAAGGTTGATGGAGGAAACCCATTCAAATATGCACCAGGGTATTAAGCCGTTTCCAAGACCACTCCACTTGAGGACAGATTGGCACTGGTAGAGGGCAAGAGATCATCCATTTTGCCTCTAATAGTTAGAATATTTTCATTAAAGCAGTTCATGAATTCATTACTACTGAGGTCTATAGGAATACACGGCTCCACATAGCTGTGACCGGCTACAGTGCTAAAGAGAAACCTGGGGTTGTTCTTATTTTTCTCTATTGATGAGTAATAGGCTGCTCTGGCATTACAGGGCCTTCTTATATGTTTTAAGACTATTTTGCATAATAAGCGTGATTCTTCCAGATTAGTGGAACGCCATATGCTTTCAAGCTTTCGTGACGTTTGCAGCTTTCGTGATGACATGTTTTATCGAACCTGAAAGTTGTCCTATCTGTTCTGGCGTTGTGTTTTTATTACACATGTATAGAAGTATAGGAGATTTACTGAAATCAAATTGTTTTACTTCTGTGTAGTTTTTCAGTGTAGTTTTTTCTCCGTTCTTCCCTCCAGGTTCTGTGGGTGACGGTGCTGGCAGCAGCTTTGAGGCTTATCTGTTCTCAGATCGAGGTTCCTCGGTTTGGTCTGAACTGAGGAAAGCTTTGGCTGTTACTCTGAGAACCGATATGAAATCAGTGGATAGTTCAACGGCAGATGGAGTTTGGCAGTTTAAAAGAAGCTGGTTTTAGATCAGATCGCTCAGCTTGCATCTAAAGCGTACTGTGGATATATTTGACCGTGGCTCTGTGGCAGTGTCCTGGTGTAAGACCGGTGATTACAACATGCTGTCTAAATGACGAAGGAGGCTTTGGCAGTCACCTGGGGTGCTGCAGAGCTCTCTGCTGACGTAGCTGCATCTTTCTCCTGCTGGCTGTCAGCAGCAGGCCGCAAGCTCTTCATTAATTTCCTCCCCACTATTAATTAGCCATGCGCTGAAGATGCTGGCTTAATTAGGCCGCTGGGCACAGCGGTTTTCTCCCTCTCATTACAGTTATAACCAATTCCCATTGATCATTTAGGAAAACAAAGGAGGAAGTTCATCCTGGACATACTGCTAGTTGTACTAGTCGGTTAGTACACTGGAGTTTACCTGATGGAGCGTCGCGCCACTGATGTCATGTTGACGAGTCCCTATTCATGGAGATCCAGAGCTGCTTTTCTGTGTAAAACTTTAATTATAAGGCCAGGGGCAATCATTTCATTAATCATAGTGTAGGTTCAACGCGCTGTCAAGTGCACTTTGCATATTGTTCAGAGGGAGTGGCACCTTTTGTGTTTTTTCATGGCTAGAGGCACGTGGCACACCCAGGGTGCACATGGAAATGAGGTGGGATTAAGAAAAAATCATTACATACGTATACATCCATATATGTATATGTATATGTTTGCAGGGGTATGGCAGCAATTATTTCTTAGCTCTCCCCACCATGATGTACAGACATCAGGTAATGTCTGGACGAGCTTCGCCTAAGAGGAAACTAATATCCTTTGACAGGAGGTGGAGAGTTGCAATCATAGCCCGGCACAAATATGTACCCAAGGCCAGAAACATTTCATTCTTGCTTCTGAACATTTGAACTATCAAGCAAACGCCTCCGTTGTTTTCTGCTATATTTTGGTATTTTATTTGGCATCGATCAGCTAACATGCATCAATAATGTCCCAGCTGCCAAACCGGGAACACAACCATGTTCATGTTGGACCTGTTTATGTCTGTGGAAGGTACAACATTACCATAATGAGCACAGTTGATGAGCAGGCATGTGGCTGTAGGTGAATGTGGGTGTGATGCTCACTATGAAGAGAATGAGTCCTCGCGTATCAGTTTTGCGTGTTGTGTATTCTATTCGTACACAGTCTGCACAAATGTGCCTCTTTAATCGATTGTAGCTCCAATTTGAGCTAATTTAACTGGAATGCAATTGTAATGCTCTCTGCATGCTGCTGTAGGACTGACTGCCCACATGTGGAGATGTTCTAACATGCATGAAATCTAACTTGCAATCTGTATATCGTTATATTTAAAACACTCATTAAGCCCTTCACACTGAAGCGCTAGTCCTTAGTTTGTCTCTTTATGAAGGGAAACAAGAAAAGACTGTTCACTTGAAATGTTCTATACTGCATGTATGGAAATTGAATGAGTCTCTTTGGTCGTAGACTGAAACATAAATATTCATAAATAGCGTGCAAAGTTTACATAGTTGCTGGATAAATAGCTCACATTCACGTTATGAATATCAATGAAGATTCATATTTGCCTGTTGAAAAGAATCTGCAAACCGTTAAGTTGTTTCTTTAAGTACAAACAGCATATCTACATTTGTACCTATTTTTTAAAGGATGTTCCGCTACTTGTTATTTATGATTATAGATAGGAAAAATAGAAGAATACTGTTGATAAACGCTCAAAATGGTTTGATTAAATGGAAACTGCATTAGAACCAAATGGTTTTAACTTGAAAGTAATGCATCCAGATTGTATCATGAAATAGATCAACCATCAAAGAAACGGGAAATAAGTTCTTGTGGGAGCTCCTTTAAACAAAAGCAAAGGCTTTGGGAACCATGAGGCCTTTTATGAGCTCAGGTTAGCTGTGAAACGCTCGAGGCTGTGACTGGCTACAAGTCCTCCCCGGTAAAAGCCAGACAGATCGAAGGATTTCCCACTCTTGTGTTAATTTATTAAAATATTATGGACTCCAACGACACCACACAACTATGACCTCAGACATTACCCCAGGGTTCAATCGGCACTTACATATTTCAACAAAAGATACATATTTTAAGTTCCACAAAGGAATCTAGGATGGTTGTATTGGTTTATATTGTGCATCCAGCCCCCTGATGCGTTTGGCACCGTTTAAAAAACTTGGCATCACTCCCAAATTACATCGGGGAAGGAAAACATACCCATAGCTTCAAATGACAATCAGCTCCTTTTGTGCAACATCATCTTTGGCCTTTCATCAAGTTTGCATACACAGACAATTATAGTTCCGTACCTTAGCCAGCCTTGGAGAGGATCTATTCTATTCTGTCGTCTAGCATCAGGTGAAAGGTCCTAACATTAATTATTGCTCACATAGGCTCCTTAATGGGATTGGATTTGTCCTTATGAGTCAACAGGGCTGTTATTGAATCTCAGTCGCTGAAGCAATTGTCCTCTTCCAACAACTTTCTCCTTTGACTTTTTTCCGGAGCATCTGTATTGTTGCAAGCCTCAAGGATTTTTCTTCTCTTTTGTTCTGCATAGTGTAGGCAGACGAATGTAAGCTCTCAGAGGATGAAAGGGCTTTGTTGCAGTAGATTATTCAATAGTCTTTTCTGTGATAGAACTTGTAGCATTCGGAGGTACGCTTGTGGAAGAGGGGGCAAGAGAAGTCCACGCGTAGACCTGGTGGTGATGTGTGTGTTTGACCTGTGAATTTCTCTCATTTAGTGATTCCTTTGATGAGCCTTGAGCTCGTAGTCCTCCGGGGAGCTCTTTAGTAATAATGACAAGGCCAAGATTTTAAAGTTAGCCAGTCAAAGACATAGTTAGTGGTTAAACACCTACTACGCCACCGCATGACTTAAGACCTTCAGCTTTTCACACTTTCTGATAAATCAGGTGGTGCTGTTCCACACCAGGAGACTTCTAAAGAAGCGCTCGCTGAAAATATTATTAGCGCTGCAGATAATACTGTATTATGGCAGCCTTTTGTATGTGGTCCTCCCTTCCTCTACCTCGTGTTCTCTGTTTCGCTCTTCTCTCACTTGTGTCTATTATGCCTTGGGATCTGGCTCTGGGGTATGGCCTACATAGAGGCTTGCAGAGCTGACTCTAAACTAGCTCCACGCTACATCTGATGGCAGGAAGTCAGCCAAAACTCATTGAAAGTCACTGGAACTTTACCCGAGGAGAATGTTTGATTGGAGGGATTTGCCCTGAATCTAGGAACTGACAAAATGAGTTTTTGTCTGAGATTAAACGGCTCCCTAGAAATGAAGAAGGGATTAATTATTTATAAAAAGAAAATGGGTTAACATTGGGCTGCACTTTCAGTTTGACAGTTGTTGCCAAATACCTGGAAAGTGTTGCTGCGGTACATATTCCAGGCCGCAAAAGTGTGCCATAACACAACATTTATAATCAATAAACACCCACTATTTGTCAGAACAATCAGTACAAAGAATAGCCATTTGATATTGTACAGTTATGATAAACCACTCTATATACACATTTTAGATTAGAAGCCATACGTGTCATAGTGGTTCCACTCTTGTTAGGTAACAATAAGAGTTATAGTTATCTTTACCCTCAAGCGTCGTCATCATTGACCAGTTCACGCCTGTGATCAAATGTGCAACTGCTGTTGGTGAAGGTTGTGCTTGTTATTCACAGCAGGGCAGTAGCTGCACAAAGCCACTGGGTGTGGTCATCACATACTCCACAACATCCAGAGGCTTGGGATAAATCATTTACCTTTAATATAATATATAAACCTGATGTGTTTGCGATGCGGTTATCTTAAAATGCTGTTTTACAATAAAAGTCTTAGGTACAGATGCCTTTATGGTCTCACCACAAAATATTAGAGGAAAGCATTAACATTTACTCAATTAAAATAAAGTAAACCTGTTCTCGTTCAATTGTGTTTTGATTACAAGGTTAAGCACAAGGAGCAGGTCAACTAGGGAATGCTGCAGCTTGCTTGCTTGATTTAAAAAATACGACCTCTTCCTGCTAGTTTTGGCATATGCTGTTAGCAAATGGATGCAATAAAAACCAGCAGCACTTTCCTAAACAATCATGGGATGAGCTTCTGTCCAGTACCGTCTGTCTGCATCTCATTAAAGTGTGGCCCAGTTCTTTCAAAACCCGGTTTGGGACACTTTTCTGTGTATTCTGTATCCAGTCCATGACAGTGCGACTGAATGTACATGTTTTGTTTTCTCTCTCCACAGCTTCAGCACTGCCTACCAGTGTATCTACTACTCCCCAGAGCACACAGCTAAAGCTCAGGAGGTACTCAGCACCGTGAGCCTCCTCCAGCCCCTCATCACAGGCCTAGCGGACCGGCTCCTCCAGGCTGCCCAGGAGCACTCTTCCCCCGGACTGAGGGATGCACTCAAGAACCTTTCTGACAAGGTGAGGCCGCCCCCAAACCCTTCACCCACTCTCGCTCCCATTGTAACTATCTCTTTACTCCTCTTGTCCTAAATCTGCTGCAACCAACTATTTTATACTCGGACACATCAACGCACATTGTCAGGTAATACCTCAGCCTGAAAAGCCTTTTAGATTTAAGTTTAACTGTGGCACTGCATTAATTTAAACCCAAACACACCCCAAAAACTACTTTTGGCTTCCAAGGCAAGGCCCGTTTATTTGTATTGCACATGTCAACAACAAAGCAATTTAAAGTGCTTCACATAAAATAATGAAAAGCATCAAAACATAATGCAAAAGCCAAGAGTATATCCAATAGTTTACCTGCTCGAGTTGCATTCAGCAGTGGATGCATTGGCCTAAATTGACTGACACTGTTTACCTTCTCACTGGAGTTATCCTACAAGAGAGACTTACAGTGCTTTGGTGTGACTGTTTCATAAGAAACAACTGCAACATTTATATATTCTCGAAATAGGTTTCAGAATTAAAAATCCAGCAATTTTGCTTCCCACTCTAAAAAGTCAACCCTCAGGAAAACTCCATAAGTCATCATAAAAATGCCAAACTAACAAAAGTGA
Organism: Liparis tanakae; assembly: GCA_036178185.1. NCBI lineage: Eukaryota > Metazoa > Chordata > Actinopteri > Perciformes > Liparidae > Liparis > Liparis tanakae. The sequence continues at coordinate 7,107,013 of CM070110.1, forward strand.
ACAGCAGCATGAAGGTTTATGGAGTTGAGGCGTTTTTATCAGTATAATTAATGAATTACATCTGGTGCTGTCAGATTGCAATCTGTTGTGGGAGAGATTGTTTTTGCCACAGTGGAATAGAGACCAATCAGCCGGCTTAATTGGTACATTCGCTCCGTCACCACTTCCTCTCATCCTTGATTAGACACGCACACGTTGGCCTCGTAAACCTCTGGCCTGGTCAGTACAAGTGGGGCTGATCTGATTCAAATCTCAAGCTGTGTGTTTGTGTTCGTGTGTGTGTGTGGGTGGGGGCGGTGGGGGTTGAAACTGTGTTTCTGTCTCCTTGTCTAAAAGCTGACATCACTCTCTTCAAGCCTCATAGACTACAATCATGAATCACATGTTTAATATCCATATTTCCTCCTGCACATCTGGTTGTCTGTCACAAAAATCTGCTCTCTTGTTTTTTTGTTCACACACAATCATGCTTGATTCTGTGTGTTTTTCCTCATCACTTGTTCACACATGTACACACCTGAGCACACACATGTAATGCATTCCCTGTTTTATTCATATTGCCGAAAATCACAAACTTTCCCCAAAAGAAATGCGCCTTCTTGCTGAGAATGAGAATATTAATACCACTCTACCATATCTGTCCGTTTAATATAAGTCTACAGCCAGCAGACGGTTAGCTTAGCATAAAGTCTGGTGTAACAGATGTCCAAAGATAACAAAATCCACCTTACCATGCCATCTAACTCTTCATGAAAGCAAATAAACATATTGTAACTGTTTTTTTAACAAACTCTGCAATGTTTAGGTTTTTTCTTTAAGTTTAGTGTTTTAGTCCCTTTTAAAGCAAAAATAGCAACTATGACTTCAGCTGTGTTACAGCTTGTCTTTGTTTATAAAAGGAAAACATGACAATCAGCATTCACCACTTTTGGACATTTTATAAACAAAACGTTGATTGAATAATCAACAAAGTAATTGACAGATTAATCAATAACGAAAAATAAACAATCCGTACTCACACTTAGACAAATATCTCAACTCCTTCTGACCTATACAAATAAATAAAGTCAGGTGCATTTGCGAGTGTGTCACTGCAGTGCGTGTGAAGTTTCTTCAATAAAGGGAGTGAGTCACATCTTCAGAGGATCTGAGATGGTTATGGGAAGATGAGACGCCTCCAGAAAACATCAGGGGGATGAAAGAATGTTTTTTACAAAGTACTATATGCACCTGACTTTTTCCTCCTTGCTTCACACCACCTGACTCGAGGCCTAATGAAATGACACTTCTCCGCTTCGCAGCGGGGACGGCAAATGTACTGTTGCTTCTCCATATATGGTGATAATTCTGTTGATGATAATAATAACTTCACTCTGCTACACACAGGGTAAAGCACATCTCCTCTCCCTCCAGCTGTGTCCTAGGACACGTTTTATGTCTCCATCTTTACAGTTACTCGGGAGAAGCTGTGATCCGACAAGAGAGAAGAGAGTTAGGAGCAGATTGCTTATCTACGCACGATTATGTGAGATTATAGGTGTTTGGAAGTCAAATACGCAATTGTGAATAAGCCAAGTGCTGTTGGAGTCCGCCCAGCTCGCTCCATCAGGCCTCTCTTAACTTCTCCCAGCTACGTTGAGTGAAAAAAGCTCTATTTTTAACTCATGCAAAATCTGCTCATCCTTCAGGGTAAAACCATCCGAAACCATTCAGGGCAAATAGATTTCTTCAGTTTTCTTCTTTTTTAGATGAGACGTAACTTATTTCTCCGCAGTATCGGTCCACAGAGGCAATTTCTGACTTGCGCAACTGCTCAGTCAAGATCATATCAGCAGATATAGATAAGACAGTCTAGCAACAGAATTTGTCCCGAGGGACGTTGAGCGCTTCAGATCTCTAAAACAGGTAGGTGTGGAAGAGCTACACTAAGGAGTCGGGTTTTTTGTGCAGGGAGGACCAAAGTTGCTTTGTTTTAGTCTTGGTATGAGAATGACGCTGCAATGCGTTCCTTCTTTCCCCGGAGGAGTGCACCTCTGATATTCTATTTTGAACACAGTACCTATATGCATCCTGGTGTACAGTGTATCATTAAAATGTGTTCTGCACTTCGCTGTAGATCCTGATCTTAGATGCGGTACTGGTAGAATATTTAGGAATATGATTAAATGAGCGTTGGTTATAATGTAACCACTAAAATTAGAACATTTAAAAAATGTAAAGTTACTCAGTCGTAGTCAAATATATGGCTTCTTTGACCGCGTGGTTAAGCAGTGCAAATAAGATCCAGATTCTTTTAAATTCAGCGTTCGCTCGTCTCAGGAACGATAATGAATAATACATGGTTTTATAGATTGCAAATTAACATCGAGGTCAGATAAGCAGAGTTCCATTTGTGAATTTGTGAATTTACATTTTGAATCCCCAGTTCCTGCTAGCTGTTTTGATTATGCAATCAAGTGTAGCTAATTCCTTCACATTTTATTATTTTTTAAATGATGTTTACTTCTCTATGTACGATTGTGTGCACCGCAGAAGAGCATTTCAGCACAAGTGCCTTTCCTCAGATAATTACACACTGTCTTATCCATACATAACTTGCAGTAATGGAACTCTTGGATCCAAGCAAGGCAATTAAAATGGATATGAATCGGATACAATGGTGTTTTAAGTGGAGTCATCATTTGATCTCTCTGCTCAAACATTCATCAAAAGGCTCATCTTATGTGGATACGTCTTTATCTGTTTTACATCAATCTACATTATATATTCTTTAATGACTGGCATATGCTATAGTTGCACTATAAGAGGAACAAAGATACGACGCAAGTCAGCAGTTAATTCTCATTTAAAGCTATCATGTGTCCGATTTGTGGAAAGGGTTTGGAACGGCAGCTTCAGTGAGGAAGTTGACCATAGACTCATGAATAAAGGAGATAGATCGCGACCCCACTGAGTAGACCGGATGTTGAGCCATTTTTATCAACATTGAGTTTAATTATAACGCCACATCAAATTGGTAGATCTATAATTGTACCCAATTCATATAGAAAACATGCTTAGCACTATTTAATTTGTTTTATTATTATTTCCCATAATCAGGACATTGTAATCATAAGTTATAGCACTATAACATCCTCATGAAAACATTCACATGTCATAGGCTGAGATAACAATCCCATCAGCAGCAGACTGAACCGACCAATATGATTAGAGCCAATCAAAACTGTTTTACTTTATTCCTTTTTCTTATGTTATACTGGATAGTTGTATGAGTAATGGATCATTACGCAACCGACACAATCGGAGAAGTGAAAGTCGTTCCTTTGGTAAAACGCTGACGGGTCATGCAGCCGTTTTGAAAGGAGTCACAAGTTGACGTTGCTTCATTTTCCAGCAGAAAAGGTTTCGAATCTCTTCCTTTTGACTTCCACACAAAGTGTCTCTCGTAGCGGCCAGGGAGGGGTTATTGTCCTCAGTTGCCACATCAATAAGGGAGGAAGGAATATGACTACTAGAAAACGACCGCTGCATACCTACGGGTACTTGGCCGGGTAAATTGCCCACAGAATCCCCACGCTGGTGGTGAAGCAAAGGGGCACTAAATAGGTTTGGGCCAGCGCTGGAAGAGGGTGTTTGTGAGGCAAATATATACACTGCAATGACCTCACCGGTTCCTTTTCATGGAGAGCTTGGCTCGTGTTTTGTTAGATTGCATTTTGTTGTGCTAATAAAATTGCTTATTGCGGTGCTAACCCAATTACTCTTGAGAGCCCTTATCATTTTTCACGCAGTGGCGACAGCGAGCGAGAGGCTCCTTGGTGCTGGGATCATCATCAACTTACAGTAGCTGGTGAATTTGAGATCAAAGGAGGTGTTCTCCTCAGAGAAGCAGGCTGGAGGAGGAGTAATTGAATTGTTTGTTGTTTGTTGCTGTTGTTGTTGCTCACCGGCTGCGCTGCCGTAATGGTAATGGAGCCGAGCTACCGGATGGTGAAAGAGTGTTCTTTCTCCTTGTTCCTCTTCCCTTCCTTTGTAAATAGTTGCACACTTCCAAGATTACTTTCATCTGTATTTTCTTACCCCCTCCGCAAATGTGACATTCTCTTCCCACTTACTCTGTCTCTTTTGCTTTTTCAGCGCTACCATTTTAATTTGTTGTGCTTCCTCACAACATTCACTATCTGTCTTTCTCCCTCTCTTTCCTACAGACCGAACAATTTGTTCACACACTTAAGGATGAATTGGTCAAGAGCGCACTACTGGCACTGCACGCCGCGCGGCCCGGGTACGTCTCCAAGAACCAGCAGCAGCCCCCGGTGCAGGGAGGCCAACACCAAGGCCACATCCTGCAGGGCACTGACCAGACTCCCAGCCCAGTCCAGGGACTTCCAGGTCACAGTCCGGCCACGTCCATCACTGACGGCCCAGTGGGGTGTAACCACGTGGAGGGATTACAAAGCACGACTAGAGGCGAAGGCGTGCCGCTGAAACACCAAGACTCCATCCCGCACCACAAAGAGTACGACGAGGAGGAATGGGTGAGGGAGACTGCATTTCTCAGTCATTAAGAAGAGTTTTACTTGTTTTTTTAGAACAATGAAACAAACTGTTGTGTTTACTACTGGCCTCGTGGTCGAGATACACTATCATTATCCCTGTGTGTCTAATCATTACAGATAAACCATTTTTTAGGCAAATAACTTCAATTACTTGCGAAAAAAATTCGATGAAAAAGAATAGTTTCCTCATTTTATTGTAATAAAGTCAGTGCAGAACAAGTCATGCTGCTTCTTTTCAATGGAGTGTGTTTGATGTGTGTGTGTGTGTGTGTGTGTGTGTGTGTGTGTGTGTGTGTGTGTGTGTGTGTGTGTGTGTGTGTGTGTGTGTGTGTGTGTGTGTGTGTGTGTGTGTGTGTGTGGATGGAATCTGCCGCGCTGACAGCAGGAGTTTGACAGTGGCTGCACATCAATGTCTAATTATCGCTCAAAATATTCCTCACCATTTTATCGTGTTGAAACCATATTTTTGAAACACGCAAGACGAAAATACACAACACCATTTACAACACACATATACAGACAATTAGATTGTCATATTTACACACGCACACATAAAAGTGAAAGCATCTATTTGTCCGGTAACGGTTGCTGTTCAGGAAAAGCAAAAGAAAGCTGGAAACGAGTGAAATGCTTTGAAAGTAATCTCATAATATCCAGAATGCTATTTCCTTTTGACCTTTCAGACTTGAATCCAGTTCACACTGAAAAGCTGCTTCAATGTTGCTTTGGTCCTGGTTTTGTTGCACACTTTGGTTTTCCTCAATTTCCCAATCTCAGACAGAGTGCGTGAGATCTTTTCTGTGCGGCTAACCTGACTGCTGATTGTCTATTTGGCTCTTTTAGGACCGGGTGTGGGCTAACGTGGCCAAATGTCTCAACTGTGTCATCGCCATGGTAGATAAACTCCAGGAAGAAGACAACAGCAGTCAAGAGCCGGTCCCAGAGCAGCAGCAGCTAGCTGATGTCATCATCTCACACAAACCCGGTAAATAACACATTTTTGTGAAGTGCAATCAGTGAAACTAAATGCTGGTGTGTTAATGCTGGGAACAGGTGTAACAACTGACTCCCTGGAAACCCACTTCTATTCTTCGCCTTGTCATCTGATGTTTACTGTGCAGGATTTAAACATATAATGCTGCTTTCACATTGTGGGCAACACAGCATAATTTTCAGTGGAGGGCAATGACATAAAGCGGCGAGCCGAGACGTGATGCTGCGTGACGGGCGCGTCCCTCAACACGTCATCGTTGAGCTGGTCTCCATTTGTTTTGGTTCTTCAGTGAGCTATAACGTGTCAAAGCGTCACGTGTTTCAGTTTCACCTGCTGTTTACCGGTTCCCAGTGCTATTTAATACGAAGGTTGTATTTTACTGGAAAGGACATCCATCTATCCATCTCTCCACTTTCTAAACTACACTGACTGTCACCTCATGTTCTCCCCGCGTGGGTTCTCTCTGGGTTCTCTCTGGGTTCTCGCTGGGTTCTCTGGCTTCCTCCCACAGTCCAAAGACATGCAGCTCAGGTGGATTAAATTGCCCGTAGGTGTGAGTGTGAGTGTGAATGCGACAGTCTGGCAACCTGTCCAGGGTGGACCCTGCTTTCGCCCGCTGTCAGCCGGGATCGGCTCCTTTACATTTGGCACAGATGTCCACCTGGAACTTGAGGATCAACTGATGAGATGTTGGTGGTAACGGTCACTCTTCTCACAAAGTAGTCATTCTAGTTCTCTTCAGGTGAACCGATACCGTGAGCCATGTAAACATTATATGTAATATAACCCAGAGTTGTCTTCAACGTATCATCGCTATCATTGGCCACATATGTTATTAGTATTGGCTAATACTAATAACGATATTAGCTTTGTGGCAGCAGGGGGGTGGTTAGGCTCAGCTGCAGAGTGGATGGAGCGGGGGAGGGGTTCAGGAAACGCTGCCGGGATGGGTGATTAGCCTCAGCTGGGATCAATTGGGGTCGTTGGCTCTTCCCGATAAGAGCAGGAGTAGCTGGGGAGAGAGAGGGAGAGGGGGAGAGAGGGGAGCAGGTACTGGTGGAGCGAGGGAGGAAAGGAAACCAACAAAATACAACCTGTTGCCCGTGTGTTGCCTCTCTTGTACCTGCCCGACACTCACACTTGTTACAAGCTTATTTTAGTTTGGGAAAGCCTTTGACCCCAAAACTATATGAAACCCATATCCTCCGCGAGGGGAACGGCTGTGAACAGCCGATGTGTTGGAGTCTCTCTGCAGCCCGAGTGAGACCAGACTCAGGTTGAACTTAGAGGCTCCCTGATGTTTAAGCATTTGCAAAAGACAAACTTAAATGGTTGCCAGAGAAGCGGATGAAAGCGATATTTGAAATGCAGAGACATTTACAAGCTGCCCAGTCCTCCCTTACGTCCAATGAAGTCCTGCCTCAAGCTTGAGTCAAGACAAGTGGCCAGTCTGTTACAGCCGCCAACTGGCACGCCGAGCCGCAGCATCGGTCTGACCGGGTGACAAGGGAGGCTGTGTGTGTGTGTGTGTGTGTGTGTGTGTGTGTGTGTGTGTGTGTGTGTGTGTGTGTGTGTGTGTGTGTGTGTGTGTGTGTGTGTGTGTGTGTGTGTGTGTGTGTGTGTGTGTGTGTGTGTGTGTGTGTGTGTGTGTGTGTGTGTGTGTGTGTGTGTGCGTGCACTTGTATCATTGTGTGTGTGCGTGCACTTGTATCATTGTGTGTGTGTGTGCGTGCACTTGTATCATTGTGTGTGTGTGTGCGTGCACTTGTATCATTGTGTGTGTGTGTGCGTGCACTTGTATCATTGTGTGTGTGTGTGCGTGCACTTGTATCATTGTGTGTGTGTGCGTGCACTTGTCTCATTGTGTGTGTGTGGGGGGGTGTCTGCGTGCACTTGTATCCTTGTGTGTATGTGTGTGCACTTGTCTCATTGTGTGTATGTGGGGGGGCGTCTGCGTGCACATGTATCATAGTGTGTGTGTGTGTGCGTGCACTTGTATCATTTTGTGTGCGTGTGTGTGTGTGCATGTGTGTGTGTGTCTACATGTATCTATCTGTCCGAGTGAGCCAGCAGATGAGAACAAGGCCATCCTCCTGGTGTTCAGCCTGAAAGAGAAGCTCCACGCCCCTGAGCACCTTGATTAAGACGCTGAGCGCTCGGAGCAAGCGGTCATCTGCTTGTCTAAATACAAACACGGACAGAATAATGAGAGAGGCTTTATCTCCGAGCGGAGACCGGCGAAGCTCGGCTTTTACTGACAAGGCGTTGTGGGGGTTTTGATGTCTGGGACAGGTGTGCCGGAGAGGAGATGACAGCTGGGGTTCTGTTTCTCCTCCTCTGTGCAGAGGCGGTATTTGCAGAATGAGATAAGACTTCATTTTTCTGGCAAGGGCAAGGCTGATGTACCATACGTTATATTATATTATTATTATTATAGGTGGAATACAACTGTGCTTGTATGCAACTGCATGTGTGCGTATCCACAATAATCGTCTCTTTCTCTCTCTCTCTCCCCCTCTCTCCCTCCTCCTCCCCCCAAATAACTTTTAAATATGTTGAAGTTGAACCAAATGCATGTTGGTGATCTAGTTGTGCTTATTGCTTAACCAACACTGCCCCCTGGTGGCTTGAGGGGAAAGCATCATACACTTGTTTTGGATGGATTAAGACATATATATATATATATCTCGCCATAATATCACACTATAGATGTGTCTCTCTTCCCACATCCTGTTTCTAAACAAGTACAATAAGTGTGTATGCATACTGCACATTTCATTGTTGAGTGTGTTGTTGATTTGCAAACTTTTCTCACAATGGAAAACACAAAGGAAGTAGAAAAGCTACCGTAATCAAAGCTGCAAAAGTTAATAAATCGTAGATGTCAAATTAGTGTATTATGAAAATGTACTATAGTGTATACTCAGTATTGCTATCCTGTTTTACTTCTGCAGTATATTCAACCAAACCAAAGGAACTCAACTACGTTTTTTTATAAGATACATCCATATGTATATACAGTAGGACAATATGCAAACATAATTACAAATTGGTGGGATGCTGATTTTGAATAATTTACAGAAAACTAAGCTGCCCATACACCTTTCAGCTGTAGCACACCATCACTATACTAAGTGTGTGAAACTAGTCAGCCACCACGACTGAAGTGGAAAGAGCAAACTAACAATTGTTTGCTGAAAGTAATAAATTAACTTTGCTCCAACCGTTTGCACATCATTAACGTCAAAGAGAGCACAGCCTTTGACTTTCCCTTTCGGTGAATCTTTCTCTGTTATGTTCCATTTATATTCCGAACTTTATGTGTATCTTGATGCCCTGTGCACAGCGGGAGATTCAGATGAAGCAGCAGAAAGTGAGGCCACTGGCTTTGAGACAGTGTGGGGACGATAAACTTCATTCAGTCGTCAATGTGTTGCTCAATAACTGAATAATGTTCACAATGTAGACAAACTATTTCAACTATATGCTCTCCAACCAGGATATCCATTCAAATCAGCATACAACATGTACAGTTAATGTGATTGAAGCATCAACGTATATGTATAGCAGTCTGCTCTGATCTGTAGACGGTTAAAACCTGATGGAACTCTCCTTCTTTGGTCCATTGAATCCCTGCAGCCATCAGAAGGCAGCAGGAATCAATGCATTTTAACTCGGCCTTGTCTCAGACAAAGAGAACTTGGGACTTTATTCCAGATGCAGAGGTATCACCTGACCTGAGCATTCTCTAAATAATGTGTTCACATCAATATTTCGATTGATTTCGATGTAAATCTCCCCGCTTCAAATGCAACCAATAGCTGACCTCGTTTCTGATTTGAAATGTTTGGGACTGTTTACATGCACACTAACAAAGTGAACACATGACAGTAGAAGAAGCTGTGCACACACACTGTATATAGCACAATAAAAGAGTTGGCTGTTAACCTCCATTATATTACATGCAAAAACCCTAAGGATGTAAAAAAAAAGCACACACAGGCTCACACATCAGAAGTGTTTGATATTTTAATCTTGAAATGTATTAAAGTGCACATGCTGGTCTTCCACATCAATTACAATACGATGCAATCACTTAGGATGTAATGTATTGTAGGATTGGGACTGAAATATCGTTGAATTAATGCGATCATACGAAAGGCTAGAACACACTATTTATTGTTATGATTTCTTTCTTTCCTCAGCATACTAATTAACTGTTAAAACTCCACCATCTGCCTCTGGCTGCATATTTGTGGTGCTGTGTGTTCACCTTGTACCACTTATCCAGTAAACAATGTCATTTTCTGGTGGAGCATAGAGCTGTTGTTGAGATCATACTTCACGGTTTGGCACAGCTGTTTCAGAGCTATGACATCATGATGGTTATTTACACTTAGAATTATCTCCACACCTTTCTATTATTTGATTTCGACCCGCCCTTTACACGTTACACTGCTGCACATGCATTAACCAAATAAAGTGTGCTTGGAGGCCAACTTGATTCCTACCCCGGTCATGGGAGTGCCCTGGGTCGGAGCCCCGGCCGCTGCTGGTGCCTCCAGCGCCGAGGGTGGCTGGGCTGGCTGCTGCGTGAGGTTCATCATATCCGTCATCTGGGCCCCGAGCTGACCTAGCCGAGCCGCCATCGCAGCCTGAAACTCCTCCTGACGGGAGAGGTGGTCTTCCTGAGCGAGTAGCACGGCCGCCCACTGGCCAGCCTCTGCTGAGTCCATACTGGCCAAAGTGTAATGTCAGGCCGGGATACAGATCAGGACTCAAGTGCGGAGGTGACAGTGAGCAGGCTTTAATTCTATAAACAAAAACACTCCTAAAAGGTGGAGGCTAAACAAAGCACAAAAAACAAAAGCCTTGGCTATGAAAAAACTGCAACAAAAAGCGCTCTTTCGAGGTAGATTCAAACTTACAAAAAGGGTTCTGTGGCTATCAACATGGACCTGGCTTGGGTGTTCAGACGTTGAGACGAAACACTTTGGCACAGGACAGAGGGAAGACGCAGACTATAAGCACATGAGGGTAATGGGGAACAGGTGGAAACAATCAAGGATCAGGGGAGACAATCAGACTGGTGACACATGAGGAAGGGCAAGTGATCTGAAACGAGAGGAGAGTTTAGACTTCAAAATAAAACAGGAAGTTACAAGACAAAAACCCAAGACAAGACAAACTTCACCGCGGTGTGACAGAAAGCCGATCTCATGCATTAGCCAATCACCTTGCCTTTGATTGCTGTGTCTAACAATACAATACATTCTTAGAATTCCATGACGATACTGTGTACAGAAGTTTTATTTCATTTTCTCTCAAAGTTGTGTGAGCTATGTTTTTGTACGTGTGTTTCTCTACGTAGCAGCTGACCTGTGCTTTACTTTGAACAGCCTGAAGTGAGTGTGGTTGGTTTTTGATGTGCATTTTTCTTTCCGGTAATTCCTCCCCTGTTCCAAGCTAACATAAACCGGTTCCACTTTATTGGTAAGCTGGGTATTGTTTCTGTCTGTGAACACAGACGTTAAGAAATATTATAATACAACCACGTCACCAGTGTCATACCTCTGTCTACACCTCCGCCCCTTTTTATTCCATTCTCTGCAGGCGACTGGAGGGAGCAGCTGTGTCCTCTGGTGACAAGGTTAAAGGAGTGTGTGATGGAGGTGGTGGACAAGGCAAAGAGAGCCATGACCTTTGTGCTCCTGCAGGAGGCGGCCTGCAGCATTCCGCAGGGCTTCCTCCTCCAACAGCGGCGAGACGTGGTCTTCAGTCAGGCAGTAGGTAGCCACACTGAGATGATACACAACTCTCTAGAAGTCCTCAAGGATTTCCCTGAAGGAGTTCATCTCTGCAAAACATCCCTCGTATATATACGCGCCAATCCCACACAAACACTCAGAAATACACACGGGAATGATAGTTGAACTGTATAGCAGGTAGTCATCGAATCGTATTTTCATATACACTCAAGCTATCAAGTCCAAATACCTCTTAAGGAGCTATAAAACATTCAGTAGAAGTTTAGTTTACCCCAACAGACTTAATTCATTTTACAGATTGTTTATACAGGCTTCAAACTGCATTGTTTACTGTGTTGTTGCTCCCCACGGAGTCAACTTCCAGGTTATGTGGCTTATGAGTGTGTGTGTGTGTGTGTGTGTGTGGTGTGTGGTGTGTGTGTGTGTGTGTGTGTGTGTGTGTGTGTGTGTGTCAGCTGGCAGCCTTAGCCTGTGGTTTTGTCATGAGGCTGTATGCAGGAATGCAGGACCAGGGCTTCCTGAGGCAGCTCCACCTGGTTGGTCTGGTGGCCCAGTTTGAGAGTCTGCTCAGCACCTACAGTGAGTACATTTTAAAGATTACAATTAGAATCCTGCAACCTCCACTGAACACGGATGTTCACTTATATGCTGCTTTTTAGAAAAGAAACACCTAAAAGAGTGGTTTGGTTTGGTTTAGGCGAGCCCTAGTAATGTGATGAGTAAATGTGAAGCTGTAACAAATCACGACATGTAGCAAGATGGTGAGTCACTGCAGCTCTTTATGTTTTAAACTAACGTAGTTCAGGTGAAGGTTAACCAGTGTCATGGATGGGTTCATATCGGATCAATACAGAGACTAGAGACTGAATTAAAAACGAGTTCCCTGTAAGATATGAGTAGATCTATTCTAGTTACCTGCAGGTCTGTGATCAAAGTAAGTTTGCCCAAGCTCATGGTGCAGCCATCAAAGAAGTGAAATGGATTGGTCAGCAGAATGAAAAGCTGGATGTGCTTTAACCCTTTGAATGAAGAAAACAATGGTATATAACTTTAACAGCAGGATAACATTTGAGCACTTTCTGAATTATATTCATCATCCAGTTATAACCCTCGTACATTTGGAAATCTGAGCCGGACTCATCTCATTTTGAAGAATTAAAAAGACATTTGACAAGCAAGAATTAAACTGGTAAACACGACTGATATTGTTTTGTGGACCCGATGAAGGTGAGGAGATCGGGATGCTGGAGGACATGGAGGTTGGGATTTCAGACCTGCACAGAGTCCTGTTCCAGATTACAGAGGCCAAGTCGGACGACCTCAGTGACCTCCAGCCTTTAGTGTGTGGCCGACGGTGAGACGTCATCTCCTTCTGCGGTTGCTGTTCTTTGTCTGAATCTAACATGTTCGATTAATCCGTTGAGCACCTCAACCTGTTGTATTACGAGCAATGAATTGCATTAGTATGCTATTAGTGTCATTATAAAGTATTAGCTTCATTATAAAGTACAGACAACTGTCATCTGTAAATCTCTTGACAAGCATTTCAAGAGATTTAGAGATATTGAGCAGGTCCACACAGGACACACAACCCAACTATGCTAATAGAGTCCTTAATCTTTCTTAATGTGGAAAAATCCAGCATATGGTCAAATGCATGTGAGTAAGTTTTGTGTGCAACTTTTTTCTCTCCCTTAATCTGACACACCTATGAATAAGTGTGTAAGACCTTTGTTATAACAGTCACATACTGGTTCTCAAGCACTGCGATAGTACTCACTATGTGTCAGAACATTGTTCCTATATGTTGACTGAACAACATCACAGTCAGCACAACGACTTTATCCTCAAACGGTATAAATGTTTCTGTCGATCATTAACTAATTACAACTGGAATGCAGCCGATTCCTCTTTGATAAGAGTCTGTTGTCGTGCCGTCCTCTGAAGCCTCCTTTTCCATATCTGGACTTTCACACAGACACAAGTCGAGTATTTTCATAACAGCAGGTTATGGGTTGTATATATAAGACAGTGTCGTCTGTTCAGTTTGTGTTTCATATGCCGCCTGTGAATCAAACTCCAGACCCCTGGGCATGGACCTACAGAGTATTTTTAGGTCCCAGAACATAATTAATAAATGTTTATGATATATATCTGCCTCTTTAGTGGCACATTCCAACATTGGGTGTGTTTGTTTGTGCACAATAATTACAGCAAGGCAGCAGAAAAGTTATGTTTTGGGCCTAAGAAAGCCCCCAGTGAAAGAATAGAATCAAATGACTGTTATAAAACACCAAGCAGCACAGCTGCGCTCTACAGCCGGCAATAAGGACGTAGCTCAGACTTCCGACACATACTACACACCTGTAGTCCACGTATATTAAATTGATATTGTGCTTGTTGCCTCACTGTGATGGCTGGATAAGGTCAAGCCAGTTAATTTGAGTTAGTATGTGTGATAAAACGATGCATTCCTCGTGCCCCGCATCGCTCCGTGTCAATCTGTTGAGCCGATCTGTCTCTCGCGATCACGCTCTCATTCACACGTGCACGCACGCAATCCCTTTCTCTTTGTGAAGCTTGCTCAAGCCTGCCGAAGGTGTCGAATTGTACAACTTCCCAAACGTTTCAAGTTCTGCAGAGTTGGAAAACGTGCTGAATGTCTTTGTTTGTTTCTGTCCCTGCATCCAGAGACCACTTCACTGTAGAAGTGCCATTACCAAGGCTGGTTTTCCAGACCTTGCCAGAGGAGATCAAGGAGGGCAAGCCTCTACGAGTATTTCCGGTGCTGTTTAACGTGGGCATCAACGAACAGCAGACGATAGCAGAGAGGTACTGCAGCCTGTTCACCCCCAATCTGTTGGATTTAAGCACAACGTGCTCTTTACAAGTCCAGTGTGGTCTTAAACTTATCAATATGAGATATAAAGGCGTTCTCTTTATTCTTCATTCTAGCAAAATGCATCTGTTCTAGAAATTAAATCCTAATAATCCTTTTGTGCAGGAGACGTTTAAAGCTTGAATGGCATACTCACTTTTCCTCATCAGTAGAGAATTGTTTACTATGTTGCATTTATATATGGTAACTGTGATGGTAACAAACAACAACTATTTTCATGGTTTATCAACCTTTTTCTTGAGCATCTTGGTGATGCTGCGCCATAACCGTCCTTATTCACTTCATCCTCTCAGGTTCGGAGACATCTCTCTTCAAGAAAGAATAAACCAGAGGAACTTTGAGACGTTAGAGGCCTATTACAAATCACTAAGAGAAAAGGTGCCACTAGAATGTAAGTTACACAAATGTCTCATTTATTTTACCAAAGTGAAACGTCCATCTCTGAAATCAGGTGTTCCACTGCTGCAGCAAAGTGTATGCAACTCTTTTAAAATGCATTGATTATCTTCTCCACACCGGGACAATGTAAAGGTTGTCATGTTATCAGTTAGAAAGCAAGTCGAGGAACGTAATCGTCTGCACCAAGCGAGTTGTTTCCCTCTGTCTGCTAACACACGTTAATCCATCAGAAGCTGCGTTCAGCTCCGAGTGGCAGTCTGCACTCCGAGTTACATTTGAACCAGAACAAGAAACGGAGCCACTCACTTGTGACTGGTTTTGTGCTTTGTATGAACAGGTCTACCATGTTTTCAGACACAGACTGACATCAAAGACTTACTTGAAACGCTGGGCCAGAATGTAGTCACAAAGAAGAGAAAGAATGTGGAGATACTATGGATTGCTGGAACGGTGAGCGGTGTTTTTATTGTAACTTTACGTCCTCGTTCCATCTTGTTAACTGCGATCTGTAAACACTTAGGTGTAGCGTAGCATTACGTTTTTGACATATTGATATTTCATGGGCTTTAATGGCCGCCGAACAGAAAGCAACCGCCCGAGTATGACGGATTGACTTTGGAAGACGATACCGTATAGACTCTGACCTTTTACCTTTTTATTGAGTTGTTTAAGGCGTTCTCACAGTGCTTGTGATTCCCAGAAGTCCGTTAGAACGAGACTACGCCGTGCTAACGGCTCTGTGCTGATGCTCAGGTGTAAAAGTGTTTACCTTGTTCATTTTCTTAATTGAACGCTATCATTCTTTCTTTCAATCATTTTATTTTGAGTTTTTACAAGTTACACCAGACAATCAAAAACGAATGAATAAAAAAATTACAAGACAACCAACTATACGGCCAATCAGACAAATCAACAAAAAAATTATAAATAAATAATAATAATAAAAAAACACAAACATGAATCATGAATCATCATCTTTCAATGCTATTATTCTAATATTTTCTATTTTACACTCTATTTTAGAGGTTTTTCTCCATTCATAAAACAAGAAAAATGACACTGGCTATAAATACATATTTTAAAAGTTTTTAAAAAAGGAGCAATTTTCTTTTTGTGATGCATGTGAACATTACGTGTGTTTTTCTTTCCACTTCCCTCCAGATCTGCCGAAGGTTAAATGGCATCAGGTTTACCAGCTGCAAAAGTGCCAAAGACCGGACATCCATGTCTGTCACGTTGGAGCAGTGTGCCCTCCTACGCGATGAGCACCAGCTCAGCAAGGACTTCTTCATCCGCGCTCTGGACTGTATGCGGAGGTAAGACACCGATAGAAGATGCTATACGACTATTGTGGGTGCAAGTAATTATTCCAACCAATCCCAAACTGCATTTCAAGAGTTACATAAAGACATAGTTCTCCATTGTGACTCAGTAATATGTAGCCGTGCAGATAGTTTTCTCAGAGATGTGTCCGAACCCTAGTTACTCAAAACTAAGAAAAACTTGTAACAACGTCTGTAGCAGCTCGTCTCTCCAAAGAAACTGGTTTGGTTACTTTTTACTTTTTTAAATTGGTTATTTATCTTTGAGGAGCACAAATATTATACCATTCACTTTGACTGCATTGGGTCGCCAGTGTAAATATCCCAAAATCTCAGCTCTCAGAACTGAAACTAACCGCATGGTTAGAGACTCTAAGAGGCCTGAACTGACCTTCTGGCCAGTAATGGATAACTTTTAGCAGTTGCATTGTTTAACCCATGAATAGACTTGAAGACAAATGTCTGGTTAAATAAATAACCTGCACCCACAACATGTGTTATGTGAGCAAAATCATCGCACACGTCAACAACATTGTGTCCCATCTTACCACCGTTGGAGGTGCCAATGTAAACATCGTCATGTGTTCCCTCCACCATCACCGCCTTCCCTCACACATTCAAAGGCAACCGTGCATGTTAGAATGTGTGTATGCGCCAGCAGGGTAAACATCTGCATCTGTCATCACACATGTGTGCACACTGCACAGTGCCTGTGGTAGTGACCTGTGCAGGCCAGCTGATGGCAGTTAGATGAATGACCAGAATAACAACCGGCCTCAACTCAATCTCTCAGCATATTCTACAACTAATCCGGATCAGAAATTGGTTTGAAATAAAAAAGATATAAAATCTCGAAAGCTGTTTAATCACAAGACATTAAGCCAATGACGATTGAGCCGATGGCCCGCTGATGAACGTATTTTAATATTTAGTCATTTGCAGTATTCTGAACTGGAGGTCTGTGGTGACACTCTGTAATATAGTTTCTCTCCATTGTACACACACACTCACAAAATAGAGCTATGCTCACAAATCTGAAAGCGTGAAGCTCCAGATGAACAGACTCCAGACTGCTCAACTCTGAGCACAAGTCAAGTGTTTTCACTCATTTTGAGATTCAAAATCCACCAGGATGGAAATAGTAAGGACTGCCACTTTAAATAAGCTCATCCTAAATCATACATGCATAAGAAATGGTTTTAATAAAGGAATTCAACAAGGTAACGATATGAATACATCAAACCGATGAGATGAACATTTGCTGATGCTCTAACCCTCTTCACCCAACCAAATGATTTATACATCCAGAACTATACAATGTTGGTATGTTTGTGTTATTAAAATATACTCAAATGAATGCAGTTATAGAAATCTTTTCAGTTTGCTAATCATCACAAACTACTCAATCTTATGACACGTCCCTCAGATATCCTCATGTAGAGTTGGAGGCATAAACAGTTGGTAGAATATGGTAAATCCAATAAAGTACTGATTTAACCTTGACAATAATTGTATCCTGATAATTGCGTTAAAAACACATAACCGTGAGCATATGCCATAATGGGAAGTAGAATATATGAAGGATATTTTTAGACAAGAGTGATTCTCAGGCTTCGTACGCTCATGGAAAACCTGGAATTTTAAAATGGTTATTTCCAGGCCTGGAAAAGTCATGGAAAAAACTTAAATCATAAAAGTTTGGGAAAAGTCATGGAAATTTGTTATAATCACACATTCATTTATGCCGAGTTTTAAAATAATTAATACGTTTTTTAAAGAAAGACGCTCGAAATATAAGCCGGCCTACGCTAACAATACGCACAATTTTCAAAAATATTCATGTAAATACCGAGATTTCAGTTTGGTCATGGAAATTTGGTTTAAAGTCCTGGAAAAGTCCTGGAAATCCATCGGTCAAAATGTGTAAGAACCCTGGTTTCTCTAACGTTACGCGTATCACACTATTATTATCACTTTGTGATCTTTTCAACACATCCTGCACAGCTGCTGCAGGGCGTGAACCAGTAGGAGGCCGCTGTGTCTGAACACAGCGCCTACAGTCATACTTTGTACTTCCTAAAAATACCTGCTTTGGGTTTTTTCAGTGGAGTTGGTGGTGGGTCAGTGATGAAGATCTAAGATGAAAGGATAAAAGGAAGCTGCGATGTATCGGTAAAAGTACTCTAATAATCTGCAGCGGGCACAATGAAGGAATATTCTTTGACCCTGTCCGTTGTCTTTGACCTTGGACACCAACTCACACATTCACAACAGTGACTTCTCATATGCCTGATGAACTTCTTATAACATTATAAACAGCTCTACTTTGGGAAAGCTTGTGGAATTGATTTGTGTTTTAAAAGAAGAGGAACATGACATTAACACTTGAAGCGAGGTGAGGCGAGAGCGGATCATTTAGAGGAGTTGTGAGCTCAAAGGAGCAAAACAAAGTCTTGACACATGTAAAAGAATATCAAGTGGCAAATATGAGCATTATAGTCCGTTTTATTTACAGTAATACTTTTGGTTTGACACAAATAAGTTTGTCAAACCAAAAGATGATTTGTGTTTTATTGGCATTAGTTTTGGAATTATATATATATCTATATATATATATATATATATATATATATATATATATATATATATATATCTATATATATATATATATATAGATATATATATATATAGATATATAGATGTAGAGATATAGATATATAGAGATATATAGATACTGATTTAAAGCCTAACGTTAGATTAATAAAACATAACTGGATCTATCTGTACAGTCAAGTGTGATTAAATAGCACCAACATCAGTATGTTTATCATGGTTAAAGGAACCGTATATATTTTTATATATATATATATATGTATATATATATATATGTTTATGTATATATATATATACATATATATATATATATATATATATATATATAAATATATATATAATGAGGTATATAAATGTGACAATATAAATATGCTAATTGGCTTTAATTTGAACGGGTGGAAACTGCAACGTCAGCAGGTGTCTGAGTCATCGGTGCTTGTTGTTGTCAGAGAGAGTTGGTTTGGAAGAGATGCTGCTGATAAGAGCGGCTGGACTCCCGTCTGTGATAGAGTGGCTACAGCAGCATTCTGGCAGACGTGTATCTATTTACTGTAACTCCATAAGGACTTTGATATCAGGAAGCGTGTTACACAACCTGCTGGTTTGTACATGTAGCCATCAGGTATTTGGCCGGATGGTATTTGGCCCCATGCATGCTGTTCCTCCCTCCAGGCATGTGCGTGTCTGTCTTTTCCTTGTTCCATTACTCACGGGATAAAGATCTGACAAATATGTTTTTTTTTTACATGGACATTCTGCGGCTTCACTCTTTGATAATTCGCTGTTCTGTACCGCCCAAAGTGACAGTGAGTCAATTATCTCACAAACAAAGTGTGACTGGAGCGGCGTGCTTTCCAAAAAACCTGTTGCTCCACTACCGTAAACACGGATTCTTCTGCTCTCGGCTAATCAGCTGGATCAGATGTCCCGAGAACACACTCTGCATCAAAACTTCCCCCCGACATGTGCGTCGCACACACACACACACACACACACACACACACACACACACACACACACACACACACACACACACACACACACACACACACACACACTGCATGCCTCCTCTCTCCATCCTCAGCCGACCAGGTCATGTCATCGGGCGGCTTAGCGAGTCTGCTCCTCCCATCCGTGCTCCGCTCATCACCGCCTGCTTGTCTCGGACCACATCTCCACTGTACTAACGGCAGCGCTTTCTGATCTGTTCGTTCTGTTTCACGCGGGCCCCCCCCCCCGCAGTCGGCTGACCCAGGGAGACGTCGGGCAGTGGGAGGACCCGGAGGCCGGCGCCGGGACCGACAACAAACCAGCGTCGCGACACTTTTACCCCATTGCCCTGCTGCTCGTTAGCTCGCACCTACTGGTGGTGTGGCTCATTTTAAGTCTTGTTTTTCTGCTTGCAAAATATCAATAAATTGCTGACAATGCCATCTCTACTCACTCCCTTTGTTCTGTTTGCTGGTTATTCGTTTTTTGAGTGGTTTAGTGTGATCTGACTGGCTTCCTCCTACGAAGTTCATTAGCGTGACGAGCTGTGAGCCGCGATCAGCGGCAGATTGGGGAAACACAGATTTTAATCAGATGGTATTCAGTAAAATAACCAGTAATTAATTTGTACTCTTTTTATGACAAGCTTTCAGTTAGTCCTTAATATCTGACAATATTGCAACAATGGGGCTCGTTGATGTGTGCTTCATAACAAATATAAGCAATACTTGTTAGTGGGATCAAATATTTTTTTGACGTGATTTTATTTGATCAGGGAAACATAGAATATTGACAACCTTCTCCTGACAGAGGCTGTATGTGACACTTTGTTTGAGCACTATACTGCTGATACCTGCAGAACACAGGTTCACATCTGGATGAGGCATGTGGTGCTGTGCTTTGTTGGAGTTGAACATAAGCCTGTTTATCAGTTTCTGCAATACAAGAAATAGAGTTGCATCGACAGCTGAGAAAGCTTTCACCACTTTTTATTTTGTATTATTCTCTCAGCAGAGTTCATTTTATTCACTCCAGACAGTATTTATTGCCAGACCTTTAGACCCTTTGCTGCTTCTTCCTGATACTGATACTGATGCTTTGGGGGCCGGCCATCTGTCTTTCTCTTCTTTCTAATGCCTCTTTCTAATGACTTTTAATAACTCCTCCGTCACGGCAACATTAAAGCCGTTTCCTCGTCGCGGTGAGCTCTGTGTGTCTGTTCGGGAGCTCGGCGCTCTGCAGCTTGAGAAAACACAAACGTCACCGAGCGGAGACGGCGTGCCACAGATGAGCTGCGATGATTAGGGATCCGAGACGTGTAAAGGATTTCATCGTTTGGAAGTATTAGGACAGCAGCTTTCGTTGTTGTGGCTCCATCACCCTGGATTCCCCTCCGTGTGGGAAGGAGGTTGAACACCTTCAAAGGCCTGAACGTTGTTCCTAAAATCAAAACAAAACTGTCATACATAAAAATGTAACCGCGGCATCGTGTGCCGTGTGGAAGAGCGAGTGTCAGCGAGTTGCGTCCTCCAATGGAATGAAGGGTGTTGAGGAAGCTCCACGGGAACAGGCAGAGGCTCACTTCCCTTCTCGGGGGTAACGATGCTGGAGGGAAGCTCGTTGGTCTGTTCTGGATTCTGTTTGTCTGACTTCCCCAAAATCAGAAGCATCATCTTTGAGATGTCAATGAATCATTGGAAGACATGCAGTGTTATAAAATCTGAGTGACCCGACTGAGTCTCGGCTTGGAGGAAGTTTTTTATGGGAGAATAATTTTTTTAATATAAAATGATCTGATGCTCTTTCTCCCACATCTGCAGCGATGCTTTTAAGAAGCGGCAGCTACACTTCTCACTGTTTGTCGGCAAATTAACGGATTTGTTGTTCAAGTGAAGGAAGAACTCATTCTAAGGGGGAAACAATGCCAGCGTTGAAGACGTGGAGAAGTCACAGGTACGAGTTAGGGAAAGAGAGGCGGGTAGAACAATGGAAACTGAAGGATTCATTCATCAATCTGATAAATATAAGGCATCCTGTGATCATGGTAGAACCAGGATGGCCTCTGAACTCTCCGTGGTATTTGTTAGGTATCATCCTGTAAAGTGTTATGTTTCTGAGCCAATCAAATGAGTTCACACGTGTTATGGTCGGTGCAACAAATGAAACACACAGGATGTAAGCGCATAGTTTACAGGTGGAGCATTATTTGGCAAACGTGAGAAACCCCTCTCAGCAACAGGCCCAGGCAGCATCTCGCCATGTCTTCTTCAGACTGAGTTTTTACGGAGCGATGTGAGCTCTTTAAACTCTCTAAAGACGGCTGAACCACCGGTGAAATGTTCCTATCTGTGTTTTCCGAGGCAGGAATGAACACCACCTGAGTGTCGAGCTCAAGGGTTTGTACGCTTAGACTTCACCAAGAACAGTTCAGAAGATGTGAGTGGCCTCCGCTGTCTGAGGAGATCGCTGCAGAGATGCCAATATGTCATTTATGACTAATCCACAATCACGTTTCCATCATACTAATAGTTTCATTATGTATTTGTTTATACTATACCAGCTGGACATCATTGACATATTACACAAGTGTTATCAGGTGTTACCATTCAAATGGGTCATGTATTTCATATCTGTAATGTTTATTTTGTGTATTTTTTTCACCAACAAATACTTAATTCAAATACTTAATCCAATAAGAACACACATTATTATTTTTGAGGAGTCATCTTGTTTCGGGACTAAATTAAATCATATGTTGTGCCTATCATTAGAACCATCATTTAAAAACTCATCCATGTTTCCTTTTTTGTTTTCCTTCCTTTCCTTCCCCTCATTCCTCTTTTCCTCCTTGTACCGTTTCGCTCACCAGAGAAGGATGTCGGATTGAGAACGTTCAAAAGAATATTAGATGCAGGAAGTATGCCTTCAACATGTTGCAGCTGATGGCCTTTCCCAAGTGCTACCGGCCACCGGAGGGTACTTACGGTAAAGTGGACTCGTGAGGACCTCGGCCGAGTCCTCGTGTGCTCCCCCTCTTTTAAATATGACAGCTGATGCATGATGGGACAAATATTTGGGCTGGATTTTATATTTTGCTGATTTGTTTTACGTTGGATGTGATTATCAACTTCCAAGCTGGATTTGCCAAACATGTATTATTTGTCAAAATGAATGCACTTTCCATTCTTGCCTTGTTTAGTTGCCGCCCACGGCGTGTAGACCGAGAATATCTTTCTTCAGGCGGTTCCACGCTCAACCAGCGTGTGTGGCAACATTTATATTGGCTTATCACCTCTTCTGAGCACCATTCACTGACACTGAGCTTAAGTTAAAAGCTTTTTAAAAATAATAAACCTGTTACAAGGATTGTTGTGTGGTATGAATACTGCTCTCCTCAATAACTTGGAACAATCTGTTCCTCATTCCATGTTTGCATGTTCTGAGTTTTACGTGATGAAAGATTTCCTGAGTTGTTCTCTACATTTTTGTGTCATCACATATTCAGGTCCAAACATTGCCTGTATCTTTTTGGACTTATGCAGACCTATTTTCCATTCATTTATAATAATTAATATACCAGTATTTTAAAGCATACGTTAAATCCTGTTTCCTAATTCATCTCATTATTTGAACGGTTGCTTTTTTCACAATATTTTTATATCTCAAGGTACAGGCCAGGATGAGGATATTGGACCAGCATTCTGAATGCATTATGTCAAATTCAATTATTTATTTTTGTATACTAAAATGATTTTATACTTTAAGGGTTGATACTTTGGACTTTGATGCATGTTGTGTTACGACATTGGACATTTACAATTTTCTATTGTATCGAAATTAAATAAAAGAATGGATTGATGTTAATGTGTGTGATTGTTTAATGATTGTGTCACATTTTGCATATTGTTAGAATTTATTTTCACAAGTGTACATTAATTTGAGGTAAACTGCTCCAGTCATAAATGCAGCGTACACAGGTTATCATTTAATGTGTTTAAACATGTATACCAAGATATATTCAAGTAACACACTCTAATAGTGAAAAGATTAATCTCTAAAATGATGTATCTGAAATTAAACACTTGAATCCCGAACACGTAACTGAATTGAACAATCCAACATAAATTCAGATTTCAAGTGTGAAGTACTAACGACTGGAGTCTTATAAATAAAGGTGGTTAAAAACAGCCATTCTTATATAGTCATTCTTTAAAAATATTTACAAATATACATTTGTAGCTTATACCATATTTACATCACATTACGCTGTCCCACTCTTCATTTCTTGCAAAAGGCTCGTGAGTCTTTCCATGAATACTGTAATATTTCTAAGTGAGTATGCTTCACATGGTGGACAGTCGACCTAAAAAGAGACACAAAATGTAAGTATTTAAACATGCATAACATTCAGATTTTCAAAGTGAACATACAAATAAATGCTAATAGGGCTTAGAGGCTTTGTGTAGGACTTACAGGGTAGTCTGGCGGCAGCCTGTCATCGAAATCATAGATACAATACTTTTTAGGGTCCTCAATTTCTTCCTCAGCGATGACCATGATCAACTCCGACATGTAACATTTAAGCGATTTCATTTGACAGTTTTCCTTGGAAAGAGAGAAATTAACATTAATTCACATTTGCCTTTGTGCACATTACGCAGATAATAACGACGCCGAGGCAGAAACTTGATCAAACTCACAAATCAAAGATATAACGTGAATTCTGTGTTTAATAGTATCACTGCTTTCCTAGCTAGACAATTATTTCGCTGCACAATCAATATTATGTGTTTCTGTAAACTGATGTCATGGTGATGTTCTGAAAGCATACTATATTTTTGGCAATATTCTATGAACAAATCCCATTCAAAAAAAGCCCATTCACTCCTCCTGGAGACATAAAGCTTGAAAAATCATCACAAATATATATTTTAATTTTTAAACGAGATTAAGAGTCTACAGCCCAGTGGTGCTTTGAGCGAAATGCTAACGTCAGAATGCTAACGTCAGAATGCTAACGTCAGAATGCTAACGTGCTGATATTTAGCAGGTATAATGTTCTCCGTGTTTAGTTAGATGTCAAAGCGTGTTACAGTTGGCTAATTATCGCTACACGGACGAATCCTTTCCTAAATCGGTCGGGCCTTGTAGTAATATCAGTTAATGGGGTATTTGTTGGGGCTTTTTCCTACTATGGCTTGATACTCATTTGGTGCAGTATAGTATGTTTACGTAATAAACTACTGTGACCATGTCCGTTGCGATGACAGAAAATGTCCCAGAGTGCAACAGTGTGACTCAGTGATGTTGTTCTAATAGTTAATAGAGGCGTCGGCTACACAGACGACGCTCGCTGGGAGCATCAATTCATAGGTGATGTTGGTTCTTTTCATCAGGTTGATTGACAATAAGAAAACAAATCATTGTAATGCAAATTGTATCCTTTAATTTTATGTTGGGACATCACTGACTCACATGTCCATCATCTTTCTGCAAACTAAAATCAAAACTGAATATTAAAATGTGGCCTACTTTTACTCCTTACTTTTATGTCACTACTGGACGGAGCATACAGCATCGCCTCAGATCTCTGAAAAGGGGTAAGAACAAAAACAGCAATGATACAATTAAACCCATTTTTGATATAGTTTAAAAAGAAATATTAAACAAAAAACTAACCAGCGCATGTTTAAAATGGATACAGAAAAGAAAATCATACAACAAAGTATCAGGATATACGATGATGAGTTCTACATCTGGTATAAAAACAAATGCTCTTATCATAAGTGGTAAAACACAAACACAAAACTATATAATATACCTTCTCTCACCTCAATGGCATTTCTCAGTGTTTTGTAATTCAAACAGTCCAGTAGGTAAACTGTTTCCAGCTCAGGAGCGGCACACGTAGAAGTACTCAGGAAGCTTTAAGAGAGCGACGAGACACTCATTTATACATATATATTTTTTTATGATAATGTGGTGTCTTTTTATTGTTTTTAGTTCTTTCAACAGTGTTAATACATTTACATAAAAGCTGGCACCTCAACATAATGTGAGTAAATATGAGATGATTCATTTCTGGAGACATTTTTCAAGCTGTTTCTACTTGAATGGATGAGCCATAGTTAGTTATTCAAGAACATTGCACGCACATAACATCCTTTCTCCGTTTCCCAACTACTCGCAACTGTGTTGTATTTGTTTGAGTGTTTTTTTACTTTTCATTACCGATTATAGAAATATTCCCTCTGTCATTTGTATGCATGATAACTGATAAGCAAGTCAAACGCTGTATGCCTACCTCAAAATTAAGAAACAAAGCCAGACCTCTAGTTTGTGACTCTCTCGGTAAAGGTGACAGGTCAACTGGAACTGGACACCTTTCTGCAAATAACACATAGAAATACATATCAGGCTTGAATGAATCTGTTATGAGTCAAGAAGAAAAAAAA
This sequence comes from Liparis tanakae, assembly GCA_036178185.1. Lineage (NCBI taxonomy): Eukaryota > Metazoa > Chordata > Actinopteri > Perciformes > Liparidae > Liparis > Liparis tanakae. Next base: position 7,133,012 of record CM070110.1, read on the forward strand.
TGTTGTCACGTTATATTTATCAAGTCGATTTTAATATTAAATTCTAATTATTAACTCATCTCAGACGTCATTCTCTGTCCACACTCTCTTTTCATAGCAAATAGTTGTCTGGTGCTGTGTTAATGTTCATACAGCGCCTTTAAATCTGCTCCACCCTAAAATGTGTTTCCCTTATTTCTTTCCGCTTGGATTAATGTGTGTGAATTATGCTTGTGCAGAGTTTGACACTAGAAGAGTCTTTAGAAACACGTAACAATTAACATCGACAATATTGTTAATGTTTCAATGAGCGAGAAGGAGAAGACATCATTTGTTTGTGCAAAATAAACAGACAGAACTTATATTATCAAAGCAGAGGATTTGTTTAGGATTTGTTTACAGTTTGTCTCGATTAGTTGGAACCAGCGCGGTAGAACCTGCCCACGCTTTCACTCCTGCTGTTTGATTGGTCGGCATTGTGTCTCCTTTCTGGTGTAATCCCTTAAAGAAGGCAGTGGAGATGAACATGTATATTTGATAATTGACTGTTTGTAGGGCTCTTGTTGCTGATGTTGTTCCACAATGTTAAATACGTTCTTTAGTTTAACAGTAATACAGTCAGATTTTAGGGGCCCCTGACCACGACTCAGATTGACTTGATTTATCCACCGAATGGGCTCAAAGTTACCAGAACACAAAGGGGGTGGGCGTGCCATGCCTCCGGTAGAAAGGACACGGTGTGTCACGCTGTTTGGTTACGTAACACTGTGCGCAGTACAAAATGGATTATGTCAGGCATGTTTGATTACGGTTGATTCATATTATATTGGCAGAAGGCTAGACGTAGATCTGGAACCAACAGTTATGTTCATCATTGATTGATGTGAGTCAATTGATTTTTATAATCATTTAGTGTATTGAATGTCACGAGTTTAGAGCTGACATCTCCATGTTTGTTTTTCACAAATGGTCCAAAATCAAAGATTCTCTATTTAACATTATGAACATTAACACAGCACCAAAATACTATTTGCTATGAAAACATAGTTTGAACAGAGAATGAAGTCTGAGATGAGTTAATAATTATAATGTAATATTCTCACTCTTTGAAAAATGTTTGAATATTGTCCATGTTAATTGTTAAGTGTTCCAAAAGACTCTTCTAGTGTCTCTGCACAAACATTATTCTGCACAGGTTCTTCCCTTTTCCCCCGTGAAAGGGTTTATTCTATTTCTTGGGAGTTTTTCCTGATCCGATGTGAGGTCCTGGGACAGGGATGTCTGTACACATTGTAAAGCCCTTTGAGGCAAATTCGTAATTTGTGATATTGGGCTAGACAAAATAAACTGAATTGAGTTGAAGCTCACACATCCAAGTTCATCCGAGTGAAAAGCAATAAGGAAAACACATTTGGAGCTGAATTAAAGGCTGAATTTAAATTTATGAACATTAACACATCACCGGGCAACTATTTTCCGTGTCAAGATATTTTTGAGTAATGTCGACCGGAACAAAGAATGAAGTCAATAATTACAATGTAATAAGTATAATAAATATATAATAACAATAAATAAACCCTGAAATCGGCCACTTTGCATTGTAAGTAGTTACTTTTGATTATTCAGGTACTTTTACATAAGTATGCATTTGAATAATAATAATAATAATAATAATAATAATAATAATAATAATAATAATGCCCTCGATGGACTGGCGGCCTGTCCAGGGTGTCCCCTGCCTTCGCCCTATATTAGCTGGGATAGGCTCCAGCGAGCCCGCGACCCTAATGAGGATTAAGCGGTATTGATAATGGATGGATAATAATAATAATAATAATAATAATAATAATAATAATAATAATAATAATAGAAAAAAAACGTTACAAAATGTGTTATACAAAATAAGCAATAAAAGAATAAAACACTAGATTAAAGTAAGCAATGCAGAAATGGACAGAAAAAACCCTGAAATTATACACATAATAACATTTTGGGCATCATTAATAAAGTTATACATCGTGTTTTATAGAAAGATAGTGATTTGTCGGCAGTTCATTCTCTCCCGCTTCTCTCAGCAGACTGTTTGTTGTCATGTCGTCACTCCTGGAGACATTTACAACCACTAAACAGAAGGAGGAGCTTGTTAAACCAGATTAAGGCCTCTGCACAAAAAAAAATAAAAAAAATGAAAGTGAAACAAAACTAAAGGTCGTACTGGTGGTTTGTTGGGTTTCCACCAAATAACCATAATGGAGCACAGGAAATATCCCCTGTGGACGCACGTGGAGCGTTTGGTTGACACACCTCCGATCATTACGCACCAACTATTTCCTGCCGCTGTGAACTTCGCCAGTTGTCCCGTATTCCTAAATTAAAACGTGAGCTTCTACTTCAAATCCGCAACAGGTTGCCTCCACAGGCAACAGGTTGCTTACACTTCTTGCACACACACACACGCGCAGAAAGTCGGCTCACCGCGCGCTGGTCTCCGGGACATGTGGGCTGGACGAGGATCACCGGGAACGCCGTCATGAAGTCTGTCAATTGCGTCGCGGCCGCGGTCGCTCTCCTAGCCAGCGGAGCAACAAGCCTGCGTCACATTGTTGCATTTCACGTATTCGCATAAAGCTTTTTTGTCCCATTAGTCCGTGTCCCGTGTTATTAACGCTCGGGGCGGTCCAGATGTGGTTCGGGAGACAGACTCGCACACGGCCTGCTCGCGCCGGGTCCCGTCCAAGTGGTTTCCTCCTCCTCCTCCTCCTCCTCCTCCTCCTCCTCCTCCTCCTCCTCCTCCTCCTCCTCCTCCTCCTCCTCCTCCGATTCGTCATGTTACTCACAACTTTTTTTTTATTGCACCAAATGCATAGTTCAGTCAGCCGTCAAGGGATTTGAAAATGATCACTCAAATAGTATTTGGTTTCTTTATTCTTTATTCCACACTACTGTGTCTCCACAAATGCAGCTGATTACAAGACCAGGGCAACATGACAAGTTGTTTGGATAAACTCTGGGTTACATCGAGGAGTAAACCCAAACCAATTACCAGAACATTCAGAATAATTGCTCAGCACTTACTGCCAATTCGAGGATATACTCCACTAAAGTAACAATAATATTAACTCAAATTATGAAGGGCTTAAACTGGATGATGACGTCATTGAGATGCGAAATGTGCGGGGTTATTTCCTGCCCCAAGTGTAAAAACAAAAGCCATAATATTAAAAAAAGATCACCGGTACAAACAAGCCTGTAAGCATAACTAATGGAAGTAGAGAAGCTCGCCTCCCAAGATGCATTTCTGTAAGAATAAAATGTTCACTGGCCTTAAAATCCTGTCATGTGCCGATAATAACGATGACGACCAAACTGCAGCACAAATAAAATCACTTTAAGCTTTTTGGTCCAGGATCATTTTGGCAGCTACAGCAACATTTTTGGTTTACAGATGCAACAATTCAACTGAGGCTCATGGGTATTGTAGTATTTAGAGCCATCTACCGCACCAAACTGAACATAATATCTTCAAAACAAAAGTTTAAATAATCACGTCAGATGATCATAACAAATGTGGAGCATTGTTACGTTATCCGGGAGATTCTTGTGTTTATGTTGAAAATCATTCACGGAAAAATTTGGTATGGGAATTTACCTCATGCTAATCATGGCCCTGGGTCCTCCAGGTGCATTAATCCAGCCCTAAATGTAACAAGGAAACAACTACCCGTCTCGAGGGGCGCTTAAAGAAAACTCAATATTTTTCTGAATTATTTTTAATGTCTGGTCCGATTCACGATGTGTATTTATTGTTTTACGAGAGATTTGACATGATGCTCATAGGTCTTGCGCGTCTGCGTGAGTGTGTTTTGTAGAAAAACATCGATCTTCCTCCGAGCGTCTGAACTATGACGGATCCAGCTGTAGCTGAATTCTTACAGTGAGTCCCTCCCGCCTCCAACGGCCTCCGCCGAGCCTCATGATGACCGACGGCTCTCGGCTCAGGCGGCCCCGTCCAGTTTAAGAGCAGCCACAGAATCAGCAGCTTTTTCCGCCTTTTCCTCTTCACCTTCCTCCTCCTCCTCCTCCTCCTCCTCCTCGTCGTCGTCGTCGTCATCGTCGTCCTCGTCGTCGTCATCATCTTCGTCATAGTCGTCGTTCTCTGCATAGTTGTCCTGATGGCCGGCTCCCGATGCCAGATTCTTCCAGTAGGCGTCGTAGCCCGAGGCTCCGTCCTCGTCGTCGTCCTCGGCGCCGGCCTGGCGGCCGTATTTGAGCGTACGAGCTGCAGGGAACACGGACGTGACATTAGTTCTGGTCTCAGTCCCCGGGAGGGTGACGCATAAAAAGTCAAGTCGGACTTTAGACAATCATATTATTGCATAACAGATTCATTGCAGTTCAGACGCACGTCCCTTGAGGGTAGAGCCAGTGTGCCTCTCTTGTATGACCAGAGGGTTTAAGTCACAAAGCTGAGCATCTGTTTTCATAACAAATGACATGTACTGCCATTTATAAAAAAAGGTATTTGTAGTGTCCCATATTAAACAGGGTTGTAGTGCCATTTGCAGGGTTCTTACACATTTTGACCAATGGATTTCCATGACTTTTCCATGACTTTTCCATGACTTTCAAACAAATTTCCATGAACAAACTGAAATCTCGGTATAAACATGAACAATTTAGAACATGTAGTGTATTGAGAGCATACGGCGGCTTATAATTTGAGCGTCTTTCTTTAAAAAACGTGAATTATTTCAAACTCGGCATAAATGAACATGTGATGATAACACATTTCCATGACTTTTCCAAAACTTTTATGATTTAATTTTTTTCCATGACTTTTCCAGGCCTGGAAATGATCATTTTAAAATTCCATGACTTTTCCAGGTTTTCCATGACCGTATGAACCCTGCATTTGGTCAGCGGCAGCCCTCTTAGAAATGACGAAAGTTATGAGTAAGAGTTTGAAAAACAAGGAGGTGAAATTAGAAAAAAGAGGATCTAAAGAATGATTTGTTTATGACACATTGTAGACGAGCCACTCTCACTATTTTGAACTTTTACGGGAAATAAAAGCTAATTTCTCAAAAATGTCCCGGTTTCGGTTCTGAAAGCACGATTAAGCAGGGAAGTTGAGGATGCTGCCACTTCCTGTTCTGGAAAAAAACAAACTCGAGACTCACTGGACATGCTGAGGTCTTTGGTCTCCTGGGTCTCGTGGCCACACTTAGGACAGGGCGGGTTTTTGCCTTTTTCCTGCTTGAAGACCTTACTCTTGGCGTGGTCGTCACAGTAACAGGCCTGAGAGGACACGGTTTGATTAATGTTGCATTCATGACATGGAAATGTTAACGGCACACACACAATATTTTGGTAAACAGTGTAAAATGAGAATGACATCCAATGACTGCTCAGGCTCGTCCAGACAAGTCATGTCATCCGCCCGATCTATTTACAGTAACATATTCTTTCTCTGGCCTCAACTATAGAGTAGAGCTACCCGGAGACACATATACCAGCTGGCTTTCTTCTCCTGTACGGTTTGTCTGACCAGCAAGACACTTTCTTATAGAGGCTGAATAATCATGAGTCTTACGGACTGATACAGGCTTTAAAAGGAAGTAGATCTTTTTTTCAAGTCCATCTCAAATAACACCGGGGTCATACTTCAAAACATCCCATTCTCATTCTGCACAAACATGAATTTGCATCAACTGTGTGAATCTTTCCAAAGTAACAGCCTTTTCATTTAAAATTCCTTAAACACTTTTTGCTTAGTAGTTGTTTATAGTGTTGTTTTGTTTCAGGGAAAAACAGTGTTGTTGTGTTGGTAATGGATCCCTCCCGAGAGGCAGAGCGGGAGGAATGATTGCCCCAACAATAACATTTTAAACCTAAAAATGTGAATGCAAGTAGTTTTTTTTAAGACGTACAAAAATGTGAACTTTGGTGGTGTTTGTGTGAAGGGTTTGCCTCTTATTTTTTAAAGTTTTGTATTTTTGTATTGCTATATGAGAAAAATTGCTTTCCCAACTAAATTCACTTTTTGTGGGGCAAACTCAAATTAAAAGCAAATCAAAAGGAGAATTTGACTGTCTTATCAGATTTTTGTTGCATAGACGATTTGGGACGCAAGCCGATAAGATCGGTGTAGTTTGACAACAAAATGCTTTGTGCAACTAAAAGGCAACTCAGATAAAACAATGACCTCCCTCCACTGTGTCATCTGTAGTAGGGAGAGCGGTTCCTCACCTTACAGCGCAGGCAGGAGTATTGACCCAGTCTGTTGCAAGACACACCTAAGATGAACGAGAGAGAAGGCCAAACAAAGTGTAAACAATCACGTTCCCTTGAGATATTACTTTCTGCAATAGATAGGTTACACTTCACTTTCCCCATTGAGCACAACAAACCAATGAATGACATTGTGAAAGGAAAAGCAAATGACTTACATTTGTATGTTTCTGACTGGAGGACCTGGCAACTCGCCTGGTGCTCAAACTGATCGTCCTCACACAAGAAGTTGTCGCAAAAGGAACAGCGGAAGATTCGCCCTCCTATTCAGAAAGTTCAAACAAAGACCGTTGTTGTGACACTGATGTGATGTCTGATTATTGAACAAACAGTGTGTTTGTTTGTTTGTTTGTTTGTTTGTTTGTGTGTGTGTGTGTGGGGGGGGGGGTCCTACCATGATCCCACACAGCACGGTCACACTCTATGCAGTCTGCATCAGTCAGAGGGCACACACAAGAGTGAGTGCTCAGACATTTCCTGCCGTGGCACACCCAAGCTTCACAGAAGTCACACACTGCTCCCTAGTGGTCAAGAAGAGAATTACAACAGACATTGTTAAAGATTTTTTTCCCGATGCCGTTGTGTACATATAAATATGTTGACCTGAAAACCAAAAAGAATATACTGCCTTTCAAGTTATTTTAAACCCCGCTGCGTAGTTTTATTCATACGAAATTGAATTTGTACTTGTCAATACTGCAGGACAAAGTGCACAATTGAGACACTGATAGAGACTGATAATGATCACTTACTCTTGAATGGTGAACAACTTTATGGACCTTATTAAGTATTCACTCAAATTATGTTTGCACACATTTTACAATTTTGAAAGATTTGATTTCTGCAATCTCACCCCTTGGATGCATGCTTATTGAATCCTATGACTCTGTGATACTGTGTTGGACACGTAGTTTGCCGACTCAAGGTCATTTTAATATGTATTGTCTCTCGTAAAGGAAGATGTATTTCAGATTAAGGAAATTGCTGCATTTGACATGTCAAAAAACCACATGCGAGTAAACCTGAATTTCAATATTCAAACACATTATTAAAAAGGTCCAAACTGTTTTGTTTTTCAATACTACCAATAGCTAGTACTGTACCTATGCTCAGCATTAGGATTGATATGTGTGCATGGGTCAAAGCAAAAAGAGGCATTCTTGTCATGTGATCTCCTAAATTTCCCTCGGGATTAATAAAGTATCCATCTATCCATCTATCTATCTATCTATCTATCTATCTATCTATCTATCTATCTATCTATCTATCATATCAGTGACTTACCACCATGGCCATTCCAGTGCTGTGGACCCCAGGATGCTTGATGACACAATCTGATGACTTCATGCACTTGGTTTTGCCTGACAACAAAAGCATTAAGCATTTCACAGTTTGTTAAGGTGTTGCAAACTATTTGAGGGCCACTATCCGGATCATTCTGATATGATTGCAACATCCATCACACTATTATGATGGCAAACGCTTTTTCAGTGCATTATTGGATTGCACTGCTGTCTGCCATGTGTCTTCTTTTTTTTAAACTACCACTCGGGGGTGCAAACAAAGAATATTTTCTAATCATACTGTCATCAAAGATGCACTCTACTGATTCAACACTTGGGGATCAGCATACTTGTAGTAGTTATACTACTCAGACAGTGAAATATGTTGTATACAGTGTTCTGTGGCTCTCGAGGATTTTTTTAAGTTTCATAAAAGATCCTCCCAATGAAGTAATAAACCCGGGGCTTCAGATTAACGAAACACTGCATGGGGCTTTAAAGACGTGGCCATTTACAGTACCTTAGTAGTGTCTTTTTGGACACATATGGCATAGTCTTAAAAGATCACATTTATCTTCTCAGACTGAAACAGACTAGTACTGCATCTGAAATTGCACACTGTGCAATATATTCTCAACAAGTGTACTTTTCTTCAACACATTTTGTGCATAAACAGTGGTATGTATCTGGACACACTGAACTGTAATGACGACATCACAGACTCCTTGCTGGTTGGAGACATAAAGCCATGGTAACATTACACATACATGCTATAGTTAGTACATATCAGTTGGGAGTTTGACACAACCTCGGTCAGGATACAGCATTTATTTTATTTTTTAAAGTTGTGTCACAAAGACTAAAAGTCATGATATCACCTCAGATTCCCCAAAGTTTAACTCTTTTTTTTTACAGGAATATATTTAACTGATCATACAAACATGGAGAGAGCAGCCAACACTAATATACCACCACCATTGCTCAAAAAACTCTATATGTTTTAAATTATGGTAGAATAAAGTACCACAAATGACACACATTTAAACACACAAGGGTTCTGTACAGATTACTCACCACACTGCGCACAGGTAGGCAGCTTCTGCACTGAATTACAGAAATAGCAGAAAGCTCTGTTCTTCTGTTTTCTACCAGGCGACATTACAAGGAGGAAGAACAAATTAACTGGGATACTTTAACTAGCGATACTTATACCGGAAAAAATATATAATACAATAAATTAACTTACCTCTGGCATTTGTCACAGTCCTACAAAAACACAAAACAATGCAGTAACCATATAGCAGTGCTCCGGATGTGTGTGTGTCCACGATGTGCTCGAGGAGCTGCGTACCATGTTGAAGTTGCAGGGGTGTTTGGCCACATCCACGACATCGCGGTTGGCTCTGGTCTGCTTCTCTCGCTCTTTGCGACTCTCGGCCTTTTTCCGGGCACCGGTTTTCTTCTTGGGCATATCTGCTTCAAGAGGTTGGTTTCCACGCAGCTGTGTTGCCTGTAAACATGTCCCATCGCTGAGCGTTAGCTCACGCCAAGCGGTGTCACGGTGACTTCACCATCGGTCATTTGTAAGTAACTTTAAGTGTTTAATCTAACTTCTGGTATCAGTGAAGATATTTGGAATGTCGATTGTCCACGCATGTCGCCCGTTATCAGGCCAAACATGAACCACGAGCAATGGAACTAGCTTAAGCCAGTTTATAACGTGTTTGTTCATGTTGGCTAGCTGTTGCAGCCACAGTTATTAAACTGACACGTAGAATAGCATGGTAAATAAATACAATTAACTCTAAATGTAGAGATGTATATACAATATGTGGGTTGTCTAGTAGTTAGTTTAATGTTCCTGAATGTTACATCTAAATGTCAATGAAATTGTAAGAGTGTGATTTGCGATTTTTACCAAAACGATCGGCACTCCCGACTCCTTGTAGGTCCGGTCGGAAATCTATCCGGGCTGAAACAGACCACCGAGTAGTTGGTTCCTAGTTAATACATAAATCAAGGTTAAAGGCTCATAGGCTTATAGATATAAAGAGTGTACACTGTGGTGAACCTAATAAATTTGTGACAGATGGTGGCAAGTTCCTTAAGGAAATGTATTCTTATCATTAGTATAAACATCTGCAAGTATGCTATGATATTAATTAAAAATGTATTTAAAAGATTGTCAAATAATTCATAGGTCTTTAAGACAGAATCAATTTCGGGCTGCCATGTTTGCAGCTAAATGCATCTCACTAGTATAATGCATGTGTATAACGTATGTGCTTTCTAATCTAAAAAGTATTGATTAGTTTACCGATATTATAGATGTTGGTGCTGTTATTAGTGCTTAGCAAAGCAATGTGGTGAAGCAAGCAGCCCTGTGAATAACTAGTGCATAGTCATTTTAAAGACATTTAAAGTTATTTCACTACAGCATACACACATATTAGATTACTAACGTCTTTATGGTCTCTTCCCAACTTCTGTTGGTGTCCATAAAAGGCTGATTCATCTTTAAGATTTTAAGACGATGTTGCATCGAAATGTTAAAAGACCTAAATGGTCAGATGGAATGCAATACGAATTATTAAGTAAATGGAATAACACAATACATTTATCAACTTACTTTTAAAATAACACTATTAATAACATAATAACATAAGTTGTGGCTGTCATTAATTGGCCAGATTGATAATCATTTAATGTGTGTCTTAATTTGATGTAACACTTGATGAATGTAATACAACTAAACTCTGTCCACGCCCATCATTATTCAAGTGACTCATTCCATGCTCCACAGCCCGAGTTTGTTTATTATTACATATTATTAACTAGTTTCATCAAACATATAATACAAACTAAAATACAAAATACAGTAATAATGCAAAAGCGTACGTGACTGTAACTGCCAGGTTCACGTGTAAGTCTTTCTTTAGCAGTGGAACACATGATTTATAATGTTTTACTTTCTCTACATGCCATTGGGTCGTCAGAGGGATATTGTCCACGCCCAGGTCACGTGATGACGAGCCAATCCCGAGCAAGGATAGGAAACAGCTGACAGTGAACAACAACACACAGCGTCTTCTTTTCCTGCAGGTGGTGGTGTAAAGTGGACTCTGCACGTAGCTCACAAACTCTTCGGATATCTCGTCTACGATGGCTGTTGTCTGGCCCTGGCTCCCGTGCAAGGTTCATGTGTTTTGGTTGCTGCTGTAAAGAAGAGGGACGAGGTGCGAGCTTTCGAGGAGAAGACCCGGGGACCGTCCATCCCAAACCAGCCGCATATATGGCTCTGTCCCTCATCCGAGCTTGCCGCAGTCTGGCTCTCTCGACGTGGCTGCTGTCGTTTTGTTTCGTGCACTTATTGTGCCTGGACTTTACGGTCGCAGAGAAAGAGGAATGGTACACTGCTTTTGTTAACATCACCTATATGGACCCCGTCACGTCGGAGGTGAGGACAGAGAAATCCGAGTGCGGTCGGTATGGCGAGCAGTCGCCCAAGAAAGAAGCCAGAGGTATCGTGCTGGTGCCGTCCAGCCTGCATGACCGAGAGGCGTGCGATCCGAACTTGAGGTTCCCCCCCTTGCCTCAAAACCCCCCCTGGGTGGCGTTGGTGGCTGCGGGGAACTGTACGTACCGAGAGAAGATCCGGAACGTAGCCCACTACAACGCCTCTGCTGTGGTCATATACAATGTGGGCTCCGGCAACGCAAACGACACCATAACAATGCCCCATCCAGGTGAGAGACAACAAGTCGACACGTCTTTTTGGTCATAGTTCCTGTTCATAGGCCGGATTGTATACACACTCCTAGTCATATCAGTAGTTGCTAGGTCAGTTTTGGGCCGAGATTAATGGATGTTATTCACATCGCTGAAGTCCCACAGCAGCTTCTGCATCTTTGTAATCAGCTCAATAACGATGCACTGTACAAAGTGCACTGGATCCCGAGCAGATTGACTGAATATCACCTGTCACAGATCTATGGATGTGCTAACTGTAGGTCGTAGGTCTGGCTGACGTCACCTTTTTGATATGAGTTACACTTTGTTCCATTGCAGATGAGAACAATTCAACAGTTTTAGATACCTTGCCTTTAGAGAACATGTTTTTTTGTACTTCAAAGTGTCGCTACACTATATAACTAATTTCACAAATGAAAGCCCAAGTTCTGAAATTGTAAGAGTTGTCTAAACACAACCAGCCGGACAGTCTAATCTCAAAACAACACATCACTAAGCACAGAGTTTCCGTGCCGATACTGCATCCAAACAAGGGGAAATAAACTAAATCATAAAGAATAATAATTAACTTCTCTTGGAGAAGAAACAAGACAACGGTGAAGCACTAATGCAGTAGTGCAGACATGGAAATTATTATTATTTTTAACACGGTGCTAATCAAAAAATGACAAATCATGACATTTAAGCACAGTTTCACAAAAATACCAGACATTTTAATTTCATTGCAGCACCATCATGAGTTTCCAAAGGTTGAGGTTTCCTTCTATATTGTAACTTATCAAAGGCTGTTAGCGAAAAAACAATGTCCCATGAGTGCTCCTACTTCTAAGCAAGAAACAATAACGGCATGTTCACAACCAACAGGAACATGTTTGTCATAATATGTGCAGAGGAGCTCACAGAAGGCCCGCATAAGTAATGTTGAGTAAGCCTCCCTTTCTACCCATGTTTTCATCACAAATATGATAAGGAAGAAACCACTATAATCACAAATGCAGTTCAATGTTTTGCAGAGAATCAGGCTGCAGGCAATAACTCCTCAAGACAAAACTGACTAAAACTTGTTTTTGCTCAATCCAGAATCAATACACCACCAAAGTAAACATTCAAGACTAGACTTTTTTACATAACCCATGACAAATGTCCTGGGAACACAGGCCATGGAGAAGTTTCTTCACATTTATTTACCTAGATTTCTAGAGGCTTTTCATGCTTTTTGACCGTTGGCTGTCTAAATACCACCAAGCAGAATAATGTACCAACAAATAAGATATGCAGGTCATTAACTACATTTTTGTCTGTCACGTTTCTATGTGCTGAATATAGAAATCTGATTAAAAAATGTATCGCAGACAAAGTTTAGTTTAACTACAAGTTTCACGAATAGGCTCTTCGGGAATGCGACTAAGGAGATTCCTCTTCCGCTGTGTACATGTTCAAGCTCGTAACTCTCAGCATTCTCTAAACATTTTCATCCTACTGTCCTTCCACCATAATTCAGATAAGATGTGAGATTATAAACTTGTTTACAAATGATTTGAGACTCCTTCACAGCACAGTTCACTCAATACAATGAGTATAAGCAGCAGCAAAAGTCGGTTAATATATAAATTCACAGTTAATTTTCACAGAAAGAAGTTATCATTATATTCTCATAATATGGTATATACTACCTCCGCTTTGGAAACCAAACAATGCTGTTCTATTATTGTTCTTTAATATTAGGTTGTTTCTCCAAACATAGCAGGCCATCATGTATAGATGCAATACCTTTATTGTATCATCTAGTTTAGTATTAGCTCTACAGCTGTCCTAAAGTTGCAAGAAACCTTTTCTTCCAAGCTTGCTAAGCAGTTATTTAATTGTGTTTTTTTACCTGTTGAATTTATTTCTTGATTTGACCCCGAACGGATCGGACAGATTAGAATATTAGTGAGAATACAAGTTGAGTTTAAGGCCTCCAGTAGCTGTGAGAAGAGCCCGCTGTACGAGCCTGGCGGCGTGCGGCTTGTATGGTCTTCACCTTGTGAGTCTGTGTGTGTAATCACGGTAACATGTGGTCCTGGAATACCGTCCCACAAAGGCTGTTTTAAGTACTCGACCAGATGTTTCTATTCCTATCCATTTGTGAAAAGATTCTTTGTCACTGCAATACTTACCGGAAACCGTGTGAAATGCTGTCACAAAAACCTTAGCAACATCTAGTTGAGATCAAAATGAAGGCCGAGGTCAAAGATGGGTGTAGAAAGTAGGGGTTGTAGGAAGTCTCTAACTTTAAGCCTTTAGTCAACCGTATTGCAAGATTCTCTGTAGTTTCCACTTGCCATGTATTTCTGTTGGAAGTGGCTTCTCGGGCAACCTGTTGCTAGTTTTCATAAAGGTGTGGCTGATTAGACCACAACGTCTGTGCCAGATGATGGCACTATGCGTGACGGTTGTTGGACAAAGGGATCTGTGTAGAAACAGATGTTTAAATAGAAAGATCACAACACCTAGCGATAATGGTCTAATTGATTACAAGAAGTGTTTAACTCGAAGGTCTCTTTGAATTGACACGTCTGAGGCACCTGTTATGATAAGCAGGTCATTTGAATTCAATGCAAAAACCTCTAAAGCTTTTACTCAAATTCAGTGAAGTGTCTCAGGAGAAAGTAGATCCCAAAGCAAAGCTAAAAAGTGAGTAAATAATGGACCTGGTGCCTTCACAATTTCACCTGCAATTGAACACCAGGCTTTCCCTGCTTTAAACCATCACATAAATATAAATTGAGACACTAAGGGACAGAAATGGCAGCCAGGAGAGGTGTGAAGACGAAACTTTAAGAGAAGAGGGAGGAAACACAGAGCACAGGGGACACGGCCCGGGTCCTGAAGTGTATATTGAATGTGAGGCTGCCAAAGAAAGAATGGAGCACTTTCCTGTCCAGAGACAACACAGCTGGGCTGTAAAATCCGCAGTTGCCAGAGCCAGAAACCTCTAAGGTCTTGCTTTATTTTACCCCTCACATCCCAAGGCTGAGCGGGGTCAAAGTCATGATCCTACCAGGTCAAAAGCTCTAAAGGATTGAGGTTTATACTTTGAAATATGCAGTCATTTTCTTGTCAAAGTTGTGCACATTTAAAGGAAAATCCCTTATTTGCTTTGTTGATAGCAGCAGTAAATTAGCATACAGACTGGAAACTCCTCGCATGGCGGAAAAACAACGTGTCTCCCTTGGAGCAGGAACTTCTTAGACTTTCCGCTGGCTGCCTGGCAACTGCCTCGCACCAATTAATAGTCCAGGATGCAATTACCCGCAAAACCACAGTGTTTTGTTTTCACGCTAACATTTTTGTGTTGAGTGATTGGATTTGTTCCAGTTGAACAGAGCCAGGCTAGCTGCTTCCCCTTGTTCCCAGTCTCCTGGCTAAGCTAAGCTAACCACCTGTTGGCTTCGGCGTCACGTCCCGTGTACACAGACGAGGGCGTTATCAGCCTTCTCAATTTACTCTCATCCAGAAAGGGAATAAATATTTCCCTCAAAATGTCAAACTATTCCTTTAGTCAGCTTTTTTTAATACACTGTCATGTCACGCCAAAGTGTAACTGTCAGGTTCAGATTAGTGCATTGTTGTTTAAAGCTTTTACCAGTTAATTCTGTGGTCATCTGTGCCTCAGTGGTAGGCCTATCCTCTTTGTAGCACGCCTGTTAAGCTAATTAAATTCCCAGCACTGAACAGGTTGGTGTCCACTGGATTAACCCACTAAGTATTTATTCTTCTTTGCTATCACATTTTGGCTAAGTGGATCTAAAAACACAGATATGTTTCTAGGTTCAACCTCAGTCTCAGAGATTGCGTTCCTGTTTTAGAAGCAGCTATTTCTGTCCGCTCTGGCTGCGTCACAGTGCACAGAAGAAGGCGATCAGAGTCAAGGCTTAGGGAAATCTTCCATGTTATGCTTTCCCTCATTTCTGCTGGCTAGGAAGCAGAAGATGGCCATGCTGGGGTATTTTTTTAAGTTCAGTGTCTGGAAGCAACGTTTTGGGCCGTTGACGTGAGATAATGTGGTTGTTATGTGTTGTTGTTACATCACAGTGATTTTGCACCATATGGTTGAACTAAAACCATACATCTGCAGGTCGGAGTGTCTGTTTCTGAGGATATACACATGAAAAAAGAGATTTACAAAACAGGGAACATTCATAGGAATATGTTGTCAGGTTTTTTTGAGTATTATTGGGAGAGACGGGTAATATATCTCCTAATAAATTAATTTTAGAAACTGACGAGTGAAAAAAAAAGTATTCCAACGACATGCTTCTCTTGTTTAAATGTTTGTGTCTGTGAGGAAGATACAAGCCAAAAAGTGGGACAGCTTATGGCATGAGAGGCTGAATACTTTGCGGTGTTCAGCAGCATGTGTCTGTTTGCTGTCCAAACACAAGCTTTTGTTTTCTCTGTCATTGTTTGTAGCAGAGTTTGCTTTAGAGTATTTTGCATATATACACTAATATTACGAGAGCAGTCACCATACTACAGGATAAACAGTAGTGTGGTTACAGTGGAGATGCTGCCAGCTGGAGGACTGTGCGGCTGTGGATCAGAAGATGTTAGCGACACATGAAGCGCTTTGTACCTGTTTCTAACATACCCCCCCAAAAAATATTTAGTAAAACGTTTATTCAAAGAATGGTAATTCATCGGCATGAAACTGTTTCAAAACATGACGATGGTCTGGGCTTTCAACCGTTGTCATATCAAATGTAGCAGCTGTGCAGATTTGACAACAGACCTGTTACATAAAGGGATTTGTGCGTATGACAGCAATAATGCATTGCTGCTACATCCTCAAATGGGAGGATATCTGTCGGATTCAAAGCCTTTTAACTCCTCTGGAAAAAAACAAAAGACCGTTTTTTTTTTGCAGCGCTTCTGTGGCAGAATTAACCCAGCATATCATTTAAAAATAGCTCTGTGCTGATCTCTGTTACATGATGATTTATCGGTGTATCTGGCAGGCTGCACAGAAGGTGCTGTTGGTAAAGCCACTGTGTAACGTGACTGAAAGAAAGACTCGGGCACCGCAGGGAGCCACTGTGACTGCAGAAGGAATATGATGCAACAGTAATCGGACTGTTAATGCAGTTCCTGGAATCATCAACCGGACGCAGAGTCGGGGCTTGTTCCCTTATTGTGACTAAATACACAGTTATGTCCCTTACGCTCTTCCCGTTTTACAAACGACCTCAAATAATATATTATTATACATATATAACAACATGTCTTTGATATCTCTGTACTGTATTGTATTTATATTATACTTTCTTTAGCTTTTTATGATTGGTACACTTTTTTACATTGACGCTGAAATAATCACTTTTGACAGGGGATTAATCGTCAGCTGTTTTTTGTAATCTACTAACTGAAAAAAATCAAATAACATTGATAAATGTTATGCAGTGTACATTATTTAATTTTTTTCCTGAAAATGAAAGTTCTCTTTCAAAACTATAATCCATGGAGGAGATACACAACATTTTTTTATGCTATCCTATTTTAATGTTTTGTTGGCCAAATATTCATTAAAATATAAATATTATTTAATACAATTTGAATATGTCTAAAACATACTCTATGATCCATCATGTGTAATTTGAGCGTAATAGTGGAGTTTAGACTGCTATCCAGGTGCCAAAGCTCCAGACATAATACTGAGGACCCGATTCATCTTCTAAACATCTAAACTGGTGCTTCCTGGGATGTCTGTGTGTGCAGGTACAGGCGACGTTGTGGCCATCATGATCCCAGAGCCTAAAGGTCGTGAGATCGCGGCCTTGCTGGAGCAGAAAATCATGGTCACGCTATACATCTCCATAGGAACCCGCAACCTACAGAAATACGTGAGCAGAACGTCAGTAGTGTTTGTCTCCATCTCCTTCATCGTCCTCATGATCATCTCCCTCGCCTGGCTCGTCTTCTACTACATCCAGAGGTTCCGGTACGCTAATGCACGAGACCGCAATCAGGTATGGCTGTGTGCACTTTGTTTCATCAGAGTATGACTTTATATGAGCTTATGTGGTTCTGCCTGAAAGGGCGACTGGCAGTGCTGTGGTCTCACTCTTGTCATCGGCCCATGCCTTTTTCCATCTGGTGTCGGCTCTGTGAGGCTTTAAGGAGAGGCCGGAATTAGCCTGACAGCTGGCCGAAAAGAGAGGTTGCAAACCGGTGAACCATCAACCAACTCGGCTCTCTGTGAGCCAACAGTGCAAATACTTGCTACTGCCTTTGCTTTATAATAAATGGCCGCCTCTGACGTTCTCGTGACGTCTGTAATAAAAATTCATCATTGAGCCTGTTATGATATGAGCCGGTGCCGTGACAACCATTGTTGGTGGTTTCACTTAAATTATGTTAATCAATATTGGAACAAATCTTGTTCTCCGTTTATTACCACGGCAACCCAGTAAGGGAACTGTAAAAGCGTGATATAGTGTGTCAATTTCTCTAAATCTGCCGTCACCAGTTCCTCTAATATGCTTCCAATAATACTTTTAAATCTTAAAAATGGGGTACGATAATTGTCTTTTATACCGAAAAAACAGAATAACCTTTCTCTAATTAATGAGTTTGTTGTCATTGTGGTTTACTGTGGTCCAGTGGTGGTATTTATACTTTATATTAAAGTAGTAGACGACACATTTGGTGTTGGTGTACATATACATGTTGGCTTTTAATTTTTTTAGCTGATGTAGAACAATACGCAGTATTTGCTGTCTATCAACAGACCAATGAGATACCTGCATGCTGCTGAGTCACTGACGCTTATTGTTTTATATCCACAGAGACGTTTGGGAGATGCTGCAAAGAAGGCCATCAGTAAGCTGCAAGTACGCACCATAAAGAAAGGAGACAAGGTAGCAGTATATGTCACATAAACATCTTTGGCTATACAGTGAGTTTAAAAGTAAGCTACACTTAATTATTAATGTGAAGTAAATTAGTTGACTGATGCAGAATTCATTTGTTACGTATATAGATGTATCACTTGGTAGGCAATTTCTATATTTTATATTCTATATATTCTAGAAAATCATTCTTATCACACATTGATGATATTGTAATCATTTGGATAATTTTATCTTGTTTTATACCTTTTTCTTGTGGATTTGATCTGCTTCTTTTTTTTTGTTTACTGTGAAACATTTTGTTGTAAAAGCTGCGCTATTTGAGAATTCTTTGGTCATATTTGTGTTTTCCATTTCTGTCTTTCTGTGTTTTAGGAGACCGAGTCCGACTTCGACAGCTGTGCAGTTTGCATCGAAGGTTATAAGCCCAATGAAGTCGTGAGGATTTTACCATGCAGGTAATGTTTATGTGCTTGTAACTTTAAAACTAGGTGTCTCTTTTTGTTGAAGGCATAAAGTCAGCAAATGTACCACCGCTGCCAGTATACATATTACACAGCAGTCATTTATTTTCTAAAGTGTTTTATGTGTGCACGGTCCTGTTTGGTCAGGCACCTCTTCCATAAGCACTGCGTGGACCCGTGGCTACTAGACCACCGGACGTGTCCCATGTGCAAAATGAACATCCTCAAAGCCTTGGGAATCGCAGTAAGGTCCTTTTTGATTTATTATGATTTTGTATGATTACAAAACATGAAATGAATGACTGCTTGTAGCGTGCGTGAGAGTGCCTCTAAAGACGAGACCTTTGCCACCCTCCAGCTCAACCCAGACTGTTTAGATGACGTTCCTCCAGACTATGAGACATCTGTCGGCGGTCCACACACCATCCACATCAGCGGGGCGAGTGAAATCACAGTAAACGAGAGCTTGGCGGTTCTGGATCCAGCCGGCGGAGAAATAGACCTACAGCAGCTCCATCCAGGCGAAGAGATAGAGCTTCAGGGGGGAGAAGGCCAATTCATCGGCTGGTGTAAGTTCAAACATCACACCTTTGTAACGTAGATGGAAAGACCTGACAGTCAGTGAACATGGATGTGGAGCTGAGATGGAAAGTTGGGACATTCAGTTTTAGTTTAAAGTTCCAGTTAATACAAAGTTATCCCCACATGCTCAACAGTATGACTCTCCATCCATGTATTTGTGTCTCCATTATTTAACAGAGTAAAGTCTTAACTGTTTCCCTATGTCCTGTGCTTAAAAATATGTTGGGATATATTAGACTTGACAAGACCTTTGGGCCCCCATCACACAGAGGAAACCAGCCTTTTCTTTTTTTTTACTGTGTGCCGGTTCTGGTTTTATTCCTCATTTTTCTCTTGACATTTGAGGGTTGACTTGTTTATTCTGAGGCTTTAATCAGACAGGCAGCCACCTGGTCAATGTTCCCTAATTCAGATATTCCTGAACAACACAGGAAGGTAGGATAGTGTTCTCTTTCCAGAAAGCCACAGCCTAAACCACATACATGTAAATATTTATGTTAGAGTGTGTTGTACACTTCAACACCTTATGCAAACGCCTAAGAGCTGTTTCTTTAACTGACAGCAGTTAAACATCTGCTAACTATCAGCGCTTTATCGTGCAAGTACATGCACGTGCTCTAACACGTGTTCTTTCTTCCATTTAGCATCTGAGGCCAAAAAGGTTTCCACAGAACAGATATAACACCTTTTTTTATGGCTGGATGAAGGAATAAACAGAGATTTGTACCTTTTATTTATTATTGTGTCTTACTTTCAGAGTTTTTTGATAATTGGCTATACATATCTATGTATATATATATATATATATATATATATATATATATCTATAATATTTTTATATTTATATATTTGTTTAATAAAAAGCACAGAAAAAATAATAGAATAAGAAACATTCATCTGAATTTGGGCTTAGAAAATAAAAGTCATTCTTTTACGCCAAGTCAGTAAATCTATGAAACAAGAAATGCAGCAGGCCATTTATGGATGATACTTGGATTTAATGACACTCTGTTATGTAAATTGTTATTCCAGCTCTATCCAGCTTGATGTAATTACACTTCCCAGATGTTTTACTCTTGGTCCTGCAGTCAGGTTACTGTCAGCGAAGGGTTTATAATTCAACTTTAATGAGATGGTTGAAGACCTGGCGCTGCACAGTGTAGCGGTAGAGAAAAGATGAAGTGTTTGAGTAACGAGTGCCAGAGTCCTTCTGCTCAGCAGGTAAGACGAGTTTCTAACACTTCTACCCTTCCGGGCACAAACGTGCACACACTTAGAAACTCAC
Organism: Liparis tanakae; assembly: GCA_036178185.1. Lineage (NCBI taxonomy): Eukaryota > Metazoa > Chordata > Actinopteri > Perciformes > Liparidae > Liparis > Liparis tanakae. Next base: position 7,153,536 of record CM070110.1, read on the forward strand.
TTCTAACACAGATGGATTGACAACGTTTAATCTCTCAGAAAGAAAACATAGCTACAGTATATTTGAGATTTATTGCGGTTGGTTATAGATTTGTTTGCTAGTGTTATTCACAAGTTTTCTGAGATGTGGGAGATTTAAGCATTCTGTTTTCAATGGTTTTTTTATTAGCTTTTTTGAAAAGCGGATTTCCATGCTGTTCAGCCATTAATAGGGAAAGATGAAATATTGTAGATTGTAAAAATCAAGATTGCAGTTTTGTTGAAAATACCATGTCATGTGTCATGTGATTAAATCATACAAAATATTTATTTAAGAAGAAGCCAGACATATACAACATACCCTACCCTAATGAAGGTCAGATAGATAAAAACCTATATTGGAGATGAGTTGAGTGAAATAAATAAATGTTTTATAGACTTGTAGTATCTCAATATATTTGGGGATTTAGGGTTCATTGTTTAAAGAAATGAGATCATTGCTACTCGGTGTCAATATTTGACATTTTAAATACGTAACAGTAAATTATCATATTGAGAACATTATTATAAGTTGAAGCCCTAGTAATAAGTGTTATCTGCATCGTGTAAGTAGTGTGCTCCATACTGCTTCTAGAGCAGATGAATAGCTTCATTACCAATGCGATGGCAGGACTTGAAAGCAAAATAATTATTTTAAACCGTTGCCTGTAAGGGTTTATATTTAAGGCACCACAAGCAGGTGATCTAATCAAGACTAATGTCGCAGCACCATTGGGCTGACAGTGACGATGTCACTGGTAGGCACTTAGCACGGGATGAAGCACATCTGTCAGGATTGCTGCTGCCGTGTGTTGCCAGTGATGGGGGGCCGATTGTGTTGTGCCTGTAGTCTGAATAATAAGCGCTGTCCATTCTTTATGAAGTCAGCCATTCATTGGATGTGTGGTCCAATCAGGGGCCCAGAAAAAAGACCTGATTTATCTCTGTAATGCGGGGGGGAAATGTTCCAAGGCAAATAATGATATCTTCTTTAAAGGACTTGACTGTTCAGAGCCACTGGTATAACCCACAGCGGCCTCTTGAGTAAGAAAAATTACGTCCCTCTCTCCCCTCTCAGGTGGCTTCCAGCCTCCACCCAGCAGGGAGTCAGACGGCTCTATCGCCATGGGAGTGGAGGTGGACTTGCCTGAAGTAGACCTGTCCACGGAGCAAGAATGCTACCATGCTAAATCCTGAGGCAATGAAAGTTGAGATTAAAAGCCTGAATCACCAGGAAAAAGAGGACAAAGCGACCCCCCCCCCCCACCCCTACCCCACCCACCCCCAGAGAGATCCGCCGTGTCTTTGGCACCCTGGAGGAAGTGACTTAACAGAAGAAGGGCAAATGAGCAAAACAACACATTGTGGTGGCGCAGTTTTTTGTGACATGTAATCTTTTCACACCTGTAAAGGTTCTTGGTGCGATATTCAGAGCGTTGATATAGCATCAACCTTTTATTTGATATGTAAAGATCTCGTGGAGCAAAGACCGGCTCTTCCTGTTTGTGTTGTAATACGATCTTTATCTTCTCTGTTCTTTGCTGACATTGCCAGGCCTGTCACACATGTTTTGTGTGTGTGAGCGTGCCCAACTTATGAGCTCATGACCGCCATTCTGCATGGCTCTCAACTAGCGGTTACAGCTGATAACACCATCCTGACCAACGCTGTCCACTAACACTGTTCGCTCTGTCGGCCCTGTCGCCGTTCTTTGCACAGTTAGCGCTGTTTGCACCGTTAGCTGCGAGCCACTGGCTCAGTAAATGCCATCTTGAGAGCCGTTTGGAGACAATGTGCCCTTAATTTTTTAAACATAGTATCTGGCATCTAATAGGTTGTTTGAGGCCTAGTACTAAGTTTACTAGTACAAAATAATATTTTTAAACCTGTTTTTGGACACAGTATAAGCACAGAAGCAGCAGGGTATCCTTAATGTCAGATTGCAGCTTTAATTGTTATTCAAAATATGTGCAGATTGTTTGGTTTATTGGTATGAGTTCACTGCCAACATATTCCTACTGATGTAATGGATGCATAGCATGTGTAGAGCATATATCAGCAACTTATTCTGAGTCCAACAGTTGGTGTGAATTCCCACCGGCTATTTTTCAACTTCAGACTTGGGTACACGTTATTATCCTTTAAAAACTTGAAGCGTAGGTCTTTAAGTTTATGTGGTCATGTGACATTCAAGGAGTTGGGATATTTATGCACACGTTATGCTGTAATTTTTAAATGTAACGGTTTCTCTTACTAATTTTGTGTATTTATAACCTATATTTTCCCAATTGAATATTCCTGTTGTTGAGAGAAAACAAGCAAAAACAAGGTTGATATTTCTGTCCTCACATCTGACAATCATAGCTTGCCACAGGCAGTTTGAGGCGATGCCAGCCACTGCCCTACTGAAACTGCTGCTGTTTTACAAGTTATCACAACAAACGGCACTGGTGATCACTTCCTGTTGTCCGTCGGGATGGAAGTGTTCATATCTGTGTTCACTCTGCTGCTAAACACAGCTGGCAATTGTAGTTGTCGCTACCAAACTCTGGCAGGGTGCACATACTGTAGCCAAACCTTCTACATGTGTCAAGCCAGTGGGTATAAATATGTAAACCAATCTTTGTGCCAAGATTATCAGTAGTATTTTAAAAAAATGTTGTTGTTTCATGCGTACTAATTTCCTTGGCTGTACCACACAATAGCTCTGAAATAAGGAGTGGATGCTTTAAGTCAGTTAAAAGAGGGACTGTTTTGATGGAAAAGGAGGGTGACAAATAAGATGCATTTGAAAGCCCAGTCAGGGTTTTCATTTGAGGAATTTGATGCTCCAAACATTAATTGAAGGGTACACTGTGAAAATGTTTACAGTGTAATAACTGAAAAGTTTTGTTTGAATTTGGTCCACACCAAGTCGGCACATTTTTTTAAACTACATGCAAACAACCCCTCGCAAAAAGATCTTAAAATAAAGACATCTGAGCAACCGGAAAACGGCTACATTACTTATTAACAACAAAATTGCATCACAGCCACCGTGTGCTGAGGAACAGGCGAGTCTGCTGATCCTCAGGTGGTTAAAGCTCCGGTTGGTTCCTCTCTGCTCCCTTTGATCAACTATAGTGTGAGACTTATAAAAACATAGATCCAGCTTAATGACAACAGTGGGTTCGGCTATATCTACATTACAACGGTAGTAACGAACCTTCAAAATCAACACCAGAATCTGCAAAAAAACTTAGTGTGGAAGGAGAACCAAAATAAAGATATATTTTTAAATTTAGCTTGTACTCTTAGATTCCTGTGGTGATGCTGACTGTTAATTCACAGTCATCATTATTCAAAACAACACAAGGAAAGGTAAAAGAATAAATTCTACCACGAACTCTCGTCGTCCTGCCAATCACGTCTTTATTACTGTTTCAGTAATGTCATATTGAAGAAGATCAGTCGGATCTAATAGTTGATTTGAAAAGTTTCCTCTCACATTCCTGTTGACTTACACACTGACGAAGCACAGACTCACTGACTGAGTCGATGGAGCCAGTGGAATTTAACTGGCTGACTTTTTTTCCTCTTCCAGTCATTGTTTCCATTATATCCTCGCTCCACCAGGGACTCTGTTATATAACACACACATGGCCACACGCCTCTGTTTGGGTTGATCGTTGAAGGATTATTGAATGTATGGGCAAATGTTTCAATGGTTTCACGAAAGTGTTGGTTTGAGGAGGGGCAATTTGTAATTCTTTATTTCTCATTTTGTGAGAAATAAGCATAGCATAGAGTTTTGTGAGAATGTATGTTCTTGGGCTGTAGCAGCTTGATACCCGGAGATGTCTTGTCTCCAGACACACACACACACACACACACACACACACACACACACACACACACACACACACACACACACACACACACTCTCTCTCTCTCTGTCTCCATCTAACCGTTTGTTTGGTCGGCATAGCGACAGGATAAAACCAAGCACATCCTTTTTTCTGGCTGCACTGCCTAACAGAGCAAGTTTGTCTAAAGCTAAACCTTTTTACAGAATACTTAGATGTATTACTAAGATACAAGGACTTCTCTCAGTGTGTCTGTTTACAGTGTTTCAATAACAACTTGTAGGATTAAATATAGAATCCAATGGAATTTTAAGACCCAAAAGACATTGGTGTACATTATTAAATTTGTCTGCAATTTCCTATTAAATCCCATCATGTTTCCTGGAAAGAAGAATTGATTTGATGCTAATCTTGGGAAGAAAAACTACATATATATATATATATATATATATATATATATATATATATATATATATATTCATACATTATTCATATTGAATGTGAAAAGGGCACCCTAAAATGAAATAAAACAACATCATATATAATTTATATACACAACATACAAATGATGCACGAAAAAGTAGAGTACACATGCACCAATAAATAATGCCACAGTATAATTTAAGTTAGTTGGCTACAATCAATTCTAATAGCTAAGAGAAAATAAAAAAAGAAGATTGTTGGTGCAATTAAATTGTATTTTTTTTGCCTTTTTTTAAATAGTTTTGATCAGCTGATGTTCTGTTTACTGACTAACAGTCTCTCTAGGTTACACAAGCAATTCATTTAAATGAATAATTGAAATAAATGTACCAATTGAACACTGCCTCCACAATTTATATAATCAGTACCTTATGTGTTTCTTTCAAGGAAAGTATTTTAAATCTATTCGGAATTCAATTTTGTTCTTCTGTCAAATGTTTTTTTCTGTTTGTGTAAATCTTCCTTTTTTTGCAGTTTAACCTTCCAGAGAACGATGAGAGAAAGAAGTCTATTTTTAAAGTTCAGCTTTTGGAGAAAGGGGGCAACAGTATTGAACATGGCACATGACTCAGTTGTTGCTTATTGTATACTGTTATGATCTTTTATCTGTACTATTGTGCGTATGTGGGTGTATGGAGGGGGGGGGGGGGAGTATCAATATATTGTACATTATACCCAGCAGAAATAACAGCATTGCTATTTTGTAATGTAAAATAATTGTAAGTATGATTCACGGCGTCTCTCCTTTTCTTGTACCATGATGCACGTGTAGGAATGTCTCTGATTGTGAGTTATAATAAATTGAATCAGGGTTTTTTCAACTTTGATAAACGTGTTTGTTTTACATTAGCTCTCTAAGAAGTATGTTTTGCTAAAAAAGGGAAATCTGTACAAAATTGTGCAAACTTGTCATGTTTGAGGGCGACTGGTTGCACTAAAGTCAAGGGAAGCCGACTAGACATTAGTCTGGAAAAATATAATTTTTTTCCTGGATTTGGTGTCAGAACTGGATTTATTAAAGGGCCCTTTTTTAATGAAACAAATAGGAGGTGTTTGCTGACTGTGAGGAGGACAAACTCCAATAAATACAGGGTTTAGAATGAAATGAAATTCATTAACCGGAGTCAGTTGTGTCTACTATTATTAGATACAGTCTCATTACGAGATTTAAAAAAGTACTTAATGAGAAAAACTGTGACTTACTACAGATGCTCCAGTGTGGTAAGACATTCAATCACATACACACTCGCTACAGTATATGAAAGATGTTATGGCCTTGGCATTGAAAAATTATATGATTCCATGTGGGGGAGAAGGTCTTTTAATTATAATGGATAATTTAAGTCTTAGTGGAAAGTTGTATGATTGGGTAATTGGACATTTATATCAAACATAACTCAAGTTAAAGTCAAATACAGGCAAAAACAATGTTTGGATCAATTCGTGGATATGTTGACACTAATGAAAAGAAACATCCAAAATACACATGCTTACTACACAGTTTATTTGCCTAAGCTTTAGATAATGCATTTTTAAACATACGATAACTTAAGAAAAAAATTAAAACACAAACAAAATATCCTAATTCTATTCAATTATATTAGGCCCAAATTACAAATTTGCCTCAGAGGGCTTTACAATCCGTATATGATTGGTCAATGAGCTACCACAAGGTATACATCCATTTTCTTGAAACCCATCTGTTCCTAAAGTTTACAAGGATAACAAAATACATTTCAGGAATGAAACATAAACCATCCAACTATCTGCCTTTTTTTAAATCTCTTCTTTTTTTTATCATCATTAGGATTTCCCCTGACTGATTGTAAATGCTTTTAATGTAATTATCATCTCCTATTAACCTTTTGAAAACATTGTTTTTTATTTCCAACCCTCTGTAATGTATCCACGTTTGTATTTCAAATTACAATACATTTTGGTTAGATTATCATGATCAAAACAATGTGTTCAGATGTCGCTCCTAAACTATACTCTGATAGGAAGTTAAACGTCCCGTGTGGAAAAAAAAAAACCACAAGACATTAGCCAATCATTACATATTGATTATACACTTCTTCTTTTGGTGCAAAGTAATTGTTCTGTATCACTCTTGCCTTTTAATTGCGCTTGTATGATTTAAGGTTGTTAAACTCACTTTAATTGTGTGTGTATTTGTATCCTGTGGAGGGCAGTATTCAAACTGCCAAAAACATAGAAGAAGAACACTGGAGGAGGAGATAGAGGTGTAGGAGGAGAAACCAATGCAGGGTGCAGTCTCAGTCCGTTTATGTTTTCTTCGTTTGTTTTTTAACAGGGTAACGTTAGAAGAATATTAATACATCAATGTAAATAATAAATAAATATACCTGGATATATTAGCGACAGTGGTGACTACAGGCAGTTTAATATGCATGTACTCTGTAGCCTAGACAGCAAGAATCAACTCGTCACTTAAGCGTTGCATTATTTAATGCAACACAGTTCCTAATATAGATTCATCAAAGTAATGTGCCTGTGCAGAGTTGTTGCTGTTAATTATCATATTTAGATTTGCACCCCATTCTGCTGTTTCTTGAGCGAACACCGCAGAGCCTGTGAGGACACGCAGAGCAAAGGGTTCACCTGTATACCACTAGATGGCAGTATACCTGTATGTACTTGTACACCATACATTTATTTAAATGTTAATTAACTTTTATAGTATTTATTATTATATATCCTTATCATTAGATATTCCTTCAGACTGTGTGGACATTAAAGATGTCCACACAGTCTCCATATTCTATTTTATAAATAGTGGATGCTGTAGTACAGCAACTTGGGAATGACATCTGGCAAAGCCGCACTTTACTTCCTGGACATATGTGTTTATTTATTTTTAAATTAAATTTGATTTAAATATTTTCTGCCTTTTTTACCAAATTAAGGGGCATTGAAGTTCTCTTCTTGTGATTACATGATCAGATTATCAACATATGACCACATATACCAATGTGTGTTGTGTTGTATACAGTTTATCTATTTTCACTGAAAACTGATAATAGCATTCTGTTTGAAAATTAAGTTAAGTTTAGTTTCTCCAGCTCTCCCCAGGTTGGCAAAAAAAGCATCTCAAAATGCATCAGATTGATGCCTTAAAATATGGAATATTTAAATTGTTCTTATGGGGGAGCATGCCCCCGGACCCCCCTAGAGGGGTATTATCCTTTTCACCTTTTTCACCCCTGACCCATTTTCATGCCTGCATTTGTTGAAAAGGTTGTTAAAAAGACAAATGTTTTATTTTTTTATATTATAGATCAATATTCCAGTATCGTATTTATGGTATCATATCGTTGTTATGGTATTGTATTGGATTCTGGTATTGGTATCATGATATTTATGGCATGTATCTAGAATGTATATAGTATATAGAAGTTATGATGTTAGTATCGTGATTCATGACAACCAGGTTGAAGCAGAACAGACTCAAGGAACAGACTGAAGGCTCAGCAGAGCACGAGTCCTTGAAGACTTGTTCAGGCCAAAGAAAGGAAGTTGGTTCATCAATGACTTTAACCATATTTTATATAATGACAATGTATATTTGATTAAAAAAAAGGCAAAAATAAATTGAAGAAAAATGTAATTGAAGAAAGTTAAAGAATAGTTTGGACAGGAAATATATATATTTTTTAAAGTCATTATATAGTAAGACATATGTCAAAATGTATAGTACAGTATATAGTAGATACAATGGTAAAAGTTGTGAAATGATATGGCAAAGAAAGTCAATACAAAATTGTCCAGAAAAGTATGTCATAAATAGAAATAACTTCACAGTATAGTTTTCTACAAAAAGTGTGTGCATACCTTTACTTATGTCTACTCAACAATGCACTCGTGTACTAAATAAAGTATTCAAGTTTGATGTTCAAATAAAAAATGTATTGCTAAACCATAAACATAAAAACACATAATGACTCCTTGATACTTCACGTGCGTGAATGTTGGCCAGGCGGTGACGCGTTCGCTTTAAATCGCGTGCGGCAGCGCGACAGCGAGCGAGTGGGCGGAGAAGAAGGAGAAGAAGAAGAAACTGCTGAGCGTTGAAGAGTCGTCGTTTCGCTTCAGTACACCAACACGGTCGTCTCGTCGCAGCCGGCAGAACAACCCGACCGCTGGCTGCTCGCTGTGCTCGTCCTCAACGAGGCTTCCTCTGCGCACCGTGGGAGACAACGACGCTGACGGGTTCACACCATCACGGAGCATGGCCAACAAAGACTGATCCAGTAGGGCGCTGCGGCGCGCGGCAGCGAACCGGGCTCACGAAACCCCAAAAGACTGATACATTTATTTATATTTTATTTTGCACTCACGAGGCTTGCGCTGCAATAGAAGGATTGTGTGCGCGAAACCTGGTGTTGGACTTCCACATTGCGGGCCGAGCCGAGCCGAGCAGCTCGTCATACTTTCGCTTGGATATCAGATAGTATCCGATATCTGAAGGGTCGAGGAGGAGAATATCAGGCCTTTACCAGTGTTTTAATATTTGTATATTATTTGCTGGAGACGGTCGGAGAGTTAAAGAGGTCGCCGTCAACAATCCTCTGTGTTCAATGTTCCCTTAAAACAACAGGAGCATTATGTGGGTCAGTCCCGAAGATGTTTTACTGGCTGGCGCATTATGGATCACCGAGAGAGCGAATCCATATTTCATCCTCCAAAAACGGAAGGGCCACGGGGATGGAGGCGGAGGACTGGCGGGTGAGTCCTAAACCCACTGACATGGATCCATGACACAACATTATACATGTTTTGATGATGATGATGATGATGATGATGATGATGATGATGATGATGAAATGGTAATGAATGACTGGAGTCTACAATATGTCAGGTAAAGTGTTTGTTGATGTTGGACATGAGGAAAGATGGAAAAGGAGATGTGAGGAGTATCACGTGACCCATCGGCTATCACAGGTGGCCTTTCACCTGCAGGTGAAGAGTTAAATGCTCTATTCCCTCTTAATTGATTTAACATTAGTATCAGCCTGCTTTGATGAAGGATGCCCCTTTGACTATAAGCACATTAGTACAGTGACATCAAGGGACAAAGTCCAGCACATGCACTGTCTGATCAGACATAAATTATGGTATACTATCTTGTAAAAAAGCTATTCCTGCCATCATCTATAAATTGGAGTTTAAACAATGGGAGTTGCAGTTCTTGTGCGGATGCTGATGGCTGTGGAGCCTCGGCAACGGTGAATCTATTTGAGACATGTCTGTTTGCTTGTTTATGCTGAATCATTCCCCTTCCTCTTTCTCTCACTCCTCCTCTCTCTTGCTTATTCCATCCAAAATGGGTCAAGCACCAGCAGGAGAATGAGGAAGAGGAGGGTTATGGAAATGACTTCTTAAAGTTCACAGTTTAACAGCCGGCGGTCGTGTTTTCTCCCTAAATGTTGAAACGTGTTTCATTCTTGGACCCGAGTTCAGCTGGTGGGGCACTTTTCAGCTTTACAGATGAGATGCTGTTTGACATTTGTGAGGAATTAAAGAAGACTTTTAATCATGTTCTGTTGTGTAGAAATCCGAATAGATGGCATTGCTTTTATGCTGATTTTGACATTTGTGTCTGATACACCCACAAGAAGGAGAACTCTATGTGTGTTTTCGAAACATTATATAACGCCATGTTTGCCGTGTAACTTATTTAACAAAAGCATCAATTAAGAATTATGCTTGATAGAAGATTATTGTCAGTTTAGATAATGCAAGTCAAATGCACAATATTTTCACAACAAATGTATAATTAATGTATCTTATCAGAAACCAATACAATCACATACCACAATTTACACCAAATTGAATTAGGCTTATTTAATAATTTTGTTTTTAAGTGTAAACGATTCCTCCATCACTGATTGGTCCCTGTTGAATGGCTCAGTGTCTGTCTGTCAGTCAGTGTCACTGCTCATTGAGCTTTAAACCAGTATCTATGATACAAATCTCTGCCACTGAGGACCAGCTTGACTCTGGAGTGGGCAATGTAGATATTTAATATCAATATACTGTATGTCCTGGTTTACCATTGTGGCATCCAACAACGGGAGTACAAGTTTTAGAGAAAAAGACCAAAACAAATGGCAATGTTTTTTTTTTTTTTGATTTTCATTATTATTTCTCACCTGATTGACTCCGTGAACCCTCTTGTGGAGGTCCTGACCCTCAGGTCAATGATCAGGTTAATGGATAAGATAACCAGGTGGGAATGTTGGGTTTTTGTCATTTCACTTACACATTCAGGTACTTTTTCACATGGATGAAAACAATGTTGTAATCCAGTACCACTGTAAAACAATGGTGACCACATGCCCCATGTGATGTAAAAGGAATAGGATCTGTGGTATAAACAGTGTGGTCATTCTTGTCTTGAGGTATACTGTCATATTTGCCAACCCGGAGTCCGAAGGTTTGAAGTTAACATTGAGGTTTTGCTACATTTCAGACGTAACAAATTTGACCATCATGGCATTAATAATACTAATGTAATAGCTGTAGGCTTCTTTTCTCAGTCTGGTGAGTTCTTGCTTTGGCAACACAAAGTGTGCTAAGTGGTGCTAGCGGATGATGTCATTGTTATGTAAATTCTGAGCTTGCTGACTTGTTCCAAGTGCCAGTTGGCACCGTGGCACTGGCACTGCCCACAAGCCCTTATTCCAAGAAGAGGGGAAACAATCAGCTGCACCAGGAAAGAGCTGTTTACGTAGCCAGGCACAACTATGCATGTTCAAGATAACCGGGCTCGAGCTCTGATGTCGAGACTGGCGGAGGGCCAGTGATGGTTGGTGAAAAGATAGCATTCCTCCAAAAACCTTGAGTCTGGATCTCCAGATATCCTGAACTAAACATCAGTTTTATGTTGACTCCAGTTCACCTCCATTTATCTGACTAAATCTGATGAAGGATTCATCTTTATTGAACCCTCAAATAAATGTCTATTGTTGTTTTCCTTCAATACTTTAAAAGCTCGCCACATCTGTAATGGTGTTCGTACCATTAAGAACACAATGCACACAGAGAATAGAAGTCTAATGCAGCCGAGTGCCAGCGACGGCCGTGAAGAGAAGCACTGCAAGCCAGCAAACGCGAAAGTAAACATTGCAAGTTTTAAACTTTTAAGTGCAATTATCCTTACAGATGTTTTGTGAGGAAGCTCATGCATTTGGCACATTTCTTAGACCAGGACGCGCACACAAACGTAAATATAGTTTAACTTGTTTCGTTACAAGAAAACTATACGGGGAACTTTTAAAGGATGCTTAATGATACAATTTGGCTGTGAAGGATGTACTTGCTCGGTTTAATGTAGTTTACGTGACACATCAAACCTGATAAGTGACCACCGGTCACTTACAGTCTTATCTGATAACCGAGTTTGTATGCGTCGTGTTTTACAGGACAGTGCAGAGCTGGAGGGCCATTTGAAAGAACATCTGGGATCCTTTTGTTGTTGTGTGGTCTTTATCATTATTAGTCAGTATGTTCAGAGAGGAAGCAAGAAAATAATACGGAACAAAACCTGCATTCATCCAACTGTAAATAATCTCAGAATCCGGCCATTGTGTCCGTTGTTGTGCAACACTGGAGCATAAAACATCACATGTATTTGAGTCGATGTACGACGTTATATTTCACAATCCAGCTGGTGATTACCGTATGTTTGAGAGGGAATGTGTCTTGTCATGATACTGACCCGGTTCTTCTGAAGCTCACACAGTTGATTTGAACTTCATGAAATGGGGAATATGCTGTAAAATAAATATAATTCCATATGTGGCGGAAGTAGGACCGGCATGTGGTTATGATGCTGCAGGCTTGTCTCAGGTTTCTGTTATCTGAAACTGGTATGGATTTTTTTAAGTTTGAGGGAGATTATGTGCCTTTGTGTGCTCAATGCAAACATCCTACACGTGCATCAACCCACCAGCTGTTTTGGCAAAAAGAGGTTCTAAACAAAAGAAAGGCGTAACTTTTTGTTGTTGTTGTTGTGGTTTTGGTGGACTGCTCTTTTGCTCAGTAAAAACGGTAATGTTTCAGAGAAAGTGATTTGTTTTCCTCTAACAATGAGACACTCTGATTCTGTTTTGAGAGGCCCAAAGCATCCCGTGCTTTTTATAGCTTGTTTTGCTCACAAGGAAAGTGTTTTCCTGCCTCCCCCGCCCCCCCCGCAGAAAAAAATAGACGGAACAACCGTGAAGGCTGTGTGTTGTGATTTGTGCTGCAGCTTGTGCACCCACTCAGTCAGCTCGCGGTAGGAAACCTCTGTAAACACAGACGTGTGCGTTGGAACAAGCGGTCACATGGATGTTGGTGTGATGCGATAAAGCAGCGGAGGCATGTGATGTTCTGGGTTGCATGTTGGAAAATAAACAACAACAACCCATGATCGGTCCACGCTGGCGAAAAAACGTCTGTTTCTCTGCCTGTGGTCTGACGCCTTCAGTGGTCTGACGCCTTCAGTGGTCTGACGCCTTCAGTGGTCTGACGCCTTCAGTGGTCTGACGCCTTCAGTGGTCTGACGCCTTCAGTGGTCTGCTTTCTGGTTTGTACCCCAAATTTCCCTCGTTAAGCCTCAACCGTAACATCGTGGGCTGAAGCGCTCATGACCTGCAGCACAACCTGGGTCCAAATTGTCTGCTTTCCATGACATTTGAACCGACTAAGACTTTAATTTGTTGTATCAAATACAAATAGTTTTTTATTATCAATGTTGTTATAAAACGAAAGCCAGCCAGCCAGCCACCGCAAATAACAAAGCTGGACAATGTACAAGAAAAACATGCGGCTAAACGATGTACAAGATAAAAATACACAAGGAATAAAATGTTACTAAGTAAAATAAGATAGAATGTGTGTTTGGTTTGACTCACATTGGTATTTAAAAACACTGAACTCTTTTAAAAGGAAAAGCTAAATGGGTAACACACTAAATTCTTCTCTGATGTTTGAGGAACAATTTTAAGCCATTGATTTTCTTTTGTCAAAGTGGAAGTTGTCTTCCCACTCAAACAGTTGTTTGTTCCTCACAAAGGGACTGAACTAATGTGTCGGGCTAAATTATCTCATTAGTTTCAGGATGACTCGATTAGACTCCACTTAAATACATTCTTCAGCCCTGCGGACAGGGCTCTGACACATGACATCTCATTATCTACTCTCAGCTTTCGAGACATCATGCTTTAGCAGCCATTGAGGCATACGCTGCTTTATTATGCCTTTTGTTGCATCTGGACAACATGCTGTAAGGGATTGATGAGGAAGACTCAAAGGAGGAAGATAATGTGTATATGATAGTATTTGTGGAGGAAGGCAGAGAAGAATGGACATGAGAAAGTAGACAAGCAGAGTGACTGGTTGTAACTGAAATGTCAGTGAGTCTGAACCTCAGTTATTCTTTTAAATTATTATTTCTGTCTTGTTTTCCTCTGAAAATGAGAAAACATTTCGGCTCCACTCGCTTGTCTCCTCTCACCTCTTCCTCTATTCGAGTGACTCGTCGTATTTGCCCTGAAGAGCTGCTGAACAATATAACCCGTCTCTCATGGCAGTTGAACGTATATCTGCTCTGAAGAAAGGAAAATGGCATAACGATGGCAAATTAGCCAGCTGTAGTTTTCTAAATTCCATGTCACTGTGTTACTTGTGTCCAATCAAAAACTCTGTTGAATGTTTTTAAGTTGCAACTGCTCTCATAGAAGTTATATGCCATTTATTAAGAACAGTTAACACTCTGTCTTCATCAGCTGGCTTCAAACGACAAAAATCTATTTTATTGTCATGCCCCAGAGTCGGATGCATGTGAATCTCTGGTCTAACAAGTATACAAGGGTGTTGTATGAAGGGTCTGAACCTTAAGGCACAAGGTTGTCTTTACATCTTAAACCACATGACCTCGTGGGTTTCCCCTTTTTAGTTTAAGCATAACAAAAGGATCTGAAAGGGTTAATGCCCTAAACGTATCGGTCCTTGCACCCAGTCATTTATAGCCGACGCATGTCTGTGAGGGCTTTTGTTTCACAGCCGAACACATTTGAGGTTAACTTTATTTGTGAGTGAGGTTTTTCTGGTTTCAGGCCCACACAAAGAGTCCTTTATTTAGCTAAATGCGACCTTCTAATGCTTCTCGACCTTTACATGACAGTATGTTTGTCTCTTGCAGGCCTGCTGGTTGGAACCCTGGATGTGGTCTTGGACTCCAGCGCTCGGATGGCCCCATATCGGATCCTGTACCTGACTCCCGACTCTTTAGTTTACTGGATCATTGCTCATGGTGTGTGCACGCCAACTGTTTGCTTAAAAAGACTGAGGACATGCATAACCTCAAGTTTACTTATACGATTCAGTGTGGTAATTTATTCTTCTTAAGGCGCTTGAATCTGCACATTTTAGATATGCGTGCATGGGTTACACCTTTTTTTTTTTTTTTTTTTACCCCTTTCCCATTTCTCCGACACATAATTCTCCAACATCCTGCCACTTGCCATGTTAGCTGCTGAATGGCAAGCATGACATCATGTCCCGGTGGTTTTAAATTGCAGGATTACGGGAGCAGGTGCAGGAATCAATGCTCAAATATGCATGTTGGGTTTTTCCGCTTCATTATGATTCCACTTGAACTGCTTGTGTTTCACAATAATGTAATTAGCATATTCTCTGTATGCAGAGCGTCACTTGTTATTTTCCAGTGAGCTTTTTTGTATTTGTAGTTTTCAAATCCAATGACAATAGGACACTATTGAAACACCAGCGACAATGGGTTTGTTTGTATTTATGTATTCAGCGGTAACTAAACGAGTACATAAAATGAGTACTGTGTGTGCTCACTGTCTGAAATGGAGGCCGACGGAAGGCTGGCGTGTCTTTTTTGAAATGGCAATTGCTCCCCGCCTCCTCTCCACCACTCCCAGCCCTCAAGTCGTCCACCCAGAGATTGAGGAGAGTGAAGCATTCTGGCAGACGTGGCTAATTTAGTGAATGTGCACTCACTGGAGGTCTGTTTGCAGCAGTGTTGTGGGATAATGGTCCACAGTGGCAGCCATTACTGTGTTCAGTTTCTCCGGCAGCCAAAAGGAAAATCAGTTTTCGACGTCAATAAAAACATCATTATAGTGATACTGTTTGAACTCGGAAGATATGCATTTCATTTTAGTCTTTACATTTGACGTGCACTGATTATTTCGCTATCTTTAGCCTCTCCTCCCATTTAAAGATGATCTCCTCGCTCCTTTTAGGAATAAAAAAATACCTCAATCTCTGCTTTTGTATGTTAATTTCCCCATAAATTCATATGTGGCCCAGTGCTAGAGTGTGACTATATTGCCAGTTGTTTCTGAAACATTACACCGTCATGATCCGCCTGTGAAGTGCTCTAACTTTGTCTTCTCCCTCCTCTGCAGGAACCTCCCGTAAAGAGATCACTGAGCACTGGGAGTGGCTGGAACATAACCTGCTGCAGACGCTCTCCATCTTTGAGAATGAGAATGATATTACCACCTTTGTCAAAGGAAAAGTCCAGGTATGTACTCCAACTGTTGCATCACGAATGAAATTAGATTTTTAACCACCCAGATGGTTGTGATCTGCATGATTTGATCTTCTAGACTGGACCAATCAGAGCAGAGATTCTCCTAAAAGGGAATAAAGCAGGAAATTACTTGATTTCTATGAAAATACTGTATATTATGATATACATTAATTAAACAAAGACGCAACAAATCTGACAAACACTTTAACTGGTAACATTATTTTTATTGTAATCTATCATATGTATACTATTTACTATTTAACAATGGAGGAGGTTCTGGGATGTCTTCGATGATGCCAGACTACATTGTGACATGATGCACATTCATTTAGAAAAAATAAAACTGAAACTTTTGCCATATCTTGGCAAACCTACTGGTTTGAGTGGTATGCTTTTGCTGCTTGAGTTTAACATGTGTAATAACCTCCAGCCAGAGTATATGAGATGGTGGTGCAATATTTATTGATTGGAAGAGAATTTTGTAAAAGCTGTGTAGCAAAAGCCACAACTGCAACGTAAGCAAATCTCATCTACTCAAGAGAGCCAGTGATGTACTGAATACTGTAATACCCCATCATGCTCGTTGTATATTATAATGTAGAAGTTGACAATTTGACTACCGCTGGTCCTCACTTTACAATCCTAACGTTTCACAACTCGAATCTTTACATATTTCTGTGTCTGACCATCTCGCCCCAGGGCATCATTGCGGAGTCTAACAAGAACCACGTTGTCCGAGAGGACGACGACACGGACAAGTTCAAGGAGGCCAGCTCCAAGTTCCGAAAGCTGTTTGGAATGCCGGAGGAGGAGAAGCTGGTCAACTATTACTCCTGCAGCTTCTGGAAGGGCAAGGTGCCCCGGCAGGGATGGCTCTACCTCAGCATCAACCACCTCTGCTTCTACTCCTACTTACTAGGAAAAGAAGGTTGGATATATTGTATTACCTATACTGAGACCTTTTTATTATTCAACTTTGTCAAAGTTTAAGCAGAATGGGTGAGTTGACAGGGGCAAAAAAATAACTGTACACCAAGATCTTAATGACGTTTGCACTGGGCCACACCTCAGATAGACCAAGTACAGTATACAGTAAAAGTTTGTGCAGGCTGAAGGGGGAAGCTTTTATTACATCTCAGAGGGAGAATGACTTTATTATTATACTATATGTTTACATAGCAAATAGATGTTTGCTGCTATAGTGGTGCTCTGAAACCACACTGCAGTGGTTTTATACCGTAGAATAACTCTGGTATACATTTTTACTTTGTAGTTACAAAATATAAGCCGTCTGGATCAGACTTACCCCAATGATATCATCATCTTCTTCCATTTGTGATGTTAACTATTAAATAGATTTTGCGGTTTTGATTTCGAGTTGTTGTCTCTTGTGAATAGCTAAGTAAGTAGACTATTAAATTAAATCTATTTGCATAGCCCGATATCACAAAATCTGCCTCCGAGTGCTTGACAATCTGTACCCTTTGTCCTTGGACCCTGGCATTTCATCGAGAAACTTTACTCATTATTAAAGGGATCTCTGACTCAGAAATATATGAAGAAATCCTTTTTTCTTTTTCCCAAGGCTATAGTTATTTTACACTAACTATTTGTAGTATTATCGTTTGCATGTTTCTCAAGGTGAAACCTTTTTGGATGTCTTAAACCACATCTACTTCCTACAGTTGGTCGATCTTACGTTGTCAATATATACAGATTTATTTAATTTGTCTTTTTGTCACCGTTAGCCAAATTGGTGGTGCGTTGGGCAGATATCACCCAGCTGGAGAAAAGCGCTACCCTCCTGCTGCCCGACGCAATCAAGGTGAGCACTCGCCTCCACGAGCACGTCTTCTCTGTCTTCCTCAACATCATCGAGACCTTCAAGCTGGCGGAGCAGCTGGCCAACATCGCCATGCGTCAACTCCTGGACAACAAAGGCTTCGAGCAGGACCGCTCGCTGCCCAAGCTCAAGAAGAAGTCGCCCAAGAAGGTGTCGGTGCTCAAGAGGTGAGAGAGAGAGAGAGAGAGATAGATAGATAGAGAGAGAGAGCGAACGTGGAGCGAGTACACTTAGTGCTCATTAATAATTAATGCTATTTATGACAAGCAGTCAATTGGACCTTAATGTGTCGCGGGTTGGTAGAGCACTTTGTTATCGTGATGCTTAACTTTAGAGGAATTAAGTCTCAAGTTTGCAAAAGCACAACAAACACATGTTAGTAAATGGCTCGCTGCAAGCCCTTAAGTATGGCGTCAGAATCCCATTTTTGCCTGATCGACACATTTTATGGAAGCGTGATTTGGTTCCACTGCTGTGTGATGGGTCCTCTTGCGTAACACTTCTCTGTATCTACATCGACGCTTCATTGCCAAGTTGTGTAACGTGAGGAAATGAAATGATCCATTTGACTGTTATTGTAATTTTAACTGTGTGTATGTATGTATGTATGTATATATTGGGGCTGTCAATCGATTAAAAGAAATTAACTAATTAATCGCACATTTTGAAATTCATTAATCGCGATTAATCAGGGTTTTTATTATAAAGACTAAATCTTCTAAATTAAGCAGTAATCCCTTCAGACAGCGTGTGTTTTAGACTATTGTTTGTTAGTATTTGTTGTTAAAGATACCTTCACACAGAGCTGTGTTTCCAGAGAGGCTCCTACCTATAAAGGGCCAGCCAGGAATTTAATATCGTGGATGATAAATTGTTTCTTCAGTGAAACATCAGATTAGTAAAACAAGGTGCATTTGAGACCCATTAGTCCTGTCATCTTTAACACTGAACAGCAGCAGAACCAGTGGCTTTGGAAACTGACTCACATTCAAATGTGTCACTCTGGAGGCTGGGGGCATTTTATACATTTTACAAAAATATTTAAATTCACCTTTTTAAAGTCTTTTGCATATGACACACAACCCCACGTATTCTACATCAAACATTCCAGAATAATCTCTTCTCTACATGAGGCTTATTGTCCTCGTGTTCTGCTTCTGTCGTCTCTGGCTGACAGGCTGTTAATGAGTCTCACCTGGGAGGTGGGCGGGTCTTGTGATTTACTGAGTGTTCATTGGTTGGTTCTTTCGCAAAATGTTGACAGACAAACGGATTGACCAATCACAGTGAAGGATTTCGTGTGACGAGTTTTTTCCGCGCCGCGTCACCCGACACGTCGCCCTCTGCATGTGAGTCTGTGGAGCAGCAGCTGGGAGGAAGGAGCGGAGGAGGAAACCCGATTTATTAATCCACGAGTTTAAACTGATTTCTGCTCCGTATTTTCGCGGAAAACTCATAGTTTTAAAAACGTGAACAGTGTCAGACACACTGCCGCCGCTTGACACTCAGAAAAGTGCCAAAACATCAACGAACACCCGGAAGTAAACAAAGTTGCGTTAAAATATTTTAGTGCGTTAACGCGGCCAAATTAATCGCATAGATTAACGCGTAAAACGGACTCTGCATTTTTCATCTTTCAGGGATTTGGATGCGAGAGCGAAGAGCGAGTGTTACCGGGCGCTCTTCCGTCTGCCCAAAGATGAAAAGCTGGACGGACACACCGACTGCACCCTGTGGACGCCCTTCAACAAGATGCACATCCTGGGACAGATGTTTGTTTCCACCAACTACATCTGCTTCACCAGCAAGGAAGAGACACTGTGCAGCCTCATTATCCCGCTACGAGAGGCACGTTGTTCCGTTGGTTTTTATTAACGGCTTGCAAGACGGTTGACTTTGCTAATGACAGTTACTAAAACTGGAAACGATTATTTCATGATGTTGTCTTGTTGTCTGGTAGGGGGGTCGTCACTGTAAGAAAGTGCACTAAGTATATACTTGCTTAAAGTAAAGGATATCTTGGCTAGTACATTTTTTTTTATTTAGTTCTGATGAAACATCAGTGCCATACAATATAAAACAAATAATGAATTAATCAGAATGTAACTAAAGCCTCACTTTCTGTAACAACTTTTAAAAGTAAGTAAAAGCGGCCAACGATACTATAAGCTTGCGAGTAGCTTTATTTATAAATTTTATAGTATTCAAGCAGTTTTTTTAGACAGATTAACCTAATTTAGCAACAGACAATTTTTCTGTAAGAGCTATTTTTTTGCGCTACAATGTTTTAATTTATTCAGCGATCTCCTGTCAGGTCATTTGACAGTTATTACACTTTATAAGTCAGCAACATTTTCAACCTTATTCTCCTGGAATAGAAATATTTGGTTATTCCATTTTATTTTACATTTCTTATGGAATTAAAAGTCTTCAATGATAAATCTTATTTCTGACACATTTTATATATGGCTGCATGTCATTTTATCATATTTTTTGGGAGATTGTAACTGCTCCCTGTTGTTCTTTCAGGTGACCATCGTGGAGAAGGCAGACAGCTCCAACGTGCTGCCCAGCCCGCTCTCCATCAGCACCAAGAACCGGATGACATTTCTGTTCGCTAACCTGAAGGACCGAGACTTCCTGGTCCAGAGGATTTCTGACTTCCTGCAGCAGACCACCTCTAAGATCTACCTGGAGAGAGAGCTTACTGGCAGCCTCAACAGCTCAGACGACGAGGTGAACAAATATTAAACGCCTTTGCATAATATCTATAAAATACTGCAACTAAGTGAACATTGGTACTGACCATGTCCATTTAAAAGCTCCATGGCTTAAATATCGTGTGTGTCATCTCCTCAGGTTTACTCCCAGTCTGGATATCTGCTCTCCAGCAGCCCCCAGCTCAGTTCGAGCTCGGAAGGCGAGCGTACCTTCAACCTGAACGACCGCAGCGTTCCCACAGCCACACAAGCCCTCATGACCATGTACCGGCGCCGCTCTCCTGAGGAGTTCAACCCCAAGCTGGTGAGTTTAGTGCACTTTTGTTAAGTGCCATTTAAAAGCAGGCCATCTTGTAAAGCACGCAACACACTATTTCTTTATATTTCTTTATTCCAGACTCATGTGTCCATAAAACGAGAAATACAACAACAATATATAAAATACAATGCAACACAATATAAGGACACGGGTCCAATCATTGCAGCTAAAAAGTCACTTGTGGTTAAAAAAAAAACATACAAATACTTGTTCCATTGCTTTCAGAAACATTACGGGTCATAAACGTCTGACCTGCACTTGTCCATCTAGGAAGCTTGAGCAGGATTCTGAAAGCATCATTAAATGCCACCTGAATCTTTTTCATTTACTGTAACTGCACCACAGGTGGGCTGTTAGTCAAAGTCAGTTTTATTTGTCAATTTTTCATATGTGCAAACATACAGAAGATTTGAAATTACATTTCTCTTCTGTCCAACATAAAATGAATTGAACACTGACAGAGGAGGACAGCAGGCTCTTCTTGACAGAGCAGTTTTAATGTCTTTTGTACACATAGGAAATTTACGTGCCATCATGTTGGCTTGTCTGATTAGATCTGCTTCTGTGTCATCACATTGCTCAAGTTTTGCTTGCCTTTCCATATCATCATAATACTGCACGGATATTAAGCTGCATGAAGGATTGCTGCTACCAAGGTTATGTGTCCTGTAATAGTACAAATGAAGCCAGACTTGTACTTAATCTCAATGCTATAATGACTGTGGCCTTGAATTGTGTGTGTATACACATTTACATCAATCTAATCGCTGGTGTGGAATAGTAAAAGCAGGACTCTGACATAAAAAGGGTTGTAGCAATTGGGCTTGAGCTTGTGCATCTCGTGAAACTGTTTTCCCTCTTCGCTCAGGCGAAAGAGTTCCTGAAGGAGCAGACGTGGAAGAACCACTTTACAGAGTACGGACAGGGAGTGTGTATGTACCGCACGGAGAAGACAAAGGAGCTGGTCCTCAAGGGGATTCCTGAGAGCATGCGAGGAGATCTCTGGCTTCTCTTCTCTGGTGAGCAAGTGTTGATGGAGGCCTGAACTACTGTGCACACACGCACACAGTGCGTGCCAAATGAATCCGTCATATACCGCACCTAATGAAACCACACCCTGCACACGACGTGCTCACACATGATCATAACACATTCTACATATTTCATGCAGGTTACCCACAGACTGCCTGTTAATGAGAAATACTGAACTTGGGAACATTTTAATTCGTGGTACTACTAAAGCAAAACTAAGTGTTGCAGTCTGCATACATACATACATGGTAAAGATGAATCAATTGATTATCGAGGTTGGTGGTGCGAAAGCATTGCTATAAAAATTATAAACACATTTTCACTAACTCCCAGGTTAGGAACCACCGGTTTAGGAGCCGAGTGGAAAGTCAAGGAAAATCTTCTGGGAGGCAAAACAACACAGTATCCCATGAACATACAGCAGTAGAGTCGCAATGCTTGTTTTACTACTAAAATTAAAACGTACGCTCATTCATATGCACAAAGTTACTTTAGAATACAAGAAAGGCTACAACTAACAAGTGTTTTTATTATGAATGTCTGACTATAAACACTTTTGAGTTGATTTAGGTATTGTTCATATGAGGGTACATTTTCCTCTGCACACAATTGACACCAGTGGAAATGATGTTTGTAGATTTGCTGTGAAACTGCTCACACCCCAGCTTGCATACATAAGCATGTATTATTTCCACGGACTCATTATTTACCCAAGTGTTGATTCAGAGGAGCTCCAGTTTCCTGTGTGCATCCATGCAGCAGCTGTTACTCAGCCTCACCTGAGCTGAGCTGGTGAGGCTCCTCCCTCTCTCCCCAGTGACCCACTTACGGCTCACATGTTGTTGTCGTAGCTGCATTGTGTTCACCTTGAGTCCTCCTTCAATGAGTTCACTCGTAGAATAATCGCCTACAGCAAAAATAAGTATCTTGCTTATTTAAGACCGGTTTCCGAGGTATTCGGATAACTGTGCTGAGAGAACATGGAGTGATGTGAACATATTTTCTCCATGTTTAACTGCAAAGTAATTCACATATACAATAAATTAGGTATTTTAGAACCTGTTTACTTCATGATTGTAAAGCAGCGGGGAGCTATAGTGGATTGTGGATTGTGCACAATGATAAGTAACTGAAATGTATAATAATATGAAATAATATTACTGAAACTTGGATACAAATCAGTTTGATGTTTAACATAAAGAGATTTACTTTACTGTAAAAGAAGAGGTGTCCTACTTGGCTGAGTTTAGACATTATAGTTATAGCAGTTGTTTTGTTTTTAGTGTCTTCGTAAATGTTTTTTATTGTCTCACCAGCACAATCCATTCTTTATTCATGAATGCATCATGTTTTATTGTTTTGTTACTTTTGCAAATTAAGATAAAGACTACGTCGTAAAGAAAACGATTCTGAATTTATTATATATTAAATTAAAACGATTAACAAATAAAATGGAACACATATTCACTAAAGTGACCAAATGGGTAGTTTAAGTGAAATTACTTTGGGCTTAATAAACATAACCTTTAATACCACATCATATACTGTGATGAATATATACCCTATTTAGTTTTTTCATGCTTAACTTTAATAACATGATAGATGTCTATAATCTAACTGTATATGGTATTCTAGCTCTTACATTTTTTCCTTTTTACATCTTAGCTGCATATTTCTATGCTGTAGTGACAATTAAATTTGTGCTGCATCAGATCGATAAAACTGATTTTTTTTTTCCTATTTTTAATATTTAATAACGGCTTTGCACGTAATCAACCCTCACTAGGACGGTTACGGTTGCACTTGTAGCAGCAGATCTGACCGTGTTGTTTTTTTTTTTTTTTTTTTTTTTTTTTTCATAGGGGCGATCAACGAGATGGCCACCCACCCCGGGTACTACGAGGACCTGGTGGAGAAGTCGATGGGCAAATACAACCTGGCAACCGAGGAGATCGAGCGGGACCTGCACCGCTCCCTCCCCGAGCATCCCGCCTTCCAGAACGAGATGGGCATCGCCGCCCTGCGCAGGGTCCTCACCGCCTACGCATTCAGAAACCCCAACATCGGATACTGCCAGGTACACACACACACACACACACACACACACACACACACACTCACACTCACACTCACACTCACACACACAGATTTTCTGACATGGACTGGCTGAAACGTTTTCATAGTTGAATTCACTCTTTTTCATATTCACACCAAAGGCTATGAATATTGTGACGTCTGTGTTGCTGCTCTACGCTAAAGAAGAGGAGGCTTTCTGGCTGCTCGTGGCGCTCTGCGAGAGGATGCTGCCCGACTACTACAACACTCGGGTTGTCGGTCAGTACGGCCTTCTGTATTGTAGGCTGGCAGCTTTCCCTTTTTTTTTAATTTAACGCCCTGTTCTTTTCACCTCCTGCCCCCCCCAGGGGCCCTCGTCGATCAGGGGGTGTTCGAGGAGCTCGCCCGCGAGTACGTTCCCCAGCTGTACGACTGCATGCAGGACCTCGGGGTCATCTCCACCATCTCCCTCTCCTGGTTCCTCACCCTCTTCCTGTCCGTCATGCCCTTCGAGAGCGCGGTGGTGGTGGTGGACTGCTTCTTCTACGACGGCATCAAGGTCATCTTCCAGCTGGCGCTGTCCGTGCTGCACGCCAACATCCACCAGCTGCTGGGCTGCAAGGACGACGGAGAGGCCATGACGGTACTGGGCAGGTAAGGGGAGGCCAAAGGGACGCAATATCTTCTGAATATTTAAGGTGTCCTTTTGTTATTTTTCAGTCAACTACTTCACTATTTATCAGGTATTTTCTGAAAGAGGTCTTTGTAATTTGGGTGAATCACTTGTGTGTGTGTTGTAGATACTTGGACAGTGTCACCAATAAGGACAGCACCCTCCCGCCCATCCCCCACCTGCACTCGTTACTGACGGACAACGGAGAACCGCATCCAGACGTCGACATCTTTAAACTAGTCCGCAGCTCCTATGAGGTATTTGTCCTGTATTTGGTGGCGAGACCTGCCTGAAAAAGTACAAATCTGATATTCATCAAGTGCCTCATGGTGGAATGTTGTCATCTATTTGCTTTATCAAGGTAGCTGTAATGTTTTAGTACGTTTTTAAATGGATATAATTTCAACTTGAATTGAATTTAACTGTGAAACTCGACTGTCTCCAGCCTTCTGTTGGAATAACAGACTTAAAGTACCCAGCTGGGTTGACCTATATGTCTCTGTGTTTTTCCATCTCTCTCTGTCAGATTTTCGGTTCAATCCGTGCGGATGTGATTGAACAGATGCGTTTCAAACAGAGACTGAGGGTCATCCAAACCATTGAAGATACAACTAAACGCAATGTGGTAAGGACCCTCTGATGTATTGGTAATCGATCAGTTTGTTAAAGTACGGTGTTAATGACACTGGTCATGCTCAGCCCGGTTGTGCAGAGACCAGAAAAGTCATCAAGAAACTATTTTTCAATCGTCTTAGTTCTGCAGGTCAAATAAGGATTTGAGCTTTGAAACCCAACGACAATTATATTCTTGTCGTCCTTGGATATTCTGCTCTCGACACGCTTCACATTAATCTCTTTCGTATTTCTGTTTTCAGGTCAGGACTATTGTAACGGAGACTGCCTTCAGCATTGACGAGCTGGAGGAGCTCTACGTGCTCTTCAAGGTGAGCTCCAGCTTAAATATTCACGTTGTCTACCCACTTATTGTTAAAGGGGAGGTTTGGACGGGAAGTCAAGCGGTCATTTGTTCTCTCCAGAGAAAGTACATGAGGGCCTGGGGATCTGACTATTCCCCTCTACTATTAGCCATTATTGAGCTGTATACAAACACAGTGAAGATTAATTTTCTACTTTATTAATGACACACCCTTCATATTGGCTCTGATTACTCAAATCTGAAATTGCTCTCCAAACATGGTTTCAAAGTGTGTTGTATTTCTCACACTTAACACAACTACGCTAATGGTTAATGCGTATTATGTTTTAATAATTGCCTCTGAGGGAAATTTGTAAGAATGGACTAGGAGAATAGAAATGTGCTTTATTAATCCCCAAGGGGAAATTTGTTGACATAGTAGCACCGATAAACTAAACACAATAAAATATAGATATAAGAAAGAAAGTGACTGTGCATAAAGTATAGTATGCAAAGTGAAATATGACTATACAAAATAAACTGAACTGAATTGAAAACGTTTTACCTCTTCAAAAGCATACTTTTACAGTTTCCTTTTTACATTTACGTTGTGTTGATTTGCATCCGATATGTCCCAGTAGTCACCCCTCTCTTGCTCTGTTCAGGCGGAGCACCTGACCAGCTGCTACTGGGGCGGCAGCAGCAACCCCACGGAGCGCCACGACCCCAGCCTGCCCTACCTGGAGCAGTACCGCATCGACGTGGAGCAGTTCAGAGGCCTGTTCAACCTGCTGTTCCCCTGGGCCACCGGCGCCAACTCGGACCCCCTGGCTTTGCGCTTCTTCCGCCTCCTTGACCATAACGGAGACGCCCTCATCAATTTTCGGGAGTTCATCAATGGCCTGGGTAAGAAGTGAAGACGTGTGTAGATATCCTGCGGAAGTAACGGTTCGTATTGCAGCAGTCTTTTTTTAGGTATTATTGTATCCAAGGTTATATATTTAATTTGGAAACGGTTCAGATGTTTCTAAACTCTAGGGCTTGTTGGTTTTAGGTGTCCTGTATCACGGGGACCTTATTGAGAAGCTGAAGCTGCTCTACAAGATGCATGTCATACCTGGTGAGTTGTTTGTGTGTGTGTGTGTGTGTGTGCACAGGTGCAGTTCAATGAAAGTCGTCTTTAGGAAACTACAAAACATATTTAATTTGAGTGGATCAGGATTATTAGCGATGCAGAAAAGATGTGGCTGAGTAAAAGATGTTGGGGAGAACATGTTGAGGATTCCCTTGTCAGCATTGTTTTCTATTGAGATAACTGACTTTGTTTTGCCTTAAGCCCAATATGTTGTCATCATCTGGGATAAAATTACAAAGAAAGGTTGACGAAATGGTTTCACAAGCAATTCCTAATTTCTTTCCCCCAGAAATCACCCGTGAACCAGAAGAGCCGGACTCGGCCTTCGAGGCCACACAGTACTTCTTTGAAGACATCACTCCAGAAACATCCATCGGTACGAAGCCAAGAGCAACTTTTTTTTTGTGATCACATTTGTGTTGCTTTGATGACATCCTTTCCTTAATACTATGGTACACCTATGAAGATGTACCACACTTGTATAGTATAAACATACACTCACACAAACATTGTATGCCCCAAACCGTTAAAATCGTACCAACCTCCTTCTCGCCATGGTGACATTTCTTAACCACCCTACTCCCTAACCACACCACCCCCAATATCAAGATGGAAAAAAATTGAATTGCATAATATAAAGAACAAATACATGAGAACTTACCGTAAAAAAAAAAAATCCGGCAATTGTATAGCAAAGACAAAATTTGTATAGAAAAAGGTGTGTTTGTATTAACCTTGATGTCAGACACTTGAACATTGAAAGTGGTGAAAACCAACCAAAAAACTAATTTGTGCACAAGTTCAAATAGGTTTAAAAGCACAAGCCTGCAGGAGAATCCTGTGTTAAAGATACAGAAGAGAGAAAGAGACGCCGCCTCAAACAGCTTCTCTGATCTGAAAGCTGTTTATTAACCTTTCAGAAGGCACTGATGATAAACTGTTCCACTACACCCTCTCCTGGGTGTAGAGGAGTAGAGCATGACTCTACTGCAAGTAAATACAGTATATGTTTAATATCATTTGCTTGTCTTACTTATTCTAGAGAATGCTGCTAAAAGATTGTCTCTGAAAGTCCAGTCTAGCTGTTTACAATGTCATTAAATAACACATGGTTGTTTCTCCTCTCCTCAGGTCACAATTCAAAGTGCAGAAGCGAGCAGGATGATGGCTTTGTCCGAGTCACATTTAAGACTGAAAAAGGTAAGCGGCATATTGCAGAAGGAATGTGATGGCTTGAACGTATCGCTCTAATGCAACGCGACACAATCCCATTGGGCTAAGTGACATCAAAGGGTAAAAATGCATTTTAAGTCTTGATTAGCAGCCAAGAGAACTCCTGTTGTCTTCACACATGTTATTGATTCAACATGATGGGTCATTTTCATGTAATAAACAGTCTAAAATGTGAATAGATGACGTATATATTCACTATGCAAGTCAAAACTATTAAGTTTTAGCTCTGCGCTTGCATCGTAAAGTCTATTATCACAAGACGGAAGCGGGCAGACATTTGTTTCACCTTTTTTTTTTTTTTTTTTTTTTTTTTTTAACTCAAATGAGTTAATAACACATTCTTTGTACCTCTTTCAGTGAAGAAACTGAATACTCCTGAATATCGCCATTACTTGAAACTGTGGAACCAGGAGACAAACCCTAAACTAGAAAACACAAAGAACCTCCCCAAGCTGAATCAGGTACAACTTCGCCCTCCGTCTCCGTGGTTACGTCCAGTACGTGCAGAAGAATCTCCGTAGTCGGTAGAGTGTAACTGACCCCTTGTGTGTGTTTTCTTCTTCTCCTCCAGAGCCAGTTCATCGAGCTTTGTAAGACCCTCTACAGCATGTTCAGTGAGGATGTAGCAGAGCAGGAGCTCTATCACGCCACGGCGACGGTCACCAGTCTGCTGCTGGAAATGGGAGAAGTGGGGAAGCTCTTCTCCTCCTCCTCATGCCGGAAGGATGACAGCCTGGAGGATCAGTCGGAGCCGAGCGAGTGTACGCGAGACGCCACCGACCCCGAACCCAGCCAGGAGGCCGCGCTCGGCGGTCCCGCTGACGGCTTGGAGGGCCAGCCGAGCGGAGGCGGCGAGCGGCTGCCGCCGATGCAAGACGTCAAGCTGGAGGACTCGTCTCCCAAAGACACGGGCGCGTCCTCCGCCATGCTCATCTCGGACGACGAAACCAAAGACGACACGTCGATATCCTCCTACTCCGTGCTCAGCGCCGGCTCTCACGAGCTGGACGAGAAGCTGCAGTGCGAGGACATCGCCGACGACACGGTGCTGGTGCGCACCGGCGGGGGAGGAAGACGACGAAGAAGAAGCAGCGGCGGCCGAGGGCTGCCTCACAGCACGAGCGTCGATAAAGATTGGGCCATCACGTACGAGCAGTTCCTGGCCTCCGTGCTAACCGAGCAGGCCCTGGTGCTTTATTTCGAGAAGCCGGTGGAGGTGGCGGCTCGAATAACCAACGCCAAGAACGTGCGTAAAGTCGGGCGCGCCCTTCTCTCGACGAGTGACTATGAGATCTCGCTATCCGGCTGAGGTTTCACCCGCGGACTTTTTGAAAAAGGGAAACGCGGTCATCAGTCGTGTGTTTTAGAGGTCAATGAAGGTCAATGAATGTGAATGACAATGATGGTTGAATGAATGTGACCCGAAAAGATGATGTGAAAGACTTTTATGAAAACAATCACTAGATTCTGTTCTGAGACAGAACTAGAAATGAATATTACGGTTTGCTCGGAGGAAACCGGCGTGTACATGTCGTAGCTGTACTTTATGCATAGATGTTAATATTGTAATCTCTAGCACTCTTAGGCTATGTAGATGTAAATGTACACAAACGGCACGGTTCTAAACTGGTATTAAGAGCCTACGTGCGATCACCGGACATTATATCCGGACAAATTATCGCTTCCTTACTTTATGATTCCATTTGCTGTCGATAACAAAATTTAGTTTTCCTTCAAATGACAATGTGGAAAATGCAAAACAAAGCTGGGGAAATTGAAGAATGTTCTGTTTTTAAAGCAACGTGCCACTTTAGTTATTGAGTGAAACTCTTTTTAACGTGTGTACACGCGCGCACACACAGATTTAATGTGTCCTAAGACATGATTACACTAAAAATACTGTTGAATGAAAAGCCTGCACTTTCTATACGTTTACATAATGTGCTCCACTATGATGTTATTTTTTTTTTACCCGTTTTAACCTATTTATAATTTTTGCATTTTGACGTTGCTGTCTGAAACTTTTTTTTATGCGATTTTATTTTTTTATTTAAAATGTACCAGGTATGTCTACTCTGGATTCCACTGCATTGTGTGTCACTCAATTTAATTAAATTACAGTATGATTGATTCGATGCTGCACAGAACGCCTCAAGCCTTTTCTTTTACTTAATCAGTCTGATTGTGAATGTATAACGGACAGTTGCTGCCATCTGGTGGAACAATATTTATGCGACTATCCTTCATTTACATGACATGATTTTTAGCATTTTGTTTTTTTGTTGGTTTAAAAAAAAAAACTAGAATTGGTGTTTTAAAGTACATCTAATGTCTTACTGTCATGCACATGACTGATGTGACTAGTATGGAATGTGTATGTATGTATGTGTGTATATGTATATATGTATGTATATATGTGTGTGTATGTGTGTGTATATATATATATATATATATATATATATATATATATATATATATATATATATATCTCTACACACCTTTGAATATATGGACACATAAATGTCACATAAATAAATGAAGAAATACGTGTGGACACAAATAGAGAAATAAATAAATGAAGAAATGTAGAAATATATTTATGTAATCATGTCCTGTTGATTTATAACTTATATTTATTTATTCCTGTATTTATTTATTTATTTAAGCATTTATACATTTATTCCTATATTTATTTATTTATACTTAAGTCATTTTGAGTCCTCCATATACTTCTACTTAAACCACTGACGTAATAATACAGCAACATGTTTATTGTGAAACTATACGCACATCTCTCTGGGGCTGTGGCTCGGGTTAACCAATCACAGCAAAGTGAGCTCACTTCAAACTGGACCTTCAGGTTGATGAGACTTCCCCTTTCTGACACATGTTGAAGCTGTAAATAATTAATCTATCAGAAATTATGTTTCCTTGGAAGAAGATAGATGAAATATTGCTTTTATTTCTTCAGCGGTCAGTGTCCTGTCTCTTTTCTGTCTCTCAGGATGTTGATCCCCAGCTGAGGCCGGCTTGAAAGTCTCTTCCAGCTAACACGACTGCTGTTTAGTTTGAGTTTGTTTCAGACATCCACACATGCTGACATCACTGACTACTAACTGACTTTAAGGTTAGTTTATGTATTCTTTCACTTAATGTGGTTATTTATTACTTTTAACTCGTGTGGCCTCCGATTTATGTTACAGCTAATATGTCTCCACTCTTTTAGTTTTGATAATCACCGATTACATTCATTAGGAGAAAGACCTGAATTTACTGGGGAAATCAAACGCTTGAGAGGATTTTTCCAATGTCTCTTATTGTTGTAATGTGTTTTAATTATCATTGTAATTAAACTAATGCAGTTAAATACACAGGCATGCTATATATATATATATATATATATATATATATATATATATATATATATATATATATATATATACACATTTCAAGAAGGAAACTGCTGAAAGTATTTACTAGTTGAACATAATAAACTGGCAACGTTTCCCCGAAATGCTCTCGTAATTCCAATACTAACTGAGTGCTTTCCTGGGTTTAATCTAAGGGGAAAGTATTATGAAACATGCTTCGTCACTGCCAAACTGCCGAGAGGCCGCTGTGACGCAGAGTTCTTATCTGATATGTAATGAACTTCAGTCACATGTTCAAGTCCCTACTCTCCCCCTTTTAAAAGGCTTCTTTATTTTTTTTAAGTAAGTAAACTCTTTTACAAAAATGTGCTAAGTAGCCGTTATTAAGAAATCATAAAGTGACAACAGGACAAAATACATTTCATAACAAACAAATGAGCAAATACTTTATGATACTATTACGCTACAAAAGTGAAAGGGCAGCGTGACGAAGCTATAAACATGTTTGGCCAATCAGCTCCGAACACTCACTGTTGTTCACACATCCCATTGGCTCCAACCAACCAACTGATAGTGCTTTATTATGATTGTGGTTTGGGGGAAGACTGCCACTCTCATAAAGTAAATAATCACTAAATATTATGGGAATGACACCTACTTACTGTACTGTAAGGCAAGAGTTTACTGTTTTTAAATCTAAAATATATTTTACAGATACTTTTTGAAAACCACAATTTGGATGAAAATATTTGGATGTTATGGTCACAGAGAGTGGGACGTAGTAGTTGTATAGAATAGTTGTTTTTCTGAAATGTTCCTGCACTGTGGGGTAAATTGAACATTGACTTTCTGACAGTCTGTGGACTTTGGTTTGACCCTTGCAGGAGTACACAGTAACGCCTCTCTGTAGATGTCGTAAAAAAGCCAGCCAGATAATATATAAATACAGAGCTAAAGATGCTTCTTTCTTTTCTACAGGGGGGCACCTTTTATGGATTATAATCTGGCCAATCAATTCCTGCCCGGTAACAAACTACTGAGGATCAAAGGAAGTCTTACATTTTAGACAAACTATGTAAGTATGTTTTATGTTTTTATCATCAATATACAGTTTGATTGTTGGGTAATAAACAATTCACAAGTCTTTCATTTGAAAAGATGAATGAGATGAGATGTACATGAGGGTTTTCTCCTGGTAATCTGATTGTGTGTTCCTGTGTTTTGGTGCTTACCCTTAAATCCAGCATTAGGAAACATGGTGGGATTTAAACCCTCAGATGTCCCCCCTCCACTGGGGGTGAAGATGGCGAGTGCTGGGGCTGCAGCATGTGTTGCTGACCTTTTCACATTCCCCCTGGACACAGCCAAAGTCAGACTACAGGTATGTTCAGGGACCCAACCAGTGTGAACTCATCTCCAGCATCACAGAGCATGTTTCCTTCACATTAACTGCAAAGCATCGGATTTCTTAGTGACACTGATCTTTAGTTATCCTCCCTTTTGTCTTATACTATGTTGGAACACAGCATGATGTTGGCTGCTATTGACTGAGCAGCTTAACTTTTCACTTTGTCCACTTCCTTCCCCCAAAAATCAATTGCACTCATTAACATTCAGTCTGAGTGAAGCTCTACTCTTGTTCTGTGAAGCTGGGGGAAAAGCCTTGAAGATAATCTGAATGTTTGACCCCAGATTCAGGGAGAGGTGAAGGGAGTGGAGGGCATCCGCTACAGAGGGGTGTTTGGCACCATCACCACCATGATCCGAACAGAGGGGCCCAGGTCTCTGTACAACGGGCTGGTCGCGGGGCTGCAGAGACAGGTGTGCTTCGCCTCCATCAGAATCGGCCTCTACGACAACGTCAGAGATTTCTACACCGGTGGCAAAGACAGTAAGTGGGAGGATCCTTTAAACAGAAAGAAGTGCCCCAGCTACTGTATGTACAATATAGACAGGAGTAATAGCAATAGCAGTGGCAATATTGGCATATAATCAGAATACCAAGTAAATTAAGCACACAACGTGGGATATGAAGTCAATATTAAGTGCAATAATAGCTTAGAGAGTAAAGTGTAATGTATGAAGATCTGAGGCTATTGACATTGATTCGTGTTTTAATTGTTACTCAAATTTAGAGATTTTATTCGTTAAAATATCTCATGCACATACAAAGATATACACATTAAAGTACCTAACAGCTGTACTTGATTACAATAATGTAATAGATGCACTTCCCTTCCAGACCCCAGCATACTGGTACGAATCCTGGCTGGCTGCACCACAGGCGCCATGGCGGTGTCTTTTGCACAGCCCACCGACGTAGTCAAGGTTCGGTTCCAAGCCCAGGTGACCCTGAGCGGCGTGGCCCGTCGGTACAGCGGCACCATGCAGGCCTACAAACACATCTTCCAGAATGAGGGCATACGTGGACTCTGGAAAGGTGACATTTGGGAAGAGTGCTTCAAAATGCGTTACTCATTGGGGGTGTCGCCTGGCATGAAAATAAGGACCCAGGAATGACGTATAAATAATAAGTGATCGAAACTTCTCGTTCTCCTCTTTTCTTTAGGCACACTACCCAACATCACAAGAAATGCACTTGTCAACTGCACAGAGCTGGTGACATACGACCTGATCAAGGAGGCCATCCTCAAACACAAACTGATGACAGGTGAGTGAGGGAGCTCATTCATGTTACACACACGCACACACACACGCACACAGAGAGACAGCTGATTGGGTTAGAAATCCTCCCACCCTCTCACCCCTTCAACCCCAGCACATCTGATAACAGCACACAGGCTGGTACAGCACATGGTGTTTTTCCCCTCAGTGCTGTAAATAGAGTCGTTAATACATAATGTATCTCAATCGTTTATATTGCCTGATTCCTAAAGTCATATAATCTGCTGACATGAGTTTCTACGCGGCTCGGCTCAGAACAAAGGGCATCCGGTTAAGCTCATCTATGCGTTTTGGTTGTTTTGGTCACAATCTTTCTCTCCACAGACACTCTTCCGTGCCACTTTGTGTCGGCGTTCGGCGCCGGCTTCGTCACCACGGTGATCGCTTCCCCAGTCGATGTGGTGAAAACTAGATACATGAACTCCCCACCTGGCCAGTACAAGAGTGCCATCAACTGTGCCTGGACCATGATGACTAAAGAGGGGCCAACGGCGTTCTACAAAGGGTGAGCTCCTCCCCTCTGACCCCAGCACACACTCATTTGTTCAGGAATATGTGTACTTGTACGTTTTGAGCCATGCTTCCATTTTCTCCATTTCCTGTAGATTTGTGCCCTCGTTTCTGAGGTTGGGATCATGGAACGTTGTGATGTTTGTCTCATTCGAACAAATCAAGAGAGCCATGATGATCACGAAGAAGTCGATTGAGGACAGAAAATAAGATTCTCATTTGTCAGTTTGACTGAGAAATTTGAACCAACCACTGAAGAAATATCAATTCACGTTTGAGTTTTTTTCTTTTTGTCTTCTCGTGACAAAGAAAATCCTTTGTTGAAGAAGGAATATCGGAGTTGAATGTACCTTGTAGTTGTGTTCATGTTGACATTGCAATGCAGTTCTATCTTTATATTTATCATTTTTCATGAGCCCATTTGAAATTGAATGGGGGCAACACTCAGTTGTGACAACACACTTTTGGGAAGTTGAGTCGGCACTTTAAGATCTGTGAATCTAATCTGCCAATCATAGTGTCTGCAGTTTACAGCAATGCACCTTGACATAATACTGGTGCCCAAAGTAAAATATTAAACAGGTGTATGCGAACTCTAAATACTACTTGTTTTACAGACCCTGTGCTCACTTCACAACAAAACAACAACACATTTCAAAACATTAAAATGTGTATTTATTACATTTGAGTCATACGTGTTAATCATTACATACCTTCCTCAAAAGCAAATTACAAATGCAGTCTTCAGTCATTTCATAAATTTATGAAAATGGAGGCAAACAACCATTTTAAGCTGCCCCAAACCAAATATTACAGGCTACAGATGCCATTAACAGGGATATATTAAAAACATGCAAGAATCTAGCCGTGGTCACCCACCTGAGCGGAACAAGTGTGAGTAAAGGTCTTACTGACTTAAATACAAAGAAGAGAGCTACAAATATGCTAGTTCATTTTTCAATAACCGTCTTTTAACTGCAATCAATTGGCAGCCTGCTCAGAGGAAGTGTTGAATCCTCATAAATCTCTCCTTTATCTCTCGTGCTGTGCAGCAGCTCTCATGTCTCCTTCTGAAAAGGTTCATTAAACACTGGAATGGACATTTTTGAGGTACACAGTGTAGATTGGTGCTCTATTATAAAACCCTTTAACCTCACAGTAACATGAGGAATAGAGTTTAAATATTGGACCACAATACCAAATACATAAGGATTCATTTCTTTGAATTCATGAAACAGCGTCAGTCTGCTTTTGATGTTTTTAATGTTCATAATGCATCTCGTCTTTCTTTACCCAATCGAACAAAGTCAGAGGCCGTGGAGAGGTTCAGTGAGTTAGTTTTTAGAACAGACGGTCAGTGTGAGGGTCACATCCGGGTCCTGTAGATGCGTCTTGACTAGCTCATGGAATTTTTCTCTGTACTGATTGAACTCCATGATGCTTTCTGGTTCTTCTGCCACCCAGAATTTATCAAATTCATATGCCAGATAACCTAGAAAAGAAGAAACACACATTTGAGAGACGTCTTGATGAAAGCACACTACACTGCATATTACATTCTGCTTATTAAAAAAGAATTCTGGAAGATGGAAAAAATAAATAAGAAAACTGATGTGATCTACTTCACTCACAGTATAGCTGATGAAAGTGTCGGAGCTCAGGTGTGCCCAGCACTGTGTTGTAGAAATGGGGTTTCAAAGCTCCACTCTTCAGGAGACTGTAGGCCATCTCGGTCAAGTTAATCCCAACGATGGCATATGAATACCTGGAATATAAGGAATGCAAAATTAGATTTAAGTGCATGCCAAGAGTGACTGAACATAGTAAGTACATTATTTATATTGTCAATATTCCACGTGCAGTATATCAATGTATCTTACCCTAGTTTAGGATGGTTAGCATGAGACAACACCTGACGAGCCTCCTCTGTGTAGTTTTCACTGAAAAAACTGGAGCAAAAACATTTCAGTATAATCATTGTTTTAATGGTTCTGTACTTTGCTTCACGTTCACCAGTATTCTTGCACTTGCCAGCATAACCAGAACCCATAAAAAGGTGAACTCAACTGATTGACAAATCAAAGTCTGTCTGAAAGGGATTAATGAGTAATATTAATTAATATGTGAACAAGGTGGTTTAAAGTCTTTCGTGGCTTCAGAAGGAGCTGCATGAAGTCAGAATGAGTGAAAATAATGTAGCAATTGGGGCTAAAGACTAAAAGTTTGAACATTTAAAAAATCTGCGTGTATCGAGTCAGAAAGTAGTAAACTTAGCAGACCTTGAAGCTACTTGTTCTTCTTTCTTATATGTATATTGTATTATTGTGTTTTAGTTTAATGTTTATTGGTGCTACTCTGTCCGCAAATTTCCCCTTGGGGATTAATAAAGTACTATTCTATTCTATTCTACATAAGCCACAAGCATAACACACTCTAATCTCAGACCCAACCGTCGGTGGTTTAGGCATCATGTTTTGACAAGACAAGGTCTTTAATGTGAATCTGACAAATGTACAAAAGTCTAATGATAAACTAGTGAGCTGGTCTAAAAAAAAAAAAAAAAAAAAAAATACAACATGCCACTGTGTCTTATGGTTAATGATGTATTTAAAATGCTGAAGCCATTTTGTTAAATACATCTTTTGTAGACTCAATTGATGTTTATCCATCTGGGAAGTATAGACTCGCGTGATCTGACAAAGGCACAATTGTCCACTGTTTTGTAGCCGATGGACAGCCGATAACTGTCTCTCTTAATAATAATAATTAGTGGTCTAATAACTCCACTATCAGTTTTTTCCTCTCACTATCTCTTTTATTTATATATATATATATATATATATATATATATATATATATATATATATATATATATACACACACACACACACACACACACATACTCCCACAGCTTTCATTTGTTTGGGAAGTGACGGTTTGTTATTCAATGGACGCTACTAAGTACTGCGAACAGGAAAACACACATGCATGGCTCCACAGATAAATCATTAACAGGGATCGGCGGCGCCTCGCCGTATCTGTGCCGGGTTTAATTTTCAGACATAGATCCTATACAAGGTTTGACAACGCAGCTTTTCCAAGAGTATGGTTCTAAATATGGCGCTGATTATGTGTACAAATCATCATTAAATTCACCATATTCTCCTCCATCTGCCTGATGGATTGTGGAGGTCGGGATCGTGGTCCACGCCGTGCTTCATACACTCCGTCATACTCATTGAATGTGTTTATGTAACTCTGGCATGCTTCCTTCTGGTCACATGACTATTACTTTTGTCCAACCAGGGAGAAGGATCCTCCTCTGTTGCTCTCCTGAAGGTTTCTTCCCTTTTTTACACGTGAAAGTTTTTTTTCTATGTCTATGTGTACAGATTGTAAAGCCTTCTGAGGCAAATTTATAATTTGTGAAAATGGGCTATCCAAATAAACTTAATTGAATTGAATTGAAAAAGCCCTTTGAGGCAAATTTGTAATATCGGGCTATACAAAATAAACAGAATTTAATTTAATTGAAATGTAATCAAAACAATGACGTGAACACATATTTGGATACACATTTCTACTTTGCATTTCTTAATAAGAGTGTATGTAATAAACGTTGCAACAATCAAAGCATGAATTACTGCTGGCTGTGTGGATTCCCTCATTAGTTAAGGCTCATATCGACACACAGCTGGAAAATAAGTTTGGTGTGTCGGGTCAGCTTTCTGTATCGGTGCCGTGTCTCACCGCTTCCAAGAGAAGAAAGGGCATTTCAATCATAAGTAAAATAACAGTTGATAGTGGAGTGATGTGATCTGTAGTTCATAAGAAGACGGTTAATAAATGTCTCATTGTTGTCTCATTATTCATGGAGGACTCACACAAGATTGATTAAGCCCAGCATTCCCATTCCTCTGAAGTCGGTCTTGGGGTCATCTCCCTGGAATCCAATGTCCCCCCACTGTTTGGTTATCCTGGAGTCCAGTTTGACTGATGGCATCAACAGGTCCCACAGCTGAGAGGGAAAAGTATTCTCGGGTTACGCATTTGTATTGCCACTGTACGGGGTTGTAAATGTGGTTTCTGATTCTTAAGCCTAAACTGCATCTATGTCAGCAGTAGTTGTTAGTTAATGGGATTATGATATGATATGATATGATATGATATATACCTTTATTCGTCCCACAGTGGGTACATTTAAAAAAAAAAAAAAATCACAGCAGTGGTGCACATTAGAGCATTAATAAAAAATAATAATTATAAAACTATATACAAAAAACTAAATACTAATATGAATATTAAATATACAGGGGGGGAAACAAAGTAAAGTGCCGAGTAAAGTGCTGAGTTTGCCAGGATCTCCAGATCTACTGCAGTTTGTTGTACATTACGCTTATTACAAAGTAAATGTCTGTCAATCAAATCACACAAATCCACCAGGACTGATCCAGACATACGTATACTTCGTACTGAAACGTATGTATTGTGTGACAAGGCCGATAACACACATGATGAACTGGCTCCAGAAGTAGTAACACACACACCTTCAACAGCATGGCCTCGTGTTCCTGGTTTTCTGAGTTGAAGACTTCCTTTCTTAAATCTTCCACAGATATATACAGGCTGCTGTTTCCTGTTATTTGTAACAGGCAGATGTGCAGGCTTTCCTTGAAGCTAAAAGGTAGAAATAAAAAAAAAACTATGAATATGTTGATTCAATAATGTAACTTACAATGCTCTTTATGAAAATAAAAGAAATGCTGCTGAAAAGCAAACTTTAAAATAGCAGATAAATATCCTTACAGTGGATCTTTCTGGGGTTTGACATTCTTCTCCTTCGTAATTTGGGCCACACATTGCTCTAGATTATCCTTGTTTGTTTCCAAAGCTCCTCTTAAAACCTAGAATCACAGGAGAGGAGAAGGTAGTCACAGAAAAGTATCGACACAACGAGCTACCAAACAGAGAAATCCTGCAGTATTATGCTGTCAAAGAAAAACCTTTCAAAGAAAGATGACAAAGACCTTTTGTTTCTACGCTGAATGGACTGCTGTTCGGAAAATGCTTACCGAGCTAGAAAAGGACAAGAAGAGTCAATTCATCTAAACTGGGCAAGTGTAGGAAAGATAAGGACTGATTAAGCTTACAGGATATGTGTTTATTGGAGTTCACACATTCAATAGCCTCATAGATAATGAACACCTCAGTAGTTTAGAAAGGGGCGTTTCTTTTGCTCTACTCT
Organism: Liparis tanakae; assembly: GCA_036178185.1. Classification (NCBI taxonomy): domain Eukaryota; kingdom Metazoa; phylum Chordata; class Actinopteri; order Perciformes; family Liparidae; genus Liparis; species Liparis tanakae. The sequence continues at coordinate 7,193,190 of CM070110.1, forward strand.
GTAGGACCACATAGTTTAAACATCAATAATCAGCAGTGAGATTCCAGATCTACAACAACAGATCACATGCTTCACCACCATCCAACCCTGGTGTCTTAATAGTGGCTCCCAACACACGGCTGGTCTAATAGCTCCAATATAACATTCTGGATTTATGACCCTATTAAGATGGTTACGGCCGGGTGTCAGTTCCACCCTTTAAAGACTGCTCGTCATCTCACCGTCCTGACCCGAACCGAACGGGAACACGAACAACTCTTTTTGGTGTGTTTTTTAAGAACTCACGTCTTTTCATTTTGATTAAGATATTTTAGATGCTTTTATGAGCCATTTCTGTCCTACAATACGTTACTGTATATCGTCAACTCAGAACATTCTTAAATTCCCAGTGCCTAAACTGAAAAGACAATTTATTTGGAACAACTTTCAAATTAATTAAAGCAAATCCTAAACTATTATAGGCTAAAAGTAGAAACTATTTTACTCTCAAATTATCAAAATTATTGACAGTTTGCAAATAATGGGTATATGTCATGTTGCATGTTTTTCAGCGTTTTCAGAACTCGGATACATAACAGTTGAACTTGAACATACAATAATAGCAACAGTCATATTGAAAGCTATTCGTAGAAAACAAATACCGATACTGGACTTTGTCCCGAAGCAATCGTTGGTATCTGAAACAAAACCATATCAATAACACATTACCTACTTCAGAAACAGTTTCTTACCTTGTTCTTTGATGACCTCAGAGAATATTCTACAACAGGACACAAGAGGCAGATTAATATATTTGAAAACATGTATACTAGGAACATGAGAAGAAAACTAGATTTGGAATTATTGAATTCACCGGCTTTCGTTGTCCTTGCAGCGCCAGGCTTGTATCCTGAACATATTCTCTGAAGCTCACATGTTCCCGTTGCCTGTCGGATGAACCACTTCAGCCAGTATCTCAGGACGGACGTGTAGATGTACGTCCAGATATACCCCAGCATCTTCTGCAACATGGGCGGAGAAAAGACATCGGCCATGTGAATTCAAGCAGACAAATTCAACTCAGCTTGCCATCAGCTATGAACAGTCCTGTGCCTCGGGTTATTGGTACCGCTTTTATTTTTATTATAGAATGATATACATGTTCTGGCGAATCACGGATCAGCAAAACACTATGCAGTATAGATTACAAAGTCAGCATGTGATCGAAGCCAGTGAACGGTCAAATACTCGTGCAAGGTGACCATTCTAAAAGCCTCCTGACATGGCTGGAGGAAGGCATACTTTGCTAAAGTAATACCACAATGGTCTAAACATTCTCAAATAAAACTTTAAAAGAGATAATCACATTTTTAAATGTAAGATTTATTGACACGTCGAAGCTGGAGCTGGAAGCAACTAATACTTATTTACATTATCTGATTAATTTGCTGATATATATAAATATATATATATATATATATATATATATATATATATATAAAATATATTTATTAAATTAAATTTACAAATATCTTTTTAAACAACAATTTACATTTGAGAAGCTGGAGTTTTTTAAAATTAGTATAATATACAATTATATGATATACAATTAATCGATTTAACATAATAACTATATTTGACTTTTGACTTTTGCCTTATAGCAAATAATCACATTTAACCAGCTGTTCGTACAAACAAAAGCTAACTTTGCACGATGTAGTGTAGTAAAATAGAAGTAGAAGTGAAAAGTAGCATACAGTAGTAAAGTACACGTGGATCCGGAGAGTAAATGTACTTCGACTCTCACCATAACGTCATTATCGTGACGGAAACACGAGCGTCTGCCAGCAGAGACACAATAGATGAGTGGGTCAGCTTAACGTAGGAAACTTCTTAACATACACATATGAAACCAATAATGACACGGGTTAATTACTGTGAATAGAGAGCAGCTAATAAGACGGGGGTGGTTATAGTGATCAAGTAGCAGCTAATTAGACGGGCTCGTTACGGTGATAAAGGAGCAGCTGACGGGAGGAAACAATAGCCTGTGATCGCTAGCAAGAGCTGATGCTAACTTCAGACTTCTGGTTTTTAGGTTGAGATTAATATATTTGAAAAAGAGACTTAAGAAAACGGTCTGCCAACGCATTACCACACTGACAGCTGGTGGCCTCTGGCTTTAATAAGCTAGGTTAGGTTATGTCAACACGTCCAGACAGCGAGCGGAGACACACCGCTGCAGACAACAGGTTGTCATCGTATTCACCGACTGTTTGCTAACAGGAGCTAACTATGTTAACCTACATGTGTGGTCTCATTTAATATTATTTACGAGGAGAAATTCGCCGAGCTTGAGCTTACCTTTCTGTCGTAGAGACAAATATATAATTATATCCAATCGTGTCCTCGCTTAACCATTACAAGCGACTTTCCGTGTGGTGAATTAAGGTTAGCAACGCTTCTCTTGACAACAGTGTGGCTACGGTGCGTTCAGGTTCCGACGGACACGCAGCTGTTCTTGTGTAAAAGCACGCACCAAAGAAATGTAAGATATTTCAGATTACAAGCATTCTCTCATTCAACCATTAAGTTAACTTTCTTTTAACGTTTAAAAAAAAGTGAAGACACAAATAGCAGGCATACTCTCATAAACTTGGTTTGAATTGACTGTTTGTGTCAATTGACATGACGTCTTTGAATACAGCACAGGCCATCTTTTAGTGACAGTCTCTGTTTTCAACACTGTGACAGCGCCATCTACCGTTCATCCCGTAGTACTGTCTGCACCGCATGTATGATCACAGCTAGATAGGAAAGCAGACATCTCGTCCAAATACTATGTATTTTAAGCATTAGCTGGATAGTAGACTCACAATTAATCAACTGTACCTGTTTATCTGTAATGCACACACATTACAGATGAACAGAAGAGGACTGTCCCTTTTTTCTTCTTCAGATAAGTTTGATTTAAACTAATGGAACATCCTTCAGCCAATAGTTATACTTTCTCAATTTTACCACAAGATGATGCCAGATCCACACTATGAACGTCCATTTTTAAAACGGACCAATAATTTGGCTTCAAGTCTCCATTTCTCTATATAGATATAATTGACTCAGAGTGTTATACTTTCTGTGTCACTGTCATAATACATAAACAAACTGTTTACAATGCAATACATCACTGTTTTTATTTATCAGCTATGCAGCCTATTTTGAGCTGCTCACCAATGGTGCACTCAACTGTAATTAAGTTGTGGTCTACCTTTTCAACTAATCAGTCCCTCTGGGCTTTTAAGGGCTAGAGGTCTCCAATTACTGCATTCCAAGAGGAGCTCATATCTCAGACTCTGGCTATGCATGAAAAGTGAATCCCCAAAGTAACTCTTATATTATATTAAGAGCCTCGCCTGGGCCAAGCAAGTAACCTGTGATCTTGATGTTAGATCAGTTATACCAGCACTGACAGACATGACACAACACCATTTATATTGCACAGGTTTGGTGATATGTGTATTGAACACTTTGAATGTTGTGCTGTTGTCTCACTTGTCCACATAAAGGAGAGTGCCCTGCAGGTAGCCAGGACCAAACCAACATGTCCTCCAAATGAATGACAGTGCCTAAAACCCACATAAACTGTCCCTGATCCTGGTCCCTGTCAGCAGGATGCCATTTGTAAGATCCTTCCAAATTGAATCGTGCATCTTAATGTGCAGTGTTTTCTGACATTACTATAGTTTATGGGCCCTGTGGGCTCAAAATGCAGATAATGGAGAAGAAAGGAGCAGTACGCAATCCCTAAATGGAGATAGAGAAGTTTACTAAAATATACCACAGGGTCAAAACCAGTTGATGTTCAGTTTAGTCGGCATGTTGAGATCTACGGTCCTCCGTGTCTCTGGAGGAAGCTGTCCAAAGGTTCACAAATGGCCGTGATATTGTTAACAAAACAGTCAATTAAAATTAAAAAAATACTTCTGGTCAGCATATAGAGAAACTAATTGTGCTGATTTCTCTTTCCAGGAATGTTTTGTCCAAACGCACTGACTGATAGCCTTTACAGGGAACCAATTATGTTCATATATGGTAGAATGGCTTCAAACCACTGAGGTGTCTCTAATTGCCTTTCCTGACATGATCGTATGGTGTGCTACCAGTTAAGGCATGCCACTGTCCAATTTGAAAAATGTCTCTGCAGCGGTGAAATGCATTCAATATTTACAATATCTCTTGATGACTCATAGTTCTAATGGGAAGTATTTATTTAAACGTCTCATTATCTTATCGTATGTGTTGCAAACCTTAACATGTCTTTATAGCAACTATTCGGTCGTTCACAAAGGGAAAGTTATATATATGTGGATCAGATATTCACATAAAAGTCAGCTGAACTGAAATAGCTGCATCTAGAGCAGGGCTCATATTTTATTAACCTCCCCATTGTATAAGTTATATATTCACCTAACAGACCTCTAAATAAAACTCAGAGTACAATTTATTTATTCGGCAGATGTTTGGAGATTGTGTCTTATCTACTCAGAAACATAATCGGACATTCCCCTCATACAGCACACACACTAAGGTCTTCTAAATCCAAACATAAATACAAAGAGATGCAGCAAATTACATGACATGTGCTATTGATGGCTGCATCTGCTGCTAGGATCTCGTAGTAATCAATTGTAAATGGGTCCGTGTACGATGTGCGGCTCCTGGATGACTGCGGCTGATGCTGCACTGCCTCCATCCTCCCCCTCTCCCCCCTCTCATCCATTCATCTGGTTTACTCTCCTGCACCATGTTGCCTGCGCTGGACCAGTTCAATCTGGGATGGCACACACACATACCACGAGAGGTCCATTTTGTGAAAGGTCCACTTTTTCTAGGCATGAAGCAAGGAAATCCTAATAAAGAGCTCAGAGACGGGATCCGTTGGTCGGACCGCGGTGACTCATTGCGCACGGCCAGTCAGTCAGGGGGGCTTGAATGTTGCGCTTCGCAGTTTAGGATCGATACCTTTAAAGAGCCATTGTGGAAGGCGTGGCTTGCTGTCACCGACATAGAGTTGGTTTTCCATATTCATTTCTAGGGGTTTAGCCTCTTCTCACTGACACGGACGCGCAAGCGGCACCCCGAGGAACGCGGGACATATAGCGCCTCTCAAGGTAAGTGCACCCTCCTCTTCCTCTTTACACTGTGGCTTCCTTTGTGCCAGATGTTTATATTTGTCCGCAAGGTCATATCAAATCAGCAAACACCAGTGGCCTCTGTGATATGCTGGGGTGGGACAGGGCTGCTGGTGTATGGGCTATAGAGATCCTAATTGGCCCGAATAGGTCGTGTGCATCACTTGGATGCATGCAACGCTGTGCATGAACTCACATTCTGCACACAGTGTGTCATTTCTAAACTGTTGCAGGCAAATTGCAGGGCGTTTTATTGTTGAATATCTAATTCCCAGGCAGGATATGCTTTACATAAATATTTGCACTTTGACAACAGACACGCAGATGGGTGAGAGAGCAGAGAACAGAGCGAGCTGCCTGTCTGTAACCCAAAACCCTATTCTGAGTCACATTTAAACATTATTATTTCAGGTTTTTTTTTATTCTTAAAAAATATGATCTGACCATTAGACAATATATATTGTTTGTTGTTGTTTTGAAAAGAGAGTAACTGAAAGGACGAAGCTGGGTTTAAACACCTTATGATTTCACTGATGAGCTGCACAGTATGCAGAATGGAAGATTATCATATGTCCCTGAAAGGGAAATGGTCAACTTGCTCCCTGTGGACTAGTGAATAATCAATTGTTGATTCGTCCTCGTCTCTGGATGAAGCCTTGGCTGTTCTTTATGATTAACGTCTTGATCACAGCACCAATAATGTGTCTGACTACAACGAATCAGATACTCCAAACGTCTGCTGACACATTACTTGCGGGATTGGCCCAGATGCTTTGACACTTTTAGGAGATAATTCATCTGGTCTGAGATGAAGAGATCTGTCAAACTGAAGGTTAAATGCTTATTTATGTTGGATTGATTGGAGATTAAAGATGATCTGAACACACGTTATTGAAGATGGCACATCTTTTGGGTTTATATTCCGCTAAACGTGGCATGACAGAAAAAGGGGTTGTTAAATTCAAGATGAATAATTGTTTTCCGGCAACACTAAGTATTTGGCATTTTGCAGGATTATTTGATAAATTTGTCTTAAACTGAAATTGTTTAGTGTACAATTCATAATAGAACACAGTATGAACACTTATATGGATATAACCACCAGATCACATGGTTAGCCCCCCTGTGTTAGCAACAAAGAGGACTGCATGTACTGTCATACAGTTACAGTGATTAATCTGGGTAACACATAATTCTACCATTCTTAATCCAAAACATCCAGCTAGTATCTGACAGCACTTTCAGCCTACATGTCAAACACATTATAAGTTATAACATTGCTGTAAACTTTGTTTCAGTTACAGAAGTTATGTATATGCTCCCCCCAAGTTATTCTTATTATTTTGTTACTCGTACAATTGGGTCAGGCTCATCTTAAATTGATTTGGCTCCTTTAGTGGACATTTATAAGTTATTCAAATCAAAAGGTGACACTATCTTACACTTCTTTAAATCATGTTTGAAGTTAGGTTAGCCTCTAATCACATGCAACCTTCAAAAACCTCAAACTACATTTACAGTAACCATCACATTTAAAAGAAATATACTTGTTAAAAAGATGAATACGCTCCACATTGCTATATGATCTGGACCCAGTATGTTTATATATATATATATATATATATATATATATATATATATATATATATATATATATATATATATATATATATGTTGCATGCTATGACTAATTAGATTATTAGGCTTGCAGCTACATACATGAATCTTAATTTAAAGCAGCAGATGAATTAGGCAAGTACGGGTCATTGATTTTTCTGGTGCTTTGCCTTAATTCTAACAAGGGTTATTTAAATCAATGTTAATGACTGTTCAAAGAAGCCACCTGGAATGCTTTATAAATGTAATTTAAACAGGCGTATCTTGGCCCGGTTTATTGAGTGAATGTGACTTCATTATTTTAGTCTAAACCAAGATTTAAGTCTCGTAAAAATGAAGCTCAATCATTATAAATAAACTATGTCTATTTCTATTTTCCTCCTTTAGGGAATCACACAAGGTTACTGATATTGTACATCTGCGTTCATCTTTGGATTACGACAAAACCAGGCATGGGAACCAACCCAAAAAGGACAGTGACAGTCCAGATGCTGCCTCAGCTGGCTGCGGTGGACACGCAAGGCATTAATAAGGAGCCAAATGCCAACTGGGTAAAGGAGCCCAACCTCAAACTCTCTCAGGTGTGTCCAAAATCCACCCTCACTTCTCCTGACTACAAACAGGACAGCTCATCTCTGACTGCTTCTTCTACTAACACCGCCCCACACACCTCAACAAACGCTTCCAAGGGAGGGGAAGCAGTGTCAGAAAAAACAGTACCAACTAATGGAAACCAGACAGGTCGAGACCAACAGATGCAAGACCTGTCTCCAACAGGCCACGGAGAGGCAGGAGGCGACCAGAGAGATTCAAATGATAATATAAAAATGCTAAGCATGGCTGATGAAAAGGATATCTGCATGGCTGGTGTGTCGCCCGCTCTTCCGGTGTCAAAGGTCGACATGCAGACCAATGACTGCAGAATAAAAACGCAGAACGCAGCAGAGGAGGAGAGTGCAAAGCTGATACCCTCAGCCACACCACGAGTGGACAGTAATAAAAATGTTTCCCCTAATAATCAAAATCTTAACAGCGCCTGCGATTTAATGCATACGACATCCGAACCGCAACGCGATAACGAAGGGAACCTTTTTGCTCCCAAAGACAAGGACACAGCTGTACCACAGAAATCTCAAGAGCCTAATCATATACGGAGCTGCGCACACAGCGCCGTGAGTCTGCAGGAAGCAGCCAATCCTAAACAAAGCATGGAAACTCCTGCAGCTCCTCTTTGCTCCACTGCACCTTTGACTAGGAGCAAAGATGCAGAGGCCGGGTTGACACATACGACTTCAAGTTCAACCCATCAAGAGAAGGATTTGCCACCATTGAAGAAACCATACGTCTCCTCAGATAAACATCAGCCTGTGTCCTCACAGGCGGACTCCTCCGTTCTGCCCCAGGCTAAACAAACCATGCCGGCAGATGGACAGGTGGCTGAGGAAGCCAGCCAAACCGACACAGCTGTCTTTGAAGCGCAGCAGCACGGCAAGCAGTACAGGGAGGCTTCGACGATGACCGTATCCCCTTCATCTGCGCCGGTCAAGCAGTGTCATGATATGGAGGTCCAGGCGGTGGCGAACACGTGCAGCAAGGCTGTGGCCACGAGTCCGAGTCTGCTGCCTTTTGCGGTGCCTCGCAGGCTGAGCGGCGGTTTGTCCCCCAGGGAGGCCGCGCAGAGCCTGGCTGTAGTCTACCAGGTCGACGGGGGCGTGGCAGTACAGCAGATCAACATGAGCGCTCTGTCCGCCTCCACTGATCCAAGGTCAGAGAGACTCACTGTTGAGGCAGAGATGTGCCCCGACCTAAATGTTAGTGCAGTTTTCCACTCAGAAGCTTTGTCCCAGCAGCAGGACAACAGACTGGGAACAAAGCCTAAAGACCCAGAGGCAGCTCTCTGCAACACCCAGCCTGTTTATCAAATCAACATTGATCACAGCCACCACAAGGAGCATGAAGAGACGGGGAACTCACAAAATATAACAGGGCTGCAGAAATCTGCAGCGAAAACAGCCAATGCCGAAGCTCTAACTCTCAAATCAGGAACACCCCCAGAGATGGCCGGTGCTACCAAGCCTGGAACTGCTGTCAGTCCCAATGCTGCGCCGTCACTAGCTGCTGTTACAACCAAGCCCAGGCAGGCCTTGCCAACAACAACAACAACAACAATAACAAAAACAACAGCAGCAACAACTAACACCACATCAAAGCCAGATTTAACAAAAAGAAAGAAAGCTGAAAGTCCTAAACAAAAGGCTAAAAGTGGAGGTAAAGCCCAGAAGAAGGAGGCAAAGACAGGCAAACAGAAGATGGAACCGGCGAGGAAAGACGAAGAGGAGGACGAGAACCAAGAAAAGGGCATCCACGATGTCGTATGGGACGAAGAGGGGATGACTTGGGAGGTCTACGGGGCTTCTGTGGACCCAGAGTCTCTTGGTTTTGCCATTCAGAGCCACTTGCAGTGCAAAATCAAGGAGCAAGAGAGGAAACTGACCGCCCAGACTTCCTTCAAAAAGTCGGTCTCTGGTGCCGACTCTCCGGGACCCGTCAGCGTGAGCAAAAGGAGGCAGCAGAACATTTTCCGGTCAATGCTGCGAAATGTCAGACGACCCAACTGCTGCATGCATCCCCCTCCCTCCTCCGTCCTCGAGTAGCACAGCGCAGAGGAAGCAAGGGTCAAACGCCAACCTTTTTCCTAGAGGTCACAATCGTTGTCCTCCCTTCGTCACGATTACAATGCCAAGTGAAAGCATTAACCGGTCAACGATTCCCTGTATGAAAGTATACTGGAATGTTGTAGAATAATGAGTCAAACTGTTTGGGATTTATGTGATCAAAGAAGGTAGAAATTAGAAATATAAAATGAATAACCCAAGACTTATTTTCTAGAAAAAGAAATAGCTGAAGGAGGACTTCCTACAGTTTTAAAATAACAGAGGCAATAATAGTGAAACGCATGTATATTAGTTACAATAACAGTTGGACTGAAGTCCAGAATTTGAGTGTAAAAAGGCATCATGAGGGAGATGTACTACTTGCTGTTGGAATATTTGTGCAAATGTATTAAACTAAAATCTTATTGCATTCGGTGTATTTGGTATATGTTCCTGAGGTGTTTTTTGGGGCCCTATATTTATAAGATTGCTGTGAGTGATTACGTTGTGCAAAAAAGGGACTGTATTCATACATGCGCTGTTTAATCTCGGTTCTTCGTTGGTTTTCTATTAAAACAACAACAAACTAAGCTTTACATATTAATTTCTGACCACGAATCCCTGTTCAGAGGATTTTAAATATTTTAAATATTTTTTTGATGGTTCAGCACAGTAGGGTTCAACTGAGTTGTTCATAAAAAGAAATAAAAATAGATAGAAAATGTCTGGGGATGTGAGAGCAGCAGGAAACATCAACGAAATCCACAGGAGTTACAAGAGAGCGGCAAACTGCAGCTGAGACTCAAGGTGCAGGATTGTAGAGAGCGTTGGATAACGCTTAATGAGACAGGTTCACACCTCTGACGAGGCCATGATGTTCGTTCAGAGGCAAAGGCTAGTGAGCATCTTTTCTTTTGATTTACCAAGATAATTACACCTCAAGTCTGAAAGTATAAGATTGTGAAGGTATATGTACAGGGTTCATACACATTTTGACCAATTTATTTCCATGATTTTTCCGTGACTTTAAAGTATACTATGTTCATCGCTCAGAAGAACAATACATTTCCACATTTTCCAATGCGCCCTCAAGCCTGCTGGACAAGATGCTGACATTTAATTGGCTGAAGAGTCAGAAATATCGTGAATCCTAACTTTGCAGAAAGTGTCACAGGAGTATGAGCGTGGACCCAACAGCACGACTCAGGAGACAGAACTGCAAATAAAGATCTTTACTCAGAGAATAATCAGGAACTGAACACTCAGAAATATATCGACACAATATCTAACGCACAAGGGCTGGGGTTGGAGAACACAAGACAATCTGGCAGAGGACAAGTGCGTCTGACTGTGTGATCTACCTGTGGGTCAGTGGGTAGCAGGTCAGTCTTTCAATCAGGGGGTTGGAGGTTCAATCCCCACCTTAGTCGATGTGTCCTTGAGCAAGATGCTTAATTGCTCCCTGTAGCTGTGTCTACTGTGTATGATTGTCACTTTGGATAAAAGCATCAGCTAAATGACATGTAATGTTAAAGTGAGGAGACCTTAGTAGACAGGGACTAATGAGGCAATGGGCATGAGGTGAAGGGGTTGACTGGGGAGTGATCAGCAGCAGGTGAAGGGACTTAATCTGAAGAGATAGGAAGCACGATTCAATGTTTATATTGTTGTGCTTTGTAGATAGGAAAATGTCACCAAAAAAGAAAAGAAAAAAAGAAAAACACCCAGAATAGTGTGTCAACTGTAAATGCAGCACAATCTCAGTGTGAGATTGTCTTATGGTATTTAATTAAAGCTTTAAGGTTAACTGTCTGAGTTCTGCTTCATAATGTTCCTGCAGGATTTCCAGCATCCATTGTTCAGAGTAATAACGTCATAATAACATAACATGGAGCATTGTATTAAAAGACTTTGCTTTGACCAAAACACTTCATAATGGAGAGGAATATTTCCAGAAAACCATTCTTTGATTGTGAACTCTCCCTTTCAGTGGGAATTTACCCGTCCTGACTCGTGAAATGCTGATTGCAGGCGACTGCTGAAATTGTTGTAACAAGCATGTCACTTCCTGTTACTACCAGGATGATAACAAGGGGAAGGCGGTAGGGTGGGGTTTGTGTGTGTGTGTGTGTGTGTGTGTGTGTGTGTGTGTGTGTGTGTGTGTGTGTATGTGGGGGGGGTTCTTATATTCTCTGTCACAACCTGTTAAGAGCAACGCAAACTGAAGGGCCTAATCTTCATTCCTTTTATCTACCAGGATCAGAGGACAACATTATGAAGTTGTACTTTTGTCTCATCTTACCTGTTCAGATTTGTGTTGGAACAAGAATGTTTCTGAAAGCAGCAGCGACCTCCATGACTTCTTTAGTCTTATTTAATACAAGTCTTATCCCATACAGAGTCAATAAAGGGTGCCAGGCTGACATCACTAATCTGTGGAATCATATTTAATGCATTCACCCTCAGGCTGATTAACCTCTCTCTCCTCTTCATCTTCCAGTCGAGGTCAGTTTCTTATTTACACATCGACTCTGTCCCTCTCTGTGTGCCCAGTCTCCAGCCTTAATTCAGATTCTTTCACCCTAGCTATAACTTACTACTGTTTTCATCTTTAATAACCCCACACTCACAGCGCAGTAATGCCTGACTCCCATTTGGAAGTGCAGATTAGATTTGATCGTTGGCTGTGGTAGGCACATACGATATATTCCAATGACAGGGAACAAGGAGAAGGACTTCAAAGGTACATGTACACTTACCACCCATCGCTATCAGAGGACAGGGTTCAACTTGCTTTCCATATTTAACTCAACGGCTGTGAGCTCCATGTCCTTGACAGGTATTTTAATTAAGAAACGCCCTTTGCCACACAACTGGTTTGGTCCAATCTCATAAAAGGTGAGGATTTAGGAACGCTCAGAAGTAATTTCTTCAAATTTAGCAAAAACATCCACCTGGATTTAAGGATGAACTGAGCAGCATTTGGTGGTCACAGATTTAAAGCACAAAACCTATAACCCATAACAATCTGCTGTCATAAATGTTTTCATTAAATATATGTGTGACAGCTCAACACTAATACTCAGATGGAGAGCTAAAGTTTTACCAATTAACAAGGAAACTCCCAGGCTGTGGCGGAAGCTACAATTAAAGCCGGATAGTCCGCAAGAGGCCGCAGGAGCTGTTCCGATAGGTGGTGGTTGAGGCCACATTTAAACATAGTATTTACAGAAAAGAATATTTCTGCCCCTCCGTTTTCAAAAATAACGTTGTACACACAAAGTTGTTTTCAAAAAAGTTTTTGTTTATATGAACCCGCATAAATTAAATACGCCGTCCGCATATGTCCACATAGGACGCTCACGTGACATGAAGCATTTTTAGTCGCATACTGTGACGTTTGACAACCTAAAACTCAGTTTGACCTAGTTCACACGCAAACACAAAAACTGAGTTTTCAGAAATCTCCACTTTGGCCGGAGTTTTTAGAAATGATCGTTTTTAGAAATGATCGTTTTCCATGATAAAACCTCAGTTTTTGTGTAAATGAAAGGCCAAAACGCATGAAAATATACGCGTTTTCCCATCGTGTAAACGGGGTCTGAGGAACCGGGGTAGATAAACAGCAGGGTGATTAGTTAATTGACGGCAGCTTGGTTCCTTGGCCAGGTGAGGTTGATCTAATCAAGGAGCCAGGAGGAGAGCAGTCTGCAGCCTGACCGTGACAGGAGCCCCGTGAGCCCAAGGGCCTCCTCTGTCTCGCACTGAGATATTGAAACTAATGGCACGAGTTCTCTGGCAGGCAGTCGGGATCCAGAGAAACTGTCACGCAACGCATGAAACAAACTGGTATTTTAGAGTTGCTTGAAAGATTTTCTTAATTAGTTTATTTTTATAAAAAATAGAATCTCTGGATCTCAAACACTCAGCATGTGTATCTCAGTAATAATCCTCGGAGTCTGGTGAGAATTCATGGCAGCTTCAGGAACTTTGAGCTATAATTGAAGTCCTACCGATAAGTTTCTGTCCCAGTATGGGGATTTGAAATCTGCTTGCAGTGACCTAGTTAGCCCAATTCACACATTATCTTGTTCAACTCATAGAAACCCTTATAGAAAGCCTGCAGATGCTCCAGCACTTTCCCTCATCCAGGATAACTATCATCCACTCGCAGAGCATTTGTGGCGATATTAGATCCTTTTTTTTAATCATGGCTCTGAAAGTTAATTGCCATTTACAGATCATATTTTGAGACTGTGGAGCGGATAATTATTGGGGGCTGGTGATCATAGTGTTGCCATTCAATTCTGCATAACAAAGGTTTCAAAACATATCCAGAGATTTAACTACTGACTGGTGGAAACTTTGAATGTAGGCATTTTCAACCATTTCTGTGTTAATTTTCACGATGTTCTTTTAATTTTCCTGTTCTCTATCAATGCAATACCTGAGCCTCCCTAATCCCCTTTTTTCTACAGACTTCCAAACCTCTGCATCCCATTCTTTCTGTCTTTGACGATGATATCATAACAAAGCCCTCAAAAGCTTCTGCTTGCCTCCACTCTGCAGGACATTTCCTGTAAAATGGTCTTCTACGGCTCTTGCCTTATTCATCCTCCGCATCGTATCAGAAAGATGGCAATGAAGCTCTTCTTCCTGATGGCCGCATCATTCCCAGTGGAATATGTGGCCTACATTTGTTTGTAGTGCAGCGCTTGGCTTTGCCACTCTTCCTTTGTCAAACATTTCCAGTTCTCTGCGGCATGCCTCCTTTGTTTCCTCCGACATCGACTGTTTTGTCTTTATTCTTTCTGCATGTCTCTCCTTCCTCTCTTGGTTTTCTCATAAATACTGTACATGTATTCAGCAATGTAGAGTTCATCATTCATTGCTCACCATTCAGCTCTTAGCACTTTGACCTTCATAGCGGAGCACACATGTGCACAAGATGGACACACACACACACACACACACACACACACACACACACACACACACACACACACACACACACAACGGTCACCTTCACTGCATGGCTTCATTAGAGACGGTCTTATTATGGCTGACAGATGTGCCCATAAATTATACAGCTCCACTGTTTGAGTAGGAAGATCCAAAACAAACACTGAACACTGATAGAGATGAAACAATATGAAAGAGAATAGATAGATAAAGAGACATCATTATACATATTTATATACTCTAACTGTTGACAATGTCTTCAATAAGAGATTTCTGCCATCACACTGGCTAAAGAAGGATTTCTCCTGTAATTTTTGTCATTTCCATGCAGCGATAAGCATCTATTGTTTCATCAATAACGTTTGTTGCAGAGAGAATTTGGAAGGAAAGTCTTTATTTTGATATCAATGTAAATAAATATCTTCAAGGTGAAACACTTCAGATTCTAATTTACACAAAGTGAGTCTGATAAAGCCACATCAAGCGTCTTTGTATTTGGCATTCGGACTGTGACGACCCCTCCCTTCCTCTAGGGGTCTGGGTCCTCTTTGCCGTCTCTTTGTCTTTCAGCTGATGAGCCGCTCCAGAGCCTGCTGGGAGTGGCGGCTATAAAGACACAACACCTGAACAAGGAGGCTGGTCTTTGGCTGGTACTTCTGTTTTGGTGTAAATACATGTCTATGCATAAGGTTCACACTTGTCTGGTCTCCCTTCATGTTGCAGCCTGTTATACGGCCCGACACAAAGATGCTTTCTGTGGAACTCATTCGCTCTGACTGCACTGCTTATTATTATGGGGGGCGGTTTAGCTCAGTGGGGAGAGTGGTCGTCCCGTGACCGCAAGGGTTCGATCCCCGCTCTCCCCATAAGTTGCAGCCCGAAGTGTCATTGAGCAAGACACTGAACCCCCCAGCTGCTCCCCGGGCGCGGTGCTTCACTGCAGTCCACTGCTCCTTCATAACGAAGGATGGGTCAAATGCAGACACGAATTTCCCCATTGTGGGATCAATAAAGTATACATTATTATTATTAAAACAGCGTGTGCTACTTTGCATTGCCTGCAATACTGCGAAGGAAGTTAATCCTCCTTTTTTATTGTTTTGCTACCTGACAGGCAGAGAAAAAAACTATTTAATATGTGAAAGAAACACTTTGAATATACATAACAATTATGATTTAGACTCTTAGTGTTGTTTGTATTGTCAAATCTATTTCCTTATGTGACAGTCTAAAAGGGGAATGATGCAGAACTCTGCTGCGTTGACAATAAGGACGAGTTACATGTTACATTTATTTTAAAGTCCTGCCTTTGGTTAGCTCTCGCATTTATTTCAAGACTCTGTTTTACTTGTTTTGGTAGCAACTATAATTTATTTTCTAATTTTTATGAACCTTTTTGTTAACAATCGAAAAGCAATATAATGAAATAATAATATTTTATGACTGTCAGCTCATTGTTAAGGTGTCGAGCCACAGCTTTACTCTTTTGGTTTACTTTCACTGCTGTCATAGCAACATTGTAGCAGCAGAAAAGCAATTCATAACTGTCTGTTTGATTGATTAATAAATGGTGTTTTAAAGCGTTGTCCACGCTTTCAAATTGTCCACATTAACGTTCCAACACGATGATGACACCTTTACTAATGTATGGTTTGAATACACAAAACATATTACAGGCAGCTTATTAAATATCCACCATCTGTATGTTTTTCATCGATAAATGTGAATTCACAAAATACAAAAAATAAGAAAACACTGAAGACATAAAGCCAGTGCAAATATTGTCCTCGGGACCTGTGGTCAAGGCCCTTTGCTGATTTCAATCTGACTATCAATACCGTTCATGCTGAGTGTTGTAATGAAAGAGCTATACATAAGCACCTAGTCATCAGTTTTTAAGATAATGAATTTGCTGCTTACAGCTGGGGAAAATGTAGTGAGAATAAAAGACACAGCAGTTGATTTCCCAACTGCAGGGCAATCAAAACAAATTGGACTTAAGATACTCTGATGTCACATAATCTAAATAGTTTTTTCATATCTTTATAAACTGTCAGGTCAATATTTAAATATTGGGACATATTTCTGAGGATTGGTGAACAATTATCACATCAAATCTCAAAGCAGCTGTTCTGTGCCACCGGTGACTGGTGTGTTGTTCACCTTACATTTCAATCAGTTCACTTATATATCCATTAGACTTCTTAATCGGGATGCCGGCAGTATCAATACTCATTAACTAGTTGTTATGATACTTTATTATTCATGGCTCTTTATATCCCGCCACACAGTATGGCCAGAGAATCTCCAGAGGGGCTCAAGGTTCATCTCAGCTGTCAGAGTTCAGATAGTGTTGGTAATAAGCAGGTGAATTGTTGGACGAGGTGCAGTTTATTGCATCTTCCTCGGCTGTGAGCACGATGGATGTGGAGAAGGCTCGTCGTGGATGTGGGGGTATAAGCACCCTGGAAAAGTGTCTGATATTTCTCTTCGTGGCCATGACCGGCGCCTGCATCGCCCTCGTGGCCGTCTCTTTCACTGAGAATGTTAACGATTCTCCTCATGCAGAAGGTGAGTGTGTTTACATGCATTGCCAATGTTCTTTGAAGGCTGAGTCTTTAAAACATAATTATGACACGATGGCCAGATGCAGAATTAGAGGTTTCTGGGCCTCGTTCGTGTCTTCAGACACACTGTGTAGTGTACGGTTCAGCTTGGAGGGAAAAATACAAGGCAAGATAAGACAGTGACGGGTCTGAAGTAAGAGTGAGGCCATCAAGGATTGAGCCACAGTGTTTTGTACTTATTTCCAATACATACATCCAATATTTCGTTAACACTTTATAAAATGAGTAAAAAGCACTGTTGCTCTCAAAATGTCACCGTTTCGTTTACATAACAGAACGATATTTTCTATCTAAATGAGAAAAACAAATGTTTTTTTGCTCTCCTTTTTATGTTCTAAAAAGCCTATAAATACACAATAAAATAAGATGACAAAAAATGTTTCAACTGAAATTGAAAAGGCCTATATCTGAGCTGATGAGCTGATGTTAGTAGCACATTAATAGCTAAGTTTTGAGTTTTTCTCTATCAGAGTCCATGCAAAGTAGAAGCTGTTTCAACTGCAAAATAGACTCTAACTTGCTATATTTTACTTATGCATTTCATAGTAACAAGGTTTGTTCTCTGTCAAACGTTTCCAGGGCCAAAATCAGGGTGTGGTGGTCTTCAGGAGCTGACTGGAGAGTCGGGCACCTTCACCAGCTTTAATTACCCCAATGGCTACGACAATGGAAAGAGCTGCACCTGGCACATCACTGTGGAGCCTGACAAGGTGACATGGATCAGCATCACTGCCAAGCATGCATCATTAAACGTTGTAGCATTACTGCCCCAATTAAACTTTCCTACACCCTTCGTGTAAGCTCCAAAATAATATAAAATTAACTAATTACGTATTACGTTTCACGTGGAGAGGAAAGGGACATTTTCTGGAACGGTTCCAAAATAATTTCCCTCCAGAACCCAACACATCTGTCCCTCTTTCTTCTTTACAAGACAATCAGAGCAAAGTCATGTCTCTATTTCGGGCAGGTTAATAGTGTGTGTGTCATGGTGTCTAGTTTGTTACTGTTGGGGAAACTGTCTTATGTGAGGCCAACTAATGGAGGACAGCTGGGATGAATGCAGGAGAGCTGAGGAGAATGAAGGAGACGAGTCATCCATCTGTCCGTGACACAGCCTTGTCTCCTTCATTCTCCTCAGCTCTGCTCCCCTACACCCATAGCACAAAACGAAATCCGTGATTCTTCTTTCTGTTTGCATGGCTGCCTCCCTCTCTGCCAGCCGGATGCAGAGGCTGCTTTCCTCTTTGCCTTTAAGTCTCTAGCTCACTTTTGCACAAAAAAAAAGAAAAAGAGGCAGAAATATGCACAGAGAGGCACACACTCACACATATTTGCTTATAATTCACAGAGCCTCTTTTGCCTTTCCCTGCCTGTCTCTTTAAGCGATTTCTCAGGTAAAAAAAAAACAAACAAGATAAAAGAAATACCTCCTTATGTTTCCTTTGCAGGTGATCCAATTGTGGTTTGAGGAGTTTGCTTTGGAGGCAACCCAGCTCTGCACGTCAGACTTCATCACGCTGAGAGACTCTCTGGGAACCATCGGTACAAATCTCTCATTACAAGTCCAAATTAAGTGGGAGAAGAATGAAAGATGGCTGGATGAATGGATGAACACGCCTCCTCTTTCAGTCTGCAGACTCATCTAGAGAGCCACACAGTCCTGCTGGTCCACTGCATACAGCTCACTTACAATAACAGTTCAAAGCAGTGCAAGCAGTGGACCACAAACATCTTTCATTTCGGCTCATAGGAGACTATTTTGAAGTCGTAGCCCCCATTTAGTGTACAAATAAGGGGGGGGGGGTGTTGACACATTTGTAAAGTGGCCAATCTTCTTTTTTTTTATTGCAGGTGAATAATGTCTAAAATAACATCACGTTTGTGTGGTATTTGTAGGTAAATACTGCGGCTACACCAAACCAAAGCCGCTGGTGTCCCTTACAAACCATCTGTGGGTGTACTTTGACACCAATGACAGAAAAACAGACCAAGGTTTCAAGGCTCATTACAAAACCGTGGATACAAAGCTCGCACCAGGTAAGAAGATGAGTGGAAATCCATTTTAGAAACTGTCTTTGGCTCTGACGTACGGTTGGACGTCCGTCTTATAGTATATCACTGCCCCGGAAAGCAATATTATAGAAGAGGGCGCCGTATGAAGAGAGCCATAGGAGAAGGGAAATGATAAAGGGTGTAGAAAGGTGGGGGTGGAGAGGTGTATTGTGGTTATCCTTGAGGTGTTTGTGGGACTGAAGTGCCCTTCATTCCTGCTGCCAGAAATAGCCGGGGCTGGTGGCTTTCTCCAAGGTGACCAGGGGGCTCTGATGACCCCCAGCTTCCCTGAGCAAAACTACCAGAGTGGAGCACTATACCAGGTACATACACACACATGAGCAAGGAGACACACAAAAACTGCATAAATACATATTTCAATCTGAATATAAATGACCAGGAGCATATATTTTCTGGAACCAGTTGAACTATTTTGTTAGGAATATTTTACTCAAAGCTGCTATGATTTACGTTTTTATATAAAATGATCGATCACATGACTGCATGTATGTTAAATGGGCTTATGCCACAAACACACCGATAACTACAGTTGATGTAACCGTTACTCATTAGATGAATCAAGCCAATCAAGTTGAATGTGGTTGCAAGTTGTTTTTCATTACCTCTCTGTTAACAATAGCGTTGTTCTTAAACTACACTGACCAGATGCATTCAGGTTTCAGCTGATGTCACTTAGAAATCTGTGCAAATTAAATCTATTGATCGCAAAAGAGTATCAGTTTAGAGAGGGAAACAGATGATTTTATTCTTTTTTCTAGACTAGAAGATTGAGTTGTGAATTGATAATGCACATTAACTGCAACGTAATACTCAGAAGGTGTCCTGAATTATCTACCTTACCACATTTAGAGTGCCAGTATTCACTAGCACGCCCCAAAGAACCTAAAGATTTCAGATTAGCACCATAAAGTAAATCCATGAGCTATGAATCACATCACAGTCATCCTGACCACACATGTGGTCAGGATGACTGTGATTAATGCGTCTAATTAAATCCAAGTAGATTCTAATGTTAGGGTTTGCATGCTGCGTTCGGACGTGGATAGATGTCATTTGTCTGCATCATGATTTCATCTGGCTTTGCTTTAGCTCGAAAACCGACAGCAGAGTCAGTCATAAAATGAGTTATCTATCAGTGATGGTGTGTCAAAATACATGCGGTTCAAAAGGGGGGGGAGGATTACTTGGTGAAATCTATCTTTGCAGTAAATGATTGTCTGTTTGTACTTTATCTCTGTTGTATCAGTGGAGAATCACGGTGCCTGAAGGCGAGAGGGTTCGACTCACATTTACTTCCTTTGACCTGGTGCCGGAGGTCTGCGGAGACTTTGTTCAGGTCTACGATGGCCACAAGGCCGGCTCCTCTTTAATCAGTAAGCATGATATTACACATGACTCCAGTATGCGGTGAGGATTATAAGAGGAAAAGAAAAGCACTGTGCATGTATGAGATTAATAGGGTTTTTAAAATATACCACAATATTTTTACACATTAGCACAGATAATGTCAAAGCTGGGTGGGCAATTATAAAGCAAAGGGTTGGAATTTCAGAATAGACTGTGGCCTTCATTCAACATTAGCAATATCAAATATGCCCATCCCCTGAATAAAATATGAGCTCATTTAAAAATGTGAGGGGTTGTTCAATGGTTCTGGAGTCTATTTTAAACTTAATGAATCTAAATCTTACTGCATAGACTTTGTTGCTAAAGAAGAACAGATGAATTGAAAATCTTCTAGATTTAAATGTGTAACTGTTGTTGCTTTTTAACACAAATTTATATGATCCATCAAAGGTACATTCTGTGGAGGAGTGATCCCAAAGCCGGTGGAGTCCAGTGGCAACACCATGGTGGTCCGCTTCAAATCAGACGGCGATTTGACTTCGAAAGGATTCAGTGCAACTTACACCAAGTCCAGCCTTCCACCTGTTGTTACTACCACCCCCACCCCCACCACCACACCCAAACCCACCAGCACAGCCAAACCCACCACCACACCAACACCGACCACATCTTCTGGTAAGCGTAAACGTAAATGTTTCTGTTTGTTCCCCCTGAACACTTATAAATAAACCATCCAGGTTTACTCAGAATGTAATTACAGAGTTTGAATTAAAAGAATGCTCTATTTTTATATCATTTGAAATATACTATACTAATTCATATACTTGATTGCCCCACTACCAAAAAGCATCAATATCGATGTTGCTGAAGCAGCTTTCCATCATTTTTTTTATCGCAACCGTCATTTTTTTAGTAGACTTCAGAGCTACTTTATCAGACTACATAATCATCATATTGCTACAATCTATGAAGGTTGTTTCCTGGCCAATGAGAGCTTGTTGATACGCCTTACATAACCTTTATGGCTCCCCATGCAGTTTTCTCTGCAGCTCTAATCAAGTGACAGCTACTAAATAAGGACAGGAAGGTAAGTAGTCCAGTGCTTAGGAGTGGGGAGATCCCCCTTGAGTTGTAGCTATTCATCACTGTACTAAAGCTATTGGCAGAGAGACCAGTTCTCTCCATTGGCTAATTAAGGTACTACAATACATAATGGGGCACTTTTGGATCAAAGCGAGCTGGGCCTTATCAATTTAAAAGAATAAAAATAAGAAACTACTTTCAATGGTGGTTAGATGCACATAAAATAAAGCATGTATTGTCTGTTATTGGGCAGGAGGTGGTGGTCCAGTTATCCTTGAAGGACGTAAAGGAGTGATCCAGTCCTTGGGTTTCCCAAATCCCTATCCTGTTCATCTGAACAGCTCCTGGAGAATATCTGTGCCCAAAGGGTTCCTGGTTACACTGCAGATCACTGACATGGCCATCCCAGGAGCGACTGGACAATGCGTGGAGGACAAACTGGTCATCTCAGATAAATACAGCACGTTAGGTGAGCCACAGCATAATCGTTTACTCTTCCTCATGAATTACACTGATTCATTTACAGTTTTTTTTATAATGAATGTTGTACAGCAGTACCTTATACTGTTCTGACTCCCAAATACATTTCATATCATCTTATAAAATGCTTTCTCGGCCACATCTGTATCTTGTGAGATCTAAATAGCAGCCACTGTGAAGTGAAGGTTATAAACTCCCCTTCTTCTTGTATTTTGAATCTGGCCAATTAAAAAACCCAGACAAGCAGAGCCAACAAGCAACCCACCAAGCAGCTAAAAGGCCTCCGCCGACAAGATAACCTTGTTGCACCTTGCTAGACGAACCTCTCTGTTGCTGCAGAATGGCTCAATACCTGCCCCCTGCTGTAAAACTCTTGATTAAGATCTTCTCTGCAAAGAGCCCAGCCAACTATAAACGACCTCTCCTCATTAATTACTGCAGTGGCTGCAGTGAGGCTGATACAGTTTGTATCTAGTGCTGAGTTCTCAAGGACCTAAGCACTGAGGTACAAGCACACAGACACAGCAGGTGATGAGAGGGGCGCATCCTGTTATGTCAGGGGGGTTGAAATTATATGTGAAATGCAGAGAGAAAGGAGAAAAGCAGCTAAATGTCTGTTTTAGAAAACCTGATAAGTCTGAAAAACTAACACAATGTTTATTCTGCTAATTAAATCAACTAGTCTTGTAAACGGGCTAATGATATATAAGAAGTTGATCTAGTTGCACAAAAGAACAGCATCAAAAAAAGTGTATAGAAGCAGTATGTGCTATCTAGGGCTGCTCCCTTTCAGATGATTAGATGTTCTGCTCTTTAATACTGCATGACATACTTCGAGGAAGCTTACAACCACATCTACAGGGGGTGAACACATTTGTATAGTGTTGCTTTTGCATGATTCTTTGTTGGGTAACTGTAAAGATCTGTCTGTATCATTTTGAGTGCTATCTTCTTTGCTCAGAAGCCCTTTGGGGGGCAGTGTTTCCCCTGATTTTGTATTCAGTAACTGATGAAGTAAAACTTGCAGAAAGTATAGTCACCTTCATTTGTTCATGTTTCAGCATCACCATCCATCAACCTCTAGCCACACCCATCGCACAGAGCATCACACTTACTTACACACAATCATGCTTACAGTAGTATCCATCTTTGAACCTTCCCGCCCATTCCTGACTACTCTCTCCATTTAACTCCATCTTTTTACCTCAGGCACACACTGTGGCTACATCCTTCCCCCTGTGGTGGTCAGCTCCAGTGAAACGATCTCTGTCAACTTCCAGTCCGATAGTCGCCTCACAGACCGAGGATTCTCGGCCAGGTGGGAAGCTGTGTATGCTGAGGATATCGCAGGTACCAGGGATACACACACACACACACACACACACACACACACACACACTCACACACACACACACAGGTACACATATGCTGAAGACACAGCTAAACAACTCATATCTAACCATAAAAGGTTTCACTCCTCTGTCACATATCTGTAAACAGCCAAGATATTGCAGTGTGAACTCTTCGACAGCACAGGTCAGAGTACAGTTTAAGGTATAAAAAGTGTTCCAGCTTTAAAGCCTGATAAAGCTTTTATCTTTGTCGGGATTATCAGGCACGAAAATGACTTGAGACCCTATACGTGCCGAGGTGAAAGAAGTACATTACACTACTTTTAGATTTTGTTATGACAAGATGTATTCCTCTCTTTTCACAGGCAGATACTGGAGCTTGTCGACACTTATCTAATCTCACATCAATCCCTCCCTCTTCCTCTTTCAGAAATCCAGGGTTGTGGCATGTCTTCCAAAGAGGGAACAGGAGTTATTAAGTCCCAGAACTGGCCTATGAACTACAAAGCTAACGCCGAGTGCATGTGGAACATTGCTTTGCCTATTGGGAAAAAATGCACACTGACATTCACCCACTTTGACCTTGAACCAAAAGATTTCCTGTCGCAGAAATGCTATGATTACATCATGATTTACGAGATCAATGCTCTGACTAATGCGCTGCTTCAAACGCACGGTAAGTTTGTTTGGGGGATTACACGATCCAAGATAATCAATCACATTGAAAAAGCAAGACTCAGTTATGAATTCATAACTGGGCCTCTGTGCCTTTTTTTTTTACTGTGGTCAAATGTTTCTTTTAATCCATTTTAGGTCCATTTTGTGGGACTAAGCTTCCTAGTACCATCCAGACAAAAGGCAGCAGGCTGGTGATTCGTTTTCACACAGACGTGTTTACTGAGTCCAAAGGCTTCCGGGCCTACTGGACAACAAACCCCCTTTTGCCTCCCCCCACTGAGCCACCTACTCCGACCAACCCCTGGGACAAGATCACCATAGGTGGAGTACCTCTTTGAGCTTGATACAGTTTGCCACATCTGCATTACTCCACAATGTTAAAAGTATGTTAATAGGTCATAGTGATGAACCTACAGAGATGTATCATCCACTTCTGCAGAGCTCAGCTCTATAAAGCCCTTCAGCCTTTTGGTTTTCTGGCTTGAAACTCTCATCAACCTTATTTCTGAACACAGCATGCAGCTGTTTTCAGCCCAAAAGCGTTGATAAACTGACACTGGTCTATCTGTTCAGCACCAAACAGCAGCCAGGCATTATTTATCATTTAAATAAATGATAAACATAGTGGAGAAATAAAGTGTTTTAATTACTATTTAAATAACAATGCAATTATTAGATGGCAGTGCAATGTAAGAACTATTAGTTCCAACTTCTAAAATATGAGGATCTTATATCAGTGTAAACTTAATCCCGTTGAGTTTGAGCCTGATGTTTGGACACCAGGTACGTGGAACACATGAGTGGGCATTTCTCTACATTTGTAAGGACTAAATATTGAAAAACTTAAGTAGCAGCCACAAATATTCCGAGAATTTACTTTGCTTCAGTCAACTGTCATGTAACCAACAATTTTTTTACAAATACTGCATGTATATTTCATTTTGCACGCGTAATGTAACCTTACATTTGACAGTTAGTCAGCAGAGCAGTATTTTCCACCTAATCCTATGATCAACATTTAGTTTCAAACGCCTCCTAATAAGCTGCACAGCTGTTTGTACGATCCTCTGATTCATGCCTCCTTCCCTCCTTATCTCTTCCTCATAGCCCCCAGCCCCCCACCTTCCTAGCTTTCTGTCACCCGATCCTCATTTCTCCCACAGCGATGAGCCCCAGCTGGCCCAGGCGTCTGTCAAACCAATTGCTGAAATACAGTTTTATAGATGGACACTTGGGGGGGACAAAGTGGGGGGTGAATCCAGCCTCTGACCCTATGTGCTGGGTAAAGGAAGACAAATAGAGAGTGAGAGATGATGGGAAGAAGTGACTGTGACAATATAATGTCAATTTATAAATACTAATGTTGTAATCTAGCCTGGAAATAGGGATTGTAGTCTACTTGTTTGTTTTCAGCAGAGGCCTATTATTATTTTTGTATGAAGTTACACTTAATAAATACATAAATGCAGACTAATAGATTGGTGAAAGTCAAAAACAGCAGTGAGGGACAGCAGTGTTAACCAACAATTATTAAAAAACATAAAAAGGAGCGCTAAAGTGCCAGAGATTAAAATGCACTTCCCTGCAACACAATGGCTTATATATGTGATCTGCAGACATGTACTGCATGTTCAAGCTTTGTTTACACACAAACAAAACCACAGGCGAATGAAGACATGCTAGACGCAGGATGGATTATAATGTTTTTAATTCTTCGTCTTCCTCCCCAGACTGGGCCAGTAGTTGTGGAAAACCAGCCGTTCCTCCCACTGTTGTGTCACGTATTGTGAACGGAGAGCCAGCCACGCCTCATTCCTGGCCCTGGCAAGTGTCCATGCAGGTGAGAGACTACCGCTGATACATGTAGAGTGTCACATACAGTTGAATTACATCAGGATTGTGATTACAAAGGGCAACTTCCGGTACAGCAGGTATTTTTCATTCATAACGTGATATCAAAGAGTATAAACTATCCTCCTCTGTTCAAAAACTAGCATCGGTCACTTAAGTCCTTAGTGACTTCTCCTCTGCTTGGTTTCAGGTCTGGCCATCCAGTCGTCCAGAGCCCATATTCTCCCATACGTGTGGTGGTACTCTTATTCATAAGAACTGGGTACTTACAGCAGCCCACTGCTTCATGAGGTAAATGTTCCCTCTCACACACAATACATGTCATAGTTTTGGAAACGTTCAAGTTGAAAGTGCTATAGTCATCTGTTTAAAAAAAAGAGTTGTGTACAGTAGTTCTGTTTCTTTACAACCATTTAATTATATTTTATTCTGCAGCGTTTTCTTAAACCTCCTGGAAGTCATTTTTTTTTATCTGTGCACTGTTTTTATATATCTAGTTTTCTGCTGAGAGAAAGAAAATACAAGGTTCAGAGCCACATAGAACACAAAGTATTATGTGTATTGTACCAATGTATGTATGTTTTTGTAAAACTCAGTAACATGTCTATTGAGCTGGCATTTGCTTCCTGGGAACTGCGAGGTCTTATAATGGATTCATCTTCTGACGTTGCTCCCCAGATACGCTGATGAGCTGCAGCGTTGGCGCATGTGCCTTGGCAAACACAACCTGACCTACACGGAGCCGAGTGAACGGTGCTTCAACGTGTCGGGGATCTATCGCCACGAGAGCTTCAAGTACCCCACCGTGCCCACGGTGGAGTTTGACATTGCCCTGGTCAGGTTGGACGGAGATGTGGAGCCCAGTGCTGAGATCTCATTTGCCTGCCTTCCGTCATCGGAGGAAGTCCTACCCGATAAAAAGAAGTGCTACGCTACCGGCTGGGGAGACGAGACAGGTGCTGTTTCCGTTTCGAGTTTAAACTGTATATTTTATATAATACAGCATCTCAGGGGACACACCCTTAATATACGTGAAACACGAACGGTTGCATAGTTTTCATGCCTTCTGCTGGAGATAATGTGCACAGACCTCCTCAGAGTATCACTTTTTTAAATCTAAATTGTTTTCTATGATTATCAGGCGATTCAATGAATGCTAAGGTTGCTGAGGGCCTTAACCAGGTTGCCCTGCCCGTTGTGCCATATGACACCTGCAAGAGGATGGATTACTGGTGGTTCCAGGTCAAGACCTCCATGATCTGCTGTGGTTATACCCTGCCGGACGAGCTCAAGTCTGTCTGTCAGGTAAAAGAAATCCTTCAAGGCGACAGCACAGTTTTACAACATTCTGATCATCAATTATAATGCATGTATAATGCACACGTCTCACTTTACACCGAAAAAAGCTGCTGGTGTTTTTGAATGTTGCTTTGTGACTTTGACAGGGAGATTCAGGTGGGCCTCTGGTGTGTCAGGATACACCCGGTGGTTCTTGGGAAGTTCATGGTATAACCAGCTTTGGTCCTATTGGATGTGTTATGAATAAGAAGCCCTCTGTGTTCACCCGCTCCTCTGCCTACCTCCCGTGGATCGAGAACGTCATCCGCAGAGACATCTACAATGAGCACAGTAAGAATACTACTGGTCTACTCTGACCCACTGTGCTCACACATTACATATGATGTAAAGACAGGATGAATTGCTGGTTGCTACCTTCTGTCCTCTCTCTTTATAGCATCTGGCTGTGGAGGGCCAAAGTCCCTGACTGGCGCAGGAGGCACCGTGTCCTCTATGGGTTACCATGGCAGCTATGACAACAAAGCCCGCTGCCAGTGGGACATCAAGGTGTCACTTGGCAAAGTGGTCCACTTCCATTTCCACAATTTCTCCCTGGAGGAGAGTCAGTTGTGCATTAATGATAAAGTCAGCCTCCGAGACAGAATAGGAAGTCTAGGTAGGTGAATATCTGCCTCCTTTTTATGCCACAGCTTTAAAGAAATGTGCTGACTCATTTATCGACATGACTACTTTGCTTTATGTTACATCGCAGTTTATTAGTATGTGTCATTGATCATATGTTATTTTATTTTACTCTGAACCATTCATTTCAATCTCATGGTGGTTTCTAAAGTTAAACTCAGAGACACACCAAAGTTAGAAGCATTCATCCTCCGGGGACCATGGACGTATTTACAAAACTGAGTGATAATCAATCTGATAGAGATACTTCAGTGGTGGCCCGGCCCACGTTGCCATCCATGACTCCATGTTAGCTAACATGGCTAAAACATAGCAAACACGTCAGTAACTTCTGTGTATCTAAAACAAAATGTTTTAAACTAGCATTATAAGTGTACGGCTTTATCACAAACAAATGTAATGCTCGCCTTTGTAGAACACTTTTTCCAGAGAACCTCCAGAATTATCAGGTTGGTGTTTGCACGGAAACTATCTTGGAAACCCCCGTGGGGGTCCCAACCTCCAGGTTGAAAACCACTGCTCTGTGATAGGCGTGTGCTTCCCTTCAAGTGACAGATGAATCACAGTGACGGGTGTAGCCATTGAGCCTGCTGCTGTTTTAGCTTTTAATGTAGATATGTGTATAGGCTGTGCATGTATGATATGAAATAAAGATGTCCAAGCTCTTAGGACAGAGGTTCCTGAGAGAGGTCAGCTTCCTGACAGTTCTTCTTGTTCATTTCTCTTCAGGCACACACTGCAGCCATGTACCGCCTAAAGACCTGGTGAGTGATGGAGACACACTTCACATCAGCTTCTCCTCCAACGACAAGGTGGTGGACATGGGTTTCACGGCCACCTGGAAGGCAGTGGACCCTAAAGAGGGTAAGACGGGAGGAAAAGTGTAGCCGACGGAGGGGATCGCCTCTCGGCAGAACTAATGCATCTTCTCTTCGCTCTCTTTTTGCCGTTCGCCCGAACGCACACAGCTCCGTGTGGAGGGAGCTTCGACGGTGCTCAGGGTGAACTCACCACTCCTAACTGGCCCGGGGACTACCAAGCCCAGTCTGTGTGCACGTGGCGTATCAGCATTCCTTCAGCAGAAAGTGTCCATGTGGCCTTCACCCACTTTGAGCTGCAAACCGTAAACATGTTAGGAAACTGTGTGGACTACGTGGAGATCTTCAACGGTGAAAGCATGACATCACTAGGTTGGTGGTTGTACTACAGGTTCTCGTGTCTATTGTCTTTGTTGTATTTCCTGTACAGGTTAGTGTAAATGTCCTGTCTGTGCTGCAGGTCGATTCTGTGGATTTGCCCCTCCACCCGCCATCACCATCAAGAGCAACACAGTCGTCATTCGTTTCCTTAGTAACGGCGATAATCAACAGAAAGGTTTTCGGGGTTACTGGACCACTAATACCAGTGTCATCCCAACTTTACCTCCTCTACCTGCAAACCCATGGGACAACATCACTATCAGTGAGTGTCGGCCTATTCAAGCTCGTAGAAGACCAGTCTCTGACAAGCGTGTGGCGATCTCATTTTAAAAGAGCTTGGTGAAAAATGTAATAAAAATGTATTTGCTCATCTCTGAAAAAAAGTTGTAAAAGTTTTAATTGGGCCATTGACTATACCTTTATGAATACAGGTTGAATTCATTGTAACAAACCAAAGCTTATTTACAGATAATGTAAGTATATTTGGTCTCTTCCCAGACTGGCCGGAAGATTGTGGAAACCCAGCAGTGACCCCTTCCACAGCCACCCCGAGGGTGGTTAATGGGGAGCAGGCGATCCCCCATTCGTGGCCCTGGCAAGTCTCCATGCAGGTAATGTCAACTCCTGTTTCTCTGTGTGCATCATTAACAGTCACAGTGGAGAGCTTTTATTTTGTACTAATGCGCATTTATCTTTCCCAGGCTTCCCCATTTTCCCCCATACCGTACATGCATGGCTGTGGAGGTTCTCTGATTCATGAAGACTGGATCCTGACTGCTGCTCACTGTTTCATGTTGTAAGATGCATCAGAAACACCTATTGCACAAGCCATTTAAAAAGCAGCTATAAGCGATATGTTTACAAGACAATGGCAATCTGAAAACAACGTGATAATATACACTTTCATTTATCCGCCTGCTTTCCAGCCCTCTGAATAAGATCGAATACTGGCGCATGTGTTTGGGGAAGCACCACATGAACTCCTCCGTGGACGTTCCCTCAGCGGAGCAATGCTATAAGGTGGACGGCATCGTCCGCCACAAGGGGTTCGTCTACGAGCAAGATCGCACCGACATCACCAACGACATAGCCCTGGTGCATTTGGCCGAGCCTGTCAACATGACGAGGGAGGTCAGCCCCGTGTGTCTGCCCCCAGCGGGGGCAGTGAAGCCTGCTGGGACGCCCTGCTTTGTCACCGGCTGGGGAGACGAGAAAGGTACAGAAGAGATCATTATATATTATTATAGTTTCATGTCACTTTAACGCTCCTCCAGGAACCAGAGATCACTGCAGTTGGAGAAGTACATTCATCTTTTGTTGAGTGCTTTCACCGTTTTTTATTACCTTCGCATTGAAAATGCGGAAAGTAATGTTTTGATCGCTGTGTAATTGTATGCGTGTGTGCGTGTTATTCGCATAAGTCAAAAAGTATTAAACCGAATCGCATGATATTTGGTGGGATGATTGGTTATTATCCAGGAATCATTTGATTAGATTTTGGGATCGATCGGTTCAAAAGTCAAGGTCATAATCTTCTTTGAATCGCATGAAATTTAGTGGGATGAGTGGGTATTATCCGGGGACCATTTAATTAGATTTGGGGATTGATCGGGTCAAAGGTAAAGGTCAAGCTTCTTTTTACCATAGCACAGTACATTTTTATGTTCATAATGCAATGCCCAATCTTGTGATATGCGAAGGTATGCGCTCTACCGAGTGCCCATTCTAGTTTAGACTGTAAATTTGCATTATTTCTCATGTGCTGGGTGTTCTCTTTGAGGAGGATTGTGACTTGAGAAGTTGCTGTTTGATGTTCGGGTTACTCGGGTACAACAGTAATGGTCTTAGTACAATGTTCACAATAACGCTCTATTTTTGCTGCGGCCTCGGCTTCATTGCTAAAGACAAAGAGAGTCTATATTGAGATAAATGTGTTCTTGACATCAACTACCTTTCTCTTATATCTCAGGTAGCCTGATCCCCAAAGTGTCAAAGTGGCTAAACCAGGCAGCCCTTCCTGTTGTTGACTTCCAGACGTGCAGTAAGCCTGCTTACTGGTGGGACACCCTCCGGCCCTCTATGATCTGTGCTGGGTATGAGTCCCCAGATGAGCTCAAGTCGGCCTGCCAGGTGAGAGGAGAGAATAACTGTTGTTATGGATACACTGAGATGGTACTTGGTTTCCTCCAACATTATGTCAGTGCCCTCGTGATGTCTGTTATGTAACACCCTTTAAACTGTTTTGTCTGCGGTCAGTCAGCCGTGATCGCAAATGGCCGTCCTGTTTTCAGGCGTAATTGGACAAAAGAACATAAAAACATCATCTGTTGGCCATAATGAGGGAATGCACAAGCAGGGACATGGGAAGAGTATCATTTACCAAAACACTTCAGAACAGCACTGAAGGATTTAAAAGTTCAATAGAGTTTTATAGAACACAACCCTGACATTCCCTGAAGAAAACTATGTCACGTTGTTTTTAAAATATTGATTTGTACAGGTTTTCGGGCACAGAGATGATTTATAGTGAGCTGCCTAAATGAAATGTACACCTATGCATCTTCTGCCTAGTGCAGTACATCTTCGTTGACTTACCCCTCCGGCTCTCCCTCAGGGTGACTCCGGAGGTCCTTTTGTTTGTCCGGTGGCTGGACCCAACACAACCTGGGAGGTGCATGGTGTCGTCAGCTTCGGAGCTCAGGGCTGCATCAAAGACAAGAAACCCTCAGTGTTCACCCGCGTGTCCGCCTTCAGTGATTGGATCAACGACAGCATGAAGAAGTTTATTTATGAAAGTGGCAAAACCAAATAAAGCTCATATCTTTAATTTTTTTTATTTTTTTTATTAGCCTTTATTTAACCAGGTCGGTCCCATTGAGATACAATTACCTCTTTTTCAAGGGAAGCCTGGCCAAGACAGCAGCATCGAACAATTGCAATATATAATAAATAAATAATATATTGTGATCCTTTTTGTTCAAAGCTTTTTATTTAGCATTCACCATTAAATAAGTAGTGCTATCTGCTGAAGAATTCTGACTGATACCGTTACACTATAAGGCATCTTCTCAAGCAGTGAGAATACGGTATCAGAACAACTTTTTTTAAATATTATATTAATACTGTATAGTACTGTTATTAGAGTAATGTTTCATACTTGTGTATAGTGTAAACAATAACAAAAACACTCCACCCAACATTTTAAGGAAGTAAAGACAAGCCGAGGGCTGCTTTGGCAAATGGAGCACTACGCTGTACGAATA